>JAVJGG010000040.1:11405138-11416751 GCA_035590195.1 Aviceda cuculoides | reverse complement strand
TCGTAGGTCCCCTTTAGGTACTGGCAGGCTGCTGTAAGGCCTCCCTGGAGCCTTCTCTTCTCCAGGCTGAGCAACCCCACCTCTCTCAGCCTGTCTTCTTAGGAGAGGTGCTCCAGCCCTCTGATCATCTTTGTGGCATGGAAGTTGTTCTTCTCTCCTTTCCTTTCGTTTTTGGTAACCTTTCCAGGCAACAAATTGCAGGGAGCAATTATTCCATATGCTAAAGAGAGCATTAAGCCAGCCACAATTTCTGTAGCGGATGTTGCTCAGCAAACAGCAGTACAAAAGCAGTCTATGAAATTCATCAAATTGCCTGTTGGATAAAGGCATACATTTACAATGCACTTGGAGCCCTTGCAAATTATCTGAAGAGAAATCAGTTCATTATTTCTTTTCCTTTTAAGTTCCCCCTTTTACAAGGAACCAAATAAAAAGGTTTGAAAATTGATGTTAAAGAAGGCATCTGGCCTCTCCTTCCTCAGAGACGCCGGCGGTTTTCCTCCGTTGATTCTCGGCGGGGATGCGCTTGGGGTTTTATGGCTTTTAACGCGAGGCTCCATCACTCCTTTCCGCAGAGCCTCCGCTCCCAGCTCCTGCCCTTCACACTGCTCTCGCGATGGCTGTCGGACGTTGCGGTGGCATTTCATGGGGCCACCCAGCGTGGGTGACGGCAAACGGAGGCACCGGCAGGTGAAACTGCATGTGCCCACCGAGCTGAGCAGTCTCCGCATCCCAGCCCCGGTCCCAGTGCCTTTGCGGAGCCACTGCCTGCGGTCCCCAGCACCGCTCTTCTTATTAGCAGTTACCTCCCTAAAAAAGCAGCCTTTCCCTCTCAACAGCCAACGGGGGAAGCTTCCTGCTGGATTGAATGGAGATTATTTCTTATCCTTTCCAGAGTATTTTTCTTTTTCCAAAAGCTGCCTTCCGCACTCCTCCCTGAGGCTTTCTGGCAAGAGCGAGGGCTTGGACATGAGGCTGTGGGGTCGAGCAGTAATGCTTTCTCGGTCCTGCTGCAGGGTGGAAATAGGTCTTGTGCAATTGAAATTCTGAAGGGAATAACAGGGACACAGCAGAGAAGCAGCTAAAACACCTCTCTAATTGCTAATCAATAACTTAAAGAAATGTTGCCCTGGCTGAAACCTGCTCCCAGGGAAAAAATAAAAATCCACATGATTTGTTTCGTGATTAGAATGAGATTTTATTTGTCTGGCTTCTGGTTTGGTTTGGGGGGGTGGGGGTTGGGGTGGGGGGGGGGGGGGGGGTGTCCCCCTGCCCCACTGTCTTTCACCTTTGATATGCTAGTGTTTTCCTAACCTTGACAAAAAGTGTTTTCTTTCAAATTTATTATTGCTGAGGATATGGTTACCTTTACCATCAAAAATGTTATTGGGTGGCGGGGTATGAAGAACTTCAGAGAAGGATTGCTCTCCCCCCCCGCTTTTTAGCTAAAAAGGCGATTTGGCCAAAATGTTCCTTATGTGTACTACGATTTTAGAGTGGCAGCCTATGTAAAGAATAAACAGTGTAGCTGGGTTGTGGGTGGGATATATGCTATATTATCTTTAGTAGCTGCTCTGTATTGGCTTGTCAGTAAATTAATAGGTGGTTGAAAGTAGTGGGATGCAAGCAGAAAAACTTACTGGGTACCCCTTTTGATGGCCAGAGTCAGAACCAGCCATTCTGGGCTCCGAGGCAGAAGCTAAGACACAAGACTTTCTCGCCTCCCTGCACGCTGGTTGACTACATTTTACCTAGGTTATGTTGGATCTTGGCAATTGGTGGTTTAACCTCCGAATCATCTCTGACTGTGACAAGAGAGAAGGGTGGACCAAAGTACTAAAAAGACAAGTAGTAAATGAGGGGGTAAGGATAGAGGTGATGGAAGTGAATGCTGGGAAAAAGACTAGAAAACAAGTGAGAGAGAGGTCTTTGTACATGATTCATTGTGCAAGAATACGCATAGAATGTGGAGCTTGGCCAGTTCCAGGAGGCTGGGGGTACTTGAACCTACACTTTCTAGTGCAGGGCATTGGGAAGGGAACTGAAGAAGAACTGTGTGGGAGATGGGTGTGAACACTTATCTTAAAAAGAGGGAAGGAATCGATAGGGAAGTTAATGACATGGTGGCTTTTGCAAACCTAGGAAAAGATCTGAAGAGATAGCATGCAGGAAACGATGGTACTGCTCTGGTTTTCTTTTCCAATTAATTGGTTACGTTATGCTTTACACTGGCTATTCGAGTGGCTAGGTGTTGCTGAACCTAAACATGAGATTGCCAGTCATTATGGTGGCCTCTAAAGCTTTTGAGTATTTGTTGTTTTCCTATAATCTCTTATTTCTGACATCATAACAGTCTCAGATGCGGGTTTGTATATGTTTCATTATTATTATTTTCAAAGTAATTTTCTGTTCTTACTAGTGCAAACTCAAAAAATGATCCAAAATAGGTATCTTCATGGCTTAGACACGGAGGCAAAGAAATGCATAAAATCATATCCTAATTACTATCTTTTACAAAATAATCTGTTTCAAAAGGTCAGTCTCATGAGTATTTTATTTTAAGATTGACATAATTAGATTCCTCTTAAATATAGTTTTCTCATGGGAGTAAAGGCAAAAAAACCCTGGAATCTGTCCTTACTGCTTACATGTCTTGACTACAGTACACTCTGGTTGTCAAAGAAATATTTTGAGTTCAGGTGCAATTTTTCATTTACTTTTGTGGGTTGCCAATGAGTAAGCCATTTCATAATAGCTCAGAAGCATGTAGACTGAGGAGTATGTGATGATAGACAGAACAGCCTAGTGTGAGGGCAGAAAGAAAGGAAGAACAAGAAAACGAATTTTTAGAACAACAAGATTAATGTGTAGAATTAAATATTAAAGGAGGTTCCTCTTAATTAAATGCCTGAAGTATGACTTGTTTTGAAGCTGCTTGTAAACTGGTTCCCAAACTATTTAATTACTACTGTACCATTCATCTCGTCTGTCTCAAAAATATTAATCATCAAATGGTAAAATATTAAGCCTGTAGTAGGAGGGTAATGTCAGAAGCTGAAACTCCAGTTCATTACAAATTCGGTTTCTCATTGTGACCTTTTAAAGTGCATGCTAAACAAAATAAATACAGTTTTTAAAGATTCTTGTCAATATTAGGAAATCAGGGAATATAGATGTATTCTTATCTATGAGACATATGTAATACTTCCTTAGTGCCTAATAGCGCAGTGTTTGCTCCGCAGCATTTTGTTTAGGAGTTCACCTGTGTGTGTAAACGCTTCTGTGAATCAATGAAAAGAAATTTACAATTCAGCAAAACTGTCTGCTTTGATGTATCACCATGTAGCAAATGAATCTTTGGAATCTGGAGGAGCAGATATTTGTAGTGGCTTTTTAGTACCTCCTTCAGAAGGCAGTTCTGTAGGAGGTAGGTTTCTCTTGCTGCAGGAGAAAGGAGGTCTGGACCTTAAATGTGATAGGCTCATGTTTGTTATGAGAGGAGTGACTTCATGGATGAAATTGTTAATAACTAGTATGAACAGCACAAACTTAAGAATCCAAGAAACCAACAACCTCATTAGAGAACTGAGAAAAAGCAGCACTCTCTTTGCCTCTCATAACCTGAGGTTCTGAAGAAGGACAGAAACTGACTTTTTTCAGTGGTGGTGTTTGCATACAGATTATTACAAGCAGACTCAACTATAATGAAATGCTCTAAACGAATTGATTCAACTAGATCTCAGTAAGAAAGATTCAGTGATTTTCATGCTGTTTCAAAAGTGATGCTGTCCTGTTTTGAAGACCTGAAATCAGCAACAGTCTATCTGAAAATAATTGATTTGATGTTGAAGAGGAATTCTGCTTCGTCTGTTTACTGCTTTCACCATGTGGATGAAAAAGAACAAACTGCGAGTGAAATTACAGGTTTAAAACTTTGTTTCATCAGCTGCCTCTTCTTCTCTTTCCTAAGTATAATGTAGTTATTTTAAGTGAAAGGAACACTTACTGGTATTCAGTGAGGTAAACATTAAAAGATTTCTCATAGAGCATTTATATTTAAATGGTTAATTATCACTGTTTCCCATGTTCCTGTGCTTTGCCTTGTATAAAAGGTTTTCAGACATTACACTTTCTAAATGGAACATTTTACAATAGTTAATAGCTTCTTCAAGGAGGAGCTAATATTTGGATTTATCTTACAATTAATCTTCTGTATTTTACATAATACAAAATAATGTGGTACTTTTTTATTTAGGCATTATAAGATATACTTTCTGTAATTTTCACTTGGTGAAATGGCTTTTTTTACCTTGAAATACGCACAACCCCTGTACAGATACCCCTTTTTGAATCTGGATGTATTTTTAACAAGTTTTCTTGGCAGAATAAAACATCTCTCTCTTTCTTGGACAGTGTTATACTAAAAATTACAACTGGAAATAGAATGAGCTATCAATGTTGTTAACTTAAACTGATGATCAAAGCAGAAAGGAGGGAAGCAGTGGGAAGACTTTGCGTAGTCTGATGCAAGTTTTATATTTTTGAAACAGAGCATATGTGTATTAAGAAAATACTATCAATTCACCTCCCCACCTTTTTTACTTTTTGAAAACAGTGATCCAGAGGGAAGCCTTCAAGCCATTCTGAGCCACTTTTAAGAATTACCTACAGAGTGCAGCAGAAGCAGATGTAGAGGTTTAGGGTTTTCTGGCAGAAGGTCATGCCAGAGGAAGTCAGCAGAGCCTGAACGTGTTCTGGGAACAGCATCTGGTTTTTATGTTACTTTCTTGTCTCAAGTGAGCACATTTTGTTTTGCGATGGCACTTGGAAAAGCTTCCTTACTTTCTTACCCAGTTAGTGCCTTTCAGTCTGTAATTAATATTAAAATGTCTTTCTTTGGTTTATTAGCTGGTGACCAGAAGCGCGTACAAGTTATTTGGCCTTAAAGAATATTGTGAAGGATTCTTGTCTGTCACAAGTCATATTAATTAAAAAAAAGTACACACTAATAAATTCAATCTTCTTTTTTTTTTTCTTTTTTTTAATTTTTTTTATTACTGTTTTCACTAACAAAGTGTTGAAATAGAAAATTAGTGTTTCGGGTGGATTTTACCTTTTGTTCTAGTGGCACTATTCTATATAGCTATAACTGCAAATAAATACATCGGGGGTTTTTTTTTTTAATTACTTCTTCACTATAAATATTATTGTTGACTAGTAAGAGGAGTTTCAGTTGTAATATCCAGTAGGAATTATAATTTTGCTCCATAATTTGTTCATTAGGAAGTGTTCAAAGAGGGACAGTAACTTTCTCTAAAAATTTTAGTCCGTCATGTCTATGTCATGTGTCTAAGATGCAGCAGCTTTAGAAGTTAGTGTTCCAAATCTGGCTCATTTTAGTGACTAACCTTGAGGTTCGTATTTTACCTGAATAATTGTATGCAGAAACATGAAATATTAATTTGAGTTCAGGTAGGGAAAAAAAAAGATAAATCAGTTATTTTAAAACAAATACTATTTTCATTTCCTGACTGAAGTGTAAAGAAACAGTTCTGTGTTTTGCATTGGTTGGAGAACTGATAAATACTTAAGTAGGAATTTGATGTAGCAATATGAAACAAGCCATTCAAAGTGGCTGAGATACTGTGGTATCAAGAAGCCATTAGAGGAGAACTTTACTTTTCTTAAAGTGAGGTACAGATATTGGAGGGGACATGTCAGACCAGATCACTAGAGGACTGCATTGGAAGTCAGTAGAGTGGGTCCAGAAAAGCAGAGAAGCTAAATCAGCTTTCCTCTGGGATCAGGTCTGATCAGATCCACAGTCTGATGCTTGATTGATTGGAGTGGGGAGGTGTTTGGGTTTTTTTTTTTTTTCCTTAATTTCCTTTTTTTGTATGTCAGTAAAATGTACCTCATTCTATTTTGTAAACATTCATTTGAAACAGAGTTTTATTTATGAATATATCCAAAACATCTAATTATCTTTTCTTTTTCAGCAGTATTGACTATATCGGGGATAGGAAGTGATGTAATTTTAATTTGGTTTAGTAATAGTTTAGTCATGTAGTTTGGTGAAAAGACTACATTGTTTATTGAATTATTTCAGTGCAGTAGTCCAGCTTTTACACTAATCCAATAAATTGACTGAATTGCATGTAAATACTTTGAAACAGATATTGGGCTCTTCTGAACTTTCCAGCTTTCCAGCATAATTTTTCAAAGGCTGTTATTTTCTTTCTGTGCAAATTCTAAAGTTGTGATTAAACTGTGCAATTCTAAGGTTGTGGGGTTTGGTTTTCTGAGTAGCAAAGCGGATATTTGGCAAGTGTCAGCTTCTGGAATTTGTCTTGTAACACGCCACTCTTTCTTGTGATTGCATAGTAAAAATGTGGTTGAATTGAAGTAATTTAATGTATAGATTGAAATTGTATTTGTTGATAGAACTATGAATATACTGAAACAATGCATTCATTTTCAAAAACACATAATATTTGGTCTCGCACATTGTCACAGCATAGTATAAATTTTAAATAATTTTCGGTAATTGCCTCTCTACCCCAATTTTGTAAATTGTTAGTTTTGAAATGGAAAAGGAGTGATAAAGCCCCACTAATATCTTGTCTTTTCATTCAAAGTTTGCTCAGTAATAGCCACTTACTTATCCAAAGGGGATCAACTGATTTTGCTTCACTTTGTACAGACTGTTTTTCACAGATTCTTACCTTAAATACTCCAATCTCCCAGGAATTTTCACCGTCTTTGGATGTGAGCTTAGTGACAGCCTTTATCTAAGGGTTCTTATGTGGTCTTGTCCTGCGCTAGGTGAATAGTGCTAACCACCAGTGCAAGCTGCCAAGGCAGTTAAACTGAAAATGTTAGGAAAGGAAAGAAGCTCTAGATTCCAATTACTGCCTAAAACACCTGCTTGCATGTGTGTAATCACATGTGCCATACCAGTACTGTGTACCAATTCTACAGAACATCCTATCAGAGCAGTGTTAAATGTACTATAAGGGCTTTTTTCTCTTGTTTCTTTTGTCCCTGTAGTGTTTTCCTCTTTCCACTTTCTGCTTTTCCTGTCCTTGGTATGTGCGTGATCTGTGTCCTTTCTTTCTGCTCTGAGGTTCCTAACTCTTTCATAGGTGTCCATTGTTATTCTTCCTTTGAGGACTGGGGAGGAGGCTTTAGCCTTCCTCTGAGGAGTGGGGATTTAGCTTCTATTGTCAGAACACAATATATGTCAACACATTATTGTAACATTTTGTGTTCTACAGGTTGGGAATCCACGTGTCGAGCTCACTCTTTCTGAACTTCAAGATATGGCTGCCCGCCAACAGCAGCAGATTGAAAATCAACAGCAAATGTTGGTTGCTAAGGTAATAATTATATACAGATCATAATAAATACAAATTTCTTCAACATATGAAAGCTTGAGTTTCATGGGTACAGAAAACCACACTAATTCATTCTAGATAAGCTCAAGCTCGAGCTTGTTTTACCAAGTTAGTCTTAACCTACACATTATACAACATTTCACTAAAAATGATACTGTAACAACCTATGTCAAGCCAAGTCATGTGTCTTTATAAAAATATTGCTAGGTTTTATTTGTCTCTTTTGTGAGGCCCACTTCATGATCTGTGATAGACCAGGCTTGACTCTATGCTCATCTTTAGTAGCTCATTCACTCCAGTATAGTAATAGTAGTGTGAGATGAGAATATGCCCAGTTCATATATATTCATGTATTACATTTCCAAAGCCTCTGAGATGTAAGAATCTAAGTATGTTTTCAGAGTGGGGAGTACGTTTAATGCTTTTGACATTGCTGTAGATGTTATAATATACAGTATGCATTGGATGCTTGGACTACCTAGGATTCTGTTGTTCTTTCTTGGTGGAAATAATGCAGAAAAAGAAACATTTTCCTTGTGTGCCCATCAGAAGGACTGTTGTTTAGAACAGGAACATTACCTTGCAGTAGGTCAGCTTATTTAAAATAGTCTGTTGGACGTATTTTGTCTTCTTTGGGAAGCTGGATAACAGCATTGGAAGTTCATTTTGCAACAGCAGAAGAAGTGTTAACAGCATCAGAAAACAAATGCCAGAGGAAGCTTCGCAGATGTGTTTGAATGAGTGTTCAGTCTAGGGTTGTATTTGCACCTATATGTAAATTTGATGTTTGGTCCAAAAAAAACTTGAATCTCTGCTCTAAAACAGGTTTGCTAATGTTAAAGAGTTTTTCTAGGAGGACCGATAAATATTTTAACTAGATAAAACTTTTTCTGATTTCTGGAAATAAAAAAAAAAACACTGATCATAGTGATGGTTTTTTTTGAAGTTAGCTTTTTTTTAAAATAAATGGGTAAGAGGTACCTCTTGTCTAAAACCTCATTTTGTCAGGAACAACGTTTGCGTTACCTGAAACAGCAAGAACGTCGTCAGCAGCAGTCTGTTTCAGAGAGTGAAAAGCTTCAAAAACTTAAAGAACGGGTTGAAACCCAGGAGACAAAGCTGAAAAAAATCCGTGCCATGAGAGGACAAGTGGACTACAGCAAGATCATGAATGGCAATCTGTGTATGTGGAAATTTCAAGTAATTTATTTAGTTCAATTTACTATTCACTGCATGACTAACAATGCTATATTGCTAGTCAATATTGTATTGAAGCAGGATTTCAGATGGAATGTTTTTTGTCTTACAGAGGGTGCTGTGTTTCTGTGAAATTTGTATATGATGTAACTTTTTGTTTGTTTTATAGTCAGGCGTAAAGTCAGAATAAGCGTATTCTCTAACTATTAGGAAATATTACAACTGTTAGCAGATTCCCAGCACATAAATATTTTATATGTGCCTGCATGTACTAGATTTAAAACTAGTGTGTTGTATTTATCAATACCTGTAGAATTAGAAAATTAACAACTTCTGCTTTACTTAATTGGTTTTTGTTATTTTTATCATCTTAATTTTAGCAACTGAAATTGAGCATATAAGTGCCATGTTCCAGGAGAAGCAGCAGGAGCTACAGGCTGCAGTGTTAAAAGTGGATCAACTTACCCAGCAACTGGAGGATTTAAGGAAAGGGAAACTGAATGGGTTTCAGTCTTACAATGGACAAATGACGGGACCTGCAGCAGTAGAATTAAAAAAGTTGTATCAAGAGCTACAGGTAATTAATGGAGAGATGCTATTTGGATGATAGCTGTAGATTTTAAAAAGTTGTATTACTGCTCATATGGGTGGCCATTTGGTTCTGTGACATCTCATAAAACTGGTGTATTGGAATGCAATTAATGTGTGAGGTTGCAGTTAGCATATAACCCTCTTTAAAACAGAATTTCATTAGCTTTAAAACCTTTTTGTTGGTGCTCATAAACATAATGATACGAAGCGTGCAAGTGTTCTGAAGGGCATTTCTCATCCTTTAATACTGAAATACTGAATGTTGACATAATCTAGTATTTGATTTAATCTCTCAAAAAAAATTTAAAATAATTCATTTTGGTACTTTTCTGTTTTGCAAAGAACTGGGTGTAGCAAGCTCACTTGGATGTCATCTTAGCTTGGAGACGTCACTGGACAGTGAATAAAAGTGTTTAAAATATATTGTGAAAATATAGCTGCAATGTCTGGTATAAATAAAATACATAGGAATTAAATAAGATATTTTAACAGTGTCATCAAAAATATTAGCTGCACTGTATTCACGGCACTGTATAGTGCACTATAGCTGCAGTATATTCACACAGCATTCCCTGTATCACTGTCATATATCTTCTTCCAAAAAGATTGTTACATCTAAAGTGTAGTTCTCACATGAGTAATCAAATATTCCATTTATATTGAAATTTTGCCTGGTTTTTGTTTCAAAGTTATGGAATACTTAATTGTGTGCCAATGTGTCAGGATTTGAGGGCTTTTTTTAATTTACTCATGTACTTTATTGTGATCAAGGCAACAGCTGTACTATATATTTAATATTTCAAAATTAATTTAAATTTCAAAATTAGTCTCACTCATTTCTTTACATGAGCAAATGCAACATACAAATTAATCCATCACATGTTTTCATGAATTAGGAATAAGAGTTCTTTTTTGCTCTTTTTCCCCTTTCCCCATTTATACAAGGCATACCTGCCTTTTGAGTATTTCTAAGTGCAAAGATGCTCAATAGATGAAGATTTCTCTCTTGTGCTTCACAGTGATCCCATACACGTTTATCAAGACTTAAATTTGCTTCAGGTTTTTTTTGCATGTAACGTTACCATGAAAATTGGAACAAAGAGACAATACTGTCAGAGTTATTGAAGGTATGAAAAAATGCCAATGGGAAAGCGAGAGAAATAATTATAAAAGACTGTCATGGTTGATTTAAACCATAAAGGTAATCCATCCCCTAATCTACTGGAAACCTGCTGTGAAGGTTTCAGTTTAATCCCCATGTAGAGAGGAAAATCTGTGCCCAGTCCCTGCGCTAGCAGTTCAGTTAACCTCCCATCCAGACATAAGTTTCATGTGGAACTGGAAACAGAATCAGTAACGTAATTTCTGTTATGAGTTTTATATCACTTAGTTTTCATGATAGTCAAACTGTCTTGGTTAAACATAACTTTTAAAAAACATTTTCTGTGACTTAATTTTTCATGGTGGAATTCAGTTCTGAAATGTCTCTATGCCTAATTCTTCAATCCTTTTGCTATAAATGGGATGCAGTCTACATGTATTTGATACGTATCCACTAGTTTATTAGTACATTCTTTTGCTATTTCTTTTTAAGGGTTATTCATGGTTGCAAATGCTAATCTGACAGGCTGTGTGGAAGCATAATGTCAGAGACATCAGAACAAGTTGCTGATCCAAGTTGCTTTGGAGAATGAAGTAACTGTCCTAACAATTGCCTCTTTTTTTTGTTTGTTTGTTTGTTTGTTTTTTTGTTGTTTTTTTTTTAAGATTCGTAACAGGCTTAACCAGGAGCAGAACTCCAAGCTTCAGCAGCAGAAAGAACTCTTAAACAAACGCAACATGGAGGTGGCTATGATGGACAAGCGAATCAACGAGCTGCGTGAACGACTATACAAGAAAAAAGTTGAGGCACGTCAAAAAGAAAACATTCCTGTAAGATAAACTGTTAAAAGGGCCACACTTCAGTTTATCAAGAGCCTATAAAAACTACATAGAATCTTTTTCCCAGCTGAGTAATACAATTACATCTAAAGAACCTATTTTAAAAGTAGCAGCCTTCTTAAAACTATTTTATGGTTTTGCATAGATATCAGAAAACTCTTAGACAGAATGTATTTCCTTTTATTTTTCTTTATGGCACAGATCATACTATATTAAAAATTATAGCAGTTTATATTTCTAGGAAGGAAAGTGTGATTATGGGCTGTGATTCAAAGCATGAAAGCATAAAAAGTTTTGGTTTTATTTGTTTCCAATATGGAAAATTGATAAAAATATAATAGTTAGTCTTAATAGTTGTCTGGAACTTTGAAAAGAAATCCATTGCACAGCAGGCCATTTATCCAAGGACTAGAGAGATCAGTTCTGGATTTCCGTATGTATTGCTAGCTGGTTGGATTGCTTTTAAAAAAAACCAAAACACCTCCTC
>JAVJGG010000040.1:11374312-11405038 GCA_035590195.1 Aviceda cuculoides | reverse complement strand
AAAAAAAACCCAACAAAAAAAACCCAAACCATACATCATTAATCATTTAAGAACTCATTGTAGTCCATTTGCCTAAGAAAGGCACAATGAAGGAGACCCTACACAGATAAAGGTTTCTGCAAGAAATGTATGTGCTCTGGCTGAGAAATTTAATTTTTGAGGTGTTAATTTTAGGGAATAAAATTTGTACTTTCTACTTTTTTTTTTAATTGTAGAATCATGGAGTATGTTTAACTTAATTATTAAGGTGTCTTAGCTGCAGTGCATGGTTATAGATAATTAAATTTAGACCTCCTGTTCATGCACAAATGCCTAGATTAAATGGAAGTTCACATTTCAATTTGTTCCATTTGATTTTTTTAGTTGAATCGTATTAATGGAACTTCATCACCCCAGTCATCCTTGAGTGCTTCAGGAAGGGTGGCAGCAGTAGGACCTTACATCCAAGTTCCAAGTGCTGGCACTTACTCTGTACCAGCAGATCCAGTTAAACCACAGTCTCTCACCATTGCTTCTAGCTCAACACATGGAAGATCAAAATCTGGTAAGCAGTTAAGTATGGTGTTTATTCATACACATGATTTGGAAAGGAGTTATAAAGAAGAAGAGTAATCATAGGAGACCCAGTATTGGCATAATCTCTGTAGTGGAAGAGGCAAGTTTTAGATGTCTTGATACTGTTCTGTGAATTGGACATCAGTCATTTGTTATGAGGCATTTTTGCCTCTTTCCATGAATTTTTCTTAGGAGACTGAGTGTTTTCTTTGAAATTTTACTAGCTGGTACACCACTAAAAGGAGCACATGTTTCTTCACAGATTCCACATTCTATGTTTAATAGCTTTTCAATTAGTTTGTGTGTTTGAGTATAATAATGAAATCAACTTTGTGGCAAACTATATTATAAACAACTGTTTACAATATATTGCTTTTTTTGTCAAGTAAAACAAAGCTAGTGAACAAGTAAAAATAATACCACTTCTTAGAAGGAGACTAAATAGGAAAGTAGAATAAAACTGTGGGAGGTTTTTCTCCAACTGAGGTAAGAGAAATTGTTGTGCTTTTGAAGCATTTCTGAGATAGAGTAACTTTAGCATTGATGCTGTTTACCTGTTTCTGCCTTCATTGGTGAAGGAGCTGCCCCTCCAGAGTACTCCCTAGAACTTGATCCCCAAAATTGGGTCCTATGTCTCCCATAATTAAGAATTCAATTTAGATTAGAAAATAGATTTTTTTTTTTTTTTTTAATTTCTTTTTTTTTTAGTTTACATTGGAGACTGGAAGAAGCACGTCATGACATTTGTGCCTTAAGTTCTCGTTCTGGAGAAATTCACCTCTCTGCTCACATCTTGGCAAAATTAGAATTCTTAAGAAGTGGTTAGCAAGGAGAACACGCTTTATTTGTATTACATACAAATAAAAACGCACAATCCCATGGGTCTCACCACAGGACTTAGTTTACCTGGTCTTCTAGGAGAGATCTAAAAATGACATAAGCAATGACCACTAGAGCAAAGCTTCTGCAATATTCACATATGTTCCAGTACTTAAAACTGAATACTCCAGCAAAGCTTGCAGCATGCTTCCAAATGGGGAGGAAGAGATGGAGGGAAGACAGTCTGAACCTCTCTGTAGGAAAGAATGACTATGCAAACAGAACTTAAAAAACCCCCAGTCTTTTCCATTGATACTAGTGATTTAACAATAACTTAGTTTAAGTCAAAGGCTGTACAAACCCCATTGCTGTGGTTTTATGGAAAAGTCTTAAGAATATGGAATGACTTAATTTCAGGCTGAAGTGACAGATTTGCAACAGTCTTGTTTTCAGGCATGGATTTCCGTTTCACATTTGGGAAAGGACAGCTTCTAACTTTTAAGTTCACCAACCAAAAATAATTCACTATTTTGTAAATACTAACCTCAGAAGATATACATACCCATTTCTAGACCTACCTCTGGAGGTTACAAGATCTCTGAATGATAACTTTTTGATTTTATAAAAGTAATTTATTCTACGTTAGGACTGACTTTATGTTTATTACTCTGAATGTACTTGAGTAAAGTCCTATAAGATAGACTTATGTAAGGAGAAGCTTATATGCTCCCAGGAAGCAAAGAAATTGAGAATTTTTTTTTCAACTGTCATGCTTTTATTTCTCATTATCTGCGTGTTCCTGTTCTAATTTCTCCATTGTCATTGTTATAATTTTCCCACCACTTTTTTTCTTTCTTTTTCTGTGTAACTGGATCTGCCTTGGTGTGTCCGGTAGAGACAGACTGTGGGTGTGTGAAAAAATCTCCAGACACCTGGAAGGTTTCTGATTTAGACATAATAGTGGATCCTATTCTGTCACCTCCCACTTCTCTTCAGTCTGCTGTTCACAATGTCATCCGCCTGGCACCTACTCTCTTTGACACCCAGCACTGTGAGTCCGTAGAAGATCTCTGGCTAGCTAAGAACTCAGTTTTTAATATGGTCATCTGAGCTCTTGCATACAGATGCATATTAAACAGCATCTTTAGAACTTGTGTTGTGGTCTGGCATGCAGAAGATGCTGTTGAAATGTAAAATTGTTGAGAAGTTGCTTTTCATCTTTGATGGAAACAGATTTGCAGCAAATTCATCCCTGGAGTACTGGAGTAGTGTACCAGGGATGAGTTTTCTTCACTGAAAAACCTTGAAATTTTCTAATTGTTATTAGAAAATTCATGGTAATCACCAAAGCATGTTTTAGTATGTCTCAGATTAGATGGCTGTATTACATACAGGTTTAGCTTGAGTTACTTTGTGGGGAAACTCTGAGTTGCCATGTTGCACTGGCCCAGAGCTGGGATAAAAGCTCACTCTGGCCAAGTCAATAGCAAGAATCTTGCTGACTTCTATTGGAAAAAATGTTATACTTCGTTTGCACTTACAGTTGCTATAGTAAGTATCCTGGATCCAGACCTACAAAAATTTCTAGGTAAAATCAGAGAAAATGCACAAAACTTTGTGTCTGCATGTCATTGTCTTATTTATTTATGTAAATACAAAATGGACTGGTGGAAGCTGAAATACACTGGGTGTTAGGTAGTCTTACAAGCAGCAGACAAAAAGGTACATTTGGAGGAGAAAATGAAGCCAGTTGGCTGAAATGGCTATGGGGTGGCTGAGAGCAGGAGCTAGTGAGGGCTTGTCAGAAGGGCGTTACCATCAGATGGGCAAGAGTGTTTGGGGCCTGTTCGGTCTAACCAAAGATAGCAGAAGGTAGATACTGTTTGGCTGCCTCCTCTTAGCACCTGTCACGCAGGCTCTGGTGCCATACACTGCCGCTGCAGATTACAACAGCAGCTTAGTTAAGTGCTGAGATTCAGCTTGGGTTGTGGGAGTACATGAGAGGTGCACTCATAAAAAATGCACGGTAGTTGGCAAGTGTGCCAGATTGTAATATGAAGGGCCCGAAGGTGGGAGCAGTTACATTCTGGTGTTTATATAAGTAGAATGAAACAGAGAAGTTAGAGAGAGGAGGGGGAGTTTGAATTTACTTCCAGTCTGTTATCTCAGAATCTGGGGATGAATGTGCTAATACTTGGAATTCAAAGGATTACAAAAAGTTTTTGTATAACTGTCTTTCTAATAGAAGAGTGTGGGCTTGTGTTTGCAGGTAAGATAATTAAATTCTTTGGGATTTTTGCTGTTGTTTCTGTAAGTGCTTTCTTAATAACTAAACTGATGGCAGAGATGCTTTCATGTTTAGTGTGAATCAGTTATAACACCTTTTACTGATCTTCAAAACAAAGTTGTACTGAACTATAACCTTACTGGAGTTACGGAATATCCCATGTATTCTGTACAGTAAATGTTAATTCAATGCATACTTGGAAAAGTTGCCATTATTTAGGGTCAAAGTCTTTAGACAGTCATCTCTTTTGATCTTGCTCTTGATAACCAGATGATTAAAACCAAAACCAAACAAAAAACCCCAATATGTCCAGTTCTTGGATGTTGCCAGTACTAAAGCTGGGCCTCATTACTTTACTTCCTGGCAGTTTGCAAGTGTGAAAAGTGATTTCTGGACTATGTACTATATTCTCAGTGTAAAAATATGCAAGTGTTAACCCTATTTGAATGACCAACCACAAAAATACTCTTGCTCCAAAGTACTTCTTTATCAGAATTCAAACACAGTTGATCTGAATTGAAAGGTTAATATAATATAGTATGTGTAATATTAAGGAATGGTTTGCATAATTAGTATGGTACCTTAAATGCAGAGGTATAACTTTTTATTTTTTGCTCACTTAAAAGTGATATGATTTTAAGAAGCCTATAAATAGGTTTATGAGCTAATGGAGAGAATTTGCACTCATATAGTAAAAACACTGGTGATAATTGTCAAGAAGTCTTTAGGTTGTCATTTCAGAGGTGGGGCAGGAAGGATACTCAATAAAGAGGATAAGGCTTATGGATAGAAAGTAGAATGGTGATGTTAAATTCACTGTGATTAGAATGTTCCTGTGCAGTTCGTTCTTAGACTGTCTGCTATAGTAGACAGAGAGGATGGTAAAGAACTCTAGAAGTAGCCTTGCTGATTCTGTTTTCTAGGGGCTTAAAACTGAAGTTAAATGGGAAACTTTGCCGTTAAATACCTGATTGTCATTTGATGTTGTCTTACTATGGGGTCCAGAAATCTCAGCAAATCTACATGCCCCCCCCTCCATTTTAGCTGTTATCCTTTAGTAAAGTTAGTTATGCATTACATGCCATCTTTGCTGATCCCAAGTGCTCCACTAAGATAATTACAGGCAATAGGGAAGGCAAAATGATCTCTGGTTTCCTTAAGAGTAAGAGTAATCTTTTAAATGCAAAGCAAAGCCTTAGGGTCTAACCAGGGATCTGGTTTAGTTACTATAAACCAGATCTCTAATTATCAGGCTATTTAAACTCTCTGGCTTACTTAGAGAACAGAAACTAAATAGTCTCACACAGTTAATAAAGGAAGATATCAATGTATCTAGGACTTCATTAAGGATTTGTTGTCTCAGTTTATGTGCAGTTATGCATGATTTTTGCATATGATGAAGATAAAAGCCCATGACTCGTATCTTGAAACTGTGAGTTAAAGTTCTCAGCTGACTTTAGGAATTCCTTTAAAATTAAATCTCTGAGGCAATTCTAATCAGGGGACTATGTTGAGGAAAAACAAAAGGTAAGTTAACCACTACTTCCAAGCAAAGGAATGTATGCTGTTGTTCCACCCCGTTATTGAAGGGAGTTTTTACATCCTATTATGAATGAATGAATCTTGTAACCATAGTTTAAATTTGGAGGAAGTCCACTCAGAGCTTACGTAGACTTAACATTAGAGCATAATTTGACAGTGTCTCTGGATAGTACCAAAAGAATTATGTTGATGAAGTGTTTCTGTAAGGATTTTTGTTTTGAACTTGTTTGCCTTCTAATAGCAGAATATGCAATGCTCAAACCAAAATTTTAACCATTTTTTTCTATAGAAATTTTTAATACAATTTGAATGTCAATGGGTAATGAACAGCATATTATATACAGCAATTGGGCTTTCAGTATCGATTTATGAATCAAATATTAATAGTGATTTATCTCATTTCTGAAATCAGATTAATCCTGTTGTAATCTAAGCTATTCCATTTCACATATTTTGCTTGTTTATAATGATGGTGTGGATTATCTTAAATATAGTATTTTTTTCTGTTTTCAAGCTAATGATGGAAATTGGCCAATACTTAAACAGAGCTCAACCCCTGTGGTGAAACCCCCTCAGATCTCCAACACAGACTGGAAAGAATCAAGCATGGATACTGCTTTAAAACAAGGAACTATATCCAGCCAGCCTTTGCCAACTTCAGTATTAGGAAGTACTGATAAGCTGGTGGGTTTCATATGTGATATATCTATAGTTCTGTTTTACTGAAATTATGAACCTTTGGCTTCCATAGCTGAACTCACTTCAGTTACATACACATTCAGTTTCCCTGCTGCTGATTATTTAAAAACTCATAATTACCTTTGTATTTCTCCAGTTCCTTTCTGTTCTTATCACATTACAATTTATAGTTTGGGTGGGGTGGGTTTTTTTTTTTTCACCTTCAGTAGTTCATATTCCTTCCTGTTCTTTTACATATCTGGTCTCCCCTTTTCTCTCCCTTTGCTCCTCCTAATAATCTCCCCCACCTTCCTATTTTTCTAATTCAAATCTTCATCGCTCTTTTTCCTGGTGTAGATTATCACTTTTCCAGTGTGCTCTTTTTCTCACAAAAATCTCACAAAGTCATTACATCCATCCTTGAGTGCATCCTCTGGTGTTGTCTGTCTGCACTGTTTTTCTAGTACTTTATGAATGCTTTAAGACTGTGATCTTCAAAAAATAAGGATCTTTTCTTTAAATAGTTTTGGTAAACTGTTATCACACTATATGTTGTCAAATACATCACCAGCTAGATACTGAGATCCAGAACCTAGAACAAGTTATTCAGGCTTTGAACAGTATACAAATAGTTTTGAATTCATATTAATGTATTATAGCTGAAAATGCCTTTAAACAGTGGCCTGTGTCTGATGTATGATGAGGTCTTGTGTTCCTTAATCACTAGATATGATTCTACCTGAATTTATCACAAATTGTTTATTTTGACTCCTTCACTGTCACACAAGATTATTAGTATGTTTTGTTGAGCGAGGAATATTCTTGCTCACAAATATTTTATTTAATTAAATGATGTGTACTATTTATTGTTCTTGCATAGGGTCTTGACCTGGGGAAGGTGCCATCCACAGTTCCTGGTGTAAGCAAGCAGTTGCCTCAAAACTATGGGACCTATCCAAGTCCAGTTCCCTTAGGAACAGGTTCTACAAATTCTCTAGAAAGAAGGAAGGATGGCAGTCTGCCCAGACCTGGCACCAGTATAACAAATCGGCAAAGACCTGTTCCACTTCCACCGCCAAGCAATGTGCATCCCAGTTCTTCACAACAGATTCAACAGAGAATTTCTGTACCTCCCAGCCCTACGTATCAACCTTCTGGTCCCCCCTTGTTTCCAGGAGGAGATGGCAGGCCTGAACTCCCTTTAACTGTGGCAATCAGACCTTTTCTAGCTGATAAAGGATCAAGACCTCAGTCTCCCAGAAAAGGGCCACAGACAGTTAACTCCAGTTCCATCTACTCAATGTATCTTCAGCAAGCAACACCACCAAAGAATTATCAGCAAGCTGTATACAACACCTTAAATAAGTCGGTAAAAGCAGGTAGAATATATTTTGCTTTATTTTTTTTCCTTTGAAATAGACTGTTAATAGCTACTTATTGGGCTTAGTTTACTTTCTGTATCAGTTTGAAAAACTTGTCTAAATCTGTGAGAAGAGGAGAGATATTTTTATGTGTGCAGCATGGCAGAAAAGTAATCCCATATATTTTTGGAGTGATAAATAAGTGTACATTAAATTACCTTTTATTTAAAACAAGAAAGAGTAGAACAATATAGTCTGGATACTGTCTACCAATACTTTGAGAAACAAGTGGAAAAAACAGTGTCTAGAGTTTTTCTCCTCTTACTGTTTCCTCATGAAAGAGGAAAAACATTCCAGGTGTTACTTGTAGTTTATAATTGGAAGAACCATCACCATTACCAACAGGTGAGTATTTATTTCTGTTTTGATAGGTTCCAATATCTTTGATTTTTTTTTTTCCTGTATTAGTGTCAAACAAGTAGCAACAGAGACATATGCAGTTTATTTACAAATATTTTATTATGTAATTTGAGAACAGTTATTCACTGTTTTCCATCTTTCTTTTCTTCAGTTTATGGAAAACCTGTATTACAATCTGGTTCGACTTCTCCCTCACCCTTGCCATTCCTTCATGGTTCTTTGCCTGCCCAGACTTCCTCACAGCCACAATCTCAGCCTCAGACTGAGGTCTCTGAAAAAGATCAAGAGCTGGAAAATGCTCCGCCATCCAGTGAAAACAGCAATGTGGAAAACATTCCCCGTCCTCTCAGTCCTACTAAGCTCACACCTATTGTGCATTCACCCCTACGATATCAAAGCGATGCTGACCTTGAAGCTCTGAGAAGAAAACTGGCCAATGCTCCTAGGCCATTAAAGAAGCGTAGTTCTATCACTGAACCAGAAGGCCCAAGTGGACCAAATATACAAAAATTATTGTATCAGCGCTTTAATACTCTTGCTGGAGGAATAGAAGGTGCTCCTTTTTATCAGCCAAGCAATCCACAGGACTTCATAGGCATCCTAGCTGATGTTGATAATGGTAATGCTAGTACCAATGGCAATATTGAAGAACCTATTTCTGTGCAACCTACAGTTCCTCTTCCTGATGAGCCACCCCCTTCATCAGATGCCAATGATAATGAATTACCTTCTCCTGCTACTGAGGAACTGATAAGCACTGAAACCACAAATCAAACATCTGAGACAACTGAAGATAACAACAACAATCCTGCTATAGTTCCTTCTACTGAACAGTCATCTAGTCCCACGCCTGAGGTCAGTTCTCCAGTAGAAGATGAAGCTCCTTTGCCACCTGCTCTTCCCCCTCCACTTCCCCCAGTAAGTAACAAAGCAAAAAGGTAATTTTGTGAACTGTAGAATTTGCCGTGTGTTTAAGCATAACTGGAAGATGGTAAGCTTATGCTAAATGGTGTGTTTGCACTTCAAGTTTCATGATAGTAAAAGAAAAGAAAACCGGGGGGCTCCAAGGAGGATTCTGATGGATTAGTTTCTTTACTACTGTAGCTGTTTAATAAGGAAAATATGCATACAGGCAGCAGGAGATTGTGTGCGTACTTTAGGCTGTAGAACTTTTGGGGGGATATACTCCTTGTAGAACTAATTCTGGAATCTGAGATTCCATGAAAAGTATTTTCTTCATTTCCCCAGGCCTACAAAGATAACTATTTGTATGAAACTAAGGGTAAGCTATGCCAGTGGGAAGCTGTTTAATTTGCAAACAAGCTGAAATAAGTGTTACGGGAGAAGCGCACTCCTTTTCCCCTCTCAGCAGAGATGCGAGACCAGGGCTAACACTAACAGCAACACAGCTGACTTGTTTTAGCATAAATGTTTTTCTAATGGGCTTGTCACATAATTTGAATTGCTTTCCAAGTCCCTCCTCCAGCTGCACCAAAATATTATAAATACGTGTCATTACCAAAATCTACAGCATATGGAGAATTGAAAATAGGGAGGAAACCAAGTTTTATTCTTAGTTGTTGATATGACTCACTTTAACATCGGTTTCAAAGAATATCTCCATTTTTTGATTCATGTAGGGACCTTGCGTTCCTCTGACAATTTGACAGCAGCGTGCACATGGCCATGTATGCATTTTCCATGAGCACAAATGGGCCAGGATACTTCTGGGAGAATGGAGTATGCTAGCAACAGATATTATTCATACTGTGAGAGGTTTATTTTCCAAACTGAAATAGCCATACTAAATAGGAGCATAAATGAAAATGGATCTTACAGTACTAGGGACTAAAAGCATTCTATAAAGGCTGTAATTAATAATAGATCTTTTTTTTTCTGGAAAGTGACATGGACACATGTGAATGATTTCAGAATATTCTCAAAACACATTTAAATGTGTTTCAGATCTTGAGAATGCTTCTGCTGATAACACCAGCCAGAATGTCATACAAAATAGCTTCACATTCTGTGCTTTTCTTTCCCACAGCAAAACTCGTAACTTGTCAGTACTGACCTACAGCAGATGCTTTTGCAAATTCAAGGCAAAGATTCCTCTGAGTAGAGATTGATACTCAGGCTTAATTGTGTCATGCTTTCTAGTCTAAGCAAAAGTTTTGACAGTGTCTCAGACAATCCACCAGAAACACATTCATCTTGTATTAGATAAAATTAAGATGGTGGTGCTCAAAAACCATTGACTTAAGTACTTCATTACTTGTACTCGCTACCTTTAATTTGAAGCTTCTAAACTATATTGGCATGCTTTTTCATTTTTGAACTGAAGAAGACATAGTAAGTTATCAAGCCTTTTATTTAGAGACGTTATAATAGAAACGTTTGCATAGTTCTAATTACCATTTAAGGAGGATGAGATTCTTAATCCAGTTTAAAAGTAACTGAATAATGTGTAATACTTACACAACCTGAAAGTATGCCTTCCAACCTTCATCTCTACTCAGACAAAACGTACCAACTTGAAGAAACCTAACTCAGAAAGAACAGGCCATGGTTTGAGAGTGAAGTTCAATCCGTTGGCCCTCCTCCTAGATGCTTCTTTGGAGGGAGAATTTGATCTTGTACAACGAATCATATATGAGGTGAGCTTCTAAACAATGGCAACTTCTTTAAATGTTTAGGGGAAAAAACCCAAAAGTGCTGAACTATTTTATATTTTCAATAGGTTGATGATCCCAGTAAACCAAATGATGAAGGAATTACACCTCTGCATAATGCCGTGTGTGCTGGTCATCACCACATTGTGAAGTTCCTGCTTGATTTTGGTGTAAATGTAAATGCAGCAGATAGTGATGGGTGGTAAGTGTCAAGATTTTTAACTTAGTATCTGGGAGAAATGCCATTTTGATGCTCATTTAAAATTTAGTCAAGACCTGTTTCCTGTTTTGGGAACAATTTCTTTCCCCTTTACCCCCAGCAAATGAGCACTTCGTACTCTCTAGGTGGTGATGAACTCAAATGCAAGGTTACACTGTGTTCAACTCATGTGCAAGCACACTTAAATCATAAAGTATACTACACTTTGGTTTTACATAGTGGCATAGTTGCATTTCTTGTTCAGATGCTGAAATAATTAAACTGTAAATAAAAAATGCCAAAAGTTAATTTGTTTAAGTTTCATCTTCACATAACCCACCACAGATTTTGGTGTTCTTGAATAATCTAGCCTTACAGGTAGACATAGCACTTCTGAAGCATTTGGAGGGGATGTGAAACCTTGCTGTGCTGATCTGTTTCGGCCTCACCTTTGTTTTACCTTTCAGATTTCCTCATATTGGCAAATACCCTTTTATACCCAGCAGTTTTGTAAGCTATGAAAATCGACATTTTTGCTAGCATCTCTTATAATGTTTGGCTTTACCGGAGTCAGGTAAATCCTGGAATCCACTCCAGTTGCTTGACAGGTTTTGGACAATGCAAACATACACTATAATCACAAAAATTTCCATTAAAAATAGGCTAAACTCTGTATTGCAAGACAAAATAGTTAGGATTCATGGCAGTTTATTTTTTCAAGTGTACATTTTTGCTTTATTTCAGGACACCCTTGCATTGTGCTGCTTCTTGCAATAGTGTTCATCTCTGTAAACTACTGGTTGAATCTGGGGCAGCTATTTTTGCTTCAACTATAAGTGATATAGAAACTGCTGCAGACAAGTGTGAAGAGATGGAAGAGGGTTATATTCAGTGTTCCCAGTTCTTGTACGGTAAGCTGTGACCCTACTTTACAAACCTTTTTAGCTTTTCCAAAATTCATCCCTTTTTGTCTCTCTGATCTGCATGAAACATCTGCGTAGGCCCCCAACTTGACAATAGTGCCTGTCACCTACCTGTTCTTTCAAAATCCTAAAAACAGAATAGTCTTTTCATTATTACGTTGCTCATAGTCCTTCTGTTCTTTGAGTAACTTCACAGGCTCTAAACTTACAGAGTTTTAAAGTTTAATTTGGCTTAATTTCAAGGAAATGTTTCCATGGGGAGGTTTTGACAGTAACCATGAGTTGCGAATTATCTTGATAGAGATACTCCAACTTACAGATGCCCAAATTTCTAGCAGGTCACATGAAGAAACATGTATACTTTATGAAAAATTAAGTTACAGAATGTACTTAGTTACCAAGATATATTTTGCAAGAAAAGTATCTTGATGGAGCAGACAAATTTTTAATTTACATCAGAGGATATAAGCTTCATTAAGGCTCTATATACCTGACATGATGCAGATTTTCAAAAGCTTCAAATGCTACTGTATAAGGCCTTCCATAGAAAGCACGCCTGTGAGAAAAACACAGCAGTTCTATAAAACTGCTTTGCTCAAACATTTGTAAAGCTATTTTTATCCTCATTTGAATAAAAGATTGTAAAGTTTCTATTGCATATGTAATAAAAGAGAAAAACCTCATGCTCTAAATCGGTTGAAAATACTCTGTAAAATTTGGGTTTGTCATGCAGTTTAATTTCTGAAAGCATTTCATCATGGAAGTACAGAAAATTGTTCATGAAATTTTATTAATAAAAGACTAATATTTGGGCCACAGTGTTCCATACTAAAAATCTCAAGAGGGAAAACCAGGATATTTTATCATCTAGTGTGTTCTCTAATGTGTTGTTAACAGGAGTGCAGGAGAAGTTGGGAGTGATGAATAAAGGAGTGGTGTATGCTCTGTGGGATTATGAAGCCCAGAATAATGACGAGTTGTCATTCCACGAGGGTGATGCCATTACTATTCTAAGACGCAAGGATGACAATGAAACAGAGTGGTGGTGGGCCCGCCTCAATGATAAAGAAGGCTACGTGCCTAAAAATCTTCTTGGGGTAAGTTCTTTTTAAGTTACCTTCACCCTTCTATTTTCTACTTCCTCCTGAAGTGGAAACTCAGGATGGGTCTTTGGCCAGAATCGCTCTGTGCGTCATCTGGATACACTGCTATGAAGTGGTGCAAGGCAGATTATCCTTATTCTCTCAGGCCTCTCTGTCATTGTAAACAACAAGGAGAAGCTATGGCTAGGAGACTAGTACTGGGTTTTATTTGGCAAGTTAGTGTATTTATTTAATATGATTTATACTTTCATCTTTAGTAAGATTTTTTTTTTTCCCCTTGGCTAAAATACAAGGCCCCTATGTAAAGTGCAGTGGCTTTATTAGGCAGCTCGAAGCTTTGGCCCAGGAAGTTCTTTAGGAAGGTTTTTAATACCTGGCACAAGATAAGCAACATACAGATATGTACAAATCTAAAACAGGGAAGAGCCTTGAAGATGACAACCATAGGCAAGTCATTTTATGCGGCTCTTAGTCAAATGGAACACTGCTATCATGAAAGACCAGGAATGGAAGGCTACTAAGTACAGATACAGAGGACAAAATGCGTAAGAAAATCTTAATAGAGCAGGAAATAAGCTCTCTGTAGGGCTCGACAGGGAATTCTTATACTTACATAAAAGCATCCTTTGGTCTAGTCTGGGATCTTGAGCTAAATGAACAAAGTCATTTTCAGAGCAGCAATTTTGCTGCTTTTGGCAGGAGTAAGTCGGCCAGCCCTCGGCCTCCTGCTGCTTCTGGTTTAATTTTTCAGAAGTTACCTAAGAAAATGCTGTAGCTTAGAAAAACCTCACCCCCAAAACACTTCATCAGCCAGTTCTTGTTAACAAGTACCTGTTGGTTATGATCAAGTTGATTTATATTTAACGTATCATCCATGCAAAACCTAATATTTTTATTCTGTTTTTTTACAGTTATATCCACGAATAAAACCCAGACAGCGAACCCTTGCTTGAACTCAGTTGTACAACAGTGCAATACCATGCTGGTAACTGGAAACTTAAAACATACACTGGAGCCATCATTTTTGATCATTTCACACAGAGAAATAAAACTATGATATTTAGTTTTAATGGTGCTTTCTCTTGTTAAATGGACAGCATCTACAATTTTCAAGATCTGCAGTTTGTAAATGAGGATTGTTTTTATGTGACCCACCACTGATGAGGAAAGTGATACCTCCACTACCTACAGTGTTGCACCAACTATCGTCTAAAGCAGTGTTTTAAGTTAAAGTTCCATGGTAGGAGCTTTCTTGTGTTAAATGTTCAGAGGTGTCATTTCCGGAGTGCAGATACGCTGTCCAGTCTGCTCCAACCCCACAGTAACTGTCCCATGTCAGGATTTTGGATATTTTGTTCGATATCAGTGAATGTTGAGTTCTCATTACTGATCAACTCTTTGAGTTCTAGGACACAAGATCTTCACCTATTACATGCATAATTAAGTAGTCACGAAAGCTTGATGAAGGCTAGGATTTTAAGTGGTAACATGCTATACACTTAAATCCTAGTCTAGACAACCCCAACAAAAGCTTTACATAGTCTAGCATCTAGGATTATTTGCGTTTAGCATCAAGGTAGAGAACTAACAAAACAGTATTTGTACACTTTTCAAAATCCCTACACAATATTTCACTTGGTGTTTTATTTTCTTATTATTCAGCCTACAGCACCAGTGTTACCTCTACTAATGTAAAGGTTCCCCTACTAACCACCTGGGCTTGTCCATCTGGACAAAACAGTACTGAACTTGCAGCAGCTTAAGGGATTTGTATGTCTGCATGGATGAAAGTGCAATAGTTGAAAAGGGTAAGAGTCTGGTAAGGGTTATACTGTGTAATTTGAAGTCTGCCTGAGTCAGTCTAGAAGAAAATATGAAGGACTGGATAGAAGTAGTAAGAGGGTTGTGTAGATGCTAAGTCAAAGAGAAGAAAGAAACAAGGTTTAGAGAAGGATTTAAGAAAGGCAGTAGCTTATTTGAGGACAGTTTCTGTGGTTCTTGGCAGCCTACAGCTGTTGCCAAGGCAAGTTATGCAATAACCTATTCCACTACATTGTAGTTTCAAGCAAAAAAATAAAAACTTAAAAAAAAAAAAAGCACTTCACTGGAATTTTAATTGTACATGATTTTATATACCAAAAGTATATTTTGAATTTCCCGTTATAAGTTTTAGCCATATTTCTTGTAATTTTCTCCCATTTAACAGTATGCAATTTGATTAATTCTTCATGTACAAGTTCTGTGTATAATTTATATATCCATTTCTGCAGTGCTGTAACTTGCTTTTACCACAGGTTAGCATTAACTGTATATATTGTGGTGAAAAGTGAAAGGGTATTATTGTTGAAGAATTTGCTACATGAACGTGATGATTTCAAGAGCCTATGATACACTAATTCAGAGAACATGTAAATGTGCACAATAAAGTACTGCTAAGGCATGGCTGCATTCTCCAGTATTTTTACATAGGTAGCCAAAGTAGACGTGCCTTTGGGCATAGTCTAAGTAAAAAGACTAATTCTAGCTTGCCGTGTTCTATCTGTTAACTCACAGTTCCTCACTGTTTCACCAGCTGCACAGAAAACAACTTGCTAGACAGTTTTGGAACCTCCTTACACCAGTATTCCAGTATTCCAACTGTGACAAATTAATATTTGTCTGGAAAAGTTCTCAAGGGTCCTTTAAGCACAAGCTGACAACTGAGCCTTGTGTGCTTGTTTACTCAATTTTTACCAGCATAGGAAGACAGAGGGGAGAAAGACACTTGGCTCAGCATGTGTAGTCAGAGGATTCATCCCAATAGTTGAATCAATTAATTATCAATACTTAGAACTAGAATTAGGGTGCTGTTTATAAGAAGTCAAAAGTTTCAGAGAGTAGAGCTCACAGTATCCATCATTAATGAAGTTCTATATTGTGAAAATAAATATTACCTCATTTTTTTAAATAAGTGAATTAATTTATTCATATCTGTACATTAAATTGTATACAATTTCAGATAGCATTACAGTTAGATTAACAAAAGCTAGTTACCAAAAAGAAATACAAAACTAAAAATTATTCTGGAAGCTTATTTATTACAGAAGTTAAGTTTCAAGGTCATGTTCACATAAGTCCAATTTGGTGGTATTTGGTGAATTATTTAGATGTTTAAAATGAAATGTTTAAAAAAAACCAAGTGATTTCTATAAAATCATATCTAAGGCAGATTTTATTGTACATCGATTTTAAACATTTCGATAGAGGGAAAAACCTGAGATCTATACCCAAAAGCTATTCTCTGCAGAAGAGACATATACATTTGTTTGCTTTCTGTAGCAAACGGTATTTATAATTGTTACTATAAAAGTTGTGCTGTACATTAACTGTAGTGCAGGTCACTTTCATATTAAGTGCCAATAAAGGCTTAACAAAATATACAAGTCTTAAAAGGTGAGGCTGTTTAAAGCATTAATTGTATACATATTGCACACTATAGTGAATACTCATACTCACATTGCATTTGCCAGTTCTTATATAATGAACCACACTGGAATGAGAAAGGGTCAAGAACAGCAAATGTTACCAGCTGTCAAATCAGCAAAAAGTGAGAGGCAGGTCCATGGAGGCTGGTGTCTTCCCTCAAGTGGCCAACAGTTCGCTGTTCTCACTGGTCCCGGGACTCGTAAAGAAGTTTTGTTGCCTAACATGAAGGCAAAAATGTCATTGTGTTAACTGAAGTTTCACTTGCAGCCACTTCATCTCCTTCCTACCCCTCCAAATGTTTCCTTTAACCCCAAGGCTTTAAATTCTTCCTCTATTTTCCTTAGTCTAAGGCATTTAATACCATTTACATAGGCACTAGTTTTTGAGACTATTCAGGGTTACTTTAAGTGCAGAACCTGAGGTCACTGAAGACTTTAGCTCAACACATGTGTTTCTTCTTGGTCAGAAATGACCATTTCTGATCAAAAAAGCCTTTAGAAATGCTAGAAGCAATAGAAGTTTCTGAGATTTTGGTAATCTGTCTAAACACATGCAGTAAACAGTTACTCTCTTTGGGGTTAGGGGTGGCTGGGGAGATTAACAACGGTGGTAAGAGTTGCAAACACCCACGCGCTTGCATTTGCAGACAGCTTATAAATTGCAGTTCTAATTATCAACTGATCAGATGAACAAAGTTCCAGAACTAGTTGGGGTGGTTTTGGTTTTTGTCTCCCATAACTCTAACTTATGAAATAGGAAACTTCAGTTTCATTAGCCATACAGTGCCTAGCAACAAAAGATGAAAGTCTTCCCCAGGGTCCTGCCCCCATCTCTGTTCCCGTTTCCAAAAATCAACAATTTCTTTGAACCTTCATAAAGTAGTAAAAACAATTAGCTGAGTTTAGGTTCAAGAGAATATTTCATAATGAACATTCTTCAGTGAGTAACAAAAACCCAAGGAACTTGAAAGTCTTAATTCCTGCTTTTCACCTAACACAGTTAAGATCTTGGGAAACCCTTTGTAGTGCATATCTTCTTTCAGCTATCTGAGCATAAAGCTAAAGTCATGTTCACAACCACCATCCATAGCTTCTGTTTTCTTAGCAACAAGGCGCTAGAATCCTTAAAAAAAAAAGAAAAAAAAAAAAAGACTCCTAAGGCTGCATGCTCTCTTTAGTGCTACTAAGCACCCCATCTAAAGATTTTCTTCAGCCTTCTGTAAGTTTTGCCTCCTCCGCTTACCTTATGCATAGCTGCCAGCCAGCTTGCTGACAGCTTCTTGTTACAGCTGAAGTCTTCACTAGCTGTAAATTTCATCTGCGTTAGCTCCTCTGATCCTGGTACCTTATACTGCAGAATCATACCTATGGCACGAGTATTACCTCCTGAAAAAAGAAGTAAAATTGTGAACAGCAACAGGTTTTACCAACTAAGTAACACAACTTCTTCTAGCTAATAAGCATGTTTGAAGAAAACTAGCTCATCACTTAATTCAAAGCACTAGCAGCTGCAGGTGCAGTAACAACTGCCACATCAGAGGAGGTAGTGACCATGGGTGTTAGTGCCAGGCAACGGAGTGTGCAGACTCAGTATCGTTCAATTCTCTCTGGCAGTCGCTGAGGCAGAACTTGTACAAGCCATGAGATAAAGCCGCTAGCTACAGACACTAATGCCCTCATATTTTAGTATTAGCATGTCTTCTCTTAAGTAGATGCCATAGTTTCATACTGTAGCCTGCAGTTTTCAAACTGAATTACTTGTGTCCAGTTAGAAAAGTGATAAAGAGGGATCCCTGCTTGATCCAAATTCTGACATAGCAGTCAAAAGTCCTTCCAAAGGTTGGGAAAGATGCTTATGCAAGACTAAATAACAACAGGCAACATCAGTCACTTCCTGAATGAAATCACTACAAAGGACATTGCTCCAGCAACAGTGTGGTAGCAAGATGTTTGTATCTCTTTTACTCTAGCTGCATAGAGGTTAAGATAAACCAAGGCAAAAATACAGAAATGAAACAAAAACTTTGTTTAGAATACCACACTTTATTGGCACTATTTCCTGAAGCAGTAGAGCATAAACTAAGCCCCAAGAACAGCACCGCTGTACACAGAAGGGCACTTTCTGCAAAATTCTTTTTAAACAGAAGCATGTGGGTGAGAGGGCTCCTGGAAGCCATTACTGCAAAATCCAAGAAGCCAAACAAAGACAATCTCAATCTGAGCAACCTGATCAAAAGCCTGCAAGCAGTGTTTATAAAAGTCACCATTTGCTCCTCTTGTAGGATAAACTGAAATACAACTTCATCACTTGCTCTCCTGCATCTACCTGGTCAAAAGTAACACATTAAGGGGCTACTCAAAGGTAAACCAGTGGAAATCAAACACCTACAGCCTTGACCAGTTTGCCCACGTCTGGTATTCCATGACATTACTGAGTCAGGCAGAACACACCTTGCATAATGAGGTCTTATTTCTTTTAAATATGTGGAAAAGCAAGCCATTAATTAACAGTTTGTTTATTCAGTGCAAAGCCTTACTGGACAGTACACAAGAAGCATGTTATTCATTTCTGGTATACACAATTCATCAGACCTCTGATGAAGTAGATGATGTATAATACTGTGTACCACTAAAGATACTATTTCTCATCTTCCCTTCTCTCTTCTAGCATGGACAATAGCACATGTGGTCTAAAGGCGGCCTTCAGTGTTTTAGTTCTCCTCCAAAAAGTTACAAAACATTCATTCTCAGTTTATTAAACAGACAGATGGGAACAAACAGGTACATGTCAGATTTGAACAAAACTTAAGTTGAACAGCTGGAGATCAAGCAAAAAACCAGCACTGCAGAGGAAGAAAGATGGGAGAGGGGCCATGACAACATGCTTAGGTGAGTCATGCTCAAAGGTACTGGCGATACCTTCAGTAATATGCTGGCTCTCCAGAAGGCTGGTGTAAGTGTGAATATCTTTTTCTACCATCAAGAAGGCAGGCAGGCAAAAAGATACAGCAGTCAGAAGAGTAGTGAACAAGGAATTACAGGAGCATTAAGGAACTCAGCAACAAATCTAGTTCATTTCAGTACCAAGATAAGTTCATTGAAGTTAACATGCTGTACTGACTGAATATTGCACAGATAGGCTGTCCGATTAGAAAATTCCAGCAGTGACAGAGGTGTTGCTAGACAACAATTATTAAAATTCCTGACCTTGTTTGTTCTCATTTCAGTGAAATCATATTCAAGTTCATCCTGAAATACTCTAAAATCTGGTAAGAGATGAGGCAGTAAGTAGCTGCCCTCTGATTCAGGTGTTACCAGTTTTATTTGGCCACCCTTTCATCTTAAATGAAGTGAAGAAAGCATAGTTTAACTATTTATTCTCCCCCCAGCCCCCAAGTTTCTCTCTCACTTTCCTCACAATTGTACCAGTAGAAAAGAAATCCCAGCTGGATTCTGAAATAGAAACTACCAAAGACCAACAGTTCCCTCCTATGACCTTTTGAATCAATAGATGTTTATATTTAGCCAAGAGAAAGGATCAGAACAGATGATGACCACCTTTACTCAGGTTTATTGAGAAGCTCTCCCATATTACAGCTGTAATTCTTAGGTTTTCCCCAAAATCCCACTAGCCGCAGACACGGCTGCACGCACTGCACTTTATTCAGAGCAGTTGTAACTAACATAGTTACACCTAAGTTACCAGTAACCTAGAAATGCACTGTCTAGCTCAAACAATAATTACGTCATATATTTTTTTCTTAATAGTTAATTTCCATTAAATGAAAAATTTACCTCCAGGAGTAAATCCCTCTGTAAGTATCTGAACAGTTGAAATCTGTATAATTTCAATTTCATAGTGGCTGTCTCCATCCAAAACCAGGTATCTACAGAACAGAAGAAAAACTCTTTTTAAAAAAAAAAAATTTTTTTCCCTACCATATCAAGTCCAAATGAAAGGAAAAAAATAAACATAATCTCTCAGTGACTAGCTGTTTATATGTTCTTTGGGGTGGGGAAGGAGAGAAATCAAGCAGGGAAAATTACTTTTCATTGAAGTTCTTCACTTAAAAGGAAAAAAAAACAACAAACCAAACACAAAACCTACAGTTCAGTTTGCCAGGAGACCCTTTCAAAATATTAAAAGCATTCTTCCAAAGTTTTGGGCGAAGGAGAGAACACAGAGTCTAAAGTGTTCTAGCCAACCAAATTATAGGGATGACCAAAGTAATGCTTTGGCTGTAAGGTTAAACAATCTGGTGCAGTGTTAGAATCATTCCAAAATAAGCTTTTTTCAGTGGCTACAGATTTTTCCCTGCCCCTCCCCCCTTCCTATGATACCCCTATTAGCTGGCAAAAAAAACTGTGTTCCAGTGGGACTGAGAGGCATTATCAGTGAGCAGAGCTCCACCATTCCAAGGCATTCTGATCCACACTGCTAGTAAATTCAAACAAACTTACTCCAATAAAATTGTATCCATCCTTTCAGTCCGATTACTCTCTCCAACATCCTTACATCATGTTACTCTTACTTTGTTTAGGTTATTAGATAATAATATAGCTGTATGTACAACAATAATACAGTTTACAAGTGCAATTCTGTCAATCCTTCTCACCTCTGATTGTTGGAAAGTCGACAAACCATGAGCTCAGATTTATCAGATGTTCCCAGAGTTACAAAGAATGTAGCACCTGGAAAGAAATGTTTTAGCGTTCTAATGCAGAGTTTAGGAAGGAACATTCAAGTATCAAAAAGGATAACTGAATTTTACTTACTGCACCTAATACACTGAATTGGGTGAATTAAGAAACTAATCGAAATGTTAAACTGATTAACATCAGCAGAACACTCAAGTATAAAAAGCTGATCTTTAACTATCATGTTCTGAATCAAAGGACCTTTCATAATTGCTATGCAATTTCTCCCACATGTTGTAGACATACAGATGATATCCAAGATTAATCTTTTCAAAATGGGAACGGATTTGGAGATGGCAAAACCAGGCAATTAAAGACCCTATCTTGTCACTATAATACAAACTATTGTTTCAGTATTCAAAAAAAAAAAAACCCACAAAACCCAAACTGTCAGAAGAACCTAATAGTAGGATGTGCCCTTCAGCTCTGTGCTTAGCAAACACACCTCTTTTTCATTACTGAAGGCTAGCTCAGTCTTACTTTGAGGTCAGTGAACTTCAGCCTTCATGTTATGTTTCTTCCTGCTCAAAACAGCTCCTTTGACATCAGGAAAGTCATCTTAGCTACATTAGTGAAGTGATTCATAACTTAAAATAAAGCAGACTACACGCCTAACCGCTTTATTTCCTCCATGCCTCACGCTCCCTGTATTACCTAATCCCAAAACTGTTGGTCTGAGAAACGAAAAAAATAATGACACGCAGCCCTGCCAAATTGTCTGCAGTCCATCTCCATAATCTGAACCACACGGCCTCAGACAGCTTCACCTTGCTCCCTATTTCACAATTTTACACAGTCTCACTGGCCCCTCAGCATGGGCCCCCAGGCTGCTGCTGAAGCAACAGAGAGAGGCAACAGCACAAAACTGCCAAGGTCATCACAACCACCATCTCTGAGATCTGTGGCTCTACAGCAAGCCAGGAACAACTTCAGACTTCAATTTCATAACATGAATGCAAGCAGGACAAGCTTTAAAAAAAAAAAAAAAGTCTTCAGTTGAAAATACATTATTTAAAATCTTTTCTACACCCTCATTTCCAGAGTGAAGAATGATTTGTGTGTTACAGGGATGCACATACTCCTTTCTGAACCTAGAATCTCCCTAGGAACATTCATGCTAATCAGACTTGTGCTTTACCTTACCAATTATACACATTGGCATCACGCTGAGAGTTGAGAGCCCATCAAAAGGCACCAAAAAATCACAGAAGATTTTATAAACTGGAGACTCAGCTTTCTTAATGTAATTGGAACACAAATTACTGTATTGCATGTAGTTTTAATGCTATGCAAAATTGACCACTCATGATGATCTGCCATCCACCATAGCTGTAGGCCATGGACAAGATCAAAGCTCACAGATGAGGCTTGAAACAAGCACTGTATCTTGTTAGGAAATACTAAAATATTCTCTACTGTAAATTATTTTTCATCCTTATTTAATGTAACAGGAACATGGCCAGAATATGCATTATTTTAAGAAAAATGCTAACTGCACACACATCTGTTCTCAGAGGCATTTAAAATTCCTCTGTCTGTAATTAAATCACTCTTTGTAAACTGACTAAAAGCGTAAACTTATCTCTAAACAAACTCATAACACAGAATTATTAACTGGCAAACAAGAAGCATGACAACAAAACAGTATTTAAAGGAGGCAACTGCAGCTTGTTTGACAAGAGGCATTACTCTTGCTGTTTATCAGATTTGTTTAACACAGCATTTGAATAAATATAAATGAGATCAAACCAGCTTATATATGCATTCGGACCTTACCATTCATGAGTACTTTAAGCTGTTTGTCATAAAACTCTGTTTCTTTCTGAGAGATGAGGGCACATTCAGCACACTGCCGCACAGGATCCACAAAGCACATGCGAGGCAGAGGCACTTTTTTACTGCAGCACTTGTCACAGAAACACTTTCCACACCTTCTGCAGTGATGCTAAGCATGAGAGAACATTTTGTTTATTTATTTACAAAGGAAACTATTAGGGAATAATTTGATAAAAGTTACTACATTAAATATCCTCCTCCCCAAGAAACAGAACAGTTTCTCAGGTGTGAAACATACAAGTTGAGGGATAGGTAAAGGAAATTTAACTGCTAGAGTAGTAGAAAGAAATCTCTGAAGATTGAAGACAAAAGACTGAGCATATATGAACAGCAGCACTATAAGCCTTTATTGGCACTCTGTGAACATGCTTCTGATGCAGACCAGACAAGACACTGAAAGGGTTTCTCCAGTGTCCAGTAAATCCTTCACCTTACTGTCAATAAAAACACAAGAGAAGCGTGGTTTCTACGTCCCTTCCCATTTCCAAGCAAAAATCTTGGGAAAGTTCAATGGGAGATCTTATTCTTCTCTCTTAAAACTTATTCTCAAGTTTTTCACATGGAAAAAGATAAAAATCTTCATACTTAAAGCCTAAAGCTATTTCTCTATCAGAAATACCAGGTAGCATAGTACAAATCCAATGAAGTTGCAAAATCAGAACTAGTTATTACACTGTGTTTCACAGCTACTAAATCTGCAACAAGTGGCTTGTGCTCCAAATCACTACTGGGGTGTGACAGTCCCAGAAGGTCTTCCTGATGCAAGTTCTCATGTCAGAACAAGTATTCCCAGGCAAGCAGGAACTGATTTGTGGCTCAAAGCAAGTTTGAACAGCTTGATACAAAGAACTGATACACTGCAGTTTTAGTCAGTGTTAGGCTTTCCTTCCAAATATTATGCAAAATTCTCTGAAGTACCTATTTCCCAGAGCTACCTCCATTTACTTCCCAAAGCTAGCACAAGTGAAACACAGCAGCCTAATCTATTAGTGCTTCTCAACCAAAACACTCAAACCAACCAACCACCATGCTCTTAACCCATCCAACTAAAACAAGAACTAGGAGAAAGTACACTCTGTGATTGAGGGGAAGCAGAGAGGCAGGTGCTGATCTCTTCTCCCTGGTATCCAGTGATGGGACGTATGGGAATGGTTCAAAGCTGTACCAGGGAGGTTTAGACTGGACATTAGGAAGCACTTCTTTACTGAGAGGGTGGTCAAACACTGGAACAGGCTTCCTAGAGGTGGTCGATGCCCCAAGTCTGTCAGTGTTTAAGGGGAATTTGGACAACGCCCTTAACAACATGCTTTAACTTTGGTCAGCCCTGAACTGGCTGTTGGGCTAGATGATCATTGTAGGTCCCTTCCAACTGAAATAGTCTATTCTAGTCTATTACTAGGATCACTAACTGACACCCTAACGCTCTTCAGGCCTCCTGAAAATGTATACCTATCTGGTATAACATATTAGTATGCCTGGTTTACAATTTCTCCTTCCCCCTCCCTCCAAACAATAAATTAAAAAAACATCAACCATGTCAATGCACTGCAAATCATGGTTCCACTTCTTTCTTCACATTCACAAGTGCATGCTAAGAGAGTGTCAATGTAGTTATACAAAGGAATGACATTCCCTGCTAAAAATCATTGCTTGGCCTTTTTTGGGAGGCTGCTTTCCTTCTCCATACAGAAACCTCAATATAAGCAGAATGTTTTCTGATAGTAGCATTCTGCACACCAGGATGCATTCCACAGTGACCTGCTTACTTTTACGTAGGAACAAAATTTAACTCTAATGTTACTGGGTTTTCTTCATACAGTGAGCCTAATTATGGCTCACAGCAATCAAGTCTGTTTACACTCTTTACTTTAATCAGAAATTTCCTTTTCCAAACCTGAGATAAATCCTGTTTTACTTTTAGAACAGAAGGAGAATCTGAGTTTTGGTTCTCTGCATTTTAACAATATGGTTCTTTAATGTAAAATTATAATTCATAACTCCTGAAAACATGTTTGCTTACATTTCCACAACTAATTTTATCTCCCTAAACACAACTGAGTTAGTTGATTTGGTTTATATGTCAGTACTGATGTTAGCAGCTCACTCCAGCATGAGTTCCTCTAACTCTTCCTTTGAATGTGAATCTGTGGGTACCCAGTAATTTGGAAAAACTCTATGTATTACACATTGAACAAGAAGAAAAATTTCAAAGAAACAGAATTAAAACAAAAAGGGCCTCTACTCAGAAAAGGCAAAACAGAAACAAAAACTACTTTAAGTTACATCAGACTTTGCATGCTATTCTGCTGGAATCTTCTACATTTTAAATCAAAAGAAGTCCATATTAGTATTTTGTAACTGTTAATCCTTTACATTTCATTAATTTCTCTTACCTTTCTAGTTATGAAGTCAAATTTTGTATCACACTGCATACATCTTGGGCACTAGAAAACAGTACAAATTAAGATTAATCTACAGGATTCCTAAACCTTTAATCCTACTACCATATACAAAGACTGAGCTTTATGTTATGCCCTAAAAAGAAACACCTCCAACAAATTCCCATCCTCCATCTTTTCACCATGGATGGCTTTCATTCTATACTGATGTAGCAAAATAACAAGACAAAAAAAGCTGCCAAACTCATTCACCCTAAGGAATACTGCATCTTGCCTGCAGTCAAAACTATATTTCGGAAGTACTTATTACGCTTAATTATGTTTAGCTATTGAGATAGTCATATATTCCAGAGTCGACTGTTTTTATGTAAATTGTCATCCTCACTGTATGCTCTGTTGACTCTCTAAAACATTGTTTACATATTTTTGTGCTCTCAATACTTACACATTTTTGAAACATGCTAGGAGATACTTGGTTTTCTTCCAAGCCACTAGGACTTTTTATTCCAGCTACAAAATGTCACTTCCTGAAATATCTCTTTCCTAAAACAAGCTTACACCCACACTCCTCCCAAAAGAAAAGCCAGAAACAAAAAAAAAGTTCTTCTCTCACAACTAAGTAAAGTTTAAGGGGTGACAGTTTTTATTTTCTCAACTACCAGAAGTGATCAGTGACTGTCAGACAATTAAAGTTTTCTGTATAGAAAGTCACCTACCGAACGGCTGATACTCAGCTCTTAGATCACTGGATTTTCACCAAGATTTTACATATTTTTATCCACCATATCAAAATCCATTCTCCAAGGCTTATAATGCAGATATTACTTGTTTATTTGCAAATATTGATGCAAAATTATGCCTGACATCTGAATCAGGAGAACATGGTTAGATCATGTAGTAAGTTTTGTAACTCTAGAAACCGAAACTCCTCAAACCAGACTATCTCAGACTACAGCAGAATGTCATCTTAAAAACATGCCCTAAGCTGAGCCAGTGCTATTTGCTAAGAACGCAGTAATAACCATTTGCCTTTAGTTAACGTATTTCAATACTTAACCCTTTATCTTCTATAAATTCCTTCAGATTACCACAGAGCTTTTATCGTCTATTTGAGGGACTTTTGCTTCAGCAGATACTCAGTCACTGTCACAAGTTCAACAGCTGTAGCCAAGAAAATATTACAACAGCTAAATTAAAAATTCTCTAGAAACTTTTCACATTCTTTTGAAGTAGAAGATTGTTGATAATTTGCAATAATTTATATGAAGTGTTCTGTTGTCTAAACAGAAGTTTAACAAATAGAGAGTAACTGCAGTCACTGTAACAGAACGTAAATAGCTACTTACTTGCAATATTTGTTACAATAAGCTATCTCTTTCTAAATCCCACACAAAAAAGAAGAAGTAAGTGTTCCTGTATTGATTCAAATAACATACCAAATTAAGGCATCCAACCACCTCTTTTCACAATGGCTGTAGAAAAGCTTATTCTAACATTCACTGATGAATAACCTTCAGCATAAAGCAACTTCAGCATTCCCCAGGTTTCATCTCTGTAACAAGTAGTACTCTACAGCCAATACCACATTTTACTGCACATCAATCTTGATTCAGTGTTTTAGGTTTTGACATGTGTAGCTTAATAGCTTGTCTGTGAGCTGGACCTGGTAAGCATTTGATATACTTTGAATTTACCAAGCATCTAAGTCATTTTCTTAATGAAAACATGTATCTTTTTTTGCCAGAAATTAGAAAGCACAAGCCACAAACTAGGGGAAAAAAACGCTCTTCTAAACACTGTCCTAAATAGATGTCATACACAATGTCACGCTAAACATACAAGTTACTTTTCAGGAAGGAACAAAATTATCCATCCTCTTATTTAATAGAAACTCTAAAGAAAAATATTTCTGAATTCCAAGTAACACTGCCTGATATATGGAGCAGTCATAAATAAACCACAAGTTGAATGGTACATAGTAGCAGGCATCACAGAATGGGATTTTCCTACAAAAATGTTCTAACACAAGTAGGGTCGAAACACGGTTTCTTCAAGGCACTTCTGCTTTGAGTAACCAGAATCAAGTGAAGCCATTTGCATAATATCAACTTTGCCTGGGAAGAGATCTCTGGTGAAGAACATCTTGAAGGGTGACTTCTTCCTATTCATCCATATGCTAACATAATTATAGAGAGTGCATGAGTATTGCATTAAACTTTGTTGCTCGAAGCATTTTTTAATCACATTTACAGAGAAGGAAGTATGCTGTTTGAGTTAACTTTTTGAGTCTTCAAGATACAGGCTTTTTAAAACTAGTGCAAATCTGATTATTTTGTCAAGTGGAAACAAAAAGATATGAAGTAAGAAATTAAATTAAAATGCATGTCACAAGTATGTTCATTTCACATACAATCAACATGCCACTAATACTGATATCGGATTACTTCTTATAGCAAGAAGAAAATGGAAGAACATCTAACAGTTATTGGATCTTGGTATTAATTTAAAAATACTGAGAGCTAGTTCATTACAATTAGAGTAGAACTTCTCACAGGTTTGCCTAAATGTGCCAACAAATTTGCATAATACTTTGGATCCAGCCAGAGGTGAGAATACTGTAGATGGACAGGAAGCTATAGTTACACTTCATATGCTTTATTTGCATATACAATAACAAAGCGATTCAAGAAGTGATGCAAGGTAACACCTGGTTGAGCTTGTCAACACAGCGAACTTTTGCAGATGTGAAAGTTCACAAGCTCATCAAATCACACCTTGTAACACGCCTGACCAAACCAGCTGATGCCAGAGCGGAAAACAACACAATGCAAACATATGGCAGATACGGCTCACGATGCTTTCCGATATTACAGCTGTACAAGGCCAATTCACTGCCTCAGCTACACGAGTTTGTCAGCAGCCCGAGCACAGCTCTGTCACACAACTAGCGCCAGCTCCAAGAGCCTGAGCCAACAGAGAACCCAGCTACATAAAGCTCGGCTCCCTCCCGCCGCAACGCAGCAGCCCTAGGGAACCACCACCACCACATCTGCGAGCTCCTCTTGCGCATCCCAGCTCCGAGACGCGCAGCGTTCCTCAGCCACGTAAAGATCTGGTACACAGCCGGATGTCATGAGGTTTGGCCACCTCTGCGTTTGAACATACAAATTTTACTCAATTTCTAGTCCAAGATTTCCTTAATAGGAACACCATCAGTTGAGCTCTGCTGGTGATTAACAGAGAAATTCCAGGTTAGACAAGGCTCATGCAGTGATCAACATTTTAAGCTCTGTCTCAAGTTTAATGATGCTCAGCACAAATTTTCATGTTATTAGCCACCTCATTATTTATATTATAAATAAGACTACCGAAAGGAAAGTTTTCTGTAGTCCTGCTTCAGTCTTATGCTTCAAACTCCTCAAAATAACTGATATTTTAAAGACTGTATAATCTTGTGACATAAAATTAAAAAATTGAAATGTATTTCAGTGTTACAGAAGTTTCACAAAACTACTAACTGCCGTAATTTTTAGGTGGCTCTACTTTTAAAAAATAAGCCAGTAGACTCTTCCTGCATAAGAAAAATAAAGCTACTGAATTTGTGACTGTTACAGGCTGCACAGCAGAAGCCAGCATATTTGAAAAGCCAGATCAAGATTTGCTAATACCAGTCCCTTGTCTTGGCCAAAGAACATGTTGGGGTTTTTTTAATTACATCTGATATGGTAACAAGAGCAAGAGTTCTTGCTGAATTAATTAACTAGATAACACTGTCTCTTTAAATTTCATTTTATTAATAAAAACATGGATTCTATAAGCTTCCCTGTATTTCGTGTACCTGCTTTATTTAAGGAAGAAGTTTGTAACATATTTGGTAAACACTAACCAAAGGAATGTCAAAACTTCAATACGCTTTAAGAAATCTAGCAAAATAACTTTTTACAAAACAACAATAATGCAAGATAAGGAATATGAATTAACAAATGCATTTAAAATGTTTGCCTATAATGCACTTCCTCTCAATAGCAAATATCCAAGTCTGGTACAAAGGCAACATTCAGTCACAAATCAACACCATCAGCCTATTGACCAACAGACTAGAGGGGAAAAGTTGAATTTTAAGGAGAACGAATACCTGCAGTACAACTGTAATATAAAATTCAAACTAACAACACACAGACTGATGTATCTAAAATATACAGACTTAATTCTTAAATATATCTAACTAGTTTAAATAAATCCTACCACAACCCTCAAACAACCTTTAGCTGAATTAAGATGGTACTATGTATTAGACTGAGGTAGAAGTACCTTACTTTTTTTAAATGAAACTAGTCTGCTATAATCAAGGACTACTGAAATATAAAACTATAGTTCAGAAGGTCAGGGAGAAAACTAACTTCAATTTAACTGTTACACACAAATTCTATCCTTTGAGGATGATGATGCCAGGAATTGGGTTTCCAGGTGGCGCAAGTCAGTGCACGCAGGGCACAGCAAGTCACCGACGCAGCAAAAGCAGGCTCCACACAATGCAAAGGGAAACCCCTTGCACAACAACTGCTCAGACTTTGCTACATGCTCCCTGATAAATACACTCCCCACCTGCAACACACCCAGTGCACCATGCCACGTACGGTGCCGAGTAGGTGGGAGCCCCAAGAGCTGAGCACCGAAACCTTCAAATGACACTCAGCTCGTGTCACGGAAAATTTTATCTTACCTACACTTTGTACAAGACAGATAACCAGTTGCTACTGATAACAGGGAGGATTTTTTTTTTATTCCCTAAGTGTGGAAGAGAATAACTTGATAAAACTCCCACAAGATATTTTAGCAGACCACTTTTTAAAAATAAGTTGAACAAGTCATTTTCCAAAAAAGGGTTGTTATTTTGGACAAAACCAACAACTGACTGACAAGTCATGCACCTTATGACAGTAAAGGTTAGTCTGAGCTGCAGAAGCTGCGCTAGCAGAGCAAGTCTCCAGAATTACTACTTTTACACAGAACTTTCTGCCTCAGGAGGTACCAGGCAGGAGCAAAATTTTCTTCCTCGTTCCTAACCAAGGAGGGCATAGCATTCCCATACAAAACAGACCAACCATGTCAGTATCTGGCAAAGAATGGCTTTGCTTAATGACTCCCTGCCTAAATTCATATTGGCTCATCTAAAATAAATCTTAATTCTGGTCACATTTAAATGCATTGGCATGCATCCACACCACAGAATGCTGGCAACAAATAAATAAACAAACAATTGATTCCAAGTTGTATTAGCATCTAGCTGTATGGGCTGGTAACAAATAATGCAAATTACACGAAATTTACTAGAACATCATGATCACATTGCCTTTAAATAGTTTTCAAGTAAACTAAGTCGACTGAAACAGTCTAAGTTATTCAATACTCATTTAACACTACGAACATTCACGCTGGGAGCCAGAAGGGCTGTTCTAACTTAGCCTTATTAGCATTTTGCATCTTTTTTTTTTTATTATTAGATCAGCATGGTCTTCAGAATTACCTTTCTAAGCACTTAAAGAGAACACTTCACTAAACGTTAATGCTGCATGGCTCGCTACACTTTCAAGTCCCTCACTAATTTTTGCGACAGGGCCACACGCCCCTGAAGAACGAGTGACAGTCCTACCCTTTTCAGTCCACTGCTCCCACCGAAGTCAGAAACTGCGGCTCACAACCTGAAAAAACCCGCAGCAGGGCGAGCCCGACCCGCTGCCCGGTCCGCCGCCCAGGGGAGGCGATCCCC
>JAVJGG010000040.1:11347117-11365258 GCA_035590195.1 Aviceda cuculoides | reverse complement strand
CTTAGGCTCATCTTTGTCTTATACAGAAGATTCTCAGAATTCAATACCTTGTGTTATACAGGTGTCCATCAGCAAAATATTTTTATTGATAAAGTAACCATCAATTTTTGCTTCATCCAGTCCTGAGATGTTTCAGTTTCTGCTGTTGGATATAGTTTCATATTTTTTTCAGTGGAATATATAGAGGATTTGGAAGTTGTATCTGGAAAGGGGACTTTCTGTTCCCTGGAGAGCTAGTATAGGGATGGACCATTGGATGTCTTGTATTGTCAAGCACATCAGCTGCCAAGCTGTGTTAGCAGCTTCAACCGCTTTAGTGAGTGGACTTAATCCTTAGATGTAACCCTGTAAGTATTAGCCGATAATTCTGGCTAGTTCTGCAATAACAGTAACAATTTTTTATAAAGAAAATATTGTATGTATTTGTTTTCTTTCCCCAACATCTTTGATGTGTATGGTTAATTTTCTCTGCAATAATGCATACTTATTAACCAGAAACCACAGTAAAAATATATAGACAGCAATCACAGTAATGTGATTGAAGTATAATGCTTTTTATCTAATCTACCATTTTCAGGAAGAGTTAATTGGACTGAGGCTGGATGAGTGATCCTCTTTACACTAGCTTACAAATTGTGGCAATAAGTACCCCTCCATATGTAAACTTAAAACCAAGAAACTCGAAAACAGTGAGTGAAATTAATCAAAATACTAGTTGTACTGGTTTTGGCTGAGATAGTTAATTTTCTTCATAGTATAGTGCTGTGGTTTGGATTTCGGACAGAACCAGGCAAACTATGCAGTGTCGCTCTATTTATGATACTCGTAATCACCCGTTAGGTAGTCAGGTGTTCCGCAGCTGTGCAAAACGAGTGTCACCTAGTGGAGAGTACAAAAATCAGTTGTGTCAGCAGGCACCAAAAGCAGGATCTGGCAACTACAGGAAAGTCATAGGAGTGGTTTTTTTGTTGTTCATCACTGATTCAATATGGGTGCAAAAAAAAAAGGTAACATGAATTTCCAGGTACATATGTCTAGCTTTTGAGTGCAGAATGTATTACTTTTTGTGCTGTTAAGAAAACTGCGTGTGTAAAAGCCCTGTTGTAATAATAGAGGTGGTTTCCTTGACTATAGGAGCTGTGTACATTTGTACAGAAGATGTATTCCCAAGTAAACGTTTGCAACAACTCATAGATCAACAACATAAGCTGCGTGCAGATGTTCCAGCTGAAATCATACAGAAGATCAAATTTGGAAACAGTATTTTTGTTGAGCATGCAGCAGACCTAGTAAGTAGTAGCACAAATTAAGAATGCATAATTATTACACTATAATCCAGTAACCATGGGGGGGGTTTGATACAGGAGACCTTTCAGAAGGCTAAAAGTGAACTAGGATCTGTAATGAATACTTCTTAAATCTCTGCAATTTGCTGTTAGAGAACTGTCTATTACAGTGTTTTATTATGAAATATATTAAAAAATAACTTTTAATATTTTTTAGAATGAGTCATGTCGTGGATTTTTGTAAGTCGTTATGTTTATTAAAATCCAGTAGACTTACTGATACTAGTTTTACTGCAGCTCCAAGGGAGATCTTAATTGAGTTGGGAGACAGGATAGAAATCTTTATGCAAAAGGTCGTGTGTATCCTGACTAACTTGCAATATAACACCAGAGCTGTTAAACTGCAAATTAAGCAGGTGGGAGGAAAGGATATATAAAATGGTACCTGGAAATGGCACAGAATAATCACAGCAGTGCAGCTGTCTTGCCCCTGTGCCTGTAAGACATCATATTAGAACTGAAGGGGAGAAGACACAAACCTCAGTGCTGTATTCTTGCCTTGTGAACGCACATTTTTGTGCCTTTTTTTAAGTAGCCATGAATATGCTCTTTATTGATAGAATGTCAGAAGTTCTGTTTTCCTTAAGGCTTGAAAGTAGCACTTGTTAAATCATTCCAATGTTGGGGTTTTTTAATTGTAGTTTGCAAGTGTAAGAAGGTCTTGTACAGTAGTATGCTTGCCTCTTATTTGCTGTGTGGTCGAGGCAGCAGCTAAACTACCTTTTCCGTGTCCCTTTCATTGGAAATATTAATTAAAGTTCTAATTGTAGTTTCCGGAAGCTACAGAGTATGTTACTGTAAAAAGGAAAGAATCACCTTATAGTAGTATGTACATCTCTCTAAAATACTCTTAAAACCCTACACTCACTGGTAAGTCCAGCAACTGTACAATAGATTATTACAATTCATATATTGCTATGTAGAGATTCAGTTTTTGTCTATCCTTATATGTAGAATGCATTGCTATATAAAGATAGGCAGATTATAGAAACTGAAGTAGAAACCCAAATCACAATAACGTTCTGTATTTTGTTGCACAACAAAATTTTTTTGACTTACTTCATTCTGAAGAATCCAGTTGTTCGTGTATTCACTTGAAAAGAATGAGTCTTGTATGAACAGAAGGACCACATACAAACACTGAGGTGTTTGAAGTGCAACATAGGTTCCTGTAGATAAACCAGTAAGTGAAACAAAAAAAAATGCATTTTCCAGAAGGGAAAGCAGTCATCTATACTTCAGAGTAATTTCTTCCACTGAGTTTAAAAAAAAAAAAAAAAGCCTTTTATAGTATAATATTATTTTGTAAAAAGCAGCTCATTTAGTAGAATAGATCTTACTGTAATTCAGACTTGAGAATTACAATTTCGTTTTAAAAGTTGTGGAATACTGGAGGATATTATATGTAATTTCGGATGCATGTCAGCTCATAGATGTGAACCTCTATTTAGATGTAAAGAGTGGCACCAATCAGAACTGTGCCTCACATTATTGCTTTTTTTGCCAACATTGAAATTTCTGGTGGCTGGAAGTTGAGATTATCACCATGAGCTGGTTCTCCTTTCTACTCAGCTGCTGTAGACCATACTCTTAAAGACAAGATACTAGTTACAAGGACCTTTAATCTGACTAATATAATTATTCTTATGTGATAGAAGTTGCACCCTACAAAATACTTGTTAGTTAAACTTCTTGCAACTTAAATGTTTCGTAACTTCGAAATATTCAATTAGAAAAACTTAATAGGGAGGATGTAAGTTGCAGCTACTCATGTTTATAAGACTCTTGATCAATATGGATTTGATGTAGCAACTATGTATTTTACAGTTAGTATGTCATTAGTGGAACAGCTGCGTAGTCTCTAACGTCTGCTTTGAATATTTAATGTTAGTCTTGAGTCCTCAGTGTTTCTGTGAGAACCACTCCTGCAAAATAGGAATGGTTTAGGATTGTAGTATTGCATTCTTGAGATTTTGAAATGTCAGTAAATGATCGATTTAAGTCGGAGCTGCAGATAACTGTACATTGCAGTTTGGTCTCTTTATTTTTTTCTTAAGGTAAAAACCCCAAGACATTTGTGAAAAATGGTTACTAGTGAGACTTAAAGATCCACAAACTCACTGTATGATTAGAAACTCCATCCACTCATATTTCAGTGATGATGTCTGTAGTTACTATCTTGATTTTACAAATAGAGTTATTTATTTGAACTGTTTTAATAGTGACTGTTCGTATTTTGTGGTAGGATACCTTTCACAACTGCATTACTAAAAGGATTTCCCTACTGCTCACAAGAGGCATGGTGCGGTTGGTGGTCATAGACTCTATTGCTGCTTTGTTCCGATGTGAATTTGGAGTTTCAGATTCTGTTACGAAGGCTCGGTATTTGCAGACATTTGGAGCACAGCTTCACAGTTTAAGCACTAGATTCAGGACTCCAATAATGTGCATTAATCAGGTATGACATCAAAATTGCTTCTCATTTTATAGGGACCATTTAATAAAAGGCTGGGGCAGGAGTCTGTGTATGCAGATTCTTGGTGTTGTATTTAACAGTCAACTGAATATTAATGACAGATGGAAACTGAAGCTTCCTTAAACTGATGTACTTAAAGCTAGTACATCTTAATTTCTCAAAGTTTAAGAATATCCTTTAAGCTTTTATAGCCTGTTAACGTTCTCAAAGGTTGTCCATTAAAGCTAATGAAAATAGATATGTATAGCAACTGCACAAAGCATCAAACTAAAATAACAGTGTTCTTTCTTAACACTAGCTTCAAATGCCATCACCAGCAGGATTGCTCTGGGAATTCTGTGTGCACAATTATATTCCACATATACAGGAGACAGTGAAACACCAGGGACCTTGCTGCATTTTCGTGTAGCTCAGCATTTTTGTGTAACTGCTGAGATTACTAAAGCATTAGAATGCATGCAAGCTGACTCGAGCTGAATCAAAAAAAGGCCACAATGATACTAGTCAAAAAGAATATTCTTTAGAGAAAACTAGCCAAGACACAACTTCTATCCTATAGAAGTGGTATGCTACTGCTCTTAGTCTAATTGCAAACTGAAGGAGCATATGAATGCTGGAGATGAAGCATTCACACTTGGAATGTGGCCTCAGGAGGGGGTAAGTAAATGTGCAGGCAGGCCACTGTTGGGAAGCTTCCTTTCTGGAAGGCCCTTCCATCAACTGAATAAGTACTCAGCCCTGAGGTTTCCTTCTCACAGGAGAAGAAAAGACGTAGGTAGAAAAGTTGAGCTTGAGAAGTCACAAACAAGAAGAATTTTATATCAGGAAGAAAGAGGTTCTAGAAACATCAAGTCAACTGTTATTTGTTTATTTGTTTATGTTCCCTAGGAGTAGTTCTGGAACTACAGAATGGGCAGTGTATAAAACCTTACACTTACTACGATAACTGGAAGGGAGTGTATTGGAATTCATACATAGCAGTAATTTGAACAGTTTTCAAGCATCCACAGTGTTTTTATTTTCAGTAAGATACCTATTAAGATTTAGTAGGATTTAAATTTCAGCCTTGAGTTACTCCTAAAGCAACTTTTTCTTGCATAATCTTTCATACGGTAAGCTAGATTTTAAGGAAGACTGAGATTTCCTGTAACTGCTTTCTGAATTTTGATATGAATAGAGACAATTTGTTCTCCTTGGGAAGCATGGTTTGGATTTTGCTCTTTGTTAAGCAAAGGTTTCTATGTTTCAGCATTTACACTATGAAGCCAACCAATGGAGTCAAGTTCCTTGGCTAGCTTCTGGGATACTCTGAGCATGGGCATTCGGAAAAGGCTGTCTGCCTTTTTCCTGCGGGTTTTGAGGGCCCATCTAGCAAGCAAAAGAAGGTGTGATTTAAGCGTAAGACAAGTCTAGATGTATCCAGTCTCTACCTTAGAACAGTTCAGCATGAGAGGGAAAAGAGTCATTTAAAAGAGCTGCTCAGATCTGCCGTCCCATGATGGGAGTTTACACACTGAGATGAGGTCAGTGCTGGACGCTGAATGACAACAGTTCGACCAGTTGCTAACAAAGAGTCCTTCAGGACTGTGTTCTAATGGAAGGTGACTCATTACACCAAGTGTGTAGTTACAGAAATAAACTGTGAATATAATAACATTGAGAAAGATTATGGCTGTAAAGTAATCTGTACATTACATTTAGAGAAGTACCTATAACTTAATTTGCTGTACTTCGTGAAGAACCTGTGTGGAAGAATCATGACATCAAGAGACAAGAGGTGTGGATTTCTCTAGGTTGTAGTCAAAGGCAAACTGCTCCATTAAGCAGGCTTTCAAGGGTAGTGAAATCATTGAGAGCAGGACAGCTTTTGGAGATTTGGGCTTCAGTACCTTTTATCTACAGAAAACACATCTATCTACAGAACAGTTTTGTGTGTGTGTGTGTTCTTGTTTGCCCCGTTTGTCTTTTTTCTTTTAAACAAATTAAGCTTCCAGTAGTAGTTAAATTCATATAGGCTGTAGCTATTTAAATAGTTGTAACACGGTAAACTAAGATAATGCTTCATGACTCCCTTTTAGTTTGTCTTGAAAGAATAAGGGTTTTCTAACTTGGCTTAATATGTGATCCCATAACATGTATTTTCTTGGCTTTTTTGCCTTCCCTGCTCCTCTGCTTGCTAAAAACAAACGCGTAACTGCAGGTCAACTTCAAATGCTGTTTCTCTGCTCCAGGTGACCGATGCAGTGAGTGAGTCGGAAGCTGCTCAGTGCGGTTGTAGGTAAGTCAGTCATCTGCAACAGAAAAGTAACAATGTCATACACAGCAGCATTTAACCACTATATTTTTTATAACTCCAATATAAACTACCAGAGCATGTTAAGACCAGTAGTGCATTTACCCAGCAATCCTGTATTTGCTGGGGATCAGCAATAACTAACGTGCTGTGAAGAGGAAGAGACTGTCATATACACTTATGTGGTAATCCCTAATCAGCAAGCTAGGGGGAAAAATTCCCTGGAGTTAATGGCTGGTATATTTGCTTACACAAGAGCACTTTTGCATCTCTTCTCGTCTCTGATGTAACTGAGCACATTTTCTGTCTGCTTAAAAAAATATAGCAACCAAACCTTATCAGTTGGTTTTGTTGGCTGCTTAAGACCAAAAAAAAAGTATCTTTTGACACCATGATATTAACAGGATTCAAACATACATATTCATTGTTTGAATTCTAACTATAATCTTGATTTACTAGATAACTAACTTCTTACAAAAACACATTTATGTAGCACCTAGCTTATGTCTTCCAGATTCAGAAACTGACACAGAACAAGGATAAGGTTCAATCTTTTTTCCTGGTTATCTTGTAATTCTTTTATGGGAGGGATTGCACTTTTTCCAGGAAAAAAAAAAAAGTAAACTTCAGGTTGAAAGTAATACCTGTGCAGTGTTACATCTACCCAACATTTCTAAATATACCTTTGAATGGAATCCAGGGCCAACACTTACACACTGTGAATACTTAAAGTTCAGCCATTTTTCTGTTGCTATTTTTCTGTCACAAGAGGGGACCCCTCAAGACAGAGGCAGGTATTCACCATGGCTCTAGTTAGAAGAATGACCAAATTATTCTGTATGGAAGCATTTCTCTTCCAGTTGTTACCTTGTTACAGAGAGAACCTAGCATATAATTTTGTGAGTATACCCTGTAATCTCTGTCTCTGAAGATCTATAGTTTTAAATATAGCAAACAACAGTAAATATAGAAACAGTAGATCATTTCTTCCAGTGTAATTTTGTTACAACAGAAATGAAGATATTTCATATTAAATTCATACATGTACAAATCTGTAATGCTTTCTTTATAGTGTAGTGGATAGCAGAGTCTCTCCAGCGCTTGGAATAACCTGGGCAAATCAACTGCTAATGAGACTGATGGTCAGCAGAATATCACAACCTGAACAATCGCCTGGAGTTGCATCACACTTCACTGGAAGTGTGAGGACTTTAAGAGTAGTTTTTGCTCCTCATCTCCCTCCGTCCTCTTGCTACTATACAGTAAAATTGGAAGGTGTAAAAGGACTATATACATCCTCTGCATAGTAAAGCATCCTGCTCCAAAAAATGTATCAAAACTACTTTGCTTCAGGAAGAATTATTGGTAAAATTAGATTCTTCCTAGATGACAGAAATGAATGCTGAAATACATAAATGGTGATACGACTATATTAAGCCCTGTCTACATTGTGAAAGATGATGTTTTTATATGTGGATATATGTTTAGCAGCTTTTCCTCATGAGACAAGTATTGAGAAGAAGAGTAAAGCTGTGGGCAGGTGGAGGCTGCACAATGAAGTGTGATGTGGCAATCTCTATGTTAGGGGAGACCTGATTTCTAATTTTGTTTTAGTAGCTTGCCAATCTAGAAACAGTATTTACTGCAGTTGTATACCTTCTCTGTTTCCAGACCCAAAGGGATTAGAATTCAACCAGTTAATATTGCCTGCTGGTGTTTCTGGGCCTCATGCTGACGTTAAGGAGAGCCATTCTTCTACCTGTAGGCACCTTTAGCTGTTTGTGTCCATCCATGGCACTATTACTCTTCTCAGGTTTTTGCTGTTGTTGGAGCGTTAAAGTTTTCTTTCCAACTTTGCACTATTTATCACATCTTTTTCTGTTGTCCTCTGATTACTGCTATGACATCTACTTCTCGTCTTTTCTCCTGCAGTCGATGTGAAAGAAAGCTAGATGAAGGTACTCATGCACATTTTCCAAAGGCCTTAGACCTTAATTGGCCTATATTATGTGAGTGCCCGCTCTTATCCATGTATGATGCTCACTTGTATCACACATTGAGGTTTCAGATTTCCCCCTTCTTCTACCTGCTTCCCCAAGTTGCCCAAACAAGTCTACCAGAGTCTTAGGTTTTTCTTTGTAGTTACATTGCTCAGTTCTGTCTTTGGCAAATGAGAACCTTTTGTTCTCACAGGCTGAACAATAAAATCTCTTCCATAAACACAAGTTCAGAGGAATGTCTGTCACTTGGTAAAAGGCAAGTCCAGACACATTCCTTTTGTGTTCTTCAGGTACACTATATTAGTGAAATAGCCGCTGCCTCTACCTTTCCCTAGTAATACTCTCAGGATATAGCAGACATCTTTTCTTGTGGAAGCATGCAGCTGAGTAGCAGAAAGGAAGAGTTTTTGTCTAGCTGTACACTGGGTCCGCTGGAACTCCCAACAGAAGAATTCTCAAAGGACAACCAAGTATGACACAAGGAAAAGAGCCCCAGAAGACATGGACTGTTCGACTGCTGCAGGGAAGTTCTTGAGGAGAACAGGTACAGTCACAGCTTGAAACTGAAGGAAAGAAACTAGGCAAGCAGGAAGAAGGCTGAGTTGCCTTCAGTGCCTTCTGAGATCCCTTCATCTAAGGGACCTTGCGCAAACTGCGTAACACCTTGTCTTTAAGTCTCTCTAAGTAAATGTCTTAATTCTCTGTATTTGAAAATGACTGTGCTCTGCTGTTTTTTAATAAAATCCAACCATGAAGCTTAGAAGTCTTTGTGTACTTAATCTAAGGAAAAAGCGAAAGTCCTGTAGCTCAGAGGCATAGCTACCTCTGTCTTCAAATCCTTATGTTCCACGCTTCCTTCCTCACAATTTTAATGAAGATAAACTAATGCAGCATAGGTAACACTCAAGTTACTCTCTTCCATTCCTGGCCTGTGTATCTGGGACTGGAACTTTAGCCAGTATATTGCTCATCCTGTTGTACTAATTTGAGCTTAAAAAAAAAGCACCACAGACAGTTGTAGCTGATAAGTGGCAGTCAGTCAACCCCTACCCAGGCATTCTTTTACAAAAGAGCCTCATCGAAGCCCAGGCTGCAATCCCAGGAGCTTGCCTCACAGTGAACCATGTTCAGACCAATCCAATACACTTCTTAAGGCTCATTTTTGTAGTATTCTGATAGCTTTTTTTGCAAACTGACTGCTTGCAGGAATGAGACCCAAGTGTTAAAGTCACAGATAGGTTTGTAACCAAAGTCCCACAGTTTAGCTGGTGAAAAACACTTTTACCAACAAATTTAAGTAAAATCCTACCTGAAGAAGTCTTCCATTCGTTGCCTGTGTTGGTTCTTATTTAAGTCTCCAGCTGAAGGATTAAATCCAAGTCGGAGTATGTTGCAGTGTGTTTCCTAGCTCATCATCACACAAAAACCCCGAACCTCTAAAATGCAACAGCCCCCCCAAACTTACAGTCAACAGTACATCACTCGCAGCAGCTGAATGTTCATCTGCAGTTTGTACCACTTTCTTCAGTTACTTACATCTGCAGTCAGAAATCTAGAATATTGTCATCTTGTGTAAGTACAACTTTGGGGGTGCAAACCCTCGTGAAGACTGAACAAAGCATCTCCCTCTTTGAAGCCTTGTGTCAAAAGTGCTGAAACATGCTTAAGTTTTAATAAATGCAATGGAAGAACCTTCCCTTTATACAGCTTTATTCATCTTTGGATTTCACAACTGAGATTTGTTTCTATACAGGAAAAAAATGGAAGTAATTTTTACAAAGAAGATTTACATTCTAGAATGTATTAGGTATATCATCTTTATCCTGTAATACTACATTTAAATATTTGTCTGTACTTTGAAAAGAAATGTTAAGTGACACTTGTGAAACTTTTAAACAGTTTCATATTAACGTACAGATCTGTGATGTATTTAAAGATGCCTTTTTCAGCAGAAAGATCATACAGGGTTCTAGAAACATTGCTTTGGGAAAGTAGAACCAAATTCATTTGTGCTTGGTAAAGATAAAGAAGTTCCACAACTGACCTATTAACAAAGCAGATGTAGTAAAACACACTAAACAATCTCATTACAAGTTTCTTGATGAAATCACAGTGAATTACTACTACTTGTTACAAATAACATTTGTGGAAGTTTATTTTCAACAGTTTTATGGGGTAAGACAAACAGGTGAACTCTGAACAGGATTTTGTCCATAGCTGTGACAAGCAGTAACTACACATGGGGATCAAAATGCAGCATCTTAAAGCCAGTCTTGGAAGGTTTATTGTTTTTCTTAAATCAAACATGAAATCCACATGGCGGGGGGGAGTTCTCAAGAAGGATACATTGACATTACAAATGGTTTTCAGGTTTTGCTGTTAGGTTTTGGGTTTGTTTTTTAAACCAGGTCCTAGAAAACAGAAAATACCATTCCTGATTGCATAGAACTCGTCTGGCTTAATTATACTGTAACCTACCACCACTACTGTATAATGCTTCTATTACATAATTTAAAACTAAAGACTCAGTAACTTTCTGTGCTTGAATTGGGACTGGAGTATAAATACAGGGAGCCTAAGGATTGATCTGGTTTTAAAAAAACTACTTCGCTATGCTTGTTCCATGCAAGTATACAGTTTATAGTCTCTCTCATGTGTCCACCACAACCATTAAGAGCAGCTTCCAGCTTTTTTGACGTAGCTGAAGCATTAAATGAACTTCCAGCTATAGTTCTCTAAATACTTCTTATTTAAAAGCAGCCATAGCTAAAAAACACGTTTGCAACTTCATAATGAGCATAAGCGTCTTCTCAACAGCTCAGGTCTTTTGACTTCTATCAGATGGTGGCACTGTGTTTTGCTTCTTGCTTTGTTGTTTTGGGCTTTTTTTAAAACAAACAAACAAACAAAACCAAAAGTAAACTGTTGACCTTGGATATTCAGTGTATTGAGAATATTGTGAATGGAAAAATAATCAAATGTAGGTCTTCAAAGATTTCCCTCAATCCTAAACTATTAAAAAAAAGACAACAAAAAAACACAAAAAACCCCAAACACCAAAACCCAATGTTTATACCAATAACTTCCGTAAGTCTGTGACACTGTAAAGTTGCCACAATGGAACTGTAAACTTCATGGCATCACATCTTTTAACATTTATTCTCTCAGTACAGGCTGACATTAATAAAAATGCAATTCTCTTAGCAGCTTTCAGACAAAATACATGACCTGCATAACAAAAACTAAATTAACTTGAACTTATCAAGTATTGTAAACACACTTTCAACAAAGCACTGCACACCCCTTTTACTATATATTTACAACGGGACCACACCATTTTCAAAATTACTGGATTCAAATGGTACAATTTAAGCACAAATACTTCTCAAGCTTAAAACCATTTTAATTTACCATTCAGGAGGGCTTGCAGGGACAGGGCAGGAGGTGCTTGTTTTCAGAAAAGGTACAAACTCTAGATAACATGTCCAATTGTTTTTCCTTCGTTTAAGTGCTATGTTCTATCACTGCAGTACTGCAAGCACAAACATCACAGCAATAGTTCAGTTATTCCTCTGAAAGAGGAGCAAATCATGAAACAGTTACATTTTACAATAATATTTAATAAGATCTAAACTCAAGACCAAATATTGCCAATATTCCTAAAGACCAGCGAGACAGAAGGGCAACAGGCACCTCTCTCTCAGTAACAATTCAACATGAGATTCACCCGCCGTGCCACCCTCCCTGACTGCGTGCCCCAGAAGAGCGAGCCGCTGTTTGGAGGAGAATCTAGAGGAACTGGCCTAACCTGGAGTCCTCATTATGTTTGTAATGAAGTTTACCCCTACAATTCTGGGCAAGGAGAAACCTGCTAGGGTAAAAACACAACAGCACTACCACAGTTGAACTTTTTCTAACAAGATGTCTGTCAATTTTGAGGGTCTTGTCTAGTTTTCTGTTTCAACAGACCTGTTGATTTAGTTTTGTACTGAAGACATCCAAGAATGTATAAGTTAGGTATTCGGGTCTTATACTTTATGGAGACTGTTGGCTACAATTGAAACAGAGGAAATTCAGAAAGAAAATCTTACATAATGGCAAACTGAGAAGCCCGCCTGAAATTTATGTGTATACAGACCATGTCCTGATAGTAATTCATTCATGATTCAAACACAAGGAATGTTGACCTTAACTTTGTTTTTGTATTTTACAAGTTCTCAAACTGCAAACAGCTCATTGGCTCATAACTGTAAGGACTTGGCTATCACTCTTGGGGATTTATGGATTAAGTAAGTCTGGAAATTTGTTTCTTCTCTGAAAAAAAAAAAATTAACCTTTTAAATATGAGAATTGTTTAATAAGCAGTAGCTCAACAACTTAAATCTTCCAACACTTTAAAATACTATATAAAGGTTTAAAACATTTAAAAGCACAGTACTAGTAATGCCACCAGCAGTACGATCCTAAAGGAGGAAGTTTCCTCACTATCACCATCAACATACCACAGTCTTGCATTTTAATGTTTAATGTACATTGTAATGGCATGGTTAAATATTTTATTGCTATTTACACAACTTTGTTTTTTTTGAGCTGCAAAAATAATTTTCCTTCAAAGTTGAAAGATGAATGTGGAAAACACATTTTTCAATTTAAGTAATTCCTTATTACCCAAATCAGTTCTGTGTCTAGTTTTGTGGGTTTTTCGGAAGCCAGACTTTTATAACGGTCTCCGAGTGGAACATCGAGCTCTACAGAAACGCGTGTTCCGAGGCCCGCCGAGCCGCTCCTACAGCAGTAGCATCGTGCTGGTGTGAAACCGGTTGGCTGCGAGGGGTGTTTGCGGCGAGAGTTTCTCCCGCAGGGCCAGAGGGACAGACGACACCACCGCGGGCTGCTCAGGGCGGCGAGGGCTGCGGCGGAGGGTTCTCCTGCCCCCTCCCCAGCCTGACTCGGGCGGACACGGGCACCCACCCAGCCTGGCAACCTGAGGTACAGCTCCTTCTGCAAAGCCAGCTCGGTCTGGCTTTGTGCAGAGAACTGACTTCAGCAATGGGTGCATATAACACGTTTTGCTTGAGGGGAAAAAAAAAGTATATATATTATGTATTTTTTAATATAAAAAGCTCTTAATAAAAAGACTAAAACTCAAGAGTCTATGAGTATATATTGTTAAGATAACTGAGCAACAATCTGTTCTTGCTCAAGTTCATTAATGAATTGCACTACTTTGTGCTAAAACTTCTACATATTAGCAGCATCATATCTCACCGTTTCTTCATGGCAGTTATACCATACACAGCTTGCTTTAAAGAGATGCTAATAAGGTACCTCCTGGTAAACATAGTCAAGTGCATTACATATACAACTTTTTGCATCGGGTATTGTAACACAACTTAAGACCAGATGCAAAGCCAGTCAAATACTTCTACAAAGTACTAATTCTAATGACTCTTCAAACCCTGTTCAAATACTAAAACTCGCTTATGTCACTATGTTCTACCTCCATCAGTTGGTGCCAACCTTGAATGAATATTCCAGCTTTCCCCAAAGTTAATTTTGTTCGGCATTTTCCAACTCACAACTATGACCACAAATACATTTGTACACACACTGGTTGGTTTTCTTTTACTTTCTCATCCAGCTTCACATGAATAAAAATTTTTACAAAAGATGAACAAAATTACAAGCTTTACAGAAAAGCAAAAGGAAATACTAGCATCTATAAAATACTTAAAACATACATACTTTGTTCCAGCAGCAGTCCTGTATACAGACAGCATATATATTAACCGTAAGTAGATTTAACATGGATGTGTGGTCAAACGAGTTGCTTGCCACTTACAGCCATCTAGTGCTTCCACTGGGGCCCTTAGGATTTGAGTGGTCCTTTGCACAGCAGCTACTCCAGTGTAACAGCCTAGCGAGCAGTTGCCTGCTTCTGCTGTCATCAGCTATTACGGAGAAAAGCAGGATTTGGGATCAGCATAAGGAAATGTTGGAGCACTTTCAGCATACAGAGAATGGGATTGTGAATTCCAGTGGACAAGCAAGAAAGTCAACCTGAGGCTTGATGTCTCCCTAAGAGCAACAGCAGCTCCTCTGGGACAGTTGCAGTCCAAAACTTCAGTATTCTTCAACCGTACAAGGCAAAGGTCAAAACAATTTCCATTTCTCCTGATCAACATGAACTGTCCTGTCTCTATTGCCTATTGTGCCCTAAGACGTGTATCAACAAGCATGAAAGTTCTGGTCACAGGTATTGCTATTCATGCTATCTGTATGTAATGTAACCCCAACCATCTCTTCTGTAAAATTTAACAGCTCGATCTAGTGGTTAAGTAAGCCGTGTCTAAGTGCTGTTTTGCCAGCTAAGGTTTCTAACATTAATCAGTGGTGCAAAGGAAAGCCCCACCAATACAGTATGCTCAATCTGAATTTATACAGTAACGTGCATAAATTTATCCTTTTCTCATTCTAGCACTGTATATATTTAGCGCTACACATTTAATTTTGCCTGCATTTTTAAACACGTTTGCATTTTGTTATGCTTTAAATATGTTTGTATTTTTAAATTTTTTTGGCTGCTGTAATATTCAGATGAATTAAAGAAATCAACTTAAGTAGCATGAATGGGAGCAGTGCAATGAGCAATTTATATCTATATAGTTTTCCTGTAGAAGAAAATACCCACTAATGCTGTGTTTAAAATTGTCTCTATTTAGAAAAGTAAAAACAGCAGTCCATTGGAGGAAAAAAAACCCAAAAGTCTACGAACTAGGTGTTCCTATACATAATGATGAGGAACCAAAGCTTTGAAGGTCTCAGTGCTTCTTTATTCACAAAGGAATATTAGCTAGCTTCTTTCTGTCCAAGAATCTCAATGCGCCAAATCAGTATGACTGACACTCAGAGCTCTTGAGTCTGTCAGACAATTATTTCGTTCCTGTGTGAAGGGGAAAAAACAAACAAACAAATAAATTAAGCAGATGTCCAGACAGTTCAAGCAAATAAACAAAATTACTAGCTTTAACAAACAAATATGAAGAACTACAGAGAACTGGCATTGTTCATGTTGGGTAGGAGGACTTTTTTTCTGTGTTCTAATAAGCACCTTTTTCCCCCCAACTTTCAACTAGCAATGCTGAAAAGATCTATTAGTAAGTATACACACCTTTTACAATCCTGACCCAAGTCTTACCAGAAATGCAAAAGCCCATCTATGGGAATTGCCATGAGTGTCTATGGTGGGTGAATTAGAAAAGTTCACAAGAAGTGAGAACTAATTTTAATATCACAGCTTATAAACAAACAATAAATTACTCTTCTGGAAGTCACATCAATTATATACTAAGGATCCATTTTAGGGGCACAGCATTTTCAAACCTTGGCGCTGTTGCTGCGAAGAATTATGCTTTACCCTGGAATTTTTTTTGGCTGAACTTCACTCTAAGCTAAGTTTTGCATACATTTCACACCACAGAAAACTCTGCAGTACATTCATTAGAGATAATATAGTTTAGACACCTTTATGCCACTCAGCAGTAAAATGAGAGCCATACAGTTTGGGCTTTCTTGCTACTGTAGGACAAATAGCAAAGAAGATCCTCATGTACAGTTTTGTTAGTACAGAAGCAATTTTGCCTTCCTAAAATTAGTTGCAGTTACTATGTTAGTAAAATGCACAACAGTGTTTAGAACGCAGAACATTGCTAGCTTGTTTGACAATATAAGAAACAGTGACTTATTAGGTAAAAACAGGAAATGGGAAGTAGCAATCGAGCACACCATATACAGTTACGCAAAATAAGAAAGTTTTATATTAGCAGAAGCATAACATAGATCAAACTTTTAGAGACTGCTCCTGTGCAACCTCAGAAACAACTGAAGTTGCATTTAAGGGAATCTGAAAATGTACAGTAATTAAGGTGATTGGGCCCTTTGCAATAAAGGGGCTGATGTAAAAAATACTTGGTAACTTGGCTTTAAAAGTTCTTGTGTTTTTAAGCAGCATTTACAAGAACATAACATTTTAGAAGTTTCATATCCACTGTAATAATTAGAAGGTCCAAAGCCAGAGACTGCTTGATATCATAAAAGCCAATGCTCTTTACTGGTCGGAGTTAAGCACTTGGTTAAAATTACACATAATTCACAAAAGAGTTACAGAACGATGCCTTAAGCAGATGCTTTAAGCATCTTACTGGAGTAGGATCTTACCAATCACTAGGAGTTTGTTGTTTTATTATTTATCATGCTCTTTTATCTCAAACCCTACTTATGATACTTATTTTTGTAAGAGTATTGTAGGGCTTCTTACTTGAAAATGATCTTCAGTAGCCTTGCCACCCATGTTAAGAACATTCAGAGAACTGGCACGCTTCATGCTGCAACCAGGACAGTGAACATGCAAGGATAAACCAATCAGAATAGCTGAAAACTAACAGCTCTAAAAACACAAGTATAACAACGAGCAATGCACAGTTAAGGGAGTTGGAACAATGCCCCAAAACTGATCTGAGGGATGCCCTTTAAGGTAACTACATAACTTATAATATGTTTATATTTGGTTCTAAATTACATATAAAACCAAAAAAATTACAAGCTCCTTAGAGCTTAAACATTTCAGGCAACTGATTTCATTTCAACTCAAAATCTCAATTTTTAAAGCATATCAAATACATACACTGACTTAGCATTGATTTTTAATTAATTCATTCTCAGTTTCAATTTTATGCAGCTTCTTACAAAAGCATCAAAACATTCAGACAGTTTAGGAAATACATGTGAAACAGGAATAAGTTTGTCACATAGGCAGCATTTAACTTGGAAAAGCTACAACAAACATTAGTTTACTACTTTCTGCCTCATCTAGGTAAGTCTCCAGAATCTATTTCAAAAAGCATTTTAAAATCTTTTACCTTCATTCATTTCAAATTGAAGGGAAATAAGATGGTTGCTGCTATTAACTCTGGTTATGCTTTTGGCTTTACGATGCTCTGAGCCCTAGTAACAACAACCCTACAATACTGTATTGAAAGCGACAGATAAGGGGAAAAAAAAAAAATTAATCACCTACACAGGAGCTATTGACAGTCAAAATATCACTGCATTAACAGTAATATCTACTGCTGTTTGAGATGAGGATTAATAATTTATCTACATTTGTCAAACATATACAAAATTTAATGAAAATATTTTAAAGTGTGTGTAACAAAATTCAAGATTAGCCTTAAGATTCCTATCATCATGGTGACTACAACAGGAACATCTGATGTCCTTTATCCCAAGTGTCTGTACATTTCTCAGAATGTTCTACATTTGCTTTGATTTTTCACTAGCTCTTTAACTATTTCAAAACCACTACATGAGGGCTTTGAATACCTATTTGATGAACTATTCCCAAGACAGTAAGGCCCTAATCCTGCAGTGCTACCTACAGCTTTTGAGACAATTGGACGATGCAAAGTTTACAATGCCTTCCAATAACATGGAAAGGTTTATCCATACAGATCACTTAAGATATTCACCAGTTTTTCTTTCTACTGAAGCAAGACTACTAACAGTCAAAGTCAAGCACAAGTTTTAAATGCTTTCATAAAGCAAAGGCTTAGCAGAAAAAGGAACCAAAACACTAACAAACACAGGCACCAGCTGCCACATAGCATAGGCTTACTGTTTTTTCCTAGCATTAAATATGAACGTTTCAAAAGCTAGAATGCACACAATTTAAAATACTTGACATGAGTGTTAGCAACAACAAAGCAAGGGCTCATGCATGGTATACACCTCTCATTTATTCAATGAAACATGTACAACAGAGGTTATATATGGAAGTCAAAGTAAGTTAATCTGTAAAACACAAACAAAACATTACATAAAACTCTTCAAAAGAGCATAAAGGTTTTCAGAAAACATTCCAGGGAAATAGAAAATCCACGAGTAAAAATTTACACAAGTATTTTTAGGTTCTTGCTGAAGTGACAATCAAAAAAAAAAAAAAAAAAAAACCAAAAAAACCAAAAACAA
>JAVJGG010000040.1:11304436-11347017 GCA_035590195.1 Aviceda cuculoides | reverse complement strand
TTCTTGCTTAATTTAAAATAAAAAAAAAAAAAAAAAAACAACCAAAAAAACCAAAAACAACCGCCAACTTTTAATCACACAAGATACTATTTTGTTTGTGGGCTGGGTTTTGTTTTGTTTGTTTGTTTTAAAACAACTTAAGAACTTTAGTCTGGCAAATGCACCTTTAATTCCCTCCATGTTAGAAACATGATTGCACAAATTGCTTGCAATTGTTTTCTGGTGCATAAGTAATAGCAATAATGAAAGCTTTTCTTTTTTCTCCTATTTTAAACTACAAATCTTAACTGTTCTGCTCTATGATCAAAATTTTCAAACCGAAATAAATCAAACCTAACACTAATTAAGCAAAGTTAAATTTTTACAGAACTGAATTCAGAAATATGATAAAGAAAGAACTGATACCATGCTTCAGGTATTGTATGTTTCAAAGAACAGTTCTTAAGAGATTTGTTCTTTGTCAAAAAGACTTTTGCATTATTTTAAAGAAACAATTTCCCTGATGAGTTTTCCACTTTAATCTCTTCAACCTTCTGTATCAAGCAACAACATGAAAAATAAGTCTTTCTTTCATGCTGTGGTATTAACGTATTTCTATTTGAGTATTTCTCATTCAAAATCATACCACCACTGTGAATTACTATTTACAGAAGCACAGAACAAGCAACAGATGTAAACCAGTTTCAAAATAAAGTCTCTATGAAGACACAGGCAGGGGACACAGAGGTGTACTGGTAAGGAGGGAGGCACATTAATCTTCTACCTAGAATGGCTGACTTCATAGCAAAAACAATTTCTATGTATGCTATGTCAGTATTCTAATATTCAGCTATCAAACACAGTAGAAACAAAAGGTTTGCATAATAAAAGCTAAATATCCCTTTTATTAACCTCAGAAGCAGAAAAAAAATTAAATCAATTTACTAAAGTTTCTTCAGAAAATGAAATCAAAATGACTTCTTGGAATACCAATACGTACAGCTATGCTTCATGATCTACAAAGCTGGTGTTTAATACCAGGAATCTTTGCATTTGTTATTAAAACCAGCTAATATAAGTTAGGATTAAAAAATATCTATATGTTACAAGAACAGAAATTGTAATATTTATTGTCTTTACACACTCAGCGTGCGTATCTACATAAAAGTCTGTCAATGCAACACACTTATTGCAAGTTTTAAGAATAAATTGTTCTTTGATAACTACAGTGACATCTAAAAAACCAAGAATATGTTGTCAAAAAGGAAAAGCAAGAAAGATACCGCTTTGTTTTCAAATTTGTTTCACACTAATGTCTCTATCTGAGGAAATCTTATTTGGTGATACAGACCCCACAATATAATTAATGTGAATGTGGGCAGATTAATTCTATGTTGGTGAAGTAGCACTACTGAAGCGCGCACAATAAAAAGGCAAAGGAGTTCTTACAGGACACTGCAAAGCCAAATGTCTACAGTTATATGGAAGCATAATTTTCTACACCTATAATCACAGAGTTACTTTACCTGCAGTACTTTTTACTATCGAGAGTAAAGGACTCTCTATAGTCCTTTACTATAGAGAACAAGGAAGAAAACTCATCTTTTAAGAAACTGAAAAACCTTCCCATGTCTCACAAAAATTAGGAGAAAATACAAAATTAGCTATGAATGTATGCATGCATCTACTCATACAAGTATATACCTGAAGTATGATGTATGAACTCTAGACAGAGCTGAATAGAAACAGAAAGCCAATGTATGAAAATGTTAATACTGAAGACAAAGAAGGAAATCCCTTTTATTCTATTTTGGCTTGCATTTGCTTGTTTTCCCTAAAGTATTTTACATTAACATATTTCCTTCTTCTAATCACATGCTTTTCACAGTTTATTCCAAATTTACCATCTCAGAGGGAGTCTTTAATGATGTATCAATTAATGCGAAGGGATTTTTGACCCTGAATTTGATTCAGTGCCTTCAACATCAAGTCTCTGGCAGCTGAGAGTGAAATTTTAATTAACAATTCAAAAAATCAGACCAGGCTGAATTTGAAACAGATATGTGAGGAAGCAAATTCTATGCGTATTGCAGCTGTACACCGTGTTTTACAGCCACATAAAAACAATAAAGCAAAACTTCATCGGAGCACGTACAAAACCACATTGAGACCCTGCCTTCAGATCACCGTCTTGGGTATTACCATCATCATCATCTACTATATTACTCATAGATCCAGTTGCTCCATCAGAAGTTGCTCCAAGTTCTCCAATTTAACTGTTTCAAAGCGTAAGTTCAAATTCACATTGTCATACAGTTTCCTGTCAACTAAGTGAATTCCAGTTTTCCACAGCAACAGGAAAAAATCCTGCAAAACTGACTGCAATTATGTTGGGGGTGAGGGGGAACACCCATGAGCAGTATTATGAAAAACAGTAGTACATTTTAACATTTCACCTTCTCTGAAGCAGCCAATAAACCATGAAAGTTTTTAGGCATTTATTAGAAATATTACATATATCCAAATACACAATCATATGGTAAATAGGAAAGAGTAAGAAGTCAGATCCATTAAAATTTGAGTTTTTACCACTGACTTCACTGAGGCCAAAATGTTAATGAGATGCACAACTAGGTTCAAGTTTTTCAACATTCTCCTCTGCTCTCTGAAATCTGTGTTTTCCAAAACAGAAACTGAGAAGGGCTCAAGTTGGTAATCCTCTTTATACCCACAGCGATATATAAAGCTGTATTGAGATATTAATACAATGTATCAAGAATGTTAGTTGTGGGTTTACTGTATTCAAGCTTTTACTGCAAAAAACAATAACCTTTATTATTCTTCACTGCTGTGTGAAAAGGAGAATTTTGCAGGTAACTAACATTTATCAATAATTCTATAAGGCTTTTTTATTCTTCACGTGGCTAAACCAGTAAAAAGGGAAAAAACACTGTTAAAATTGAGTTAACTCTTAAAAGCAAAGATAATTCCTCAGATGTTACAGAACTTTCATTAAAAGTTTAAGAAATTATTTCCTATTTTGTTTTTCTTTAAGATATAAATCTGTTATGATATGCAGTTAGCTAAGCAGAGAAGAAAACACTGCCCTGGGTACTACACTAGGCTACAGTGGGGGCACAGAATGAAGGCACACTAGCACAGCTAAGAATAGATAATTACCCTGGATTCTTTGGTTCACTGTCCCGTGAACTTCCTCCCTTCAGCTTTCTAACCAGCTTCTCACTGCTGCGTCTAATGGAAGCACGAAGTTTGCTAAAGGAACCACTGCGTTTTAAAGATCCAGTGCCATCCTGAAAAAAATTGAACAAATGTGAAACTGCGAGAGTTTCTTGCCCTCCCCCAAACCTGGCTCAAAAACATTTCACTGATGAATTTTTTTTTTATTGCTATTAATACCTACTTTGTACAATTACCTAAACACATAATACCATATAGCTATACCAAAACAAACCTATTCCAAACTGTAACAAAGATTTCTAAAATGTGAAGACATGCTCAAGCCATGATTCATAATAATCAGGAAAAACCCATCACATCACAGTAGTCAAATAATTGACCATCACCATGTTACCATTTCATATGAGCGCACTGTGGTTAGAGTACAAGCCCCAAGCAAAAGCATACCATCAGTCTAAGAAAAAAAAAACATTTTAATCCTTCTAAACATCTACATTACTTGCAAACATGTTTAATTAATCCTAAAATCCTTAAACAAAAACACTTCTGATCAGAAACATGTATAGTTAAATTCCTGTGCTTTAACTTTCACTAAAAATGTAAAACACGATGAAATGAGTTTTTCATACATGTATTCGTGTTTTACATTGCTGTGCTGATCCAAAGAAATTCCCAACTGACCACAATTCTATTGTTTTACTCTTAAAAAACCCCAACAGTTTAGTAAGTTTAGAAGAAATGAACACCTCCTACTTCTTAGAAATCCCACGTGATTATGAAAGAAGAATTATAAAAGAATTGTAAAAGAAGAAAGTAAAGTACTACTAAGCAGACAAAGACAGACACCTGAGTTGGAGTGAGTTTATTAGAAGTTAGAAAGACAAATACACAAATCACTGAACACCAAGATTAGTAGAGAAAAGCATAATTGCCAAAATTTCACACAAAGACTAAACAGCAATGCTACTTTAGAATAATCATAAGTGAAGACATCCAGAGTTCCATATTGATGTTAACCATGTAATAGGTCTCTAAATACATTTTAAAGCACTTGGAGAACATGCCTTACTTTTACGGGGTTTGTTTGGTTTTTCTCCTGTAAAGATCACCATCATGCCATTTCAATAATACCTTGTGTGATACTTTTAACTACCTTTTTTCCATAGTGAACAGCTACTTATAAAGTTCATTGTTACTTTTTTTTCTTTTACTAATGTATTACACACAGCAAATGGTTGTTATAACATTTTGTATGACTAGATACATATCTGGCAAAGCTACACATGTACAGAAATAGAAAACCAAATAAAGACACCAGCACTGAAGGAATGGCCAGTTTACAGGGAAGTGTAGCTCTGACAAGAATCTTAAGGGATATGCTAAAACACAGCAGTCAGTACTGAAGAGAGAAGTTAAAGCTTGAAGATGGTGCACGCCCGTCATGCAGGAGACAGTATAAGAATCACAAAAGGCATCTAGGCCTGTCAGAAATGGAGAGAGAAAAACCGAATGAAACTGTTGGGAAAAATTCAACAGTTTTCAATTTTGAACAGTTATGTTTACAGTATTTCTAGGTCACATTCAAAATTGTTTTTTCTGGAGTAAGTATTTGGACTGCCATTAAGAGCAAAGTGCAGGCCCTTGCAATTACCAGAACATGTATCTTTATACAGTTTCGCCTATATCACTGAAGTGCAACTTACTAATGAGCATGAATGATGCTGTGCATTCTTTAAGTTAGAATTTGTATAAAATACAAAACACCTTTAAGAAGGCATAGCTTTAGTACTACATTTGTAAACAAAGAACGGATTTTTTTTTTTTCAGCTGACACTAACACAAAAATAAAAATAAAGAAAAAAAAACAACAGAAGAAAGGAACAGAGCAAGGTGCATTCATTTCAGCTTTAACTTCTGTCAGGAATTTTCCTCAAAACAGAACTGAAAGAAGAAAGAGGTCTTCCCCTAACCTCCAGACAAAATTCTGTTAATTCCTTTAAGGAACTAGAATCCAACTGACTTGTGGCAATTCAGTTTCATTAATATTTTTTAGAACATATCTGTATGTACATATATAATCCAAGTGGAAACTTCTCCTGCTAATGCAGCGAGGCAGCAGAAAGAACCCATCTTTAAAAATAAGCTGTGGTTCAATTTATACACTTTCCATTCTCGGTATAAGTACAGAGACCATTACTGATAGTCTTAAGAAATTGTTTTGAGAGCCTTTACCTATAGCAACAGGAATGAACGGTAATTATTCTTGGAAATGGCAAAATGCCTTGCTACCAAGTGATCAGAAGATCAAAATCTAACTGAGTATTTATGTTTCAAACTACATTGCATATATTGTTCACACTTTAAAACAGACTTCGGCTTTGCAGGAATGAATAAACTGAAGTCGAAATTCCAATTAGAAGTATTAGATCAGTGAAAAGGCTAATTATTCCTGTGGTCTTAAACCACCAGTGCCATAGTAGTGATAACGATTCAAAGAATAAAGGAAAGACAAATTTGGTAGTTAGAGAGTATAACTTTTATTATGCTAACTAGCACATTAGAAATAAGCAGACAAGCTTTTGGGTACTTCAGATCTGAAATAAAAACATTAAACTCGCAAGTTAAACACTGACTGACTGCATAATTAACAAAACATCTTTAAAACATAAGCTTAGGATTAAAAAAAGTCCTAAATCCAGCGTAAACAACAACAAATAATCACAAGAGATATCCATTTACAGCAAAGTTTAATTACCAATTTTTATGTCGGTCAGAATGAGAATCACCTTATTACTCTCACTTACACCTCTCCACCATCATCATCTCCTGTACTTTGCAGTTGTCTGCTACAACGCCCCTCTGACTGTCTGACACTTCTTATTACACAAGAGCAACTCTTACCAGCTAGTCTGTGGTAGCGAAATTTATTGCTTTCATTTCACACCTGAAAGCAGACTTACATGCCCAAAAGCTTGTCTTTTTGAAGCATATGGGTCAGAATAAGAAAAGATACTTCTTCACACTAAGAACATTATCTTAAATTAAGCACTATCATACCACAAAGATTTTTGTCCTGCAACTGGCTGCAAGATTACAGAAATGCCAGCTACAGATACCCACTGTCATTTTTTATATACAAATGTAATAAGGGATACAAATCCTGGGATTTCTACCTTGAATTTTTAAGGCTGAGTATTTCTTTGCATTTTCAAGCTAACTTTAAGGGATGGACTTCATAAGAAACATGTAAACATGCACTATACAACATCACTTAACATATCTGTTTTAATAGTTAACGGCAGATTTACTTCAATAGGTATTTCAGGTCTTTTTGTAAGAGTAAGATATTACATCAAAGAGTATAATGCTTAATATGGATTACATTACATGTGGAAATCACTTAATTACAGTAAATATTCCAACAAAAATTTTTCGTTGAAGTTCACTGCTTTACACACTCCACCTATTCTCTCTGACAGCCAAAACCATGAGCCAGCTTGATGACTTCAGAAGAATTTAAATGGAAAAGGCAGGCCTCTCTTCAGGCTCTGCACACTGAAGTAAAAAATTCTTCTATACTTTATGAATCAGAATATTTTGTCTGGAGGAAACACATGAAGGTAAAAAAACCTACACACTATAAAGTAGAGGAAAGAACAGCACTGAGACAGAAACACTAGCAGGGTAGAGGGAGAGAGAGTTGCCCACTTTATGTAAAACATGTAATACAAAATACCTTCTCTTGAAAGGGGAAAAAAGAAATAACAAAGATGAAAATAAAGCAATGCCACTTTAACACACTAAAAATGAAAAGTTTGTTTGCCCTGAGAGGTCAAAATTTAATTTTTTAGATCAACAAATTTTATCACTGAGTTTGATTCAAATATTGACCTAGAAATACTGTCTATTACTTTTCCATAGAAGGTCCTTTCAATCCAAAACCTGCATGCTTGTTCAATTAATGTCAGTAACAGGAAAAAGTTTAATCCATTTAGAACATATAGTCATGCAAAGTACAGCAAAAATTAAGGGAGGAGTACAGTACACAGTTCTAACGCTGAATGGGCAAAATGAGAATTAAAAAAAAAAAGTTATCCAACCTTACTTTGGCTTTATTAATGATGCAGTATTATTCACAACAGATGCTGATTGACTGTCTTGGCACTGAGAACACCAATGCCAAGAAAACAATAATAAAGAGACAAAAGCAAAGATGGAAAGAACATTCTCCTTTAAGACTAAAGCAGTATGCGTTTTATCGAGGTTTCTTTGGAATGCTAAACTGTCTCATGTGGCTAAAAAAAGAAGAAAAAAAAAGATTGCTATTGTAAGAGAAACAAAACTTCAGAACACTCAATACTGCAAAGTAGGCTACTTCCCCTCCCATACAGCAAAAGCAGGCAACACCACTTTTACAATCTAACAGAATATTTTCAGCAGAACTGCAGCTGGGAGTTAGTTAACAGAGCAATATATATCCCATTGCCAGCAATGGGATAAAGCATGGGAAAGGTGGTGACAGAAGAAAACAACTACATAAGCCAGATCAATAACTGAAAGCTTGCACTATCTTTCAAATTAAAAGAAAACAATGGTTAGAAAAATGCATATGTAATCACATTATATATATGTTTTCACTTTATGACAATCAGTGTTCCACAGTGAAGCCGATATATGGGAAACAAATAGGAACATGCCCTTACTCCAGTCAAATTCTAATATGGGAAAGTGATATTAATATCTCACTTAAGAAATGTGAAGTTACTATCACATTGTTATGGGATGGCACTGCCTCTTAAAATGGCTTGTATAGCATCTTGAAAAGTGACATTATTTCCCCTAACAAGTTGGGTAAGGAGATTGGAATTACTTTAGTGTTAGACTGATCACTTTGATTTACTCTAAAACTGATAACACTTAAAATATCTCCATAGCAAATGTTCTTTGTGATTTGAACAGATGCACTATTTTTAAAAGAAACATTTAAAATACAGGCAAATATGGCATCAAAAGGACAAAAGCAAAAGTTAGTTAATTGCCAGAATATTTCTACCAGTAAAAAGAAACCACTGACAAGCAATCGTACACCAGACCATAACCAGGACACTCAATCAGCATTAAACAACTTAAGAGTTAAATGCAGCTGCTTGGGATTCTTGAAGAAATTTCACCATTCAGGACAACAACAGAAAGGATGTTTTAAAATTTTGAAGTAATACTATTTTTTTTACATTATGTTACGATAAACGAAATGTTATTCTTCATTTCTTAATTGATTCTGCAAAATTACAAAATACAAAGTAAATCAACCAAGAAACTACTGAAAACACAATAGGCTGGTGAATGGACAATGATATTTGTTACGGTGATAATTTATCTAGGCTATTTTCTTAAACTGTGTACTGTACTTACCCCATTCCATTCTACGCTCATACTCACTTCCTCGCCTCCATCAGGACCACTCTCGTACTTTACCACATCAACATTGAGGCTTTCTCGGCTTCGCCTTTTTTCTATGCTCTCAGGGTCATTCAGCACTTCAGCAACTCTCTGTTTATGAACATTGTCAAGACCCTGAGAATCAGATAAAATGGGAAAAGGCTTTATTTTATTGCAAGCTGTATTAATCTACAACTTACACACAATAACCATACCAAGAAAGAAGTCAAACCAACCCGTAACTCCACCACCCCAATTCTGCTTTCAAAGGGCCATTGAGTTGCCCTGTATACGTTACAGGAATCAACACAGCATGAAGTAGACAGCCTGTTAGTTCGAGAATTCAGTGACTTGCCATTCTTTTCCTGCTTCCCCATCACTTGTCAAAGCCTCATGGTGTTCCTGTCACTTACCTTAAGCCATGTGGCCCAAGCTTAATACTTAAGCAATTTATACATCATGAACAGTCAACGCAATTCTCAGTTTTCCACCTATCCAATGGTGCAGTATTCACCCACCTTTGGAAAGAACGTTGCAGGTGTCTGAGTATCTAATACCTAAGACACAGGTTGTGTTATTTAAAAATACTGACATATGGCACTTGGCACAGCAGTATAATTTATCCTTCAGAAAGAAATCAAACAGAAAATAAGCCTGTAACAGAACAGACTATATATATGGTCAATAAAATATGTTTACTTTGTGTTAGGGAATGCCCATCAATTACCAAATAATCCTTTAAGTATCTTAAAAGTGCTAAAATACCTTCTATGAAAACCCTGCACTAAAAGCAAAGTCTTTAACACAAAAACTAGGAATTCACAAAGTTCAAGTCACACTTATTTTCAGTTCTGTTTTCTTTATAATAAACCTACTCCACATCATAAACAGTATTTGCTGACAGGAAGAGATCCCAGATGAATGCCTTACACGTAATAAAGTATTCTGCAACTTTCACTGGGCAGCCTTAGCAGCAAATGCAGCAGCGGATCTGTGCAACAAATCCAGAGTGTCTACCACAATACAGAAAGTGAAAATCATGCCAAAATTCCACTTAAAAGTAAAGTGCATGAGTAAGAATGAAAGTTGTTCTAGTGGCATGGAGAAATCAGGCTCTTGGTTCCCATACAGCTGCCTTCCACTAACTGAAGAGCAGAACAGCCCTCCCTCCCTAATGGAATTCTACACACAAGGATGCATGAAGCCAACATATAATGGTCATATTTTTCACTTCCACGTGGCTGTAAGGTACAGAAAAGTGGCTAGAGCTCTCAGATGGTAGAGAAGCATAGGCTCAAAATGGCTTAAAATCACCACTAAGGAGGTGATGTATCACATACAGACTCTAGGATCTGTTCTGAAGCTATCATCTCTCATTCACCTCACTTTAAAAAAAACCAAAAAACAAAAAACAATATTTTTGTTAAAAAAAATTTAAAAATGAAGGGACATGGAACTGCACTTTCCCATTTTGTTCCATTCTGTCATGAAAGATGAAGGACAAAAAACTTCACCTGTCTTCAAAAATCTACCATAGACATCCCAGCAGCTGAAGCGAACAAAACATACATGAAGGAGAACAGAGCTGTGGAGGAGTGATGCTCTTCCACACCTGGGAACAGAAGTACCTCTTTGCTTTTAGCTCAAAAGGAGAAATGCATTAACCCTGTCTGTCCTCCTTTAATGACCTCGAATAGAAAGGTAGTGTTATATGCTGCTGGTAAGACAGCATTGTTTCCTAAACGTCCAAAACTAGTGCTGTGCATAATCTGACATAATATGGTATAGGTGGCATATGATGCACCAGTGAAAATCCGAAGCATGCGTAATAAAAATAAAGTAGCAGCAGCAAGCCTCCAGCAGGCTCTATCGAAAATGGAGACAAGAACAGTTTTTGCAGCGGTACTGGCAAGCCAGAAGCAGACTGATTAAACAGGGACTCTGAAGAAGACTTCTCCAATAGCAAGATCCTCCCGTCCTTAATTCCCAAATAACCAATTCCAAGCTTCCCAGTAAAAATGTAAACTTGAGCAGTTGGTGCTCCATTGTGTTTGTTGGGTTTTTTATATAAAAAAAGGGAATAAACATAACTACAAGCTAAGTTTTCTTCCAGTCTTCTTGTTACTATTCTATTATGCCAATTTATCCTGGTTGTATCTGCGCTAAAAAAATTACCACGCGTAATGGCAACAATAAAACTAAGAACTATGTTAAGATGCAGTGCTTGTTCATTCTTACTTTCAAATCACATTTGAATGAGAGACACACTGAAAATTAACCTTCAGTAAAAGCATGTGAAAATCATCCTCAGTAAAAGAAAGTATCGGTATCAACTATTTCCCTTCCACCCTTCAATTTTCCTTGCCAAAGACCTTTTCTCCCAGATTCATACTTTCCTCTTACCAGTCTCATTCCATTTATTTGGCAAACACTCTGAAGTTTTCCATCATTTTCTGTGGAAGAAAGAACTTATGCCACCTTATATCAAAGGGAACTGTTGCTGAATTCACCAGAAGAGCACGAGGTTTGCCAGGAGCTTTTTTGCTCTCTCCCCTTTCCAGAAATCTGCTTCTATATACATCAAACACTACAGTATCATCATTCTTTAAAATACAACTTCAAATCAGTCTATCACTTAAGTCAGTTTACTTGAATTTAGAATTTTAGTTTAGAATTCTACATGGACATATAAGAAAAAAAACACAAAACAAAACAAACCACTTCTGAAAAAAATACAGATCTTATTTACTATTGCATAAAAATGAAATTAAAATTGAACTTTCCAGGTTTTTTTTATTCACTTACATTTTTTTATTTTGCTTTCCATTTTAACACTGACTGACAAGCCGTGTTCCCTTGTCTGGTCTTACCTACTTTTATAAAGGACATTATATCAAATCATCCAAAAGGGAAAGGAAAAACAAAAAGCCAATAAAACCCCAACAAAAACAAACTCTCTCCCACCTTCTAAGACTGAGAAAGGGTTACCTGAACTGCAGATTCGAGAGCACAGAGACAGCACACAATTTCTCCACATTAGAAGAATAATAGTGCCCCCTTAAACTGTAATATCCATCCCATTGGTTTGCAAAAATAACAGAAACAGCAACTGATAAATTTATAACGGTCTTCTAAAGGTCTGCACCAGTCAGTCAATTGCATACAGAAACAGAACATTTGTAAGTTGACAGCTCCTTATTAAAAATAGAACAGCATTACTGGCAAAGGAGATTATCAACAGAAATTCTCCATTTTCCCCTAACTACAGTCTCTCTCACAGGACTTGTAGCCCACTGAGGACTACTGGCCAACACAGTGTTTTCTGCTCTTCCATCTTCCACACAATTTCACCCCCAATTTGAGTCATGCCTCTGGTACATGGTGCCTCTGCCCTAGCAATTAACCAGTTTGTAAGTGTTAAGATGGGATCAGTTTATGACCAGTTCAGACTGAAATTAGAGGGCAACACCAGGCACCAGACACTGAATAGCTAAAAGTTTATATATTCTGCACGTACGACATGATACTGAAGTTGAAAATCTGCATGACCACAATGCAGAAATATCACTAAAGTGAATTACCATACTTGCCTGTTTACGAGACCTCATTGCTGCCTCTTCTAATGTTTCAGCAGCTTCAAATTTGCCCTGTCGTCTGTAAAGTGCCCCAAGGTTCTTTAAGGTAGTTGTTACTGTTGGACTATTTAAAGGAGAAAAAAAAGAAGTATATATATGTATATACACACAGACATATATACTCAACTCTTCTGAATTCACAAATGAATAAAAAATTAAATTCATGTAGTATTTATCATATTTTTTGCAATTATTTAATAAGTCTGTCTTGAAATATACTATGCTGTATATGGTTGGTTTAGTGGGTGTTGGGTTGACAGTGGGACCCGGTATCTTAAGAGTTCTTTTCCGAATGTAATTATTTGATTTGATTTGTACTTCATGTATGTGGAAAAACCTGTTAATCCCTTTCAAAGTGCATTAACAGCTCACACTATGATTAGTCAACAGCCCTGAAATTGGAAGTTATTAACCAGCCTCTAGATCTACTCAATCTGTTTCCAGATGCACCTCGAGGTGAAAATTTAGCTCAATCTGAGTGTGTCCAACTGAGTAATTGTGAAGCTTCCAGAAAATATGCCTACTCATGCATACAGTGACCATTACTGTAGCATGTGTTAGTCACAAAACAAACCAAAAGTTCCTTTCATCGGCTTTTACTTAACACCTATTTGCAATTTCTATGCATTCAAATTATGCTTGAACAGTAAAGGAAAAAAAAAAAACCATCACACATTCCATTAAAAAGTCACGCTCCAACAAAACGTTTGTTTCAATGACACAATGAGAATTAGCTCAGTCACAGAGTTGTTGCATGAAGTTTTGCTCCAGTAACAGCAGAGAAAAGATCTCCTCATGCATTAGAATGAACTAGTACATGAAAAACAAACCAGCAAAACGTCTTGCACCCAGCGTTCAAGATGGAGAAAAAACAGTAGATTTCAACAGTACAAAGGTTCTGTTGCGTGTTAAACACAAGAACTCAAACACTGAAGAAATTAAAAACCCTCACTGAACATTATCAGTATTAGGTGCATATTTCTTCTTACATTGTACCACCTGCATGTTAAAAAAAGGCAGCTAAGGAACAAAATTAAAGCAAACAAAGAAATATTTCATCAAGTATAATCCAAGCTGAAGTCCTTGTTTCTCTTCTTCCATTCTGAAGTTCAGATTTTAAATCACACAAAACTATATTCTTCAAGCTTTAGAAACTCAAATAATGCTGAATTCTGCCAGTTTGTTTTCTTGTGCCAGCTAGAAAACTCAAGGCTCAGTTACTTGCACAGTCTCCTTTTTGCTTCTGGCCCTCTCTAGAGGTCTTGCTGGAGTAGGGAGAGCATGTATGCCAACCAACAGGATAAAAAGAAAGAAAGGTGACCTCTGCTTCCATACAAAGGACTGCCAAGAATGCAACTGGTGAATTTTTATGTCACTTACTAGATCTAACCAGCCTAGATTAAAAGCAACCTCGGGACTTGAAAACTGCTACTGTGTTCCTGAATTTTTAATACTATAGTTTTTATAGTCCTAAGCGAGTGGCTGGTTTGGTTTCCTTTTTTAACATGCTTTAATCTGACATTTCTGGATACCGGCTATTGCCACATTATTTGTCCTGTAAAGAAATTACCCACCTGTCAACTTTGCAAGCTTTGTACCAGCCACCATACTCTCCAAAAGATGTGCCATCTTTTTGCTTTCCCTAAAACAAAAGTAACATTGAAGAAAAATAACTGATTTGTAACTTAAGTAGAAGCTCCAAAAAAGATTCATGACAATGGCCTTACTTTGCATTCTTCCCTCTCTTCTGCATGCATCCAAATAGGCTTGTTTTCATCTGATGAAACAGAAGAAAATATTTTATAGAAGTAAAAAATGACGAAGTATTCATCGTTTGATTTTCGCCCTTCTGAAATGAAGTTGTGAACCAAAGAATTATACTACCACCACAACAAAAAAAGCTTACTGTCCATACTACAAGCAGCAGATAAACAAAACATGCACCTCTTCTTTTATAGTTTTACAATTCTGTCTTCTTTTCTTATCTGAACTTAGAAACAGTTACTTCTGAGAAGCTCTGAAGTCAGTATATGCTGCCCTTGATTTGTCGTGTGCCTAGTTCTGTGCTAGATAATACACATTTATTTCTTTTATCGTAACAACTGTTCTGACAATTACTAAGTGGTGCGTATGTTCCTGTGACAGAATGCAATGAAAATTCTTCACTGTGATTTATAGTAGATAAAATACACTGTACATTGAAGTCAAACGCAATTCACAATTTAAGGGTATTTTCCCCATTCTTTCAATGTATTAATGGAGGACTCACATTAACAATGTATTTATTATATCATTAAAAATCCTGCACTGACTTTCTCCTGTGACTGGAAAGTGACATACATTTTTCTGCCTCTATAAAAATACCAAAATTGGTTTTGGTTTGGCATAAGAAAAATTATGCCAGAAATACAATCCATAAAGCTACCAAGCCTACCTCATGTAAGAAAAACTCATTTTGAATCAAATGTTACTGCTGTATCTAAATGCTTTCTTATGACGAATGTACTTCAATGCATCTATAATCTCACTTTTTAAGTCTATCTCAAGCAGACAACAATTTTAATCAGGATACAATTAACTTCCTGCAGATTTTATTTCATAGTAACTACAAAAATGAAACATACATTCAAATCTAGGGATTCAGTTTCTTACCATCTACAGAGCCAAATTCCCGTTCATGAGCACGAGTAAGAATCTCTTTATACAAAGTTTCCGCTTGCTTAAATTTGCCCTGTTTTAGATAGCAGGATGCCTAAAAAACAAAATTACCCCCCAAAAGATATCAGCACACTGTTTTATTTAGCTTGATAAACAATAAACACAATACATGCTGAATAAAGGTGCATTTCTTAGATTTACTTTATAAAAGGCTTACCAAGTTATTCTTTGTTTTTGCAACATTTGGATCATCTGGTCCTAGCTTAGTTTGGTAAATTTCCAGTGCCCTCTGATAGTAGTATTCAACCTCCTCATATTTACCCTGGTTCTGACATAGTAAAGCCAAGTTATTTAATTGTTTGGCAACATCAGGGTGATCTTTCCCCAGGACCTGAAAATGAAATACCTTGTATTAAAACATGCTCCAATCATCATATCAGCGTTTAGAAATGCATCATTTAGAAATACCCCATTAGTTTTTAGTCCCCATCAATTCAACATGAGGATGACAAAAGCAGCATCTGCATTTGAAAGATATGAAAATTACCCAATTCTATTACAAACTGAGAATGCTGCAGAACGATTCATAACAGGAATAATTTAAGTAGTATAATAACATTATATGCAGCATATTATACAAAGCCTGAAGATGCAGGCATTCAGTCTCATGGACTAAAATAAATATCCACATAGTCATAGAATAATCAACTTTAAAATTTTCCTGATGCTTTATTTTTAATTCCAATGCTCTTGTCAAATCAAAGATTACTTAAATATCAAAGAGGAAAGAAAAAGGTAAAGAAGGTTTATTACACTAGTCAGAACTTAGAATACACCCAGAATGCTCCAACAGTTCTGTAGGACTATGGTAATTTACTACTGTTTTGAATTTCAGACGCTGCAAACTAGTAGGGCACTGCTAACTCTGCAGTTTATCTGACAGATCTACCCAACCAAAACACTAAATAAGTGTTTAACTTTGCCCTCTCCCTCAGAAAATCCATTCAGATGTGCTGTATTCTTTTACTCATACCTTTTCTCTGATTTCCAGAGCTCGCTTACACAATGGTTCAGCTTCTTTGTACTTTCCCCGTTTACCATAAAGTACTGCAAGATTGTTTAGAGTTGCTGCCACCTGTCAACAGTAGAGAAATATTAATTACACTGAAATTGGATGATACAAATATCTGACAAATTAACACATCTGCAATGCATTCATGTTTTCAAATTTTCCATGCACAGGGAAGACCCTCTTGAAATTTGCAAATGAAGAAATAATTATTATTGAATGCATACATACACAAACAATGAGAGGAAAAAATCAAAATCATTAAATACTTTCGCTTCATTTGTGGAAATGTCATTTAGTGCATCCATTTTCTTCATATGTTCTTCTCTTACAAAGTTACCTCTCACATCTATAATCAGAGCTGCCCTGCTTCACACAGGGTACATGAAGTGAGATAATCACATTAATTTTAAACACCCAGTACAAAAACTTGATTTACATTTCATTTCAAAGCAGCAGTAAAACAAATCAGAAATACCCCTTCAATCTGAGTTTAATAAAGCAATTTGAGTAAGCAAATTAAAATCTTTCTTCACAAATTAATTTCCCATAGAAAATCCATGCAATCCAAAATCAAATACGTGCGAGTCATTTGTGATGAAACAGTATTGAATATAACGCTCAAAAGGTATGTTAAATATTTAAGAGAAAACGAAGAATGTTGCATTGTGGCCTCCTACCTGTACTGTTTAGAGATAAGCCAGGTCTTAAAAACTTCCCTGTTGAGTTTAATATTAGAATGAGTTGAAAAAAATTCAGTGAAAAACACAACTGAAAATATGATATTGCATGTATACAAACCGCTGGATGATCTTTGCCCAAAGTCTTTTCACGGATAGCCAAGGCATCATTCAGGAGATTTGCTGCATCTTTGTATTTGTTCTGGTCTCTAAATGTCAAAGAGTAATAATTAATACTGGGGATTCAGAAAAGAAATTCATAAAAATGAAGCTGACTTCAGTCCTGGCCTAAAGATGCTAGTACAAAAGAGGAGTAATTGAGAATATATTCAGAAATCAGGAAGTGAAAACCTGAAGCCTGTAACTGTGAAGTAGTTTGCTGGTTGAGGACTAGCATGCACTACTTCTACTCTGCTGGCCAATTTATACCTCTAGGTTATCTCTAAGTGGGTAATCAAGACATGCCCCCTCAGTAGACAAAAAAAAACCAAACAAAACCAAAACAAACCACACCAAGTATCAAAACCAGCTTCACTCCCACAACAAAGTCACAGGCAAAAATACAGCCAATTTGTTTGACTTTTAAGTAGGGGGAGACATATAAATATTGCAGGACCCTCTTGAGAGTTTTAATAAAAAGCAGGGAATGGAAAATAAATGGAATAGAAAATAAAACAGTCAAAAAATGTTAGTCTGAACATTAACAGGTTAAAGCCAAAGATTAGCTATTTATTTAACTGATAGTTACCTATGCCAGTATACAAACCTGTACACCAAAGCAAGTATGTTCAACATAGTGGCAACATCAGGATGATCGTGACCCGAAGTCTTCTCCAGATCTTCAAGAGCTTGTTTACAGAGAGGTACAGCAACCTCATATCTACCTTGGGAAGCGTACTGAATAACAAGATTATGAAGGGTCCTTAATCTTGCTGGAATTTCATAGCCACCTTGTTGGGCAGCAGCTGCTGCACTGCTATGCTGCTGTTGAACTGAAAGAAATCAGCAAGATTTCAAGTTGTTTAAAAGATGACTGTAACAAAAAATTCTTAACATTATCGCTCAGTGACACAAAATGAGACTCACCGAACTTTATTTCTTCAGTACAAAGCATTAGTATTAGCACATACTTCACAGCAGTCATGCAGTCGTGGACAGTGTCAGTGAAAATACAACCATTTTATTCTTCATGTTCTGTCCAGCATTCTATTAATATTATTTTACACTTCTGTTAGCTCAAAGGACCAAATGTAATAAACCAATGAAGAAAGTAGGAAACTATTTCACCTCAGCAAATAATTAACAATTCTCAAGATTATGTCATAATTTTGCACTTACAAATATTGACATTCTCTATGGAAAGGAATATTAAACATAGACAAACCAAATACCTGCAGATAAAGCTCAAATGATTTGTCCTTTTTCATTTATTCTCCTTCTCTAAATACAGAATTTTTTTTTGTTTCCCTTTGTTTGCTATACCAAGGAGTACTTTAGGTTGACACGTAAAGGATTAAAACGCCTTGGATGCCACAAATAACAGTTGCAAGAGAAAAAGCAAAAAGTCATCAAAGCCAGTGTCAACCTTTAGGTTTTACTTACTAACCCTCAGCCACAGCCATTTATTTTCCACTAGCTCCTAACCTTTGTTTTTTGCAACCCCCACCCTCCTACTCCTCCCAAAAATCTACTACCCCTTTTCTCTTCACCTGGAAGAGAAAAGGGGAAGATTGAAAAAATTCCCTCTCGCTCACTTTCATTAAATTCTAGACAACACACAGGATAAGGGCTCCAGCCGTGAGCCTGACTTTCTTCTCTCCTTTCTATCAAGTAAAAACCACTCTCACAGCAAGTAGGAGCCTTTTTATGTCAGTGGAATAATACAATTCCAAGTCCACACCCACAATCATTGCCTACAAAAACACTGAAGCATTTCAGTGTTTTTCCTGAAGGTCAAGGAAATTATTGACATGTCAACTTGGTCTTTTGTAAAGTGAAATAAGGTAGATGGACTATGCAGGTATAGAGACAGCTTTACCGTTCAACTGTCCTACTACAAAATTCTAGGGAAGTAAGGATGAGTTCAGGGGGGAGTTCATGGTCAACACTAACCTATTCTAAACTCCTCAAGTCTTCCTTCCATTGCTGGCTACGCACAGCATTACCATGCTATCAAGAATGCAGCGTATCTTGCGTATGTGCCCATAAAGGAAATCCAAAACTTTACTGATTACTAAGGCGGCACCCTTCAGACATTTTTTCTGAAATCCTCTGTCTGCTAAGAACCATTATACTACTAACACACTGCATATCCACTACAGTATCAATACAACACACATCAGCTTCACACCCATATAGGAAACACAGCGTTTCACTAAGCAAGGCTCATCTATTAACGGCTTCTTTCAATCACACTACCAAACCTCTGCCTCAAACTCCACTGCATATTCATCAGTCCTTCTGACCTGAAGGCAATACTTCTAAAATGAGTAGTAAAACTAAGGAAGACAACTGTAGCAAAGGACAAAAGATTATATGAGAAAGACTTCATACTGAAACCTGCCCCAAAATGTTAAATCAGATCACCAGAAAGGTCATTAACAGAATTCATCACCTGGGCAGACCATCAAAAAACTTCAATGTTTCAGAATCTGCCTCAGTCACTTGCAACAAACCTTTTCCATTCCAAGGCCTACAGAAAAGACTGTGGGATGAATTCTGAACTGAAGCCAGTCCCAAGAACTTTACAACAGCTAGTAAACTCTCTTTAAAAACCCAGGACCCCAGCTCCCTACATATCAACGTATAGAACACATGTCAATGACTGGTTTCCTTATTCTAGCAGAGGCATTCACCACTCCCGCTGTGTCCCAGAGGACCCCGAACATGGATTCATTTTTGTAAAGAGCATCTTTATGTTCTGCACTGCAGAAATACACTAACATTCTAATTAGAAGTGCACTTACTTCCTTGTCCTTGGTCATCTTCATCATTGGGAAATAAGTCATCCAAAGGCTCTTTGGCAGAATCTGTATCTTTATCCTCCTATAGAACAAACCCAAACAAATTGTTACGCTTAAATCTAAGGCATAACAGGACGGTCCATTTTAATCAGCTATGTTAAAGGAAAACCCCACTTCCAGAACTTAAGAATTGACAAGAATAACATTTCTCACAAAAGTTTTATGGAGGTCTTATGTTCGAATATATTTACATACTCTGTCCCCAAACAATACAGGACACCTTCAGAAGATCCAGGAATAGAAATCAGGTCTCCTAGATTTCAGCCTCAATTTAAGCACAGAAGAACACATTTGCTATTCTTACGGAGGCATTAAACCTAATGAAAGTACCCAGTGAAGAGTGAGCACTACTGAATACAGAATTGTCCGCTGTACTTTTTTAGTCATAAACACAGTTACAGATGGGCAAGGGAGAAGAATAAGGAGACCTCAGTTTCTGAGTACTCAACTTCTGCACAAATAACTGATTTCGCAATTGTGATCTGTAAGGTTCAAAAAGAAAAAACGAAACAAAACAAAACAAAAAACATGTGGAAGGAAGTTCATCTCCAATAGTCTCCATCTGGAACCATATTAATTTCTGCACAATCCATCAGTGTGTATTGATTTTACACATCCAAAGATCATTCCGAATCCCGCAATCACGCAAAATAAAGAAACAGATCATCCCTCAATCCTGCTTCTTAAATGTGGAGTCTACACAATATAAATAGTTTAAGTTCTCAGAAGTGTTAATCTCAGTAAGGAGAAAACCCAGGAGCAGAACACATTTCCTATTTTTCTGGCTCTCCATCCAACACCTTTTTCTACAGATGAGAAGATGACAACTGCTGCTGCTGGCATTCAAGTTCAACAGTAGCAAAGTGAGTGCTCTGTAAAGACAGCAGATTGATGGGACTACATCTCAGATGGGAAGTTTGTAACTTTTAAGTGTGCTGATTCCAAGCTCATACTGAGTATACGCAATTGACTATTTTCAAAGGCTAACACAGAGACTGTCCATATGGTTAGTGAAACTATAAAGATGCTTTGCTTACTTTGACCCTATTTGGCAATTAAACTTCAAACAGTGCTGCTACTTAGGCCATCTGCAGCTTACAGTTCAACAGTTAGCAAATCAAAATCCCAATATTCCCTCTGCCAGCCCCTTTTCTAAACAGGCTTCACTGGCAGTATTCAGGTACAAATACCGACTCATAATTGGTTATGAAAAACTGTTCTTTCCAAGACAAAGCTGAGAAGGTCTGAACACAAAAAATGAGATCTTTCTCTACTGTGTCATCTAAATTAAGGAAACAAAATAAAAAGATAACAAGAAGGGCAAGTAATTCAGAAGTCTCTTTAAGTGATAAATTACTTCTGTGAATTAAAATTGTATCCATTCTCTCTCTGAATCTAAGAATATGTAACACAAGGGGCTAGCTAAACATGACTGAAAACATGCAGATGATCACAATGTGTGGCAGAAGGTCCTGAAAGGGGATTCAATATCCTATCGTAGTATAACTTCTCAACAGATATAACAGCTACACACTGATTTCATTAGATGAGAAGTAAATATTTTTCTTGCAGTCAAAATAAGCTAAGTCCCCTACGTACTTAGAATCTCTAAGAGTTTACATTCCCCACTTACTTTAACTGTTGAATTTACAAAAGGAAATTTTGGTTTGGTTCAGTTCTTTGTATTTTTAAGCTAATATGGTAATAAATAACTATTTATGGATTTTGATCCTCATGTATTTTATTACGTACATACAGTAAAACATTTACTCTCTTAAAATAAGAATGAACTGAACTCTCAGAATCTTTCTGCAAACTATGTGATACCGGTACAAGGTAAGCATTTTAAAGACAAGTTTATGTTAAAGATAAATAAAAAGCTTCTATCTGTCATTTCTTGGTAACTAGGCAAATTATAACACATGTAAACGTAAGGTGCTTTTTACTACACAGCTACTTACTGATGGTGAAATATCATCATCATATTTTTTTAATTGATTCATGAATTCTAGATGTTTCTTTTCTTCCTCCAGTTGAGCCACAGATTGTTCACTTTTCTGTAGTTTCTGTTGTGTATTGGCTAGTTCATCCCGTAACCATTGATTTTCCTGGCATAGCCGGCGAACCTGAGCACGCAATTTCTGCTTCTCTGATTCCACTGCATTTAAGTGATTTGACAAGGCCATCATTACCTAAAAAGCAGAAGGTGTCACATGATTTACTTCCCCTAGAATGCAGTCCTGTATTTAACATAAAAGCCTTTTATTATTTAAAATCTATGTCAGCCGTGAAATCTGGTAAACATTCAGATTTCCCTTCTTTATATATCTGGTTCTCACTTTTCCTCTAAACTTTTTTACCATTAGTTCAGCCAAAATTAACCTAGAGGAACTCTTTAGTAATGACTGTTTTCCATGATGCTATCAGAAGTCAAATTGTTTTAGAATTCCCTGAAGATTACATACAATTTTAAAATACATGAAAATTTTGAATTAGGGTTTAGATTACTGAAATGGAAATCTTTGTTCCGCTAACATGAAATGGAGCAGTAATACTTTTAACGTGAAGGATCACAAAAATAACCTAAGAACTAACACAGAGCTCTAATTTAGCAGCTTTCAGACAGCAAAGCATTCATATACCTGATTACAGTTCATAAGGATGAACACCTCTGCATAACGATATTACTTCAAAGGGACAATGATACTACGGAGATCTAAATGTGCAACTGAACACGCAATTTATATAAGCACTTTATATACACATATCATAAGCTTGAGTGTGCAGACACTCAATGTGTTTGAACAGTCACTTTAAGGACAAAAAACAGAACAGCCATAAAAGCAGTCTACTTGGATTGGGTTTTTTGCTATGCAAAGTTAAATGAAAAAGAAGCTTGTTAAGTAAGAGCCAAACACTACATACAGAAGATATTCTGCCTTCACTGTTTATGTAATTTCCCACTGATACATGTAAAACAGCTGACAGCAATCCCAGGAAGCACCCCTTGTAAGAATGGACCACTGGTGATAATACTAATCTTCTTTTAGAGGAGTTTGACATCCCCAAGTTATTAGGATCTCATCTCCTCAGTTTCATGTTTCTTTAAAACAACGTTACCTTGAAGTGTTTTAAAACTACGTATTTCACATGAAACAGATGGTGTCCTTAGCTGAAATTTCAGATTTCAAAAAAAATACATCAAGCCTTTAGAAACTACTTTTTCCTATAAAGGTAAGAAAAACTCCAGTTATAATTTCCTAATACCAGTCCAAATCTCCAGACTTCGGCGCCTATCTATTTACATATCCAAGACTGTTAATAATTTAAATTACTTGGCCTATACAAATGCCACTGTTTGAAACATCAGAAAGTACATTTAGGAAAGTTGTGATAATAGGATCAACATATTCAAACAACACTGTACATGCTACAGTGGCAAACTAAAATTCTTTGCAATCTTACTCTCTAGAATTAACTGAAAAAAAAGTTTGATTACTTCTTAAGAAAAGTCAGTTTCATTTTCATGGAAATAACACTTACACCATCAGACCTACATCCGTGTCACAAAAATGTCTATAAAATATTTCCATATCTTAATTTAAATACTGCAAATAAAAAAAAATTACTACATTGTTGCAACCTAAAGCATGCAGGAAGAGTACGCTTATCAGGTCTGAGAGGAGTAGTTCGAAGTGTAATTGGTTTCCTAACAAAGGCAATAAATGCAGACATCTTGGCTCCTTGCCACCACAGTTCACAAAACACCATGTGGGACAAACAAGGCAGTAACATGTGCAACTGAGGCCGCTGAATCTGATACAGCCAAGAATCAGAACTAGCTTTTTGGAGTCCCAATACCACAACAAAGTTAGGAGACAGAAGTTACTCATCCACTCACAGATCTTCTACAAACACCCATTAAAGGTAACTCAACTATTGCAATTTTATTCCATATATCTTCTAGTACTTTCATCCAATACAAAGGATCAAAACTTGTAAAATATACTAAGGCCTGACAGTCTGTACCATAACGTCCAGGGGGTCTAGATTCCCATCTCTGGTAACCCGTATTTGTTCATTCTCTCAGGCCTCAATTCACCATGATCCAATACACACAACTTCCAGATCACAAACAATAATAGCTCGATCCAGATGAGAAGACTGAGTACAGGTATAGACTAATACAATGCCTATTAATATAGAACTAACTCATTGGCATTTTCAACTCATTTGCAAACACTTTGCCATTTAATACTGATGACTATATGTCACATCACATCATTTCAGGTTTTTGACCTAGTACAAAATACCCTAAAGTTGGACTGTAAATATAGTCCTGACATGCCGATTAAACATGCATCTTTTCACTCATCTTCTTTACATGATACCTTCATCCACTAAGATAGTTCACAGAAATTAGCTCAGAGTCTTTTCTTTAATGCATCAGTGAAAGTTGTTCAGATTCTGTACTCAATTCTTAACCTTTAAAATGTTTTTAGATTCAATTTTGGTTTAGTAAAATGTTCAACAAACATTAGAGATTGTTAAGCCCCAGGAGCATCATCAGCTACTATGAGGATCTCAGAATCAAGGGAAAATAAACATGAATTTAAGGTTACGGCAGAGCTCAAAGGTTGGAGCAAATTCATCTGTGTGTGTGTGTGTGTAAGACCTCCCTATGCAATAATTTAGAGTTAAAATACCAATGCTCAGTTCTTGAGCTGCTCAAACACTACCTGCCTAATGCCGTGGAGAAGTCTAAACAGAAAATAGCAACTGTCTCACCAAAGTAAAGAGCTCAGTTATGAGCTTCAGTGCTTTAATACTGAATGCATAATTAGTTCTGTAACAAAGCAAGATGGACAGTATCTACCTCTCAATTACAGTAGTCTTTTTGCTTAACATACAACAACAATGTAAACGTCCCAGCACATTACTAATATTCAGTAAGGCAAATGCAAGTCCTCAAAGTCTGAAATGCTTTATTTCTACTGCAATTTTACCTGTGCTTCACTAAGGCCAAGCTCCAGCATTTCCAGTGACTTTCGAATCATGTTTGATTTTTCTTCAACTAGATTAGTTTCATCATCTTTCTTCAAACATTTCAGTGTTTCTAGTAAGCTCTGTAAAATTGAGTTGTGTTCATTCTTCAGTGCCTCTAGTCCATTAATCACTTGCTTAGTTTTGGCAATGATTTCATCTTGAGTAAGCTTCTCCAACTTCTCTTCCTTTAAATACACCATTGTGGACATGTTTTCATACATTCTGAAATGGGAGAGTACACTAGTTAATCCAAAAGTAAAAATAAAACAAGCAATTTTCTATCACTGAAAAGCTTTCCTTTAAGAAGACATTAAAACATATGAATTTGAAATGTATATTCAGAATGCAATTTATTTTCACACAACTTTTACAATGTTTTAAGACCCAAGTTTGAACAGAGTTTCCAGTTTTCCAGTTTCTATTTCCAGATTTAATATTAACACTAATCCATAAGCCAAACAGCAGAAAATAAAATATATACTACAACATGGCAGAATTTCTAACAAGCGTTGAAGAATAGGGCTGCATCTCCAAGATTGTGGTTTGTGCAAAAGCAAAGTAGCTGGTGTATAAAAGACATACTATAATAAACATAACTGTTTGCAGATGCTACTGATCTACAACTATCTTTTAAATATCCACAAAATAGAGCTTGAAGAATTTGAAGAAACACCATCCAACTTTCTAAAAGGGCCGATCAATCAATCATGAGAAAAATCATCCTTTTCCAGTAAGAAGGAAACACCGTCTTCATCCATCTTCCAAGGGCTACAAAAGCTGTTATCGCTACATTTTGAAAATAACAACTACCCCCTAAGATTACTTTACAGTCATTATTGTAACTCGACAGTTACATATAGACATTCAATTGCCTACAGGTCTAGATGCAGCTGTTTTGATGAAGTTGCAACAGCTGTCTCGTGCTGGAAAAATATGGGTTTGTGTAACACAACCCTTTCAAGAAACATTTCACTGTGCTATTTTGTCAGTACCTCATGCACTACATTACGGCTAGCAAATTGCTGGGTATTTGTAAACACCTCTACTAAATGCAAATGAAGATCCAAAGAAGTTTAGAAACTCTAACTTTATTATTATAAATGCTGTTACTGAAGTGACAAGTATAACAATGTAAAAATATAAATAGAAGACAGAAATCACTTGATCCTTTTTAAATGTCACCAGAAAAATGTTCTATAATGAAAATAAAGAATTGAGGAATTGCTCCTTTATACTTAAGATATTTATATCTTTGAGTCAACCAGGAAATATAAATCAGAATAAAGTGTAGGAAAGATTTTTCAAAAGCAAGAAATTATCACATCTATATGAAGACACTTGGGGAAGCTTTGACAAACTATCATTTAAAATGCATTAGCTAAACTGCATTAAAACTTGGTACAGAAACAAGTTTAGTTTTAGAAAAAAGCAAAAATATTACAACTACTTAAGTCTTGAATAAGAGTGCTATAAAGAACATGCATATATGCACCACTTCATGACGAAAGCCAAAGAATGTGCTCTTATGCTCTTGTATTACATTAAAAAAAAAACCAAAAGAGAACAAAAAAATCCCCACAAACCAGTTGCTCTTTCTGTTTATGTACGCTCAAATTACCCTCTCTGTTACGATCTCTTGCAATGTGACACCTAAAAAGACATACCCACTTGTCACAAAAGAGCTGTGTTCTACACTGGTTTATTTTGTAATAATCTACTGTCTGAAAACACAGATAATTTGGGGAAGCGGTGAATTTAGTTTTACCACAGTTTAATACTAGAACTCCATATTCACCAATATATGTAATGAGCATACACATCTGTATAAAACATCTAATCTAGCATGGCATTAAAAAAAATCAACCCACCAGAACCTGATGAGCAGAATGATATTTACACATTTCCCATTTATAACCTGAGAACTATTACCCAGATGTCCAAGTGACATTTTTAAAGCACATACTCTCTAAAATTGTGTATAAAAATGAACTGCAACTTAATGTGAGCCAAATTTGTAAATATATGCTTCTGACATGCAGAATCATGTAAGATATTGTTATGGATTATGCTAACTTCAGCATACAACTTGGCCCTTACTACTGTCAGCATGATTTCACACTTTCAATTAACAATTTCCATCCTGAATGCAAAGAACTGAACCTTTGATCGCAAGGAAATAAAAACAGCAGAGGACATCTAACAAATAGGGACTTCCATTTTGTATTAGATAAGTTCTGAGAAACACAATTTTTAAACACCTGGAGTTTTTCTACAATATTTCAAAATAAGTATGTGATCATTTATCTGTCTTATGCAAACAGGGGTAGCAATTCCTTCTGCGTGCTTCAGTATTTTGTTGTCGTTCTACACCAAAGTTGGAAGGCAGGTGTGAATTGCACATTTTAACTGCCACAATAGAAGTTACATGAATTCTAGGTGATGAATACAGATAAATAATAAATAAGTTAATAATAAATAAATTATTATTAATAATAAATAACAAATAATAAATACAGCCATTCATTGTTACAAAAAGAATACACAAAACCAAGAAAGTAATACCAAAAACTACATTAGGCCTTGCAATGGTCATGCCTTCATGCAAAAAGAATACAGTAGCCTGGGAAGTACCTATCCAACATATGAAATCCAGCCAAAAGACACATCCGTGTGCACAACTACATCTAAGGTGTGAAACAGACAGATTTGTTACTATAAGGAAAAAAGGTTATCAGATCATAGACAGAATCAGGCACATAGCTCTGGCTGAAGTTGCAATTAAGGAAAGCTAAGCCAGCACAGAAGCTTTTGAAGAAAGGAACAGCAGAAAGGTTTAAACCCAATGGGGCAAAAACATTCTTAAAGCCCATCACAGCAGTAGACCTGCTTTACAAATACATGCCTCTTGTCTCAATACGGTGTGTCAGATTTTTAGGCCACCTCATTTTAAACTAAATGTAGCTATAAGCTTTCAATGCCTCAGAGCTACCCGTACAAGCAACTATACTGGAGCTGGTGTCAACTCAAAAGCTACATCAAGACACAGATTGATCTGAAGGTCCATGCAGCCTGGGAGAGGGATTCTCGTCTCCTGTAGTGAAAATCGTTAGAATCCTAATCTCTCCCACTGACAGGAAAGGAATAAATCCTTCTGCATAGGTTTCATAGGGCATCTGTTTAAATGATCTCTGTATAAAACAATACAGAAAATTTGGACAATGTTCACAGTTTTATAGATTGTGCTTGGGAGAGTAATTTAGAAAACAGAAGGATAACGAACATGTAATTTATCATGATATCACATCTGATCCTTTGTTAGAGTAAGATTAATAAATAAATATCTAATATATTTTAAGAGTAGCATGGAGGTGTGGTGCTATTTCCATGACTTTTAAAAATATGTTTTACGAAAGGGCATTACCTATTCATCAAACAAGACCACGTCTGAATACATAATCATACAATTAGTTTTGCATACCCTGAGGCAGCAAAAGCCATACAGGAAGCAAAAAAGTTACGTTTGCATGCAGGAAGTAGACATGCACGTATACAGAGGAAAAGAGACAAAACCTACCATGCCTATTGTCACTTTTCAAAAATGTTAATTCTTTCTTCCTCTATTTTTTCCCCTACAGGAAAAAAAAAAAAAAGGGCATAGTCAAAGGCTTCTTAAGCTCCTGTCAGCTTTATCCTGTATACACTCCACTGCAAATTCTACCTGTTATAGGGCAGGAATTCTAGATTCAAACACTAATTTTTCATTCAGTGTACAATTGATAACAAAACAAAGAACTAAGATGCACAAAGGTTTAGTTGGAAAACAGAAATTTGGAGGAGTGAAAAAAAATACACAATGCAGCCAGAGTTATAGACTAGCCAGCTGGTCTAAGCAATTTATGTATCGTCTTAAACACATGCCTGTGTAGCTCTTGAGTGTTACCTTCCTGGTTTATTTACCACAACATAGACTAAGCTAAAGTACAAAAAGTCACTTAACACTTAAACAAACAAACAAACAAACAAAACAAAAAAACAAACCCAAGCAATTTTCTTCAAACACAGAAAAATTAATGAACTTGGACAGATCAACATAAAAAGCCCTACAATGACACCTACTAAAGAGGTTTTTGCAGAATTTTGTAACATGAACTCCAATCATAGAAATGTATTGAGAATAGCAAGAATCTGAACCAAAGAAAGCATAAAGGAAACAGAGTTAAGCCTACTGTCTTTCAGTCCTATAACCGCTAGGATAATCTCAACATATACAAATGACTTTAACTAACTAAAAATACAGCCACTTAAGTATTTTATTATTCATAAAACTTTCAAACCAATTGCACTAGTAATGCTGACATCACAATTTGTGCCTGAATTCTCCTACAGACACACAAACACCAGAGCTAGCTACTTAAGCTCTTCAACTCGTATTTAAGAATGTCTTAAAAAATAAACAGATTTTCCTATTCAGCTACTTTAGGAAAAAAAAAAAAGTGTCATTTCCCTGCAGATCACCTCAAAGAATTCTTAATCAAAACACATAACCATATAAATCTTCTTTGTGTAGGAAAACTTATTAAGGAAGAAGAACGTTTTCCTAAGAAACTCACAAGGGTTTTTTTTTTAACTAAAGATTAGCATAGGTCCTAAAGACAAATAAATAAACAAATAAATAATACAGTTCTGATTTTTAATTTTTATTTCCTTGTTATGTATCCCTAAGAATTCCCCATCTCAGTATTGATATTTTCAATATTTAATAGTCAGGTTTCAAGTACTAAAAGCTTGGAAGATAAATTTTTTAGTATCTAGTGTCTGATCATTATTGTTTTAAAATACAATTTCAAATACAATACAATAAAACAAACAAACAAACAAACAAACCCCAACCAAAACAACAAGTCTGTAAACTGCTGTGACAAGTCAAATTCTGCCTGAACTTTTTCCTCTGAATATACAGATAGCAGGCAGGATAGCTGAAAATTATGGAAGAATGTGTCTACATTACCCTACAAGAGGGTAAATCATCTTCCTAACATTAAAAGCTACTACAAGACTGGCTTAAGCCACACCTACCGGCCCTGTCATCTACAAGCACAGCAAATTCCACAAAGATAAAGTATGTACTAATTTAAGCTTTTTGTATCTCCAGTATGTACCTATCAGTTCACTGTTTCATAACAATAATCAGTCTATTCAGGGCTTTTCACCCTAATTTCACTCTTAGTTCCTCCTTAATTAAATGGCAAGGCTCAGCATCCTACATCTGGCATGTGCTTGTTTCATTTTGTATTAGTTGCAAATTACAAGTCATTAATTCCCTGCTCAGACCAAGAACACATCTCATTACATCATGGAATGCACCATCTTGAAATACCACGAGCTGCTTTAACTGCTGATCTTCATAACATGGAGAACTGCCTTCTCAAACAGTCCTCAAAAGATCACAGGCCTTCCAAGCACAAAAAGAAAATCACCAACAAAGGCAAGAGATGAAAAACAGTCTGCCAAGGGACACGAGTAGTATGTCAAATACTACATTAACTGCACCACTTCCTAACAAGGCAGCTCGGCGACGCACACTAGTCAGAAATGGCACGGATGAATCACTCACGGATGTCTTTCATATACTTAGAAAGGTATTTGTAAAAGGACTCGGATAAGAAACACTCTAGTTTGAATATACTGCTATTATGGTTTAGTCAGAAATCTCCAAGTCTGAAAGAATAACGGTAACTTATACTTTTTTTTAATCTAAGATGTTAATTTCTCTTTCTCTGTGAGGCTATTTGTGCTATCACAAGTCATATTCCCATGCGTAAGGAAATTTATAATCTTTCTCTTTTTGTTTGGCTTGCCCTCCTTTTAATTAAAATGATCCCTTACACTCAGGAAATTTATTTCAACACATTCTCTCTAACCCCACAAAAGAAACAGAGTAACTTTTTCCCCTTGACATATTCAGGACTGTCGCTGAACTGCCAATGCTATCACTCTTTTCCTCATACTATATTTGAATCCACATATGAGCCTCCACAGAACAGAAAAATCTTGAGCTGCACCTGCAAACAGTCTCCTGTTGGAGGTCAGACTTAAGGTACACTTGCTGACCCAGTTCTATAAACAGAATACTGCTGCACTTCTGTACTGCCTCAGGTTTCCAAATACGCCATCTCAGAAAGCGTCTTCACAATTTAGCACACGTGCACACAAGCTACCTTAAAAATAACTCAGTGAGAACAATCAGCAGCACACACTGGAGGCCATAAATCACTGACTAGAAGCAGGTAAGAAGATGGAGTTGCACATGACTAGCAACCAACATTAAGCTACAGAGAAGTCCTTTAGAACACACAATGTGTTTGAAAAAAGAATTAACCCCTTGGAGTTTCTATCAACTTCCAGCTAGCAAGCATCTGAATTTTAAAAAACCCTACTGTGCTCCTTCTGCCAGCCTTCAACTCAGAGCTAACCCTGAATGCAGAAGTCTGCCCTATCGCTTGGTGTAAAATGAAGGCATGCAAGGTAAATACTATAAGGACAGCTGTAGTCCTTTAATGTCAAGGGCACATATCCTAATGAAAGCTCAGAATCATGTTTGTAATTGACCTACAACCTTAACGCCACAAGACATCCGTGTTGGTAAGCAAACTGGACAAACACTCATACTTTGTAAAAGTTTAGCATTTATAAAGGTAAACTCACAAATTTCTGAAGAAATGCACAATAAGCATAGGACAGCTTGACTAAAAAGTGTAAAATGCCAGAAAAATTGAATAGTGGCAGAGATTTCCACCGGACTAACCTGGCTGTTGCTTTGACTGCCAGGCTCAGCCTACCCTCCACACATGAGTGGGAAGAGGCTGCACGTTCTACCCCTATGTAACAGCAGCACCCACCTCTGAAAAACACTGTGTCAGACTCTAGGAAATCCCAATGGCTATCAATAAGCCTATCTACTGCTTTAAACTATGTTTAAGCGAAGAGGATTATGTATTTTTTTTAGCTGAAGAACACAGCCACTGTACATTTGCCTTGATAAATCTTGGAATCTTTTAATGTCACAGCCTGCTATTAAAAAAAAATTCATACCTTTCAGGGGAAATCTTTGGATTCTTTGGAAGATTAAAAATTATTACAGAGAAAAGCAGGCTAACAAATTATATTTGCTAATAAAAGAGATGATAGCAAAAATAGCTCCTATAAAACCTGTAGCGAGGGTGATACCAACAATTCTCTTTGAGAAAGCACAAGCTATCAAGATTTGCACTGCTGTAGAGTCCTTTTATTTAGATTTCCATAGCACACTTGGCAATCTTATCTGCATTGTTAGAAATAACAATCTTAACACTATTTTGAAATAAATACTTTTGCACATTTCAAAGATAACTGCAAAAAAAAAACAACTTCAGAGTAATTTCAGCCTTCAGCCTCCCTTCTTTTGTAGCAAGTACACTATTTGCATTAAAATTATGTCTTCCTGCTGAAACAGTTAATTCAACAAAAAACGCTTATAAAAAGTATTCAGTGGCATAAAAGCATCCTGTAACTACACAGATTGTTCTTCCTCTTAAAGAAAAGGTTATTATGGTGTCAACCCCTTGACAGTACTCCATTTAATCAACACTATGATACAGTCAAATCTGTACCCTTTTAACTGCAGACAATCCAGATGACCTGTCACTCTATTTCCAAAGTCTCTTCTGGATTCAACTGTATCTGGAATTCCATAATGCTGCAGACGATGGCCAAATCCCACCTTGCTCCTCCTGCTCACATACTGCAGCAGATAGAGATCCTCAGATGATATGGCTACCCCCTCTACACATTACTATGCCTACCCCCATTATTTGTGCAAAAGGAATCAAGGGAAAGTATCTTCTTTCTGGCATATCTCGCCCACTATTTTACCTTTCTGAAGTCCTAAAAATAGATAGCAATAAAAACACAGAATAGTGACATATCCTAAAATCACAATGGATTATTCTTCCTCTGAAAAGCGGCATTTGTTTGGATCCTACAACCACTCTGCATGCATCATAACCAGGCAAGAGAAAAATTTTTTCTCTCTATATATATATTCACAACCCCTTATAACATCTCAGGTTTCAAATTAAGCTGGATAGGAATAAGATCCTTCTATGCATTTGTTATCACATCAAAGATTACCCTTTGTCAAAGCTGAATCAAGTGCAAGAGAAAACTGACAGGCATGTGTCTAAGCCGGATTAGTAGACCCAGTCAGGAGTCTAGAGGAACTACACGAAAAGCCATACCTTCAAGAAGGTACATGCTTATTAACTCTTTGTTAATCGAGTTTACTACCATCTGTTACAGGTTGGTGGTACCAACCTTCCTTACTCTAAATGTGAAACAACAGACTTATCAAATATCCTCAGACCTGCGACAAGATCAACCCCCCATTCTTTTCCAGAATAATAAAACTGAATACAAACCTCTTCTGCTGTTTGGTCGTCTTGGGCAAAGAGCTATAATGCCAGTTTGTTAATTTAGTTAGAAGACAGACTGCAAATCGCAAAGTCTCCTACCCCTTGGAGCAAGGGAGTTGTCTCTTTTTTGTACTACTGCTGTGTCAACAGCAAACAGCGTCTGTTGATCTTCTTCAAAGCTAGCACTTCCTTAGTTTCTTGCGAGCATTAATAAACACTTCCAAGCAGCCACCAATGGACCTCAAGAAAGCAGAGCATTTTGCCTGTTCACTAGAACACTGACACAACATAGCAGTCTGGGCCACATAGTATTAGCCTGGTGCTTATGACTACAAAGCAGCCCACCTCACTGGATCATTTTAACAAAATTATCATGACTGTAGTAAGAGTAGTTACATAAAGACAGAATAAACATACTTAAAAGCATCAGAAGGCACAAGTTGAATCATTTTAAAAGTCATTATATTTACCCTTAGTTATTAAAAATGCTTGTCACAAGAATCAAAGATACATCAGGAAAAATCAAGGCTAATTTTTCAAAGAAACTGCATTGTATTTTGTAGTTAAAGACATGCTTCTTAAATTACCTACTCTAAATGGACTGAAATGAAATTTTGACTGTATTTTTAAAGAAATACTGTCAAGATAGTTTGAGTTGCAAGTCCATCACCATTATCAAATTTTGCAGTTTTTACCCTCAATATTCCAAGAATCTACATTTATTTCTGTGTGGAAATGGCACTTGGCTCTTCATAGACTTGCCAACTTGCGCAACTAGGTCTTCAGTGAATCTTGAGTCTTGGTAAGACATTTTTAACAGACTGATTCTAGCTGATGAGAGCATCTCTTTGGGACTGGAATAGAGAGGTATAGTAACATAATAAGTGTTTTAAAAGTTACTTGCCCTGCAATTTTAAGCTGCCAATAATGTAGACAAAACATTTTTTGAGCCTGACGCTAGTTCTTTCATTTTGCATTGTTATTTTTGGATGAGAACTGCTGTATTGACTAATCAAAGTAAGCATCCATTTATGTTATCTATTTATCTTAAATCTAAATAGCACTTAGATAAAAGCACAGGAATGTTCCCATCAAATCTGACTTCCATAATACATTAAAAACCCCATCAGCTTCCACTTACTAACATCAGACCTATAATCTTAACCAAATCTATTTTTTATGGCATATCTATAACCATTTAAAAAAATGCACGCAGGAAGGGCAAAGAAGGCCACATCTTGCCTCATATTACTGGATCTATGCGGGAAGCTTTGCTGACAACTTACTGTGAGCACAGATAATGTTGCCCTTACACACTTGACAACATTGAAGAGACAGTTATTTGAAACAAAACAAGAAAACCACCAATTTCTTCTGCAGACATAAAAGGAACATTCACTAACACTGCTTGAGCACCACTAGCCTTTAGGTTTAAAAAAGCCTTAAATCTGGTTTTGAAGCTATCTAATAGTTCACATTAAGATGCACAAACTGCAGTCTCCCTTCAAGCTTTAGGGAAAATAGCCTCCCCCTGCTTATCCTTCCATTCAAAAAAAAAAAAAATCCAAAATGACTAATCTGATTCTTCCAAAATGACTACAGAAAAATAGTCACACAATTAAATAGTTCAAGCACTATCCCTAGTATCAAGAAGGAATTAATTCTACCCCATTAAATATTACACCAAAACTTAAGACTTTCAATGGCAATCACCTGTTATCAGACTAGTACTTTTTTATACCTTGCAAATTTCATTTCACAGTGTAGCAAATAATGCAACTGTCTAGAAAAAAAAACTTGTATCATTCACTATTTCTTACCTACAACAGCAGAGAGCTGATTTTGCTGTAAGGCTGGGAATAATTTCCTTGTTAAGTACTCCATATTCTGCAGGGATTACTTAGATGGTCTTGAACTCTACTGGGCCAGGAGGTACAGAGCAGTACAGCAGGGCCTAACCCAGCATCTGTCATCTTAACATTCTGTGCACTCACACCTGAGGATCAAACCATTGTTTTAGCCCCCCTCTCAGTAATCTTTCACATTCATGATTTATCTTACTTAGTGCTGGGGCGTTGGGTGCTCCTTTGGAACTCCTGAAATACTGGCTGTGGTAACAACACTAGCGTGATAGCTGCCACCATCCTGCTGCACTACACCACTCTTCTGGTGGGCTAACACAGAACAAGAGCACGCATCAACTGGGAAATAGACGCAAAAGTAAAAAAAAAAAGTAACATTTTAAATATTATTTTTTAAACCATCACATTTGGATAAATCTGTTCTGAAAGCATCCCAGTACTGACGACAGCAGAACAGTCACTTCCTAAAACAAGCATGGCACTGAAAGCAACATATCATGCACTTTCAAGTATTGCTCCATATGCAGCTGGACTGGGGGGAAGGGGGAGAATAAAAAAAAAAAAAAAAAAAAATCAGCCAGCACATTTCCAGGCCATTTGTTAAGGTAACAACTGGGTGGGGATCAAGATTCAATGGCCACACAAACTACAAGCAGGCACTGTAATTCAAACCCCACTGGCTGTTGCTTTCAAAAATACACTGTGCATCTTTGCTCTCTACCTGCATAATGCACAAACTCCAAACTTAGAAACCTTTTCTAAGGTTAAACGAGTATTCCAACAGCTATATTTTAAGTGTGCTCTAAAATCAACATGCAGCATATAATTTTAACTGAAAAGTACTGGGAGAGAAATTGATACTGAGTAAGAAAGACTTAAAAGCAGAGTAATTGAATCATTAATCTGCCTTTACCTCTTTTCTGAACAATGGAAAGGAGATGTAATTAAGTAATGGCAAATTACTAGGACACCAAGTCAAAGTCACCCTGTCGTGCCTCTTGCCTTTTCAAAAGATACAGGATGGATAACAAATCTTTGAAAAATGAGGGCATCTGGCTAAAACATCTATCAGTACCATAACAAAATCTTACCTGTCATCTCTGCATGATTTCTTAAGCCCCCAGTAATGCCCACCAAGTACCAGCATTCTGTGTTTCAGAATGGTCCCAGACCAGCGCCCTACAGAGCAGTTTTATCACATCCTTCCTGTTAAATACAATTCTCCTCTACGGTAGGCATAGTGATCAGTTTTGCACAGCAAACCTTCACAATATAGACCACTCCTCAGGAAGATATGTTAATTCTGAGAATTCAGTCATTCATACGTCTAATACGGCCTCTAGGTCACTATCATGCATGCTGGCATACTGCCAAACATCAGCATGACTCTTGTACTCCATGACCTCTATATTTCAGTACAGCAATATTCATTATATTGAATGCAGCTGGGCTACATCCAGGGAAATGGTAAATATAAACAATAGTTCATTCTTGTATCTTCCACATATTATTTTCTTCTACATACAGAGGAAATTAGAGACAGAAACGGTCATCGAATCATCTGGTCTGGCTTCCTGCAAACACAAGACCATGAGCATTCACTCACTAAGGCTATGGTTAGAGATAGTAAGTAATGCTCCTCATGCAGCCATACATTTCATTCACATCCTCCATGATGCCAGCATTCCCGTCCATTATAAATCAAACCAAAGATCTGCACCTCTTACTGGATTATTTTTCAGTCAGAGGTGACAGGACAGAAAAGGCAAAGGTCCAGGACACAAACACAAGCAAAATACACCCATTTCCCCATGCTGCCATGCAGCAAGCTGTGTTAACAGAGTGAGGACAAGAAACAAGCGACAGGAGTGTGAACTACATAAACCAGCACTGAGACTGAAGGAAAGTTCAACTAGATCCTTAGACATTGATTATACATTACTATTCAGTCAGCAGAAACATTTTAGGAGGTTGCTGTCCTCCTATCTCAAACGTGTAACCTCCCCCATACCCTCAACAGATTACCAACCCACCTAGTTGCATCAATCTCGCTACACACAGCCACGCTCTACACTGAGGTGAGGGGGAGAGAGGGGAGGAATCCCACTTTTTTAACCAACCCTTCTCCCTCTAAACACACACTAAATATGATTTGGGGGCGGGGAGGGGCAGGGAGAAACATCTAGCTCAAGCACATGAAAAAAATGAAATGTTAAAGGTGAGGGTATAGTAAAATCCGCTTGTGGCAAAGACAAGAAGGATGAGGAATGAATAACAGCAGTCTCTCTGAAATGGAAGCTGCTCAAACTGGTTTTTTGCTGCTCAAAACTCAAAGAGAAAGATGCAACTGTGACTCTCCTACACTATTCATCCTGACATTATTTGATAAAGGAACATCCATAAAAGCACTCAAATCTTAAATGCGATATTCTATTTGGGGGGGAAAGAAGAAAAAAAAAAAAAAAAAAGCAGAATCCCCCCTCCTCTTCCCCTGCTAGTCCGTAATCTGTATGACATGCTTTGCAAATCATTCAACTACTATTAGCTGGAAAGAGCAAACTGGAGACAGATTGCAGGAAAGCAGTTACTGCAATCCCTTACAAAGTTTAAAACCACCACCCTCTACACTGTGGAACAGCACACACGCACAAATAATAGCACATTGGAAGTAATCTTAATTTTTTGATAACATTTAACTATTTGTGCTTTTTCCAGACAAAGTACAATATTAGAACACTATAAAACATTAGTAGCAATATGCTGCCAAAAGGGATAGCAGCACAGGATTTAAGAAATGGTTTATGAATAACATTAGTGTTTGTATGTAATGCAAATTACTAAGAATTAAGATATACAGTTATCTGCCAGTTCTGAAAAATTTAAGTATTGTCCTTCAAAAAGACTGGGTTTTAGATACAACTTTTCAAGTAGTACCAAAAAGTTCAGCTTTATGTCAGACACTTCTTGACATTCTGAACATTAATTAGTGCAACATTAACTTTTTAAATGGTTTGCTGGGGTATATCACATAGCCAGTAGAGTATAACTAGACACCACCCCAACCCTACTGATATGCAAGGAAGCCAGTGCTACTGACTAGACTAGTTACATCCTTTGCTCTATTCACTTTAAAAATTAATAAAATCATTTATAGTTCCAACATAATCCCAGAAACACAATCTTAGTATGATGAATGGGATTTATGGCAGAGATTTACAAAAGAACCAAAACAGAAAACTGCTCACTTTTCAGTCTACCCACAACAGGTATTTTACTGCTTTTACCTGTAAGCAAGACTTGACATTGAGAAACCATGTAAAAAATCTGTACATTTAAGTAGACAACAGAGGGAGAGCATATTTGGAACAGAAGGTGACATGATCCCACACTTCCTGATTTTGAGCAAGAAAGATGACCAACAATAATTATTTGACAAAATAAATTCAATTTCATTCTACGTACATGTCAAAACACAGCTTCCAGAGCAAAGATTGTTTCTGATTGCACTAAGAGTTAAATAGCAGAGTCTATGGGAGATAAGGTGGATTCCAAGAAACAAACAGTGATTAAATCAGCACACAAGATACTATTACTTGCATCTGTTTTCTTAGCTGACTGAATCTGAAGAAACTGTCACCTATCAGAGATTAATATTTTTATACATTATAAGAAATTAGCATATCTAGTGTTAAGTGTGCTTTAGTGTTCATCCTCTGAGAACAACTCCTTTGTTCACATACCCAAATGTATTACGGGTACTGGAAGCACACATCCTCAGTCCTCATGCTTGACTATTCGCTATGGCCTGTCATTGTTAAGTATATTAATTGTCTAGCACAAAAAAAAGCTGTAAGTAAAGTGTCATCTTATGCCTGATGCCTGCAAAGCACCTCACACAAAACGCTATGGAAATAATTCCCCCACCACTGAAAGCATCTGTAATTCTGGCTCTGACCCTCTAACAAAGTGCCCAATGATTTAAATTGGGCCATAAAACTAAGGCAACAAAAGCATCTCAGCAAATTTAAGCCAGCTTAAGCACACCTTTTTCTGGTCAGGCATTGATTAAGTAATTTTTCAAAGGAACCACACTTATTTCTACAGTCTGCTTTCAGAAAGGAAAATGTTTCACTAAAGAGATTACTGGGAAAGCCTTAATATCTCAAAAATACCTGAAGCCAACTGTGAGTCAGGATATAACTATTATAATCAGTTCTATTTGAAGTCAAAAAGGTTTCTTTATAGAATGAACAATCTGTCTTTGGTACTTCATTACCATGAAGTATCTGTTAGACATTATACATGTCATGCTTTTGTTTTAAAGAAGATGAGAGTTAACATTGAAAAGTAACTTTTTTCTAAACCTTGGTCAAAGTAAATAGGATATTATTATAAAACAATTAAAAATACTTTGGAAACACAATGTATTATACAGGCTGGATTAAGAGAAAAGCCTGTGACTAGCCACTTCATTGCAACGATGATGGAACTGGTCCATTTTTACAGTAGTTGTGTCATACTGAACAACACCGTGGAGGCAGACAGTCTACAAGAGGTGTTTATTTAAATAGACCTACCATGCTTGTCCCCATCACTATCTGCTACTATGCTCTTCAACATTAAACACAGAAGTGTATTTTGCTTATTAACAGATTTACCTGAATTTCCTTATTTTCCACTCCTCTTATAAAAACATTATTTTAACAAGTATTTCTACACTGAATTAAGTTTTAAAATAACCATGAGCTACACATCTGAAGAGATGCTATTAATCCCAGAATAAATCCAACTGCACGTCTGCCAGAAAAGCCAAACAGAGGAAGAGATGAAAGAGCAACTGCACAAGCCCACACCTCAAGAGAAACAGAAGCTGTATTAAATGGACTCAGAACTGAATACAAGGCTACAATATTTCCCCAAACTCCCCATTAAATAAGAGACAAGTGTAGGTGTGTGTGTATATACAAATAGATACACGTATATAGGTATACAGGGAGATCTATCTTGCATAAGAGTAGCACACAAGTGAAAGTCTTCTGACATTATTGTGGTAAGTTCTTCATAAACAGAGGAAGCAGCAATTGCTCTTACATGCCTTAAGTGTCTGTACAGTATTATTTTGATTCTTGTATGTCAAAAACATTCAAAAGATTGCATTCTGGACTCCTGCAAATTTAACACTTTTGTATGCAATTCATCTTTTGTCAAACACAGACCTTTTTAAAAATCAGCTTCCATTAATAAGGCACTGTTAGCACATCATAGTAATTTGACAAACAGTAAATGAGGCTATTTCACAAGGCGTCTGGAGGGTAACTTTAATCTCTTTTTAAATTACATATAGAGCATTTTTTTATTAGAAAGTGAAGGGAATCTAAGCTCAAATTGCTGTTAGAATTTCTGATTACTGGAATTATCCAGTTCTATCATCAACCTCTGGAAACAGAAAGCTTGCCAAACTTTAACTGCAACATGATGCAGAAATGATACTGCATTGTTGTGTGAGTTTTCAGGAGCTGACAATTTAAATTCCCTGCATTTACCCACATGGTTCTGCATTACATAAAATGCATATCTAAATGAAACTGCTACAGTTCTCTATATCTGATGCAATTTCACAAAAAGGTCCTCTTAAACCACGTGTTCACAAAAATAATTGTGCAAGTGACTTACAAAATACAAGGTCTTCTACTCGGAATCACCAGATGGATCAGCTTTCTCTCTGCTGCCAGCAAATGCTGAATGTGTTACTTTCAATTGTATCTATAATCCGAGGGTTGTAATATCCTCTATCATGTTTCGCTGAAGCTTTGGAATTCATAATCAATTAAAATAAAGCTATTTACCAAAAGAGCCTGAAATCAATTGTGTATTTAAAAAGGTGTTGGTTTTAGTTTTGTTGGGTTTTTTGGTTTTGTTGGTGTTTTTTTTTTTAGTTAAAATGTTAAGCTGTCTAAATCTCGAAGGTTCCTTTTTAGCTTCCAATGCACACCCCTTGGGCATAAGTTTTCTATTTAAGTGAAACGCAAATACAAAAGTGGAAGTGAAAGAGGTAATTACTTCCCAGAGTAATTGTTACTAAACTTTCTGCCAATTGCAAAAACACTAAAATTACTTTTTAATAGCCTTCATTTTATGTATTAATACGTATAACTCTGAAAGAATTTTATATGATGAATGACATTTGCTCACCATTTTGTTGTTCAAAGCAAACTCTGAAAACAAACTTCCACTTTTTTCTAGCTGTTATTTTCTGATTTTGTATTCTGATTCCATGAGCAGTACTTGAGTACTGCTGCTACACTGAAGTCATATACACTAATGGAAATCATTAACAGGAAAAAAAAAACCAAACAAACAAACAAAAAAAACAGAGTAAGAGCACCATCATCATTGATTTAGTAACCTTCAAAAAGACAGGTGATAGCACTACACTAGGTGATGCTGCTTTGGTCCTTAAAACATGCTTCAGACACAGAATTCCATAAGGATTCAAGAAGTTCCTTCTTGTGACTACAGACAACTGCTATGCTGATCTACAAATCAGGCAGCTTGTTACTTAAAAATATCAGAAACACCAAACCAGAATCAGCAAGATTCTAAAGTGTCTTTCTAATGAATCTCTGCCCTAAAGATACAGTTACCACTTAAGTCGGTTAGATATTCCTGTCATTTTGCTGGAATAACGTGTTCCTAACCAATGCTTTTTTCTTCCTTATTTCAGAAGCGTAGGAATCTGGCCATGACCTAAGTCCACGGCTCGCCCCCGACCACAGCATGGTAGGTGACCTACAATGTAAAAACGCGGTCGCTCTTTACAAAACCCAAGAAAGAGCTGTCCTCGCCTCTCTTTTCACCGTTTCCGAATTAGCGACCGAATAAACCCCTTCGGCGAAGTCCATGAAGTAAAAACAAAGCGTCGCAGGCCCCACGGAGGACGAGCGGACCGCGCAGGAGGGGCGAGGCCGGCAGCCCCCCTCACCCCCCGGCTCTGCCCAGGGTCCCTCCCAGGGCGGCGCCCGGCCCGCGCCGCAGCACCGAAGGGAGCCAGGAGAGGGAACGGGGACAAAGCCGAGCCGGTCCCCAGCCCCGCCGGGGGGGGTGCCTCCTTCCCGCAGCCGAGCGGTGACTGTAGCTGACAGAGCTTTTCCCAAAACACCGAAAAAAAACGGGCCCCCCCGCCCCCCCCCCCCCCCCCGAAAAAAAACCCACCCCACCCCTCCGCGCAGGGAAGGGGCTGGCTGTCAGCGGCGCTGCGGAGGGACCAGCCGGCCCGCGCAGCCTTTTGTTGTTTGCGTAACGGCAGATAAAAAGGCAAAATAATTAAAAGACACACACCCCCGCCTCCCACGCCCGCCGCCCCCCCAGCAGGGCCGCCCTCGGGCGCGGGCAGCTCCCCTCGCTCACCGCTCGGTGCTGCAGGCTCGGGCGATGTGCGCAGCGCTCGCAGAGGCGGCGGGGGCCGCGCAGCCCGGGGCGGGGGGGTTGGGAGGAGGCGACCGGAGGAGGATGTCAGCGATGGGCGGGCGGAAGGGAGGAAGG
>JAVJGG010000040.1:11286698-11304171 GCA_035590195.1 Aviceda cuculoides | reverse complement strand
ACCCGCTGCCCCGCCCAACATGGCGGCTCCCCCTTCTTCTCCCACAAGGCCCCGCGCGCCCTTCTTTCCCACCGTCTACCCCAACCCATGACGTCATTCCTCCCCCCTCGGAGGGGAGAGGGCCGTGCGGGGAGGGGGAGAGCGAGAGCGCAATGGCTTCCGCCGGCCCCGGCCTGTCCTCTCCGTCCTCCCTCACCTCTGCGCGGCACCGGAGGCAGCTGGGCCGGCCCCCGGGAGGGAGAGGAGCGATGCTGATGGAGGCCGTCAGGGGTTCAGGTGCGAGGCCCCGCTCTGACAGCCCCGAGGCTGCCGGGGCAGACGGGCGGGGACCGTGCTAACCCTTGCTAAGGCCTTGTCTGCCTCAAGTGCGTGTGTGTCAGCGGAGAGCAAAACCCGGCGTTTCCTCAGGGCACCTTCCGGTGACGCTGAGGCGGTTTTGCTCCAGCATGGGGTACCACCGCAGGCGCTTTTCGTGTCGGTTGTTCTGGGTGTGCGGGAAAGGAGTTTAGGGGTTTGCTCATGTAAAGCAGGCCGACAGCAGGGCTTGTGAAGCTGATGCTCCTGTCTCAGCTGAACGCCTCTGGGACAGATGCACATCAAGAGCTCTATAGCATGCAGCCGGCTCGTGGAGCAAGTTACACAGGGGGAACCGAGGCTGAAGCACAAATTCTGTGGTGACGGCTGGGTCCCCCATTAGGGCTAATTATGTGCTGTTAATGTATTTCAACGCACTTGTCTTTGTTCCACATTGAACTAAGTGAAAGAGCCCTCTCTTTTACAGGTTTACACATAAAAAGTAAGACTTCCATTAGAACTCGGTGGTGCTTGTCACGAGAACTATTTATTTGCAGCTTCCAATTTCATTCCCACTCTCGCTAGAGAAGAAGGAATGGTCACAGTATTTCTTCATGTTGCTTTATGTTCCACTAGGTAGAAATTAAGCCCAGAAATGAAAGATGGAAGGAATTGAGGTCCGAGATGAAAAAAACCCAGTTAAATCTAGTAAAGCAGTAAAATGCACATTGGAAATCATCAGGGGACAGCAACAGCCTAACTTTATGGAAGAATTATTTATGTCTGGGCAGAATATTATGGTGCATTACCATCTGAGCTCCACATACAATAGAATAGAATAGTTCAGTTGGAAGGGGCCTACAACAATCATCTAGTCCAACTGGCTATGTAACTCTGTAGTACATACAGGGTATGAATAATAAGCTAATGGAAACATATGGAGGTATAGTGGTAAATCAAAATGTGCAGCCTCACCTAAATGGTAATACCTAAAACACACAAGGAAAGCAGAGCTCACATCTCTTTGCTCTCGCATACAATGCTGAGCAAGTCTACAAAATGGCAGATGTGAGAAGAATCAGGTGAGAAGGCAAGACTCCTAAGAAGAAGCAGGAAGACGGAAGAGGAATCAAAGATAATGCTGTTGTCAAAGAGGCAGAAAAACAGGAAGAGTCACAGAAGCCCACAAGAAACAAAACAAAGTTAGGGAACATGGATTGTCTGCAGGCAGCAAATACAGAGAGTTGCTGTCGGATGAGGGAACTGAAGTATACGTTCTGAATACCGCTCATTGATTGGTGTCTTACACAGGTCAATCTGTCCAACAAAAAAACAGCTGTGATACTAGTATTTCAGACAGCAGGTTCTTGTGTTCTTCATCTCCATTTAGAACTTTCCTCTGGCAATTTTGTATTAATGGTTTATCATCATATTGTAGTTTTGACAGGTAATACAGGCTAATGATGTATAATAATGTGAAATACATGTTTATACAGTAATATGAAAGGGAAAGAAAAGATTGAAGGGCATTCCTTTATACAAACTTAATTTTAAAAGTAAGAGTCATGCCAGTTGGTCCACAGGTTCAGAGAATTTTCATGAATATGCAACAGATTTAATTAAAAATAGAACACGTCCTAATTACATAATTATGCAAGAGAACTGATTCAAAGGAACCACTCCTGTCTTTTGAATAAACAATATTCATTGCTTTCTTCCTATCACACATTTGCTTTAAAAGATTTCCTGCAATTAGCTGCTTACCCGAGGGATCTGAGCATCTCTGAACAAAGCAACTACTTCAGCTATGACCCTGATTCATAATACGCTGGCTAATCAAGTATATGCATGCTGGCAATTTCCCACATAAGCAGCACACACTATAAGCTCCCTCCTGCAGGAATGTTGATTAGCTCAATGGAACTAAAGTGCAGTATTACTCCCCTCTGTTTATGGCTCACAGCAGAAGATAGACACAGAAGAGACTTGGTGAGCGTGCTTCTTCTTCGGACTTCTGCCTGACCTGAAATATCGTAAGAGTTCCTCTCCATTTGGATCTTGTTTTTCCTGTCTCATCTACATAAGAGTTATCCAAGTTCATCTAGCAGTAAAAACTACTTACTGCCCACATTTCCATCTTCTTTTAGGGACCTAGTTATGCTATATGCCCTGCTTTTAGGATGAAATGATCTAGACATGCTGTCTCTAGAATATTCTTTGCCTGCCACCAACAAGTCACCGTGGTTTTCTGCAAACATCTGAGTGAATATGAAAACAAAACCCCAAAACACATTCTTTACAATGCTGGATTCTTTATTCTCAATATACCAATTTCCCTCCTCTCCCAGAAGAGAGAGGGAGGTTTGTAATTCACAGTAGGAGAGAAAAAAAGCAAACAGTTCAACTAATGCAGCACAAAGCTCTTAGGATTTTGAGGAGCAACAGTGTGAGAAATACACGCAGCAAACTAAGGTTCGGTTTAACTGACATCCATAAATAGAGCAAGCCTCTATAAGGAAATTCAGGTTCACTTCATTTAAGAAGTGTGGGTTGTTTTATTTTATCATTGTTATTAAAAAAAATTATCCTGCTGGCTTAGAGGATCTTTCCTCCAAAAGAGAAAAAAGTTTTTAAAATCTAATCCTACAGTCTATAAAATCTATGACTTCATTTTACAAATATGGGCTACAATAAAGCACTACATTGGAATATTTTCAACTGCTGCTGAAGTGCTGTTTAAAAGCATCCTGGCAATAATAAATATTGAAGGGCCAGGCTCAGCAACCTGTCTGGCTTTTCATCACAATCACTTGACAGTTGCATATGCTTTTAGTTTGCATTTCCTACAAGAATGTCCTTTATGGGAAAGAGGAATCATGGAAGTCAGTGCTTAAGAGTCACAAGTGTCAAGTACACAGTCCCAGACACAGTTTTAGCCTAACTCCTTTGAGCGTACATGCAATTACTGCATGCAGAGCTACCTTGTTGTCAGGGAGTTCAGGCACTTTCGAGTAAAAGGACTGTATTTTGTTTACCTTGACTCACTGTCAGAGTCAAGCTGCCTGAACATACCATCGGGAGCCCACTGTTGGACATGGCATTAAAGTTCTAAGTAAAATAAACACTGATCATGATCCTGCTTCCCAAGTCAATAAGCTGTATTTACATGCAAGTGAATTCTCCTTTTTCAGAGTCACAAGGATTTCTAGAAAGCTGTAACAAATGAAAGTCAGTGTGCTTTTCCCTGCCGTCTTCTATTCACAGAGAAATAACAACGAAATAAAGCATGCAGTGTTAATTCAACTCTTGAACAGGCCATTTCATTAGTTAATTTCTGTTACTTTTTTTAAACAGAGCAGGATACTTGCGCTGGACATTAACATTTTGCTAATCAGAATTCTTTTCATCTCCCAGCTATTACAGAGCTGTGCTATTCTTCAAGCCCAAAAGATACTGACTGAAAGGTTTAAGAAGCCCATTCAGCTAGCTTCAAAACAGTTCTACTATTAAAAACAGACATAAAAACCTCAGGTAATACAGTTAAAGTAAGCACTTGAAAGCTAGAAACTATTAGAGAATTTGCATGCCAGTATTGATGTGAACATAAAGAAAAATACTATACAATTTCAGGAACACAGCTGTATTTATATATATCCCAATTTCCACTGTTATCTTCAAAGTAGTAAGTGATCAAGGAGCAAAGAATTGCACCCTTTGATCAAACTATAATCCTCTGTGCTGTATGAATTTACAGACACTGTCAGTATTTTCCAAGGTCCTAATTTTAAGCATCAAAAATCCCAACAGGTTAAGGGTTCGCAGAGGAGAGCTTATGATGATAGTTAGACTTGTATCTTTATTCCCTGCATTCAAGGATTAGGTTCTCACCTCTGCAAGGGAGTGCTCACACCAATCCCTACTTACTCTGCTCAACCAGCAATTTCTGTTCCTTCTTTACTTCTACCATACCTCTCATTTCATTGAAAGATGAAGCAACTTTCTTCCTTACTTGCTTCCATGTTCTGTAGTCAGCTGATAGTTGACTACCAGCACCCTTCTAGCTTGGAAAGACTCTCTTCTCCATATTCACTATGCATGACTTTTAGCGCTTATACATGAAGAAAGATAATGTTCCATTTATGCTCCTCCTTTCCTTCCTCTATACTCTCACTTTTCAGTGAGTTTATTCTCTCTTGGGGTTTCAGTTGCTCATTCAAGGTTATGAGAATTATTAATCACTGCATATGAGTCACAGGAAGTTACACTTATTTCTGTATTCACCTACCTCAGTCACTGAACCATTGCAGAAGTGTATTAAATCCTTCAGAGGAAACAAAAGAACACTCTGTTGGAATATCACAATCTTGGCCACTACTAGAGTAAGAACATTCAGTGTGTGATACCGTGCTTCTCTTCACCCTCCCATATCTTCACTTCCCAGCTATGACTGTGCTCCCTTTCTTTACCTTTCTATTGGGATAAGGCCTAGTACTGATAGGAAAAACGTTTATTGCACAAACACAGCAAACAGAGTCTTCCAAAGACAAAATCTTTGATAGTCTGTGTTCAAACACAAGAACACTTATCTAAAAGCAGAAAACAAAAGGATCACCTCTACTGATTTTTAAATGCCTGATTTATTACTACTTACATTATCCCCTTCCCTTTCTTTGAACACTAGCTGTTTGTCACCTATATGGTTTGTCAGCATTCCTTCATGGAGATTTGCTAACTCATCAGGCTTTGCTGCCACATTACTTGCAATTAGATTAGGTGAGACTCTTACCTTGATAATCTTGGTAGTCAGTGTAGAGTTTTTTCCATGGTGAAGGAGATTTTTAGGTACCTTTTTCTCATGAAATTCTCCAGAGTTTCATTATGAAAAGTACTTTTTCCCTAAAATAAAACTTGTGAGGGCTGTGATTTTCATTTCAGTCACACATCAGTGTAGATCTTGGATAATTTCATTAACCAGTATGAGATTTTTCTTTTTTTTAGAAGTGTATCTTTGAAAGTGTAAGAAAGGCATTCATTTTTCCAACCAACATTAGGCAGAGGCACAGACTGGGACATAAACTTGTTTTGGCACCAGTGAAACTGGTGCTTCCTCATGGAGATACAGAGGATGTATTCTCTTTATTCTCACCAAGATTCCTACATACATTTATAAAAGAAGGAAGCTGTGATTTCTCAGATGCTGCCTTTTATTAATGCTCATGCATATGCTAATCACAAGAAATGCTAATGCCAGTTTATGCCTGTATGTGACCTTTTCCAAGTAGAAATTTGCACCTACTGATGAAAGAGAACTAAGTCTCAAAAGTCTAAAAGGCATTACAGATAACCACCTCATCTGGTCTTTTTCTAAATGTAATTATCAAACTCTACTGAAAATTAAGCAGGCATCTTGCCATTCCTGTCCAAGAACCTCACTCCTCCAGTGTTCAGTCTCAAGGGTAATATATACATATAGATACTGTGCCAAATTGTGTCATTTCTTTCTAGCTCTTTTCCCTTGCTAGTGATTGGCTCCATTTCCCTACGTGTTTGCATTTCTGAGGAAGTCCTCAAATGTAGCACTTCTCTTTTATATGTCTGATTAAATTATTGTAGAGAAAGAAGATTCTTCCCTGGGTAACCCTCTTAGCTGGTCCTTCCTCCACTCACCTGCTAGGAGATTCTGCACTCCTTTACCCCCTTCTGACTGTCAGTTTGCTTGGCTAAACAAACTGAACTCTTAATCTCTTTAAGAGAGATTCTACATATCCCTGATTATTCAACTTGCCCTTCTCTACTCCCATTTGCTTCATCTTTCTTGAACCTAATGTGCTTCAATTGTTTGTGCCATGGTCATTATTGAAAACGATTGTTCCCAAGTCTAATTTACCAATAACCTCCCTTTCACTTGATGTATTCCTTTTCTACACATCCCGCAGTAATTGCCAAACCCTTATCCCCCTTTCAGTTCTTCTGTTAAATGCTTTTCTCTCCTCCTCAACTAATACTCTGTATGGAATTATACTAAATTCACTGGTTGATTGGAATTTCTCATTTTTTATGGGAGGCCATTTTACATGTGCTTTTCATTGTTGGAGTTTGCTTTGGTTATGAGGGTATTCAAACCAAGGCAGTACTCAGCTGCACTGGACTGGGGAATTAATGGTAATACAGTTTGCCCCAAGGGAAAGGGAAATGGAAATGTTTCTGCTGTGTGACAACTGCTCCTGTAGTTTCTGTGCCAATGACCAATTATGTCTCTACAGAAAATGGCATCTGTGAATATGCCTGTGGCTAAATGGATGGTATACAGTACGTGGGGCTGAGAAGGGCAGAGTCACTCTAGAAATCAATAGGAAACAGAACTGCCTGTGCTAGGTATTTTGTTCCTCATCCTGTCTCCTGGGAAATAGAGCAGATGCAGGATAAGGAGAGATGATCTTATTCCCAGGGGTTTGGATATGAATTCTCTTTCCTTGCTCTTCCCACAGCAACTATGTACTGTTAAGTTTTTGCTTCAGTTTCAGATGTCGTAATTCCTATCTTTTCTGTTGTAATTCTGTCTTTTTTTATCTGCTTAAATTAATCATTTTCTTGCCAATTCACAGAGGAATCCATTGAAAAGCATTAAGTTCAAAGACATGCCATGGACATACTCTTCACTTCTTCTGTATCTTCACAACAATACAGAAGAAAACAAGATATGTACATTGCTGCTAAGTCTTAGACTTAAAACATTAGTGAGATGATTGCCTAATTCACTTCTACAGGATGGATGGTGTTGTTTTCTCTCTACAACCTTGCCTGTCAGTTACCTAAGAGTAAATGTTCTTGAAGAACTCAATCTGTGGACAGTCTCCAAAAGGTCTAGAACAGAGACTGATACCCGAGATGAGAAGGGGTGGAGAAAATGGTTTTAAATCATCTTTGTGCCTTCCCAATCCTATACTATTCCCTGCTCCCTGTGTGATTTAGACAACCACAAGGGCCTGGCTTCCATGTGATAGTTCTGCCCAGGACCTCCACAGGGTCCATCTGTAACCTAGCCCATCCACACTTAGTATAGCCCCTATTTTAGGGGATGTGAAAGGGGGCCTTAGAAACTAGCCTTGTAGGTGTCGATTTCTGAAGAAAGGAATTCCTCATACACCTGTGTAGAGGTGTTTTAGAGACCAGTATATAAAAAACCAGTGAGGGAATGCTATTAATTTGTCAAGTTTGGCAGATACTGCTACATCACATCATGTTCTAAAGGTTTTCCTTGTGCCAAAAAGGCTAGACTCAATTTAGTTAAGTTGTAATTTATGCAGAAACTGGCTAAGAAGGCAGTTACCTCATCGGTATGTAGATCATCACAGACATTCTGAGGCTATAATTTTGCTTCAAAGGACAAATAATTAAAGGTAGGAATTTAAAGCATGACTCCTTGACCTTTGACTTTGGTGGCCAGCTGGGCATAGTACAATTCACAGAAAGCAGAGCTTGTAGTAATTTCTTTCAAGGAATAAATCCGTGCCACCACGGTTCTGTACAACACCAGCATCACCTAAAACACCAGGACTGTTTGAGGCGTTTTGATTACATGGAGCAGTTCACTCCATCACATCAGCTAACAACAGCCTCCTGGGGAAGTTCTGCAGAATTGCTGAAACATGCCATATGCAGTACTTTAGATTTTGAATCTGTGTATTCCAACATAAAATTATTCCTTAATATTTAAAATAATAATTATGTTTTAATGAAAGCTGAAATACATTGAAATTGTTTCAAAGACATATATAATGCAGTTTTACATAGTTTATGAAACCCTGCATATTGAAAAGAATGTAACTGTAAACAGGAACCGAAACATGCCTCAATAAACACTAGGGGAAAGCTGGGAACAACTGCTATATATATAAATTAGCCATGAAAGTGCAATGTACTGCCTACACAGTGTTACACTTGTTATTACATGCTGAAGGGCCACAAAGTACACCATCACCATATGTTTGAAAACTGTCATGACTCACACGGAATAGACTGATGAATAATAGTATCTTCCTTCATCAGCATATAACACTGACCAGAAATCTACCCAGTAAATGGTTCTGTTGTGGGCAGCAATTTAACATGCCCCATATCCTTATAATTAACTACATAACCGTAAAAATGTTACTGCCAGGTTTATCGTGCACCAATGCAGAAAGCACTCTAAATATCTTTAAAGGACCGTTCACACATTTGTCATTTCCCATCCCACTCATTCTGCAACCAAAGGAGGCTGGAATGCTGTATGACAGGCATTCTCATTAATTTCACTTACCTTCCTTTCACTTTGAATTTTTGGTTGTGAACTCTGTTGGGTAGTGCCCAAAACCAAAGTTCATATTGTAAATAAGTGATATTGTTTTTCTAATTTACATGTAAACATATAATAGAACTAAAAGTTGAAATGACATTGTCAATTACATATGAAATCAAACACTGAGTACTAAGTGGCTGTTAGATAATACCTATAAATTATAGACTCAAGACAGTAAGTAATAAGCTGCTTTGCTGCTTTTAGAGAAAGTGTGAACCTCATGATTCAAAAGCTTGGAAAAAATCTTCCCAAGATGGAAACATGCCCTGTCCAGTGGCAACTCTTCAGCCACATTCTCCCAGCATCAGGCTATTTTACTCGGTCCTATGGCAATCAGATTTATGGCTCCAATACCGTGGTATCTGTTAAGCATGCCCAGCAAGTCTCCACATGTCACACCGAGTAGACCAGACCCCTCTTTTCCTTACAGCAAAAGCAGTACCAGGGAAGAAGCAGCAGAGGAGTATAGCAAATTATTTTTGAGCATCTCTTGTCAAATTAAAATTGCTCTATAATATCCTATGGCAGAACTGATTTTTTCTTTGAAGTGAGCTTGAAATCTCCTTTGACACAAATTAGCACCTGTGGCTATTTACTCATATGTCAGCTTAGTATTTTGTTCTGGTTTTTGTGGTGGAATTTTTCATGAGGCCTGAGGAAACTGGACGTTTTCCAGACATCACATTAAAAGTGAAATATTATTTTTGTAAATGTGAGAAGAAGATTAGTAAATCCAGAAGACATTTTCTTACATATTCACTGGAATTTAGTTTCCATTTTGTCTTTCAGTCTCATCAAATTTTGCACAAATAAGGGTTTTCTACCCAAATATTTATAGTTTCTACAGCTAAGGTCAGAACTGTCTTGACTTCATTTGTTACAGAATATTTATGCTGTGTCATACCATCTATTTTCTATATGACACTCCAGAATAATAAAATCGCTTGGAAAGCAATCAAAGCAGTCAATCTCTTCCGAAATTTGCAATTCATGGATTTTGTCTTCCAATATAGCCTTGACTACAAAATCTGTTTTGCGAAACACCCCCCCATCCCCGAATCCTGACTTCTAATTATTCAAATCATTCTAGAAATGAAAATCTGTAACTTTTCTGGAACCCTTTAAAAACAGCCAATGTATGCTACACACTGTCATATCGTCATATGAGAAGTTTTCCACGGCAGGGACTTATTACAAAGATGGAGCAAACATCTGTCAACAGGAAGTTCTTTAACAATGAGATACGAATAGTGACCTGAATTCCTTATGATTCCAAAACTTGCGTTTTGCCTGTTAATGTGTTTTGGCTCAGCTGATGAAAGTTATCACAGCCAATTCTGCAGCTGAATCACATGAGTGGGTTCTTTGGAGGCAGCGGTGTGAACAGAATACTGCTGAATGACAGCAATTCTGGAAACTCATGCCAGTCATGGTCCATCAAAGTAGCTTCGGGGCTACTCCAGCTTGGGCTGCGTGCTAATTGCCCCCTGGCAGTCTCGGGAGGTGCACAGTGTCATTCTTGCTGCCTCCTGCCATCTCAGGCCCTGGTCACAACACACCTGGCACCACCCCTAAGGATGAGAACCTGCATACACCAGAAAGCAAAATCACTGTGCCTTTCCCTGCAAAATGTAAGAAACCTGATTAAATAGGTATCTGGTTTGAATTAGTAAAACACAAGCAGCTGTATGAAACAGGGACCGTGTCTTCAGAGCATTTACATGGCTTCTGAAACTGATTTTGACTGTGGGTAGTGCTATACAATGATATTTCTCCTGAGTAAGACCACAGCGAAAAAGGGATCACAGAATTCTTTGCCTTTACTATTTCTAGCCAAAAGTACTGCTTTTGCAGTTCCACAGCATCTTCTATTTGAATATATCAGTCAACTAAATCTCACAGTACTTGGGTAAATCTTAATCCATTAATAAATGCAAAGTCAAGGCACAAAGAAGTGATTTATATAATAATTAATATTAATGAGTATGTATTTAAAGATTACATTCCATGCACTTACAAACTCTTTTTAAAAAATAAACTCATAAGAAATGAAGTAACTTGTGTTCCCCCTCCCCCCCTTTTTTTGAGAAATGAACCTGAATATTCGATTAAGAGGTTATTATTCTGTGAATTGGTTTACAGCAATCAGTGGATACAATTTTTAATATGAAAATGTTATTCATGCATATTAGAGTTCCAGGCATATATTATCCTTTCCTGAAAACATTTCAATCTCCCAGTCTTTATGCAAAAGACTGGCCCATGGGCTCTGCACAGGATGTAAATTAAGTTCTTGTTTGGCTAAATCTGATTACCCTGTAGGGTACCAATCTTGCTTAGTGATAGTGGAAGCTAAGAATTGCAAGCAGAACAGTCCCTTTAAAATGGGGCCAGGAAGAGTCAGCATCTAAATAACAAATCTGAGTTTTGAACTAGATTTTAATTTTATCCCTAAGAATGTTCAGTTAAACATAGAAGCTATCTTCTCAGTAGTTGCTACCATTACTATTAAAACTCCTAATGAAACTGGGAAATGCATATTTTTTTTAAGATGTACAGTTCTTTATTAATCATATATGAAGATGCTACAATCACTTCAACCCAACCTTTAGTTGGTCTGCCTCCCAATCCCCATTTGACGCTTCCTCTTACTCCTCTCATATTCTATCAAAATTAATGCTCCAGAAGAGAAATTCAGTGAACAACAAAAACCCACACAGGTTATCAGAACCACCCCAAGTCAATACAAACTATCTAAAATTATTTTAATATTACCAAAATACTGTTGCTTTATTATGAACTTACTGGGTGCATAAGACAGATTAAAAAGGCACATGCTGACACTACTAAATATGAAATACTGCTGTTCCTTCTGACAGGATTAGCTAAATACCTAAATGATAAGAACACTCCCCTGTATTTTTCTTATACTCAGAAAATGTGCACAGAAAAGTCACTCTTTGATCTATTTCACTAGCTTCAGTTACTGTAGCAGGCCTTTGTACACATAAAAAAATTATTTTTAGTGGTCTGTGGCAGCTCCTTATTCTTCCTTTGATGTATAAAGGATTTATGATCAATAATATCTGAAAGTAGCTGGCCTTATTACAACTGCTCTGAGTCAAGAAAAAAAAAACAGAAGTAATGCAACAACAGCAAAAATGATATGGCTTTTGGCTGTCCCAAAAATGTAATTATCTCAGCAAATGTATGTGGTTTTCATAATGAGACTCAAATTTCAGATGGATTATTTTTAATAACATCTTTTCACAGTGGCTTTATTAGATATTCTAAATCAGAGCTCAACACTTACCTAACAGATAAGTACCTCACTCCTTCAATAGGCTTTACATGAAGGGACTCAGCACTCCATACAGAATCTTAATGAAGGCAATGCCATAAAGGTACGAACTTTACCTATAAGCAGCTCTGAGCAGAATCCTAGCACGATCCATCGTATGCCGATTATATTTTTTGCGGGTGACCAACACTAAAATTACACGTTCAGAGAACGGTTTTTACTATGAATTGACTGAAGCACAATCCAAACCTTCCATCTGAATACCCACATCTCCCCCATGCCAACAGTAGAATGCTTATGTCTGCATGATGAGGCATATTAATTCAACTGACATCTAATAACACTTTTTTTCGTTGGATTAGCTCTAGTAGTGATCCATTTCCTGATCTGGTTCAGCAAGCAGACACAAAAACGTCTGTGTTAATAAAACCGAGCCACTCAGAAGATGAAAATGGTTCTTTTGATTGACCTCTACCCACTTAAAGCATATATGAAACTACCTTAGGAATCTTATGCATAGGCTGTCAGAACATACAGCTATCAACCACCAGTCCACTGGGGTTCTGGTCTCTGCCTTTCAGGGATATTTTCTTATATTATCCTACCATTCTTCTACATTGGAACTATTTATTAAAGTGTCCATTTGCATTGTGGTCAAAGCTTATATACTGTAAGATATGATTTACTCTAAAGCCCTGAAGAATTACATTACATACCCACAGTGGTCTATTTCAAAAAATTATTTTCCTAAAGAAACATGGCATTTTATAACTTTTAAATAAATAAATACCTTTTACAGTACGGATGCAGTAAATAACACTCACAAATATTTTCCTAGAAGTGTTGGTTATCACCTCAGCAAACACTATTAATGACTGTTTTCATTTACTAATAACACAAGTTGAAACCACAATTCAGTGACTATTTTAGCCCCAATGATGATACCATCATTGTACGAAAGAGTGCAATCCGCTACTCTATCATTAATATTTATTTCATCTTGCAAAGGAGTTATTACAGTTGATACTGACAACGCTCTTTCTGCTTCAGCTGAAAAAATAAAAAGCTGTGAATAAATCATGTCATGTTTAGATATGAAAAACAGGTCAATGGCCTCTGAACTGACGCTTCCAAAAGCAGAACCTTCCCTACAGCATAGCTTTAGGAAAACCCGCTTCATTTGACAACGTACATTCTTTTTAACAGAATCCTCTTAGTAGGTACTGTATCAAAAAAATCATTTAACTGTATAAACGAACAGGGAGAAAATTCTGAGGAATGGAACTTCTTTTATATTACAGATACATGGCATAACATGTTAAGACTTCACTTAAACCAACCTCTTTCCAATTAATGTTAGATACCTAGAGGCCAGAAAAATGACCCTGAGGCGAGTTGTTTTGAGTGCCTCAGAGAAACTGGTGAGAATAGCACATTTTTTGAAAGAAAATAACGGTAGAAAGCAGTGCGTATTAGTGCTAATGTTGTTCTCCATAGAGCCAAGTATCAGTTTCCTTTTCTACCAAGATTAAGTGACTGGCAATGCATCTGTTTTATTGCTCAGCAACTAAAATCTTTACCAATCAGAGGTTAGAGGAACTTTTCTCCAAGGGGAGCACATTTCTTGTAATTGAAACAAAATTATCTAAGAAGATCCTACTGCATTAGTAATTTATATGAAATCATATCTTCATTAAAATAGGAAATAATCACACTGAAAAGAGGATTATTCTAAATTGATTGTACATATACTCACAAATCATACTTGTTCCTTCAGCCGTGTTGTACTACTTGTGGATAGCTACTGCCCCAGACAGACAACTACCACAAAATGAGGCATTTTTGCTTTTATATACTAATATGGTTGGTGGAGACATTCTCTGACCTGAGTTCAGGTACAGCATACTGAATCACATGTTATTTAGGAGCTACGACTCTGCAGTAAAAATGTGACAGTTGTAATCCCTTCCATTTAATGTAAATGAGGAACAGCTTTTGACAGTTTTCTCAGTTGTGTTTTGGTTGCAAAATATTTTAGATATTCCTGGAATAAAGGTAATCTACATAGTGATTATAAACTAATACCAATAGTAACTTTTATTTACATAGTTTAACAAACAGATTCAGCAATTATTAAATTAGTCATTCAGATTCTGAAGATCACTATAAAGTTATTTATAGCAGGCCTAGTTAGTGTTGCATTCTTCATGGAGCTGTGATCACTAATTTCCAACGTTCTTCTTTGTCCAACGAAGCCGCCTCAAAACTCTCGCCAGTGCTACTTGTCCCATGAGGAATGTGATAGTAAAGTTACGTTTATACCAATCTCTAGGATTCCAAAGCCAGGAAAATCATCAGCACACAGAACAAGAACAGGAGAAAGGTACACGATTATATTAAAATATCCTTTGGCATTGACAAATGACAATTCAGTGACAACATCATTTTCCATTCTTTGTGGCAACACTTTTCCTGCTTAATTAGAGTTAAATAACCTATGAAAATGTCTATGTGAATATCCACATCCATGAACAGATACATGTAGACCATAGGGCTACAACTACTGAGAGCTTAACAGTAAAAAAGTGATGAGTAGTTTTATGACCAATTATATTTGGAATCAGGTAAGATAAAATTATTGCAAACATATCTCATGTTTCAGAAGTAAAGCTGATCATCAAGCTATCTAGAAGAATTTCCTGCCAGTGCTGTGCTATGAGTAAGATCTGTTTGTGCATGTATGAGGATGCATGTGTTGGAAATGGCATAGCTGGTTACCTATAAAGGGGAGGAAAATAAAATAAAATGACACTTCAAAGACTAATTATATAACGCAATACAGGAAACACTAGGTTTCTAATGCAGTACCCTTTAAAGATGATGCCTTTAATATTCCCAATGTTAGTGTTTTTATCTTTAAATAATTTTTATGCAGCATGCATGACTTCTGGAAGCCAATTCAAGATATAGATGAGATAGTCTGTATCAGACCTTTTTAACCTCTGAGAACTTGCTTCAAATTCTTGCCCTTGTTACAAACTAGTTTCATAATTTCTTTCTAGTTTCTGACAAGGATCACTCCCCCATTTTTTAAACTGCTGCACAAGAAGCAACAGAATACGCTTAACATAGAACTAGCAGGGAATATTAAACTACGATTTAGGTCTTCTCTTGAGCTCTCTGTGGGAAACCTTGCATGTACAGATCTAACATAAACCTGAGGTACTAACCTCTCAGTAAGGATAGTAGCAAAAATCATGCTGACAAGCAGCACTGAGCTACCCCCTCAAATGTCATGTTAAATGAAAATATCATGCTAACATTGCAACTGTTTCTTTTTCTCTTTTCATGTCTCATTTCCTATATCCTTCTTGAATTTTTTTTTTCCTAAACTAGACTGTATTTCAGTCTAAGTACCCTGAACTAAATATTCATGGTGTCTATGCACAGTCATCGCTTCAATTTTAACTAAATTTTAGAAGTTGCAACACTTCAGCAGCCACCGCTTTCAGGCCAGCTGGCAACACTGCAAAAGAACATACAGCTGAAGGCATAAACAGATTTTTATAAATATGACCCCTCAAAATCAGAATGCCTGTAAAAAGCTCCACTGCTTTCAGGGCTGTGCAGTTCCACTTTGAAACTACAATGACACAGCTTACACTACATGATTTTACAAGGCAGCAACAAGGAAGGTCATGTTTAGGCACAAAGCCTGAACTCTTTTACCATGAAGATGGGACACTATCCTGAGGTCACTACAACAATGGCATCTGGTGACCAGTTCTAAGATAAACTATTTGCTTTCTCACTCATCAGTTACAGGCAATTTGAACAACAATCCTCTTACTTAAAAAAATTCTTTTTGTTTCCATCCTTTCAGGTTGTTGCTTAGGTTTTTGCTGAGATTCCCCCTCACACCCCTATGGGCAAGACAAGATATGCATATTTGTTTTAAATATTTGTTACAGTAAAATTGTTTTTACAGTGCAGTATGTTATGGTATATGCACAATAAGTACAAAGAATCCTAAACCACAATTCGTTACAGATCAGTTATAGTGATGGTAAAATTCTTACTAGCATTACACCATTAGGAACCCAGTAACACTTGACACATTTGAGCCCAATAATCTGTCAATCCACTACAGAGAAGCAACTGAAGTTGCGGTTTCATGTTCAGTGGACAGTGCTACTGTAACTGGATTAAGTGCCATCCTCCTCCAGCTTACCATTCCTTCCTCATTTCTAGCCCTCTACCAAGCGTGCACAGCTACTGGCAGGGTATTGTGTGTTTGCAAGTCATTTTTCAGTTGTTTCAGATCCCCAATCCAGTTTATCACGTTGTTGTACAAACGGTAACACTGAAACAATGCTGTAGATGTCATGAAGAAGCACAGTGGATGTGGGCTTACCCAGTTGCAGCTAACGTTCTACACAGGATGTGTTCAGGTGACCATTTTACTAATGCTTCACCACACAAAAAACCCCTTGAACTCAAGGCTAATCACTTTCATTTTTACCATATGCTTGCAAAATAATAAAAACAAGAATGCTAAATATTACTCTCACTAAACAATTTTCCTTTGAGATTAATCACATTTACTAGTACTTATTTAACAGTCAACGAGAATCTGTTATGCAGAAATTTCAACTGTTTTATTTGCCTATTTATCAGTTTCAATTAGCAGCATGAAAAGACCCATGCCATAAGAGAAAAAAAATTGAGTGCCTGATCTTGTCTCTCAATCTCAGAGATGAGATTCATCTCTCCACTAAATCAACAATAAGCAGTAGAACTCCTCAAATGATAATGCAAATTTCTGTCAAATGCTAATAATAGCATTTAAAAAAAACAATTTTCTATAATTAAAGTTTTAGGTGCTGTTTTACCAATTATGGGGGAAAAAAAGTTCAAATTTAAATTTGATCTTATGCCTTTCACTTAGACTGTAATGTATAATAGTCAACATAAATACCTTCTACATACCTGTTGTACTGCATATGCTTTCTAAAATTTTTACTTAGAAAGTCCTTGTAAAAGTCAGCCATTTCTTCCGCGTTCAGTGTTGCTTTTTGACCTGAAAATAAGTTTTGGCATAACAGCAGATTAAAAATACTGATCATCTTGAAGCTGGTGTAACTCTTAAGCCCTTATTACTTGTGAAAGTGATTATGTTCATAGAACATTAAGATTGGAAAACACCTCTAAGATCATCAAGTCCAACCGTCAATCCAACACCACCATGCCCACTAAACCATGCCCTGAAGTGCCACATCTACGTGTTTTTTGAACACCTCCAGGGATGGCGACTCCACCACTTCCCTGGGCAGCCTGTTCCAATGCCTGACAACCCTTCCAGTAAAGAAATTTGTTCTAATATCCAATCTAAACCTCCCCTGGCGCAACTTGAGGCCATTTCCTATTGTCCTATCACTTGTTACTTGATAGAAGAGACCAACACCCACCTCACTACAACCCCCCTTCAGGTAGTTGTAGAGAGCGATAAGGTCTCCCCTCAGCCTCCTCTTCTCCAG
>JAVJGG010000040.1:11260278-11282273 GCA_035590195.1 Aviceda cuculoides | reverse complement strand
CGGGCCGGGCAGCGGGTCCTTCGGCTGGGGCGGCCGGCGGGTGAGGCGGCCGGGGCGGTGAGGGGCTTTGCTGCGGGGGCGGGAGGGGGAGCGAGCCTCTCCTCAGGCGCCTCCGGGCTCCCCCGGCGGGTGGCCCGGTGTTAAATCCTCTTCCCGCGTCGTCGGGCCCCGTCGCCGCGGCGGGGGCCGGGCCGCGAGGTTGCGGCCGTGGAGGGGCCGGGAGGGGGGGAGCGGGGGAGCGTCGGCTGTGGGACCTGTTTGGGGGCGGGGGACGGCAGCCCTGCCCTGGGGTGGTGGCCCCCCGGGGGCGGGCGGGTTCCGCCGCTGTTTTTCCCCTGGGCCGCGGGCGTCCGGTTTGTTCTGCGATGCCTTCAGCTGCAGGGGAGGTGGGGAAGGGAGGGCTGCAGGTTGTGGGTGAACGTTAAGAGCCGGTCGTGTGGTAACTAAAGCATCTGCCCTGCAGCCCGAGCAGGAGAAGGAGGTGTGAAACAACAGAGGAGTGGCTATAAAGTATCAGCCAAGTGGTTTATTCGTATTGCTAGCGATATTTAAAATAGCTGTAACGCTGAAGTGCTTCAGGACGTTGTGAAAGTTGTGCCATGTGCTTGCGTTAACGCTTCATTAATTGCGAGTCTCGTTCTCGCTTTCCTTGCAGTTCATCTGAAACTGGATGAAAGGAGAGAATGGATATGGGTAACCAACACCCATCCATAAAACGGTTGCATGAGATACAGAAGGAAGTCAAAGAGATTGAACAGCAAGTGGTCGTCTTCAGTGGTCTGTCTACTGATCGAGATTACAAGAAATTAGAAAGGAGCCTTACTAAACAGCTGTTTGAAATAGATTCTGTAGACACCGAAGGAAAGGGGGATATTCAGCAAGCTAGAAAGCGAGCTGCTCAGGAAACAGAGAGGCTGCTTAAGGAACTGGAACAGAATGCAAACCATCCGCGCAGACTGGAAATAGAGGCTATATTCAAGGAGGCACAGTCACTTGTCGAACGCGAGATTACACCTTTTTACAAAGGAGGTAACTGTGTAAGTGACGAATTTGAAGAAGGTATTCAGGACATTGTATTGAGGCTTACCCAGGTGAAAACTGGAGGGAAGGTTTCTTTACGCAAAGCAAGATATCGCACTCTGACAAAAGTATGTGCTGTTCAGGAGATTATAGAAAGCTGTGTAAAGCAACAGCTGTCCCTGCCACTTTCTAATGATGCGCATCCTTCTGTCTCCAAAATTAACTCTGTAATGTGTGACGTGAACAAAGCAAGAGGAACTCTTATTGCACTTCTAATGGGAGTGAGCAGTAATGATACCTGCAGGCATCTATCCTGTGTGCTTACAGGCCTCATTGCTGATTTGGATGCTTTAGATGTCTGTGGTCGCACAGAAATAAGAAATTACAGAAAGGAAGTAGTGGAAGAGATCAATAAATTGCAGAAATACCTGGACTTGGAAGAAGAAGCAAATTCTACTCACGCTTATGATTTGGCACAAAATCAGTCCATTCTAAAAATAGAAGAGATCCGCAAGAAAATGAAGGAAGTTAATTCTTTACTTTTAAAAACAGAGAATGCTTCTGATTTGTATTTGGGATCCAAAGCAGAATTGCAGGGATTAATTGCCCGCTTAGATGAGGTGAGTCCAGGAAAAAACCCCTGTATTAGAGAAGCCAGGAGAAGAGCAGTAATAGAAGTTCAAACTCTTATAACGTATATTGATTTGAAGGAAGCACTTGAAAAAAGGCAAATGTATTCCGAGCAAACTGCTGCCGAACATCAGTCTCATAAAGCAGTTTGGACGGTTCTTGGAAACTTGTCTCAAATTCAGCAGGAGGTGATTTCATTTGACGGAAACAGAACGGATAAAAATTACATGAGACTGGAAGAACTTCTTACGAAACAACTTCTAGCACTAGATGCTGTTGATCCACAAGGTGACGAGCGGTGTAAGGCTGCCAGAAAGCAAGCGGTAAAGCTTGCACAGAATATTCTTTACTATCTGGACATGAAAACAGATGAATGGGAATACTGAAACAGCCATGGTCTAACATAGAAGAACATTTTTTTCCTTTGGCACTTTATGCAGATCATTGGCAGCACACAATAAAAGTGGTGTGTTCTGTGCTTGCTTAAATTACGGAGATTGCATAAGCAGTTGACTTGGCTATATGTCTGCTATCCCACGCAGTCACCCACTTGCTATGGCAACTGTCAGTATGCCATCAGCAATTCTGGTCATTGCTATAAGCAAGAAGTGCGATTCTCTGAAGGAATAGCTTAATACTTGATCAAATGGCTTTTTTTTTTTTTCTCTCCTGTTCTTGTTCTAATAACCTTGTGCAATGTTCAGTGAATGCAGATTTTTCAAAGATGCAGAAAATTCCTTATGGTACAGTACTGGCAAAACTATTTAAAGAAGACTGGACATGAAAATTAGTATTCAAGCATGAGGCTCCATCCAGCAACTTCACAGCAGTCTGGATATACTCTTAATGTGGTGTTATGACAGAAGGTATTAAGGGCAAAAAACCTGCTGGCTTTTGGGTTGTACTTGGTTTATTCTATCCATCACACCTTTCTGGGTGTTTAAATTTCTCAGTTAATGGAGCTATAATGCAAACTGCAAATTAGCATTTACATAGGCAAAGCCAATTATGTCTATTTTTTTTAATACCTGAGCACTTTGATTTGCAACAACAGGTCTTTTGTTGATGGAAACTCTTTCAAATTATTGCTTTAAGGTACTGAGACTTGGAGAGGAAAATCTGTGCATGCATACTGACCAGATAAATGGGATTTTGAGGATTTCACACTGCCATCCATAAACCCCTGAAAACTGCACTGAACTTTACTTAGGGGCTGCTTATGTGTCTTTTTAAACTCTTGTTAGATCTGGTTTTGACTTGTCTTTTCACATGCCGTGAAAACAGAAACAGAATTCACTTTTAAGTGAATGAGCATTTTGGATTTATTTTTGTAAAATTAGGTAGCTAGCTATAAAGATGTCCCTAATGATATAAATGCGTGTTATATATTTCATACTGGTCAGGTGTGGCTTCAAGCATGTCTTGGAAAAGACTTGTGGCAAATGTCTCTCCTTGCAACTCATCACTTTAATTGTTTTGGTAACTTCATAAATAAGCTTGCTTGTACTATTGTATGCATCTACCTTTTTATTTGTGGCTGCTAGTGACAATCACATTTCTACTATAGCATGTTTTTTGGCATTTTTTTGAGAGCATGGCATTAAAATGAATTAATTATAAAGATATATTTAATTATGGATACTTTGCACTTAGCTCTTTCACATTGAATTAATTAATTACTGTTCCATAGATGATGATTTGCACCACTTTAAGGAGTAAAAAGCATTTTGGATGTTAAAATAAATATTTTTAGATCTATTTTTGACTGATTAGAGAAGACAGTACTGTCTGTGAGAGACAAGTGCCTTTATGACACCACTAACTTGCACCATCATATGTAGATATAGGAACTGTTTACTGGCAGTTTGATACATTTGTAATCTTTGCAAACTGGATTTCTCACATGTATGTAATTCTACTATAATATATGACAAATTAACATAAATATGATAGGTGACAATTTTTCTATAGAGTCCTGAGAATGAGTATCAAGTTTGGGAAATACTGATTCTGCTTAAAGACGAATGCACTGATGTGGAGACGGGGTCCTTTGGGCAGGTCTTCTGTGGCTATTGCAACAAGGAGAGAATATGTTTGCTCCATAACATTCTTCGAGAAGTTGATGAAAGGCTAGGTAGCTTCACAGTGTGAATATATTTTGTTTGTGATTGTAGAGGTGATTGCTGTGCAAATTTACTTGCCAAAACTGATCTATTTCTTCAGTTGAGTACAGGCACAATTTGGCAATGACAGAATGTTTGTTGGAGGATTGTCTCTGCTCCTTCAGAGATATAACCCCCTTGAATTTGTCTCTCCTTACCTCAAAAAAATCATTTCCCCTAGCTAAAATTCCAATCTATATTTATATATTATGTGGCTAACACAAAATATTAATAATGCTATACACCTGAGTTATTTTACTCATTTCAAGCTTTCTACACGTTTGAACTGCAACTTCTGATTTGCACTTACATTTTTAGGAAATATAAGAATTTGATAGCGTAATGATAATACTCATTTTTCTTTAGTATTACTGTCAGGTCTGCAGTGGTTACTTGTTGTTTGTTTAACAATTTAGCGTCCATGTTCTTTGGAGGTTACGTGTAGCTTTATAAATGTTCGAACCTCTTACGTAAAAATGAGTAAGTATAGTTTTTGGATCTGTTCTATTTTAAATTTGTATGTCTTTTAGCTTTTCTGAATGAATTGTTATGCCTGCATCTCTAAGAAGGCAAATGTGTAAGGTTAGTGTGATTTCGACTAAGTAGTGTTCAGTAGCAAGATATTACATGGATCAAGCTTTTTTCCATTGTTCTGTAATCTAATAAATGGACTATATAAATTTAATGGTAAAATCTTCATTTGGAATGGGATTAATTCACAGTTTTTGCATGAATGAAAGTAATAAACTAAATATGCTTAACCAAAAAAATAATGCACACATTTGTCAAAATCTTGCTTTTGTGCTGAAGAATGTAGTTTCTCTGTTTTTTATATCCAAAGATTGAGGGACATACAACTTTGCTTTCTGATACACAAGGCTAAAATAATCAATGAAATGTAAATGGACCAAACTGCAAAAGCCTGCATTTTACTATACTGAAATATAACAACTTTTCTGTGTGCTATGTAATCTACCTTAGAGCAAAATAAATGATTGGATATTTGGGGAGAGGTAATCCTACATTGTGATTCCTATTTGTTAATTGTATTTCTTTTCAAACTAGTTTTCTTTAGGTATTTCAGTGTTTATTTTTTGTTGTTTACCACTCAAAGTGGTTTTTCTATGTTACCAGTTTGGAGGAGATTTTTGTTAAGTATGATTCCTGCTTTTTCAACTTGACAGAAATTAGTGTATGTGCTCCTTATGGGGTGTATGTCTTGATTTATTGCTGTGTAGGATATGGCATTTGTATATACAAATTCAAGATTAAATATTGCAGTGTTATGTTGATTATTAATAAAAATACATTACTACCTTTTATTAGGTATTCATTTGAATGTTATGCCCTGTTGCCTTTCTCTTTATTTTTGAATGTGAGTTATCAGAATGTAAGAGATTTTTGTCTTAAAGTGTTTTTATTAAACATATAGGCATAAAGATCACTCTTCCCCCCCTCCCCCCTTCTTTTAAGAGTTTGCTTTTTCACTGCTGTATTTATGAAAATAAAGTTCTTTGTGTGGAAACCATTCCTACTGCTACTTGCTAAACCTGGTGCTTTTTGGTTTTCTCTGCATTCACCATGCATTACAACCATTGCATCTGGCGTTCCTTGCGTTCTTTCTTCAGCAATAGCTTTGCGTACTCCTGGGCTTCAGTTGGGTGATCACTGCAAAAATGCCTGTGGCTGTTTCAGGATCTGGCCACCTTTCTGTTGAAGGATGCTGCCTTAACAGATGAGTTTGCAAAACTGATGGTACAAAGTCTCTTCATGGGCAAAGTCAATGTGAATTAAAGGACCTTTAGTAGGAGTTGTTAAACTAATCTGGTTTTAAACTGTGTAGATAAGGCAAGTTCGCATGATCGTTCTGATGGCTCAGAGGTGCAGTAAGCCAAGTTACCAGCTCTCTGCTTATGGAAATTGGAGATTGTTTCAGCCCAGAAAGCTGCTGGCTTTGTGCAGTTTCTGCTGATTGGCCAACTCTTATGAGCTGATTTAATCCAATAAAATGGGAGAAAACAAACTTTAAAAAATGGAGGGGGGAGTTTTCTGTGGGTTTAGTGAGTCAAATTGGCTTGTTGAAAGGCATGTGGGCGAGAGCTCCCCCAAAATGAATGGGTGGGTTATATGGCCATGGGTTAGGGAGCAAATTTTAAGATTTTCAGTAGCAGTAATTAGATCAACCTTCTGCATAGTTAAATCTCTGGAGGAGAAAGGAGATACGGTGGCACTGTCGGCTCCTACAGACAAGTAGGAATTTGCTGCTTTAGTTATGGAACGTGGTGAAGGCAATACAAATGAATCATGTACAGAAACCAAACCAGTTGCTTTCAATTGCTCTTTCATGCTACATAGTAAGTGTTCATGCAATAAGAAGCACTAAAAGCAATAAAAGCAAGTGTTCAAGCAGTAAAAAGATCATGTCAAAGTACTGTGCACAATCTGGAAAAGTCTTACCCAGAAGACATAGGGTAAGAATAAAGTTCATAAAGGTTGAATGTTCTTACAGGTAACAAGTTCACTGTATCTTCTTTCTCTCTCTTTTAAGAATATAGCGTATTTGAAGGAAATATACATTCTTCAAAGACCAGTAAATCATCTGGCCAATAGTGCTAGATGCTGCTCAACTAGCTGCTGACCTGTTTGTCTTGATGAGCTGTTCACTTGTCAAAGTAGAGAATTTGCCTTGCTAAGAATTTTGTGTGTGTGAGTTTGGGACAGGCAGATTTTGGTGCCTGAAATGGTTTAACTGGAAAAACTCTATTTTATTTCCATATAGGTGTATCTTCTCCTTTGGAGAATTCTCAGCTGAGTACTTGAAGGAGTAGAAGGACTTTAGTACAGAACTCATAGATTGAAGGCCTGGGGGTTTAGGCTGGCTGCCAGCAGGAGACATTTAAATGGCAGGATGCTGGGAAACGTTCCTGATGGAGGAAACTGCTAACAGAGACACGACCAAATGTTCAGAGCTGATGTTTTGAGTGAGCTCTGTGCCTGTTCCTCTGTTGCTTATGAGGTTTCATTGAGAAAGTGGATTCTTGGGGGAATATTGCCTGAAATACTGTCAGGCTTTGTGTTTTAGATGAAGCTGGGAAATTATGTTTAAAGCTTTCACTGAGCCACAGTGGGGCATGTACTGCTTGGCTGGTCTGGATATTATTCTGGTTTGCTACATGAAACAACTATGTACATAATGCTTTCACTTAGGCATTAGTAGGCATGTACATGTCATTAACTAAAGAAGCTGAGGATGAGGTGTGCTTTTGTTGAAGGCTTTGCACAACACTTTCCTTTCTCTCTGCGGCATTTGGTTCTGGGGACTGCCAAACAGAGATGAATGCATGAGTTGCCCTGCTTGTCAGTTCAAAAATAATGAGGACCCTTTCTAAGTCTGCAAACTCTTCCTACAGGACATAAATTGTAGCAGAGTTTGCCATTAGAAATGGAAAAGTACAATGAGTTTCTTAATTGGGCCATTTCTCCTCAATTAGTTTTGCCAGACAAACTTCTGTGCCACAGGAGTTCCTTGTGAAACCTGTATTTCAGGCAGCTAATCAAAAGCATCTCATGAGGGAAGAAACACAATGATGCCGTGCAATATCCTTAATAAGGTCCTGTCTTATTTAGCTCCCCAGTTGTATCGACCCTGGAACAGATACCCAAAACCAAACCTGTGGTCATGACCACCAAGAGGTCTATAAACCAAATCAAAAACCCAAAGAAGCAGAGAAGCAAGAAAGGCTGGAGGAAAACAAAACAAAAAACTAGTAAAGTTGTCAGGCTGTTGTTTCACCAACTTCTTTTAGTTTTATGACATAAGACAAGCAAGCAAAGTCCCCTTTGGCCTTATTGCAGTTATACCTAGACTACACCCTGCAGTTCAACATTTGTTTTCCACCCTAAATCACCCTAAGTGCTCCTCACCCGGGCACAGTCCAACCTCTGGCTGATGGGGGCTAGCCTTGGTACGCCCTTGGGCAAGGCAGTGCCAGCCATCTCTAGGGATGCCATAATTACCCTCATTCTCTCTGAAATGTCTGGTCACGGCAACTCTTAGTGTCCACTTGGAATATCAGCATGGCTTGCAGAAGACAGTGTGCAACACGAAGGCTATATCCCGTAATAAACTGATAATTGGAAGGGATGGTATAAAAACTGATAGCAAGTCTGAGTAAGATATCATTTGTGCAATTGTTTATGCTGAGTTTCTTAGTGTTTTTTAAAGAAATTCTTCATAACATTGTTCTATTCAAATCAATCTGTAGCCTATGATCGAATACCTACTTCCTATCTCCCAGGTGCCTCATGTTAATACCACATGAAAAGGAGGTTTGAAGTGCTCTGCTGACTACGGCTATTAATGACTGGCTTTTGCTGACTTTCAGGCATCTAGTAAAAGCCAGGTTTTCCAAAACACTCAGCATCCTAAAGTTCCCACTGTGACAAGTAAGGCCATGTTTTGAAAAGGCACCCATCCATAGACCCACACACCCTGTCATTTCTTGTCACAGACAACCACAGGATCATCCTTGCAGCTAATCAAGCCACAACTTAAAATGGCTTTGCCTCATTCCTCCAGTAAAAGGTTGTTCCAAAGCATCATTGCTGTGAGGATTGGGTAACCTTCTAATTTCCAGCATAAACACATTCATGAGAAGCTTTTCTTCTCCGCTAGTGTGTAGTCTAGAATATATTTATAGGCCACAGCTGAATTGTGTCTCAGCTCCTGTTTTGCTTGGCTAACAAGCAAATACACTCAAACAGGCTGAGCTTCTTTGAACATCTCTACTCTCTGAATCCAAAGCAAATCCTTAATAGTCTTTTTTGATTTTTTTCAGGAGTTTTTCCAGTTGCAGATATATCTAAGGCTAAAACTTCCAACCTGAAGTAGGAGTCTGTACAGGTACATTGTTTGATGCATTGTTTCAAAGGAAGTCTAAAAAAATGTATATCACATCTGTAGCAGTGCAATTGTAAAGAACTGAACTATGTATTTTTAGTACTTTCTTCATGGCATCGTCTTCATGCCCAGCCTGCTTTGCCATTCAGATGTTCTAGCAATCAATAATTTTGAGTGACCTACAGAAAGGGAGTGGAAATGTTTTCAGCCTCTGCTAGGGTTTTTTGCATCAACAGTAGGTGTGGTATTGTTTGAAGGAACCACGTGTGGGTGGGTTTTAGATCAGAAACCATCACTCATCATTTCACTTGGCTGGAAGTATGAGTTTGTTTAGGCAAGTGTGATAGTATCCAAACTAGATTAAAAGCTTCCTGAGGGAAAGTCCACCCCAGTTCATGACAAAGATCTTTGAAATCATCAGTTAAAACAGGAGACTGCTTATGAAGTGTGGCCTTAGTGTAGAAGGATGATTTACATTGCTATAATGTATAGATGTGCTTTCAAATTTGAATTATTAGGAGTACTAAACTCCTAAGAAAAATATCTAATAACCTACAAAACATCTTGCTGAACATGTATACACAAGTGAACATTCATATGGTGTGTGCGCTGTGGTTTCCAATCTTTGAATTATAAACTCAAAAAAATACATATGGCAAATTAAAATCTACTGACAACAGTTGCCTTTTGGGAGCTTCTAAAAGTGTGCCAGGGATCATTGGGAGTCAGCAGAATATTAGTTATAAGGTGGCTTCCTGCAAGGTTTAAATAAGTTTACGGCAATGAGGGCAAATGACCTTAAACAAAAAAATAAAGATTATTGAAATGCAGTAAAGCCAGTGGCTGCTTTGAGAAGCCTCAGAACGGCCTCATTCCAACTCAGTGTTTTGAAACATTTCTCAGCATCCTTGTTTTCAGAGCAGAAGCCAATTTATTGTCTCTTTTATTTCTACAGAGCTATTATGTTTCTGATTTATTTTGTCTCTGTCTTCTGTTATAACCCTTTAATTCAGTTTTGTGGCAAATTTCTTCATTTCTGTTTCTCGTCCATCTTCCCAAACACAAATTGCTTCACAACTTACTAATTCTTTTGTGGACACTGTTTCTACCACTTCACCAATGTCTGAGTTCTTTCTCTGTCCTCGTGGAAACCTTATGGCTTACATTCAGGATGCACTTGTTAGTTGAGTTCTCTGGCAAAGATCAATTTTACTCACTTGGTCAGACCTGGAGATCCTGAAAAAATACACGCGCTCCACATGAGCTCCTATGTTATGGATCCCTGGGTCCAAGGCTCTGGTAGTTGTGAAGAAACGTTTAAGCTATCATACAAGACAGCTGGGAGGACTTTTAAGAGCTTCATTCCTGGTACGGAAAAAGAGGACATTAGGAGGTTCTAACAACAAATAAGAAAACATGAGAGGGTAGAAGAACAGCCAACAAAGTGACCAAAAAATACCAATATTGCTGATATACTCAGCTGGTGGAAGGAGTTGGGGGACAAGATGGAGAATGGGATGGAGCTGTGGGAGCCAACATGACAGCAGGGCAGGGCAGGTCCAGTGACAATACCTAGGCTATGCCAAGAGTCCAGATATCCAGACAAGTCTAGTGATAAGGCAGGTCTGAGGTTAAGCCAGGAACTCAGCCAGCAGGTTGGGGTCAGGGCCCTGATCAGTGAGTCCCAATAATTAAGGATGATAATAGTCAAAGATGACAATGTTTTAGACAGGTTTTGCTAAGCAGTTAGGGGATCACTGGAGAGTTGGTGATAGAAAATAATCAGTGATTGAGTTAGCAGAAGTGTAAACCATGGGAAATGTGTTTTTGACCTCAGCTCATAAGGCTGCATTCCTATAAATTCAGAGAGCTGTTCAGCAAAGTCAGCTGCTGAGTATCTCAAGGACCTGAGCATGGAAGAGGTCTGGGCTTTCAGTAACTATGCAATTTCTGATCATATGATACAAAAACAGCCACACACCAGCACATCCACCAGTTCATGATGCAGTTGCATTCCCACCTGCTTACTCTGGGATGATGTTATGTAGGATGATGCTATATGACTGAAGACTAGCAGATGCCATATTTATATTTCATGCAAGGCCAGTTGATCATGACTCACAGAAGCTGCACAGAACTTCACGTGGAAATTTGAGTGGTCACTGCAGTATCACTTCCAGTTTTGGCACTACCTTACTGAGAGCTTTCTGGAGTATTTCTACACTGCTATCCCTATGGTATGACCATAAAGAAGATGAAGATGTTCCTACAATGCACCAGAGATGATATCTCCAGTACAGAAAGAGAAGCATTACTGTCACTGCACAGTGCAGTAGGGAACCCCCCTTTGAAATATCATATGCACTTTTGCTCATTCCCACTCAGGGAAGCTTAATGACTATAAGAGGTGCAAAACAGACCAGGAGAATGAAGGAGCTGTTTTAGTGGAAGGCATTAAAAGAGCTGGGTTTTGTAGCCCAGACAAATGAAAGCTGAGGAAAAAACATAAGATTGCTCTCTCTAAATAGTAGGGTAAGTATCAAAGATGAAAAAGCAATTACTTAAGCTAATGGATGGTGTGGGCAGAAATACAAATGGATAGAAATTAGCCAGGCTGGAAATGAGAAGAAGAGACAATTTCTGAAGGAAGCTATATGAAATGTTGCCTTCACTTGATTACCCCAAAGATACCTTTGAGTTCTTGAGTATCTTCATTCTTAAATATTCTGTGGATGTGCTAGTACATATTTCTGTTTAGCTTACTCTTCTTTGGAAATTAATGCACCACCTGCTTTAGAGTAGCTATAAGGTTCTGTTAAATTCTTACAGACAAAAGCCATGCTATGATGGTAATGTGGCTAAGTGGAGCCCTCAAAGTGCCCTCAAAACTTAGGAAGTGTACTTTAATTTAGGAAATGAAGTTTAATTCAGCTGCCCAATGCACACAGGTTGTAATTACCCTTTTTTAACAATGGATGAAAAGTTATTCAATATTTCTCTTGAAGCTCCTTACTCAATATCTGGGTTCACATTTATATCATTTCCTGCAAATACTATAAAGCCTACTCTGACTATACCATTACTAATTTCATCACAGCCTCAGCAGATTTCACTGACATTGATGAGTTTGATTTCAGAACACCCCTGAGAGCTCAGGTTGTGTTCTTGTTCCTTGTTCCTAGCTGGCTTTGGAGACCAGTTGGTGTGAGAGGCTGCACTATACTTAGTACACAAGATGTGAAAATTTAGATGGGCACCTCTAACATGCCTTCACAGTCTGTGTGGGAGCAACTTTTCAGGAGTCTGCAGACACCAAATGAAGGCATTTTTTAATAAGAAGCATAGAAAGCAGATGTCTGGCAGGCACTGAGTCACAGAATCAGCTTGGGAGGGACCGAAGGAGATCATCTCATGAAAACTTCTACATTAAGAGAGGATTAATATCAACACATCATGGGTGACCAATATTTGTGTAATCTTCTCAGAGAATCCACATCCTCTGCAGGTAGCCTGTTCTAGATCTTTACTACTTCTATAGACAGCAAGTTTTTCCTAACAGCTTGACTCTTCATCTGAAGATTTAAGTAATACTGATTTTTTTTTCTTCTTACTTTATCCCCATGAATCTGGAGAGTAATTAAGTAATCATTTGTAATAAATAACTAATCCCAGAAACAGAAAATAGCTGTTTCCTCAGCTCCCCTTTTAGCATTTGCTTTTATAGATTAAACACCCAAACAGCTTCAGTATTCCATCACAGAATAGCATCACATGTTATTTAAATTTCTGTTGCTGAGGTGGCTCTCCCATAGATGCTCACCATGAGCCTATTTCTTGAAGTACTGTTCCCCAAAATGGACACAGGACTACAGCTGGGGAGTCATCAGCAATTAGTAGCATGGCATAATTGCCTTTCATACTTTAGCTATTACGGTCCTATAAACACAGCCAAGAACACCTTCCTTGCAAGAGCATCACACAGCTGACTCATGTTCAGCATATGATCCTGCATAAGCCCGGACCTGTCTGATCTCACACATCAAGTGCAGGACTCACGGCACGGGCTTCTGCCTCTGGCCTGCCCGCAGCTGGGGCGAGAGCGCCTGTTTGCTCCGCCGGGCAGAGCCCCCTGCCCGCAGCAGGCTCCACATGCCAGCCGCGGCTGGTTGCCACCATCCGTGATTCACCGACCGAGGCTGTGCCGACTGCCAGCCAGTCCCCCGAGAAGATGACCGCTCCTGTCGCAGCCTGGAGCTGTGCCCGCTGCCCCATCATGTGAATGGAGGTGCCAGACGGCTCCCGCCCAGCCGGGCATCCTCACGTGCCATTAACTTAGGTGGGTGCTTGAAAAGCCCGCAACCCCCAGGTCCTTTCCTGTTCCCCTTCTGATCCTGTGATCTTCTGAAAGTTCAGCAGGCAGGAAGGACTCAGAAACTTCTCGTCCCTGAATTGTCAAGGTTGGCAGCTGGAGGGAAGGTCTTTAACCAGAGGAGGAGGCATGTTTCAGCTACTCGATCTGAGACCTCCAGAAGAGGCCTCATTCAGAATTCCCGAACATTTTCTGAAGACAAAGTACTGCTCAGAGAGCTCTGACAGGGCACTTTAAAAGATCTCCATACTCATTAGAAACACATGAAAATCTTGGTTCTTTTCATGTTGCTGAGCCTTCTCCTGGTTCCCACACCCTTCCTTAGTTTTACATGTTCAGCTGCTGAAAATAGGAGTGCCTTCTGCTTTATGGCATGCTAGTCTTCTCATGCAATAAAAACCACTCTTTTTCTGAGGTTTTATAGGCTTGTGTAGCTCATTGACAATGAACACATTCTCTTCCATGTAATCTGGATTAAGGTAGACAGTGCATTGCATCACTTGTATTAGTGATTGCCAAGCTGTGTTTTAAGGTGAAGCTTTCTCTGTGTACTCTGTATGTCTGATCTGTGTTCTAGCTTGGAAGGGAATAATATTTCAAATTAAGAAGATAGATGTGGGTGACAATCATTACCACAGACCTGGGAAAATCTTGTTCTGATAGCTGGTGCTTGAGTTGCCAGTTCCTGGGTAAGTGATTAGATCTTTCTATGTATTGGTTCAACACCCAGCACAGTGAGGAGTTATACTGGTGACACTAGGGAGTAGGAAGATGGCTGTGCGTGACTTGAGTACCTGTCTCAGTCTGAACGCATGAGCTGAACTGGAGTTTCCAGCCTGACTTTAGTGGCCCACCTTGGCTCCAACCCTGGGTGTGTCTGGATGGAGGCACTGCGATAAGCCACTACAACCAACAGCAGAGCAACCTTCTCCAGGAGTACAGCAGTTTGCAGATCACTGATTCTGTTCTTAATATGATTTTTAAATGTAAATATTGAGATGTTAGCTTTGCTCTTTCCAAGGCCTTTCTGTGAGATACACACCCTCCCGTACAAACACCTGCGCCACAAGCCCTACTTGTGATTGCCAACCTTAGCTTAAACTCCCTCTCCTTCAGATGAAGTCACCCTTCAGGGAGAAGCTCCTTCCCTGGTGGATCCCCACCTCCCGTGGAGAGGCAAGGCCATCAGCCCACCTGGAGAAACCAGTTAATGCATGAGTACAAGGCAACCCCAGCCATTTGTGGGACTCGCATGGATGAAAGCTATCCCCTTTCTCATGTCAAAGGGTTAAAGGCTTCATTTCTTTGCAACAGGCACTTGGATACTTCCAGCCATTGTATGAGCTGCTGGGTGTGTTGGGAGTGTCTGTTGTCTGTGTGGATCATTGTTCTTTCCTTCAAGGCAGCAGATCACGCTCTGCTGCAGGTTGTCTCATCTCTCCTCCCTGTGGGTGGAAAAAGCACCTTTGGCAACACCTAGCAGTGTCTTGTGCTACTCCTTGATTTTCTTTCTGATTTGATACTTGCTGTGACTTTTTAATCTCACCAGGATGGTTCTGCTTTGAAGCAACAAGCCACGTGCTCCCTTAGTTGCAATGTTATTGCAGTTTGATGGAAGTAGGTTTCATTTGGGGAGGAAGGGGGAGGGACGGTACCAGCTTTCTATTTCTGTACACCACTCTAGAGCCTTGCTCCTCCGCTTTCCGCTGCTGCCTTGCAGAGTGTGAGAAATTCCATTTCTTCTGTTCTCTACTTATCCATTTTGTCTGACATGCTCCTGCACTTGGGTACCAGACTCCTACCTGGTCCCCTAAATCTCATGAGGGTCTTAAAAGAAATAGGGCACTACCTAATCTGCTGTTTTCTATATATAACTGGAGTGCATGACACACTTCCCAAAATAAGCTGCAGTACTTAGTGGCTGCTGTATTGTCATGGGGTGCAGAATAGGAAACAGTTCCTCAGCTTTCATGAGGGCTTTTATCGCTAACCTGACTTGTCACTTTTCTAACTGAAAGCAGCATGACTTTGACTTCTTTGTTGGCTTCACCTTTTTGCAAAACAGCTAGCAGAACAAATAAAATAAATGTAGTTTAATGGTATATTGGCAGCGCAGGAAGTCAGAGGGATTACTGCCTGTGGATTTGTAGCAAGCAAGATTCAGTTCTGTCATTTAGCTAGAGAACCCAGCTCTGACTTTCATCTTGCAACACATGGTTCTCCAAAGCTGTTGGGGATGCAATATTGCAAAAACTTCAGCCCCCTCCTCACTTCAAGTGGCCTGGACTGTGTGGAGGGAGAGGACAGCCTGTCTGCTCACAGTGCCAAGAAAGCACTGGCAGATGTTTATAGGGTGCTGATACGTCTTCAGCCGCTGGTGTTGAATTCCTGAAGGTATGAGGCTGTGAGGTGTATGATAAAGGCAGGACACTGCAGCTGGTCTCATTGAGTGCCCAGTGAAGAAAAGATTGTGATTTTGCAAAAATGAAACCATAAAATGGAAGTGGAGGAACGTGTCCGTTCACGGAGGATTTTTCAGACTGAGTAGATTTCTTAAATAGAACTCATCAACATAAATGCTGGCATGTAAAATGTTTTTTCAAAGCCCTTCACAAATGTAAATGGTAGGAGAAGCACTAAAAACCTCAGTGAGCAAGAAGAGGTTTAGGTTAATAGAGTTAATTTCAAAAAATATCATGAGAATAATGCTTAGGCAGCTTTTGCTTTTTTTTTTCTTTTTTTTTTTTTTTTTTTGTGTCCGTTGTTTGTGGCTGCAGAAATGCAAGCTCTGTGACTTCAGCCAGCAAAGTCATTTGTATGTGCAAATCTATGCACAGGAGACAGTATGAAAGGCAAGATGCTAACTGCATTACAACTGGCTTAGAAGAATAAACACTGCCTGGGACTATGAGCTTTTACTTCAGGGTTGATATGACCTGAAGACCTATCCTAAGCTAGCTCTTAGCGGCTGAGAACACCCCATACTGATGATAAAACAATAGAAGATTTACCTTTCAACAACAACAAAAAAGAATTATAACCACAGCCAGAATAGCAATGGACCATAGGAAGACTTGGTGAAAAACTCGATCCCAAGTGTCTACTTGATGTGCACTTGTTGAAGTGCAACATGCTGACCTGGGGGTTTCGTTCTGCTCCTGCTGGTTTAGCATGTGGAGAAGGGCAGCACTTCCAAGAATTGCTTTCCGTCTTGTTTTTATAGCAGGTTAAGGAAACGAAGGCAATTTCAGGCCCTCGGTCCCTGAGATAGGCGGCGGGCCCCACCCAGGGCACCCTTCCAGCTCCTCGGCCGCTCTATCGCCGGCAAACAGCCCCACAGCTGCCAGAGGTGAGCGCGGCCCCTTCGCACGGAATCACGGGCAGCGGAGCGTGGGCTGGTGCCCGGGCACACAGGTTGGCCGCAGGGCAGGCGCCCGCTTGTGCCCTTGCGGGGACCAGAGCGAACGCGCGGCAGTGCTGCACTGGCTGGCAATTTGTGGGTCACTGCCTGCTGCCCCTGGCTGTTGCAAACACCACTTCGTACAAATCCCCTCCTTAAACTCATCAAGCCTCCTCCCGAAACGGATTATTTTTGCGCCCACCGCCCTGTTCTCAAACTTCCCAGCTAGCTGCGGCTTTGCAATGTCCCGCCTAAGGTTGTTGATGACCGGTTTGTAACCATCTGTCCTTCTGCCAGCTTTGTCCTTTAGCTTCAAAAGCACATCCTCCCCAGGGTAGGTTTACACAACAGCCCTCCCGGGCCTGGATTTCCTCAGGGTCTCTCTCTTCAGGCATGTGGGCATGTTTTGCCAGTCTGGATGTGCCAAGGCTGTTCCTCAACAAATAACTTTCTCACTGTTTCTCCAAATGCCTCTCATGTTTCCTCAGCAAGTGTTTAATCTGTGCATTAATTCATTCCTGGCTGCTTCACCTACTACGATGTCCGGTCTGCCTCTGCGAGTTCAGGCCGTGTCACGCTGGCCCGCTGAGGCGTGTTAGCTAACATTCACACGGAGGTCTCCCTGCTCTCCACTGCATCCCCGCTGCCCTGCAGAGACCCCCGAGCCTTGGCTCCCCTTCATCCCTCCGCCACACAGACCTGGCTGCACAGAGCTACTGTTGCCCAGGGCACTGAAAAAAGTAAATCCTGTCTCTCCTTCACAGAAGGCTGGAAAACTGCGCGCTTTCTCTGGAGGTGCTGAATATAAGCTGGTAGGTGTGAGGGGTGCAGATGCTAGGGATGTTGTTTCAAGAACCAGCCCTGCTGTGTGGAGACAGCTCCAGGGTGTTGTGTTTGCTGTATTTGGGTCAGAGAAGAGTGATAAAAATAGGGTTGTACAGCACTTACTGCAGAGGATGTACTGCTGTCACACATGTACCCGCACACAGCACTGTTCACCGTTCATTTCCCCGTGTTGATACTGCGTTCACTTATTTTTCACCCCACTGGTGCCCACCCTCCCTGGAGCAGTGTTTGATGAATGAGGGCTGGATTTCTCTTCTGACCTTCTTTGCAGCACGCAGTGATGCACCTGTTGATGAGGTGAATCCAAATTTCGGAGCATTTCCTTGTGAAGCAAATGACTTTTCATTTGATAAAAGGCACCTGGCCGAATAGCTGAGTGCTGGTTTCTTTTTAGACATTTCTCAGAAGCAAAAGGCAGCTGTTATCCTTGTGCTGAGTAGTCTCAAACAATATAAAAATCTAGCAGCTATTGATCTCTTGTAGTTAACTCCACAGATTTTGCCAGTAAGCATTTTTTTTTTTTTTAACCTCCCTGAATAAAAGCAAAGAGGGGAGGCAATGATTTTCCACCTCTCTGCCAACAGTGATCTGCCTCGGGGACAAGGCAGGACAAGTCATAGCCAGGCCTGAGAGCCCTCTGTTTGCAAAACAACATGAGACGGTAGAAGGTCCTTTAGCATGGTCACTCCACCTGCGAGGAGAGAGGGGGACATTCATGCTCCTGCTGAGGCATCGGTGTGGTTGTGGCTCAGGGCTAAAGAGGGAAATCCAAATTCCCTGTGTAGCCATGGAGCTTTTTAGAGCTCTGATGTTAGATGCTCAAGCAGCCTGGAAATGGGCAGTCATGGTCTGGCAGATAGCCACTGGCCCACTTGTTTCCACAAATGCCCTCTGAAATGTCACAACCTTTCTGCTCTGGGTTTTTGTTTTCTGAGCGGTGGGACTATTCGTTGTGCAAGCTGTGGCTCCAGCTGTAACCATGCTGTGTATTTGCACCTTTGAGTGCCAGGTAAGGGAAACTGGATGAACAGAGAGAGAGCAGAGCATCATTTGTTTGTTTGGGATGGAGATGAAACAGATGAGACCTGGCAAATGTCAGGGGAGAATGGCTCATCTTCGCTTTCTCCCTCTGGTGTGCAACCAAGTGAGGATGGAAAGGAAAAACACAATCTTCCTGGATTTTCCCCCATGGATGAAATCTGAAAGCATTTATTTTTTTTAATGTACTTATTTTGAGGAATAAACTAAAGGAAATCGGTGCCTGTCTTCAGCTTTACGTGTATTTAATTATTTGCAAATTCAGCTGATAATAAATCAGCAGGCCAAGTCTCATGGCCCTGCTTCCCTTCCCAAGGGCAGCAGTGGTAGCAGCCATAGCAGTAAGCAGCTGCTAGCTTTCACTTGCACTTCTGCATTCATGGATCTCAAAGCATTTTTGCAGAGAGGCCACTGCCATCACCTCTCTTTTCTGAGGAGCAAACTACAATACAAGCAGGGGAAGTGATGGGTGCAAGCCGGCGTGGTGTGGCCCCATGATTGTTCAGCCCACAGGAGATGGAGGATGCTTGGGGGGACTGGGGATTCTGGCAACGTGGGACACCAGGGCCCCAGCTCTCCTGGGGGTGTGTTATCCATGCAGGCAGTCCTGGCAGATGGCCTTTTCTGTGATTCTCTGCAATGAAAAGGAAACTCAGAAACACCAGCTCTGCACAAAGTAAAAGATTACCCCCATGCCCTGAGCTGCACCAATACATTTGCTTTTCCCTGAATCCTGCTACTGGCATTTTTCTGTAATGTGCTTCATGTGAAGCAGTCTAGACTTTTGTCCTTCAGGTTAAGTCCACTATTTATCCACTGTATTTTCCACCCTAAGAGCTTTCTATCTCCTAAGCCGTTATGATAAAGGTTTACAGCAATTCCTTAGTACTGCATGCAACCAGTGTAACATCTCCTCTGGTTTTGAGACAATTCCCTGGAACTGCTCAGGAGTCTTGAATGAAGCAGTGAAATCCATGGCAGACATGACAGATGCTTTTCAGTAGCGTTTAATCAAGGTATTTCGGTCCATGAGACTCACACCCAAGCAAGCCACCACCCCACCGCAACCCTGGTCCCCTCAGCCACCTGCCTTTGTCCTCTGCAATATTTCCACAGCCCTTGTGGCCAGCCTGGGGTTGCGCTAGAAAAGCTGCTCTGGGATTTACACGTACCCCGGCAGCCCCAAATGGAGTGGCTGCATCCCAGGCACCAGGCGAGCTCATTGCTGTGCTGGTGGCGTGATGGCCGGGGACTCTGTGGGGCCCTTGGGGTGCCTGAAGAAGGAGCACAAACTCTGTCCGTGCCTCCTGCCCTTGTATACTTTGTACAGGTTATCGGCTCATTCACAGATTTTTCAGAACTGAGGACTAGCAGGGGGATTGCTGAAATAATTTATGAACTTGTTCTGTGAGTATATTAATACTCCTGAAGCCAGTGATTGCCTTTGCAGGCTACCTCTGCCACCACCAGCTCCTGCAAGCATCTCTCCCTGTTTCTATTTCACCCCCACTGAAGCCAGGGCTCTGACTTTCAGAGATGCCTTGTGGCTGTGTGCGTGACCTAATGGAAAGAAGTGAAGTCAGTTACAAAGTCGGTCCTCGCAGGGCTGGTACTTGCTTTGGCTTGCATGAAGGACATGGTGTTTCAGCTGGCAGGTTTATTTCCGATGTTGCTTTGATGAGGAGCAAACACAAGCCCTCAGCGAGTCTGCGTCTGAACAAACATGCCTCCAGAAATGCCAGGGCACACCACATGGGCTCACCTCCTCCCTGCCTTTGCCTCCAGGGCCCTATTAAAACCTCACAATTTTTGAAGAAGAATGAGGTGTCAGCTGGTGGCTCTGCTGGTCACGCTCTTCTCAGAGGGGATATGAAAGCGTCAGTGCATTGCCAAATGTTTCAGTGACCTTGGTGAGGGAGGATGATGACCAGTGATACTATGACACATTACCGGAGGTTGATGTGTCCCAGTACCTCCTGAAGATTTTTGCTAGCTGAGGAAGCCGGGCTACTCAATAGCCATTTAATTAATCTCTGAGCATGACACGCTACCCATTTATTTTCCTTGCTGGTAACTCTACGTGATGCAGCATGTCATGAGCTCGAGTCCCAGCAGATACACATTCATATAACAAGGGAAAAATAATTATCCTCTGCTACAGGCGTTAGTGGCCGAGACTCTGGCTCGTGCTGTGCAGGAGTTGCACCAGAGCGCTGCAACTGTCCCTCTGGTTTTCACAGTCTGTGAATCACGTCTGGCAGTGTGGGAGCAATCTAAGCAGGGTCAGGAGGGTAGGCAGTGGATGCTGTTAGCCCTGATCTACTCTGATCCTTGGGGACCTTGCTGAGGGCGACCCCCAGCAGCAGCAGTGTCGGGAAGTGGTGCAGCCTGCCCTGCCTTTGGCACGTGCCCGGCCGTGGGCTGCGTGCTGTGGAGAGGTTGCTCACTCCCGCTTACACCATCATGTTGAAATCTGGGAGGTTAACCATCATCCGTAAGGGGACACTGAGTGTCCTTTCAGGCATGTCCCAGTGCCCCTTCACAGGCCATCTGCAAGGTTTTCAGACCATGAAGGACTCTAGAGTGTGTAGCAGTTAACTCTGAGTAGCTGTAAAATCAGGCAAATATGAAATGAAAACTGAGCAGAAAAAGGTATTAGGTCAGGAGTTTTGCAATCAAAACACGCAGCAGAGATCTACTGTGCAAATGCAATTGCATTCATAGGATCATGCATCCATAGGATGCAATGACAAAGCGGAAATAGCTTTGATAATAAATGTAACATTGACCTGAAGAAAACCTTAGGAGTGTTTTCTGTAAGAGAACGGAGGGAAGAGGTGTCATGGTGTAAGCCCAGCTGGCAACAAAGCACCACATGGCTACTCGTTCACTCCTCCCCCTGCAGTGTGATGGGGAGGAGAAAATACAATGAAAAGCTTGTGGGTAAAGACAAGGACAGGGGAGGGATCACTCATCACTTATGGTCGCAGGCAAAAAACAGACTTGACTTGGGGAAAAAAACCAATTTAATTTCATAGAATCATAGAACCATTTAGGTTGGAAAAGACCTTTAAGATTATTGAGTCCAATTGTCAACCCAACACCACCATCCCCACTAAAACATGCCCTGAAGTGCCACATCTAAGTGTTTTTTGAACACCTCCAGGGATGGTGACTCCACCACTTCCCTGGGCAGCCTGTTCCAATGCCTCACAACCCTTTCAGTAAAGAAATTTTTTTCTAATATCCAATCTAATTTGTTACTAATCAAATAAAAACAGGATAATGGGAAGTAAAACCAAACCTTAAAACACCTTTCCCCCACCCCTCCCTTCTTCCCAGGCTCAACACCACTCCCGATTTTCTTTACCTACCCCCACCCCAGCAGTGCACGGGGACGGGGAATGGGGGTTGGGGTCAGTTCATCGCACTTTGCCTCTCCCACTCCTTCCTCCTCAGGGGCAGGACTCCTCACACTCTTCCCTGCTCCAGCATGTGGTCCCTCCCACGGGAGACAGTTCTCCATGAACTGCTCCAGCGTGGGTCCTTCCCACAGGCTGCACTCCTTCAGGCACAGCCTGCTCCAGTGCAGGCTTTCCCATGGAGTCCTGGCCATCTTGGGGGGCCTCC
>JAVJGG010000040.1:11228286-11260178 GCA_035590195.1 Aviceda cuculoides | reverse complement strand
ACCTTGTCTCTGCCGCTCCTTCCTCCTCAGGGGGAGGACTCCGCACTCCTCCCCTGCTCCACCGTGGGCTCCCTCCCGCAGGAGACAGTCCTCCACGAACTGCTCCACCGTGGGTCCTTTCTGCAGCTGCAGTCCTTCAGTCCCAGCCTGCCCCGGTGTGGGTATTCCCATGGAGTCCTGGCCATCTTGGGGGGCCTCCCCCTGCTCCGGCGTGGGCTCCTCTCTCCCCGGGCTGCAGGTGGGCATCCGCTCCCCCGTTCCCCTCCATGGGCTGGGGGGGACACCCGGCCGTCTTACCAGAGGCTGCAGGGGCATCAACCTCCTCTGGCGCACCTCCTCCCCTCCTTCACCGACTTTGGTATCTACAGAGGGGTTTCTCTCACATTCCCCTCTCCTCCCGCTGCTGCAGGTTTCCCCTTCTTAAATCTGTTCTCCCAGAGGCGCTACCACCATCACTGATGGTCTCAGCCTCGGCCAGAGGTAGGTCCAACTTGGAGCTGGGGAAGCTTCTAGCAGCTTCTCACAGGAGCCTCCTCTGCAGCCCCTCTCCTGCTACCAAAACCCCACCACACAAACCCAACACAAGAGGTCTCCTGGAAATTTGTATTTTGTCCATCTTGGATGGGCTTTAGGGAAGCAACTGAAACAAAATGCTGTTTGGGCAAAGGAAAGGTCCATACAGGCTCAACAAGAGCTGCAGCTTGGCCCAGCTGGATGAACTCGCAGCTGCCGTTAATGAAGAAGCTTTGCTTTTGGATGATGAAAAAAGGGGATCAGCTCTGATGTACAGGTCGGAGGAAGGTTTTGCAGAAAAGCTAGTGTGATGAGTAAGAAACGTGCCTACACTTAATGGGGATTTTCAAAAGGAAAGGGTGTGCTATATAGTCCCCAAACTTTGTTTTGTCAGCTTTGAAATATTGTGTTTGCTTAAAGGCAATGGCCTCTGGGAATTTACTGTAATGTGGGACGACACACACTCAGGTTGGTCAGCCTCAGCTAGGGGAGCTTCCTGAGGGGTGATGCTGCAGGACTTGGCCTGACATGACTGCTGGGTGAATCAGCGGCTCATTAGCTGCAGGTTGGTGCAACCTTCCTGTGGAGAGAGAAGCAATGTTAAATTCATTGACTGCTGGAGAGAGTGAAAGGGTGGGATGATGTTCTCTTTGTCTGCATCATAGAGATGGGGAATAATCTAGGCTGGAAGAGATTCCTGGAGGTCATCTAGTCCAACCTCCTGCTCAAAACAGGCCTGACTTTGAAGTTAGATTGAGTTGCTCAAGGAATTTTCCAGTTGAATTTTCAGTATCTCCAGGGATGAGTCCACCCATTTCTGAGCCTCTGCTCCAGTGTCTCACTACTGTCATAGTGAAATATTGTTTTGTTATATATCAGCTTGGATATCTGTCTTCCTCTGATACACCTGGTTTGTAAGAATGCCTCCTCTTCTGCTTTTCTGTAGAGAGTATGAAATTCTAGAGGGATTTGTGTTTTATTCCCCAAGGACCCTTAAATAAAGTGAGTTTGTCCTTAATGTTGGTTTCCTACAAACGGTACCATAATGAATACTTATTCTGAATTCTTATCAGCTTCTTGCCCTAGTAGAGGAATGAAAGACACTGTTTTAAAGACTAGATATAGTTATTTAGAAAATAATGATGAACTTCTTTATTGGTTCCTTCCGGGAAAGATAAAACCATGACTTGCTGTATGTAAGCATTGCCTGCAGTTTCTCTTGAGAACCAGAGATACATGAGAACACAAAGCAATATTTCAATCATTCTTATTTTATATTCTGGCAGCTTGTACAGCCTCTGCAGCTGTTCTGCAATTGCCTGTTCCAGCTAGAAAGTCAAACCTCAGGCTGTATTATGTCTTAGTAGATACTGGCCAATGCAGGTGGCAAAGTGGAGCCCCTCTACATGAAAACTGGGTATCAAACAGAATGAGATCTTTTTCATATAGAAGTCAGTTGGAATTGTGCCTCTGTCTGGAAGGGGACCTGAACGTCCTCTGCCCAGAAAGCAAGTTCATGCCTGCTGTCCTCAGCGGGGAAGAGCAAACGCTCTCCTTCCCCACTATCAAAACCTGCAGATGAATGCAAGGGAAGATGGGAGCATGACCCTGCTTCCACCGGGGTGGATGAGGCATTCAAGGACGTGACCACATCTGACTCCTACATGAAGTGCTGAAGGAAGAGGCTGCTTTTGCTGCCTTGGCAGAGATCAGGCAAAAATCTCATGTTTTCTCTGCAGTGTCAATAAAGAAGAATCAGATCGAGGCTGCAGCTCAGTGGATGCTACCTGGCTCATCCAGCTTATACTCCCAGAAGGAGTCATCCTCATTTCCAAATATGGGGGAATTTTAGAAGGCAGAGTGGAGTATTAACTGAGGGTGGCTTTATTTAATCCATAAAATGTGGATTTTGAGGTGTCTTTTGAAATCCAAAGGCCTCTGGTCCTCTGAAGCTTGGAGCTGACTCCCTCCTATCTGGGAATGACCTGGAGCTGTGGATGATCCCCCAGGCCTATCCTCCCCAGATGGCATGGTGTCCCCCATCTCAGGTCAATCCCTGACCCACTGAGCCCCCCCGAGTGCCACAGTGTGTCCCCCAAATACACCCACTGAAATGAAGACCCAGAGTAGACCAGTCTACTTTATCAAACTGACAACAGCGGGCAGGAATGTAACACCAAAGATACCTCTTCCTGAGCAAACGAGCATTTGTCATTTAAGTGGAAGATTTTTCTCATAGCTTTGGAAAACAATGATAAGATCATGGATGGTCCTATTACATTTTGCAGGCAGCTGGGTGAGAAGAAAGCAAGGCTTAACCATCAGGTGGCACTCTGAGCATGCTGTTCAGCGGAGATGTCACAAAGTGTTCCTGGGCTGGAGGAAATTCCTTCAATTCAATAATATGACATAAACTTCATGAACTGTGATTCATTTCAGGTTAACACCCTTTCTTTATTTCTGCAAAATTAATCATCCAGCTATATTTATTGCATTGTTTTAAAACACAGGAGTCCTAGGAAGAGAAGTACAGCAGCTCCATATTTTCTTTCTGTTTCTTTGTCTAAATATTTATTATGTGGCTTAATATTTTTGCCGAAGCAGAATAATTCCACTATTTGTTCTCTGTAGTAAACTAGCATATCTTGGCATCTGTTCTGAATTTGTTTCTGTCTTTGTCTTAATCTCCTACCATCAAGCTGATCTCAAAATAGGAACCTGAATTAATAGTCTCCAGGTTTTTCACATAAATCCCTTCTTAACCTTTGCGGCCATGTAACGGTATTTGCAGTCTCCGCTATTGTTCTGCATGAGGTTTCACTTGGGAAGAATTTCACTTGAGAGCTTTTTTTTTTTAGGATTACACATCTAGATAAAAAGCATCATATTTAAAATGTCTTCCCAGTTAGTGCCTTGATTTTTTTTTTTTTTTGCAGTAGAGTGTCTTCTACTTTGATACACTACAAGCAGTAGTTTATTATTAGTGTGTGGGTTCTACATGACTGCTTCTATAGGAAAAATTGTAGTTACGGTAATTGAAGGGTGAAATTAAAGGACTTGTGGTTAGCACTGCAGAACAGCACTGCAGACTATAAAATCGCTGTTCTGCTGCTTGGAGCCAGAATTTTGTAACTGGCATCAATGGGAGAGAGAGTGGGCTCTGTAGTGCATGGGCAAATACTACTCACCCGCAGAAGAGAGCAGGGCTGAACGATTTTTGCACAAAACTCCCCCCTCCTGCCTAGCGTATTCGTAAAATCTATTTTTTAACCTTTCTAACCAACTCACCACCGAAAACAATTTAAGTTCTTACTCCCGCGTCATCTGACCCTGACAGTCGGTGTATTCCCTGCCATTCACGGCTCCCATCCCTGGAGCCCTGAACAAAGCCATGCTTGTTCAGAGCAAAAGCATGAGCTCATCCATTGTAATCACCCGGCCGCTTTAGCTGCTGCTCCAAAGGAGGTTTTGTGGCAAATTATGAATGCCTTCAGACAAGCCAGCGCTGGATAAACTTTGGTCGAATCTTCAGGGAGCAAAACTGAGTGGATTAAGTCCTCGTATCTGCTGTAAGAATAGGTTTTCTGAGTGCAGGGAAGCCCTGGTTATTCAGATAACACAGTTGTGTTTCAGCTCCAAATACAAGACCTCTTAGAGGCTCGGGGAACCAAGGTCCCAGTGTGGTCTTCAGGCACCCGCGCAGCCGGGTAACCCAGATAATCCTTTGATCCTCTGACATTCAGGGCTTCAGGGAAACAAAGGTGAGAAAATAAGAAATGCAAATGAGTAATTTTGAAAGTGCAAAGAAAAGGACTTGTTGAAGCTTAAGCTTGCCAAAAATAGCAGTGAAACAACTGCATTTTATGCAGATGAGTTATAATCACATGTAAATTACATTTTTTTAATTGGATTCACCGTAGCTTTCAATTTAGAGACCTGCTTGAGGTACCTAAAGGTCTGTAGTCTCTCCTCCAGCTGTGGCTCCAAAGCACACAACTTTGATAAAAGGGTGGATGCTGCCTGGCTCCTGAAAATCAAGCAACTGATGCCTTTTGTGTATTAAGTACCCAAAAGGGCTTGAAAAATAAACGGAGGGCACTGTCCTGTAGTCATTCACTACCAAGAACAGACTTAACCAGCCAGTAGGAGTTTTCCCACTGCACAGCTGGGTACGATGAAGCATCTGTAGCTCTGCCTCCATACCGTCTTTTCATTATCTTGTATATTAAAGAGCAGACTAACTCCTGAATTTTTAGTATTACATAATCTAGTTAAGTTATATAATCAAGTTAAGAAAGAAGTACAGTGTTGAAGTTCAAGAAGAAGTTCAAGAAATCTTCACAGATTTGCTTGTGATTTGCTGTGGGACCTTGGGGGACTTGCTTTGCTCCTCTATACATCATTTTTCCCAACCATTAAAAATTAATGTGTCGTTACATTCTTGGCACCACAATTCACTAGTGACAGAGGAAGGACAGCTATATCTTGTTTGGGAATTCCTACATCTGACTTGGTTAGTGGAGAGAAGTAAAAGGCATGCACACTATTTTTTCCCTTCTTTGTAATTAGTCCTTAAAACTTCCCTATAACTGAGATGAGCCTACAAAAAAATGTCACAGATGCCAAGGTCTTCACACTTTTTTGATTTCAGTTTCATAACGTGAGCCTGACTTTAAATCTAAAAATTAGGAGCTCAGACTCCTCTCTTAATGTTGTGAGGGCAGTAATCTCTTTATATAACATGGGGAAATGGCATAATTTTGCCAGACAGCCGCAAACTCAGTGGGGAGCGAATCATTCAGACCCTTATCTATTGTTTTCCTGTCCTGATTCATCCCAAGTAATTTTTTCTATGGTTTCTTCTGATTTTTAAATATAATAGAATTCTGGTTTATTTTTTTTCTCCTGGCCACACAGCTGCCTTTTATAAGTGCAGGTTTTATTCAACTAATGCACTAATTATCACTGCCAAGAGAGAGAGCAGCACTAGAATTGCAGATGAAATGGAAAATAGAGCTACAGCAAAAAGTACAGCAGGTTAAACCTAATTCATGACCTTTTAAGACTTGCGGGTTAGCTCTGTGCTACACACTGTGATAACGTGGAATTTCCTGGCTTTAGCAGAGAGATACTCAGATCTCATTGCTCCAAAACACAAAGCATATACCGCTGAAGAAAAAGGAAAATCTTCCTTGTCATATGCCAGGCTGGTGAGCAGTTTGTATTTTTCCCAATAAGATGGATGTGCACATATTTGACTGTCATTTCTTTATGTTAAATTATATATTATATTACTAACATGCAGTCAAGAACACCAAAATAATTAAATCTTGTAGTACCCAGGAAAGTAAATATTTGCTTGTGCTATCACCAGCTTACAGGTGGCATGGAGGAACAGAAGCACAGAGGGATTTATGTGACTCGCCAGACATCATGAAATGAAGGTCTGTCAGAGCCCAGAGATATTCTCTCTTGCAGTCTCATGTTTTAATCCCTAGTCTATCTTTCTTTCCATTAAGATAAAATATGTTTCCCTAATCTACAATATTTAAGGTTTTTTCAGGTAAGCCCTGAATCACTGGTATGCTCTGAAGCTTCCACTGAAAAAAGAGTGGGATCAACTAACATTCAGGAATATTTTAGCTAATGTCATTATTTTTTTAGTATGGTAAATATTACAGGCAAGAGCTGAGAGACAGCGTAATTTTGCCTTTTGCTGCATTCAGGCATTAACATTGTGCGGAGTCACAGGATTTGGGGCAAACGGCTCATTGGTGCTGCCTGTTTACTAAAGCATCTCTCAGTGTGCGAAGACGGATCATCACGGTATGTGTTTTTAAGTTGCTCACAACGCCTGTCTTGCGCAGAGAAATTTGCCATTCCCTTCGCATTGCTGCTGCTGCCCGTGCGTCCCTGTGCAACGTTGCCCATACCCTCTCTATGTCACCAGCCACCGCTAGGTGATCTTCAAACATCTTCCTTGCCGCTCTGCTTCCGAAGGGAGTATGTAAACAGCCAACAAAATTTTCCACAGAGATGCTATTCATGAAAATATTTTTGCACACGCTGCTTTGCAGCCTGCGAGCTGCAGTTCTGAGTTTCCTGGGAAGAAAGCCTATTAAGCTGCCTTTCTGCGGGGATTGCCATAGCAACCCTCGCACAATGCCAATGGCCCAGATTTCCTTCAGCCCCTTCTTTCTGAACTGACAGCAATGATTTTAATGCTCCTTGAACCAAATCTTTGCATGCGGAGACCGCTTTAGGAAAAAAAAAAAAGCTTTTAATCAGGGCTGGTTGTTCTCTTTCCTTTCTTCCTGAGAAGTGAGTGGGGAAGGCTTTTAGCATGGCGTCCCTCTCAGCCCCCTTGAAGTCGCAGCTGGATAATGACCACAAAGCAGTCCTGGGCTCGGCAATTTCAATATCATTCAGGGTTACGAGACACCGTGAAAATGATACTTGCACAGGGGTTGCTTTTTTACAGATATTTGCATCTTTGGGCTGGGAGGTTGGGAGCACGGCATGGAAATAGAAGTGAAGCTATCACAGAAGCAAGGCAAACTCCCAGTTAAGCCTGAGAGCAGGACTGGGACTCCGGGCAGCAGTACTCTGTAAAACGGGGCAGGCTGCTCTGTTCATTTTAAGCATCCCAAAGAGGCCAATATCTGAATGCTACCAGGTCTGTGAGCTGTAGTAGGGCCCCCGCTGACACTCAGTGGGGCAGGGCTGGCTTGTGGTGAGAGCTGGTGACGTGGGAGATGGGAAAGCAGAGCCAACACCTGAGGATGCAGTTCAGAGCCAGCTCCCCGCACGGGTGAAGCCACCCGCCATCTGACCGCAGGCACACCGCACCCCGGGTGCCCAGGGCTGCCAGCGAGCCAGCATATGGCGAGGCAGTTAGACACAGCTCAGGCAGGAAAAGAAATAAAAAATCACCTGTGTCTGACAAATGTGACCCAACCTTTACGGCAAGCAATCCGTGTCTGGGGTTGGGGTGCAGGGCCGCCACAGTCCCCAGGCACCCCTTCTCTCTTGCCGCTGTCCCAGTCATCTCCCCTTTGCTCCTGTCTGCCCTTGGAGGGGCTCCACATCTCATTGCCCACAGGGCATGAAAAGGGTGGCAGGGTGAGGGTAGCCTCGGGAAGGTCCCTGAAGGGGGGACACCGGGTCAAATGCTTGCTGCATTCAGCTGCAGCATCCTGGAGTCCCGCACCCGCAGCTGGCATGCAAACCCCACCACGTGCATCTTCCACAAGGGGAAATAAATCAAAGTTGTACGTGCATTGTCATGCTTGCTAACGGCCAGACTCTAACCCCTTCCTCACAACTCCTCCTCGTATCCATTGGCAGCATTCCCCAGCTGTGCCGCTGTTTGCTGTAAGCATCTGGCCCTCAGCAAACACGTTATGTTGCGGGTAGTGCTTAGCGCTTCGGTCTTAAAAGTCTGTGCAAACATTAGAAACAGAGGGAGCTCCTGAGTCACTGAATCCAGCCCTGGGCTATCTCAGGTAACCATGTCATGCATGCTAACTAATCCTCCCAATAGTCCCCAGATTGAGGGATGAGCTGCCTGGGTCTGTCTGGGGAAGGGAGGGCCGAACCGAAGTGCGTGGTGGACAGCAGAGATCTGCAGGGTCTCATCCCCTCCCCAGCTGAGCCTGCCCTGGTCAGTAAACATGAGCGGTTACTGCTCAGACAGGGATCGTGCCATAGGTCCAAACGAACGGAGCATGAATGCAGAAACGGCGATGAGTGGAAACATGCTTTAGGGGAGAAATAGAAGCCAAGCCCTTGTTGCCTGCACAAAACCTAAGAAGCTCTGGGAGCTGCCCCAGGCTGAGGGAGCTGAGCCCTCCCCGTGTCCGGGGTCTCCCTGCAGATGCTGCATTCGCCTCTCTCAGCCCTGCTGCACTTCGGCTGTTCAGTGCTGGTATCCCGCTGCCCTGTCTCCCCTGATGCCTTTTTGGGCTGAGGATGAGAGGCCTCCTCTAAACTGCCCTTCTCTCTCTGCAGCCACATCCTCACACAAATCCTACCCTGGCAAGGGCAGCTGCCCTCCCTGGGGCCTGGGAGAAATGATCTCCCTAAAACAGGAGCCTGCAGAGAGGCTTGCAACAGCAGAGGTGATGCAGCAGATTCCCCCTAGTTGTAAATGTATTTATATCCCTACCCCATCCGCTTGTGGCGAAAACCCCTTACTAATACCGTGGACGGGAAGGAAACCCTGTTTGCGTTTGTCTGCACTTTTTTCAGCTGCTGGTTTGATGGTCTGCGTGAGCTGTTTCCCCCAGCAGTGCTCTGTAAGCTGCTTCGGTGCTGGGAGGGTGAGAAAGAAACAAAATGTTCCCTCGCTCCTGTTCTCTCCCCATGCTGGAAGGCAGCACTCCATGGGGAGAGGGACCAGGCATCCTCCCTACGGCCCTGCTGCCCAGGCAGCCCTTTCAGCAACCCTTAGGGCAGCAGCTGAGGTGGGAGAAGGACGGGATGGGACAGTTTTGGGGGATTCTCATATTCTCAGAACAGATGTATACAAGCTTTTAATTAAATTTCTCTCATGTATCTGTCACTAGTTCTGTCCGTCACAGCAAAGGGATGAACTATAAACTCTATTTTATTATGTCAGCCAAAAAAAAAGCCCCGTTGGGTTTTATCTAGTATGAATATAACCTTCCTCCCATTCAGAAAGATAACAGCCTGTACAAAACAAATTTTTACAGGGCTATTTGCCACTGCAGGAGCCAGGCTAGGTCCCCATTTGACCACTCGCATTATCTCTGTGCTCACACAGAGCTGGAGGTGTTGTGTACAGCCAGAGCTCCCAGGCCGAGCCGGTTGGAAAGGCTGCTTCACTGCTCTCACTCAGCAGCTCTCAAAGCCAGAACAGCATAAATATTTGTGTGTGAAATAGAAAATAAATCATGCATTTTCCGGAGGACTGGTGGCATTTGTTTTATCGTGCTATGTCTGCAAATATTTGTAAACACTGCATCAATTTGCCATACTACTGCAAAGACTAGGATTCATTGCTTTAAAGCCTGTGTTGAGGCTTGAAACAACTCTTTTTTGCTGAGCTCTTTGAAGACCGTTCATACTCCAAAAAGTATGGTTTGGATGTGTGAGTCTGCCTGTGTTCTCGCACTGGATGTGCCACAGCTAAGGGCAGTGCAGGAGACGCGTGGCCTCCTGGACATTTCTCTCCACCTGGTGACACACAAATGCCATCTCACTAGAAAATACAAGTTTCTATGATCGCTCTTCATGTGGCTCATCCCACAGACCAGATGGAGTTCACAGCCCCACACTGAAATGAAGGCTTTTAAGCAAGAAGCAGGTTAGAAATTCAAGGAGCTGCAGACAGTCCACATGAAGCTGGCAGGAGACAGGCGAAGCACCACAGCTTTCCCACTGCAGCCAGATTATAAACCTCAAGATTTATAATTCAGGCTGCAGAAAACAACCCTTGAAATCCCGTATTTCTGGGCTGCTTGTCACACTGGTGCCGTGGAGTCTCCTCCGCGCGCCCTGCTCCTTCGCATGCTGCCGCGCTCCTTCCTACTCCCCCTGCTCCCGCATGTGCCCTGCAGGACTGCATCCTTCAGCCACCACAGGGTTTTAGTAGAGATGGAAAAACCCCAGAAGACCAGGCAGTCAGCTCCATAGATATGTGAAAAAAACACTGCACATTGCTAACCGTTTGCACATTGGAGAGGAGGCAATGGACCCCCTTCCTTGGGCAACTGTCTCGCAGGACGTGGTGCTTCAGAGCTGGGAGCAGCCGTGCCTCGGAGCGGAGGGAATCGCTTTCCCCACACCTCTCCTGAGCTGATGTTTGCCTGACATTCTGCTGGAAAAGGTGCTGAGCTCATCCTCTTCTGGGAATACTCCTGGCAACTTGCAGGCGCATGCCATGTCTCCTCCACCAGGCCCTTGCCCTCTCAAAACAGCACCAGAGGAACCACGGGGCTTAGCAGGGCAAAGTCTCCCAGAAACATTGAGCATCAACTTTTTGTAGGTCCAGCCACCCCAGGTGGAGAACTGAGGACTAGTGCAAAGATGTCAGCCAGCAACCTGCAGGATAACAGACCCTCATAAATACTGTTGGCCAGGGCTGCAAGGGCCTCTCTGTTGTAGACGCTCACATTTGTATTTCTTTTTATTATGGAATAAAGCTGAAGATGCTAGGAGCCTGAGTCATATGGGTGTGTAATGTTACAGACGGTTTTTATGTGACTGAGCCTTTTGGCAAGACACTAACTTCAACTGCTTGCTTGACCCAACTCAGCTGTACCTGGCATGGAGTTTGCCAGATAATCCTGGTGCTGTGCTAATCCTCCATGTTAAAGTCAAAGCTTGACATACAGTGCTTACCCACCTCTCATCTCCCTGATTTATGACACATATAAACCATGAGATTATTAATTTTGTCTAATTCACTTACATATTTAAAAGGTGCCACGTATTTGAACTCTGATGGTCAGGTGGGCCCTGGCTTTACTTATAGGTTGAGGGTCTCACCCCTCTGCCTCACGTGGTGATTTTCTTTTACTGCCAAGTCTGTTCCTACATATTTTATCTTTCTCTTTCAAGCTGGCAAAGCCTGACTCCACTCTTTGGGTTTTGGATTTTTTGTCATGAATACTGGAAAACAGGCAAGAGGTCTGGCTGTGACTTTTTGTTGGCCTTTAATGAAGTAGTTCATATTTTATGCCCCATTTTTTTCTACTAACACTGACTAGTGAAGCCTGCCTTTGTACTCTCAGCTGTACTGGATGGTTAATCTGCGAATGTTTATGGAAAAGTGATGGAAGAGAGATAACTATATATATTCCCTTATTGAGACCTGCAGCATTTTGCCTGATTTCTCCTGTAGAGGCATCTCCTTTGTATGTAGCTCTCACGTCCTGCCTGCATCCAGGACAGTACCTGATCCAAGCATACACTATTATTTCTGTCCTGTTGGAGCATGTTCCCAGCAAAAACCCTACATGAGTCATATCACCCTCCCAAACCCCCTGCCTGCTGCCAAGACATCCAGCTGCATGAGAAGGAAGCAGAAACTGTCACATGAGAAACTTTTTGACGGTCGATTCCTGTCTGCCATGCATTTGTCAGAGCCTCTTCAGGCAACATTCATCAGGCTGTGCTGCCTGATTTGCAGCAAGGCTTGCTTTGCCGTAGGAGATGTGTGGTAATGAATTCCCTTTGGGTCAACTTCATCTGCAGCAGAAAACCAGACAGATGGGGCCTGAGGGAAGCATTTCCATAATGAAGCAGAGAGGCAGAGTACCTCTAAGGATGGCAAGAGTTCCCTTTTATTAATAACATTCTTAAATAACAAGCACTTTTGCTAATCTTTTCTCACTAGCTACTCTTCTCAGAAGTCCCTTAATTCAGTTTACTGCTTCCCCTTTGATGCACTTGAGCCTTCTTAAAGCCCCATTCACAGATTTTTATTGTATTTCAGCCCTTTATGGACTCATTCATTGATTTGCTGCGACTCCAACAGAGCTGTTAATGGTGCAGATGTGTAGTTATCACATATATCAGAGACACCTGTTGTAAATGTTGGGTTTAGCCCCCTCTATAAAACTCAGAATGTTCTTTTTTTCCCCATCATTGATGACCAGAAACAAACAGGACATGCGTGAGGGACAGGGCAGGGAGTTGGAAGAAGGCGAGAGTGGGAGGAACATGCAAGTGATTTTCATGGAAATAACTTTCAAATGGCTCATTTTCTATCATTTGAAGTCCAAAGACTAATGCCCAACAGGAAATGTCTTTGCTTCAGCAATATTTCTTGGCCACCCACTGTCAGAAGTCCTCAGTGTGTCATGTCCTTCTATGTGGGTTCATGGTTTACATGAAATGGTAATGTCCTGCTCCTCAGTATTCCAGTGACAAACCACACCATCAGAGCAAGACTCTTGGCCTCTCATGCTTTTAAGAATGAGGGGGATAATGCCCACCTGTGTAAATCACATTGCTACCTATGGCTAGAATTGGCCTTTGTTAATCTCTACCCCAAAGTAATCCAGACCACTGGAGGAGTCTGATGCTGGCTCAGCAATTAGCTTTGTTTTGTGGTTTTATGCATTTTTCTGCTTCCGCTTCTTTGGAGGCTCATGAAACTTTTACAGAACAGAAGAGGGACAGTGAAGACTCTGGCTTGTTCATTGTGCTGCTGGCTGTAGAGGGTTAGAAGTAATGGGACTGACTTGAAAATCACAAGTCATAAAATAATATCTATTTTTTTCATTTGTTTACTCCTCCATTTGGACCCTCTGACTAAAGCCAGGGCTGCATTTTCAGTTTTTTTCAGCAAAAAGAGTGCAGTTAAAAAGGAAAAAAGAGGGATGGAATAATTTTCAGGAGGTGAGACCTGCAAGAAAGCCAGCAACTACTGTGAGCACTGATAAAATCAAAGAAGGTGGCAATGCTGCATTAAAAACAGTTTTGGAATTTAATTTAATTTTAAAACCTGTTTTATGCCTTGTCTGCTGCCTTTAGCTAATTTCAAGCCCAAGCTAACTCTGCTGTTGCTAAGCCTTCCAGGAGAGAAATTCATGTTTGTAAGGGCCATTACAGTTGACACAGCAGGACTTCGGCTGAAAACTAATCTGATGTGAAGGTTGAGTCTGGAGGACACCCTGGTGCTTATTGCCGTGCCCCTGGCTGCTGGGTCAGAGAGAATTTGGTGGAACTCAGCACCGAGTATAAGGGTTGCAATTGTGCTGGTGTGGTGGGCGGTGAGAGACAGCCTGTTCCTACGGGCATGGGGGAGGGATGGGAGGTGGAGGGGGCTGGGGAAGGAGACCTTCATTTGCCGCTGCTCCCAGGGCTCTTAATTGCAGTGGCATACATGGTGATAAGCTGCTGAATTGCCTTTCATTGGCCAGGAAACCCAGCATGTGAAAAAATTCAGTATGTCATTGTCTGTTTGCATAGCTCGCTGCCTGACCCACCAGTCTGCACACAGGACCGGGAAAATAAAGGCAAATATTATTGCCACTCCAAGAGCCACCGACCGAGGCATCATCCTGCCTGGCCAAGAGAGGTGGAAGGATCAGGTGGTGGAAACTGGTTCACATTGGCCACATTGCATGCTTCCTTTCTCCTCTTTTTGGGCCATAACCTCTGTGACAAAGCATTTTCCCAGCTGCAGGTGTATGGCTGGGCCACACAGTGCTGAAACTGGAGAGCGAGGGGTGGCACATGCGTTAGCGACTGCGAGTGGAGACAACTTCCCCTGGATTTCACAGTTCCCAGACCTAACTCTTGAGCACTGAGTATTTGCAGGGAACCTGTAGTTTGCTTATTTATTTATCTAGCTCTTCCTGTGACTTCCAAGGAACGGTTTCCTTGTCCTTATGCTAATTCAAGCCCTGCTGAATAAAGAGGCTTTTTGTCCCCCATCCCATTCTGCGAGAGGTCATCTTTATTCAAGAGCCATGAATGATGTGCTCGGGGTACTAATCGCACACAAAGAGCCCGGTCCGGAGCCAGCCAAGCGTACAGCTGTCCTTTTGTTTACAGAGATGGAGAGGGAACCTAAAAAGTGCTCCTGCCCCAGGGACAATAGCAGCGGCTCGGGAGACGCCTGAGATTTGGCAGGGCCCCTCTTTCCTGGTGCTAAAGGGCCTTTATTAAACATACATCACGTCAGCGGCTACCGAGGCCCTTTCTCAGCTTATAAAAGATTCCCCTTTACTGCTTAAGTGACACGATGGAAAGGAATCGCTCTGAAATACCCCAAAGACTGGAGCAATGGACCAGGTTGGGGACAAACGACACTTCTGACTGTTTAATAGTAGCGCTCTTCTGTCGCTGTTACAATGATGCTTGCAGCTGGGTTAATTTTTTAAGCTGGCTGGTGATTCAACCTGCTTTGTTGATTTTGTGTTGGCTTGAAAAGTCAGGAGGTAACGAGGACAAATTTTATACCTGTGAGTTATGAAGAATAACGTAGAGCCCTACAAGCCCTAGGATAAATACATTGCCAGTGCTGGTATCACTGGAGAAGTGTGAACGCCTCAGGACCAAGAAAATAACTAAGTGTAGAGCATCTCTGCAAAAAGCAGCGTAGCTCTGTTAAGGGAACAATTATTAGACTTTCCTATTCAGCAATGTAAGACCTGACTACAGTATTTCCCTGAGGTGGGGAACAGATGCTCTATTCCCTTGTAGATAAAAGGGCAGTCTGAGTATCAGGAACAAAATTGCTCACGGAAAACAAGTCGCTTCAAGTACTGCTATTGGCAAATCCTGTACCTCACTAGGCAGCGGGTGGTTTTGTGCAAGGAGAGGGCCTGAGGTGTCACTGGGAGCACAAGACATGGCAGCCATGGGAGCTTCAGGCAAGATGCACTCTGTTTATTCATATTTGTATCCACCTGTTGTTTAAAATTGCACTTTAATTGTAGTGATAGCTGATTCAGACCATGCCTTGCCCATCCCTCCTTAAGCCCTGCTTGTGTTAACCTTTGTTTCCCTTGAGTTGATATACCTGACTGTCCAGCTGTCTTTCTTGCTAACAGACAGTTGTCACAAGGAACATATTTCTCTCCCACAAGCATCCCTGCCTGCTTCTGTGCTCTCTCTGGATTGGTGTCTTGTGAACTCTTGCAGGCCAGGCACATTAGGGCTGCCCAGCAATGAGCTCAGTCCATGCACTTGCATTACACACTAGAATAGGTCATTCAATAGGTGGCATTAATTCCCTAATTCAGCATCAGTGCAATGCTCCATGACATTTCTGATCATCACCTTGTGGAGTTTGGAGAGCGTATTAGTGGCTTTCATAGGTGAGGTCCTGCTGTCAGCAGGTAACAAGCAGAGCTCATTTTCATGTAACTAGTAGAGCTCCTTTTTCGTGTTTCCAACACAACATATTCTGCAGCTTTTGACAAGGATCCCCCCCAATCTCCCAAGGATTCGTAAATAACTGAGCCTACAGCTCTATGCGTCATGGCACAGCTCCTCTCTGAAAAACAAGTTGTTGCTCTGAACCACCCCGATCACCAAGTCTAAGGTCCATTGCGGTTTCAGTTACACGAGTGCGGGCTGCTTTGCGCTTTCCACGCAGGACTCCCAGGTTCAGCTCCCAGTGCTGATAAACGAGCAGGTTTCACTGTTTTGATTTACTGTCTGTTTGCATAAAGCTATATTGACTGTTTGGATTTTTCAGGGGATTTATGTTGTGTTACTATATTCTATTAAAATTGGTTTTAAAATAATTTTGGGGCATACTTGATTTTTTCCTTTAAGGCTTTACCTAATTTGTAATCTGACCTAAAGCCATCAGGCTGGCTTTAGGTCCAGTTTGATCCTGCCATATTCTGGCACAAGTTCTACAAGTTATCATAGAATCAAAGAATGGTTTGGGTTGGAAGGGACCTTAAAGATCATCTAATTCCAGCCCTCCTGCCATGGGCAGGGACACCTTCCACTAGACCAGGTTGCTCAAAGCCCCATCCAACCTGGCCTTGGACACTGCCAGGGATGGGGCATCCACAGCTTCTCTGGGCAACTTGTTCCAGTGCCTCACCACCATCACAGTGAGGAACTTCTTTCTTACATCCAGTCTAAATCTACCCTCTTTCAGTTTAAAGCCATTACCCCTTGTCCTATCACTACATGCCCTTGTAAAAAGTCAGTGAAGAGTTGCTAGTTTGCACTAGCAGTAACTTTGGCCCCGAATCTGCAACAATTTATTCTCATTTAGAAAAGACAGCAGTGTTGTCTACATATCACTGGGACAGTCACAGAGAGCACATAAAGTCAAGTGGCTTGGTTTGCCTTACCCAGTGGCTGGAGTTCTTTCCATCTGATACTTGCCTTCTGAAGATCTTGGTGACACTGTACCCACATGAAGTTTATTCAGAAAGACACATTTTTCCTGATGTTAGTAATGGGCTGGAAAAAGGCCTAATGGAGTGTTAGTAACACAGAGACCAGTCATCACATTGCTATCTTCACAAAACTCATCTATATGAAATGGTCATGTTTTTTACACATGTCATTAAACTTCAGTTTTCTCCTAAATAATATATTCCAGAACTGAGATATATATTTCAAGATATTGAGATATGTATAAATTCATATCTCAGTGCGTATCTCGTACGGAAAATATGTAAAGTTGAAGTATCAAACCCTAGTTTACCCAAGTAAAGTTAGTGTATCAATGCTTAGTGGAGCTGACACCAATGAAAGGCAGAGAGAAAATGATGTATTAATGGCTTTGGATCTTCAGTTTATTCTTTCTGATTTGCTACAGACCAGAATAAAATGCACAATAGCATAGGTGAATCATTCTATGTGCTCTCTTTATATTGAGAAGTTTTAAGCAGTTTTAAATGTATTTTTTTTCTTTAAAATAGTTTTTCAACTACTAGGATGCACTGACACGACTTTCAAATATATTTCATATGCTCACTAAACAGAAGAAGAAGGACAACAAATGTCAAAGTGAAAATGTGCAGAGGATGGGGAGATGATTCAGCCTTACTGATAGCTATTTACCATGGCAATTTGCTTTATAAGTTGCAGATGTAACTTTTAGCAAAGCAGGATCATTTTGGACTGTTTCTTCTCCATGCCTTAGTGTCTCCATCAGTTGAAAAACTTTGCTAGGACTGAATATGTAACTTGTGTTTAGTCATACAAACGAGAAAGCAGATTCTCACAGTTTCTGTGCACCAGATCCAACCTAAGTGTGGCTGCCCGCTCCCCCCACCCCATGGTCTTCTGCGTTCAGCACTCTCCCTGGAATGTTTGAGCTGTTGGAAGGATGGGGAACTCCCAGATCTTCACTGTTTGGGTCCTATCTGAGAGCACAGATGTCTGCATGTGGCAAATCTTGTTCCTTCGCGCCCATGCAGGACCACTGAACTCTTTTCACATGAGTCACAGCCTCAGGACCTGGCCTGTAGCACTGACACTTTTCTGGGGTGGTTTGGCTCGGTGCTTCCCAAGCAAGTTCTTGGGAATTTAGTACTATGTACAATTTCCAATGGTATCCACAGCTTATTGCATGTGAATGTATGAGATGTGCTCTCAGAGACTAGCTTGAGCTAGTAGAGCACAGGTGCTCCTAGAAAGCACGTGGGTCATGGGTGGACTAGGTTCACTGTCTGCTTTTTGGGGAAGGATTGCCATTGGCTATATGTACAGCGCTGAAATAGCAGAGCATCAGCATTTCTGAGATACAGCTATCCAGTTATTGATTAATAAAAGCTTAATATAGCGAGAAAGTCATCACAGATAAATAAATGGCATGTCCCTGCTGAACAAGTGTGTATCTGTGGGGGTGCATGATTTCTGACAGTGTCCTAAAAGGTGCCAGGGAGCAGTAAAGGATTCACTACCTATTTTTTTCAGCTTTTACTGTACCATAGGATGTAGGTTCAGATCCTTGAAATTTGTGCCACCAGTCCCTCATACCAGCGAAAAGGAGCTCTGATTCTGGTCTGCTACCAGAGCACATGCCCATCTCTAGATAAAGGACATAAACTCACTACCCAATACTGCACTTTGGTTTGTACTTAGGTAAAATTTGTGCACTTTATTCTTCTACTGTCTCTTGAAATGCTCCTGACAACTGGGTCCTTTCTACACCCATGCAGAGCTTTAGCACCAGAAAAGCTGAATTCTGGTCCTGAAATTACCTGAACTTGCAGGGAAATGTGCTCCTGTTGATTTTTTTTTTCCACTGAACTGATACGAAGCTGTATTAATCCTGGCAAACTTCTTAAACCATTTTCCCAGCCCAAGTAGCACGTGCTTGATTGGCACTTCTGCAAAAAAAGGGATCTGAATGCGAAATCCTCGTTTCTTTAGCAGCATCATTCACATGTAGGAGCTGCCAGATGGCTGTGGTCTCCTGGGCCAGCCCATTGCGGGGAGCAGGGAAAGCGGCACACAACATGCTGGTGACCATGGGCTTACTGGTGCATGGGCCAAAGGAGGCAAATCCCACCTCCTCCCCACTTCAGGACATGCTATTGTCAAATGATTCCCGCCTCTGCATGTCAATCCTGCCTCTGGGCTATAAGCAACAGTGAGTTTGTCAGTTCTCAGCGAGGTGTGGAGGGAGAGCTACCGCACTGCATCGATGATGCCGATGGGCTTGGTGGAGCTAGGATGTCAGAGCCTGGATTAGGAGCGGAGCAGCTGGAAGGGGGTGGGCAGGGGCTGGGGGTTCAGCAGAGTGGGGTAGGAGGGTGCCCCACTTACTTAACAGCTGCAAAAATTGCAAGGAGCTGGCTTCCCTCCTGTCAGAGCCCAAGGAGCTCGTCGTGCCTCCTGAAATGCTGGGGCGTGCAAGCTCAGTGCAGCACCGGCACTGAAAAGGAAAGCGGGGTTGTTTTCTGGAGGCAGTTGAAGAAGCAGGCAGGGGTTTTAGGGTGGTGCCTGGGAGTTTTCAGGCTACTGCAAGGAAATTTGTGGTATCCAGTGTCTCATTCTCTGCCTAACAGATGAAGGTCACCAGCATGAACTCAGACACCACCATTTACATTTTGATCCATTACAGAAACTAGATCCTTTTTTACCAGTCCCTACTGTCTGCAGGTGAAGATACCAACTTCAGTCACAGTAAAAGTGCTGCTGCCTTCATTAGCCTTGCCTCAGCAATCCCTGCTGCCCTCGCCTGTGACGTTTGCTATTTTTATCCTCCGTAAAGACAGTGCAATCAACTCCCTCTGCTACCAAAGGAGCTCTGATGGATAATTTAATACCAAACATTTAGATGGTTAGTGGTGCAGGGAGGCTTTTTTACAGTCAGAGAGAAGCTGAACAGACGAAGGTTGTGCTGTACTTCTGAAACCTCCGAAAATAGCAACATGGAAAACCCATAGTGGGAAAAACTCTCCAGAAGTGTCAAATGCCAAAAGAGCCTGGTGGCTCAGGAGGAAAAGAGGGGCTCCTTAGAAAGGAGGCTATTCACCCGTTATACCCGGGCCTTGTGTCACCCTGCAAAATGGGCTGGCTTCTGGTGTGGCCGAGCAAAACACGAGGCAGCTATTCAGATTGTCAATGAGTTAAACAAATCAGGCCACGCTTTTGTCTGCCTTCAATTACACCCACTACCGTTGGTCCAAAAACAGAGTAAACAACTCTACTTTCCCCACTGGAGGAAAGACACAATTTCTCTGAAGAAGCTCTCCTGATATTAGAGTTCACCTGTTTTACTTCTTTTTCAACACTGGCTCTACTTCTTGGTCACCTCACTTGTTGCTGGAGGAAGGGTGCTTATCGTATCTTGCAGAAGAGCATGTGTTATGGTAGATCACATTCTCTTTGATAGCTTCTGCTGACTGGAAGATGCCCTCATGCTGAGCTGTGCACACAGTTAACATGACAAAACTCCTTCTGAGTGGGCACAGATGGGCTGGCGTAAATATATCTATATTGGGATAGCTACTCCTGTACAGAAGTGGAGTAACTCTCCCCATCTAAAACATATGTACCAGTTATACCAGTACAATTTATGCACCAAGGGAGGTAGTCATATAACTATATACAGTGGTTAAAATGGGATTTACCAGCTACTGGGATGAATGTTTATTCTTATGCATACAGAAATAAGTACAGGTCTGTTATTATTCTGTCCTGTGTAGCAGACACAGTATGGACCCGTATGGCTAGCAGTATGAAGCACCCTATAAGAGTTTGTTTCCTGGATATATCAATGAAAACATACCTTGGCAAAAATAATTATGGCAGGATGAAGATTGCCCATGTCCTGTCTGAACAGCTGTGTTGAAATAATTATGGTCAGAGGTGGGTTAGGATCCTCCCTCAGTCCAAAACCCTTCTGGCTTTGAGATTTCAGTCATACCAATAGAATAAAGGAAAACCCTTTCTTTTATTTTCGAACATTTCAATAAGCTCCTCAGCTCATGTGAAGTCCACCTACATCAGCTAATGGTGTGGCTTGTCAGTGGGAATCCCTTTTTAAACCTGAGATGAATCATTGTGGCGGTGTGAGAAGACCCATACTGGATCCCTCTGTCCATCTTCCTGATGCACTGGGCATAGTTTCTTATCCCTGGTCCTTTGCAGGGGCTGAGCACAAGGGAGACACCTAAGATTTCCCTCAGCATTGATGGGTGCCAGTCTTAGGGCCATGGTAGACTCATTCCCTTTCTCTTGAGTGTGCTGAGGAGCAGAGACCAGTGGGACATGAGCATTAATGCTGAGCTGGAGCATTCACATTCCATCCCCGCTTATCACTTTTATCTTACCTTGATATACCCCAGCCTTGAGGCATAAAGGATCTGGCCTTTGCTAATATTTTGCTAGAGCCCAGCAACAGGACTTCTATTTTGTCTCGCAGGGCTCGTTTCAAAGATGCCTGGTCCCCAGAGAGGCAGCTGACATTCTCTCTTTCTTTATTTCATCCTGCCAGCTGTCTTGTCGTTTCTGTCTTTTAGACCTGTTTTTGTTCCTGGGCAGAAATACTTGTGCAGGTCAGCACTGAGCTTTCATTCAGTAGCAAGCTAAGTAATTTTTCAATGGCATAATGTTAGCCTATTTTAATCCCTGCATAAATTCACTCTCCTATAACCTGGATACATTTAATTTAATGGCAACGGTGAGTCTCATCAAGAAAATAAATGGCAGAAGATGTAAAAAAAAAAGTCCCAAACCTTTTCTTCTGGTTTTCTCAGAAAGACTTTGCAAAGCGGATGGAGGACGCAGAAATATACCTTACACTGCATTGCCTTGGTGACTTTTCCAGGCCAGCAAACATGGTCCTCAGTACCTGCTATTTCAGTCCCTAGCTCAGCCACAGACATCACCATAAAGATAAATTTTCTACCTTTTGATGGGAGATGCTGACGTAGAGAATAAGAAGCCAGGTTGCAGAATCAATCCTTGTGTCTCCCAAACCGACAGCAAAAGCCATGATAGTTCTTGTAGTCTTTGGCAGCTTACCAATGCCAACAGGTTTTCCCAGTATGAATGTTAACCAAAAAAGCCTTCTTCCTGGCTAAAAAACACCCCTCCCAGAGTAATCTCCACCTCTGCTTCCCCAAGGTCCCAATTACAACCATGTGAGAAACTCTTCTCTCCCTTCCCTTTGCTTGCAGCTGTGTCTTTGTGGTGTGGGTGGTATTGCTGCTTTGTAGGTAGCAGTGCCCCAGGGCTTCATTTTGTGAATCGCGCTACAGCAGCCACCTCTTCTTATCTGCCAATCAAGGTATTCTCTGACTAGTCATTTTATAATCTACCATATAATACTTCACAATCTACTGTAGGGTAGGCTTTTGCCAAGATATTTCAGTTTACTCAGAGTAAATACACACTAAACTCATTTAATCTAGAATGCATGCAGCTTCCAAAACTTCCTGTCCTCTCTGCGTCCTCTGTTTACAAAAATTGCAGCTCTTCCTCCTGCAGCTTGGATGCTAACAGGACTTTATTTCATTCTTCTATCTTTTCTCTTCTTTAACTGAAAGTTGCTACCAGCTTCTCCTGAAGTCAAGGGCAAAGTTGTGATGGACTTCAGCAGGTGAAAGGCTGGGTATTTAGCTACTGTGTTCATCTACCAGAAATGAGGAGAACAGCATCACCTCCATGGGATGTGAGGGCACCTTTGAAATACATTATCCACCGTAAAAATGAGGCCGTCCAGCAGCACAGCTGCAGGCAGACCACTCACTCCATGACAGATCGAGTTACCAGAAACCAGACTTTTGAATTACCAGACTTACCCCGAGCGTGGCTAAATTGTCAAGAGGACTTTAAACATTAGCCCTGGCAATGCTGAGAAAAGAATGATATTGTGAAAAACCACGTTGTTGTGCCAAATAAACTTGCTTAGCGTCAGCAAGTGAGATAGCCACATGGGAGGGTTTGGTTGCTGCAAATATAATGTCATTGGGGTGCATTTTTATGTCCTGACTGGTTGGGAAAATTTTGTGAGAGTGCTGATAGCAGCATTTCGTTGGAAAGAGCTGCTCCCTATGAGCAGCCTGTGCTTTCCTGGGGTGCCTCTCCCACTGCTCTCAGGGAGACTGTATCTCCCTGAGCACCACGGCTGAAGGTTCGACCTGATGCACCTTATTAGCACTAAGACGAGCGATGCTTTAGAGATGTGTATTTCCTCCATCGCTGCTGAGCAGTAAAATTACTCAAGCCCTTCACGTACTTACGGGCTTGCCCCGGTGGCATCAGCAACTGTGCTCAACTGGTCCCATCCATCCCCACCTGCTCCATTAGTCGCACATGGTGCCTCCGCGGTGGGGCAAGCCCCGGTGTCAAGGGCCCGAGCTGCAGCTGCTGCAGGCCCAGATGCCCCCAGAGCTCAGGTATCAGTCAGGGATTTTCATTGAGGTAAAGAGATACGTTGACCGAATTCCTTGCCCCTCATTCCTCCCTTTTGTTCTGTTGGTATTCTTCCTCGCGTTTTGAGGAAGCCTCTGCTCTGTGGGAGACCCGTAGGACATCAAGCAAACAGGCAGCGAACGGCCCAGAATTTCTTGAGAACACCATTATTTTGCAGATTGTTCCTACGCAGGAGGGTTCACGAGGAGTGAAATGTGTGGGAATGGCGAGCCCACAGCAGGGGGCAGTGCTCTATGGAAAATCCATGGACAGGCCTTCGGCCATTTTGAGCATGGGAACTGAAATCACAGGGCCTGGCGCAGCAACCTGGACTTTCTTTAATATCCCTCGTACTCCCTGCCGAGAAGCAGCACTTGCAGTGAGGAGGGTGTATGCACAACGTAGGTTTTGTTTCTGTCTCAAACACGTGCTGGATTTGAGATTAAAAATTTCCAGGAGATGTTTCAGTGTTTAAATCCATGCATATATTTTTCCAGATGTATCTGGTGTCTCCTTGGGCCATTTCTAGAAAGGAAACTCAAACGCCCAAGGGACCTCCACAGCACCCTGAAGAGGGAGCCCTCAGCAACTTGCCTGCCTTTATCAACCATCGTTTTGGAATCACATGCTACCCCAAGAGGGGCCATTTTAATTAAAACTTGAAACTATTGCCAGCCCTTCCACTCGACACCAGCGTCAGCCCTTTTCCTGTGTTTACTGCAGACACATCCTGCCCGGAGCTCTAGCCAAACACAACGGCATCTTGCAAATAAACACTCAGCGGTGAGGTCCAGGCCCTCCCTCCTCCCTGTTTGTGGACTGCCACCCCACTGCCCTGTCCTGGGGCATGATGGCCATGCTGTGGGGAGGACAGCTGGGGAGGATGGCCGTACCATTTGGGAGGGAATGGGGACAGGTGGCCTTGACGAGCTGAGCTGCAGCTCGCTCCTGCAATTTAAGCAAACTCAAGGCTTTGCTGAAGGTCTGCTGTTGCCATTTAGGGTAGAAAGTGGTTATTTTCTCATTGTTTTGGACCATGTTGCCACTGGGGAGCTCGGCTGGAGGTAGTAAGGAGCTCTCCATCACCCTCGCGCTCTCTCTCTTCCAGCCTGCCTCCAGCACACAAAGATCTCAAAGGGACACCACGTGTGAACCTCCACTGTGCTTCCTGCAAGTGTCAGGGTAGTGAGATAATTTTCCTAGCTAATTTGTATCTATTTACTTGCTTAGACTTGCAATCGGTGCAAGCAGGTGAGACTGCTCTTGCCGGTCCCTCCTACCCAGGACACACCAACCTCTGCTTGCTCTCCCATTCATGACATCTCCACAGAAACCTCAGAAGTGGCATTCAGGGTAGAAAGGGTTTGGAAAGGATTGCAGGTCCTTGAAGAAGCCTTTCACACCATCAGCTTTGTCTCCTACATCCCCAGAGTCCCCGCAGGTGCCTGAAGCCACCAGGAGAAGCACGGCAGTGCTGCCCAAGCCAGGAGACCTTTGTCCTTTAGGAGCCGCACAATGTTGGCCCTGTGTTTTGCTTTCTGTTTTCATGATCTCTGCTCTCCAGCTTATCCTCTGATCCCTTTCCCCTCCTCCCTCTGACATGCCTCTCTGGCTTTCCCAAGCACCATGCCAAGACACTAATTACATTCCTTGTGCTCCTGCGTTTCCATTAATGGCTGAGGACTTGGACCCGTTCCTCCTTCCTTCTCTGCTCCCGGTGTACCTGTCCCTGGCCCAGGAGATGGTCCTGCCCCGGGCAAAGAGCCAGCACTGAGGGCACCACATGGGATGGGACAGGACTCCGAAATCCAAGTGACCAGAGAGGAGACAGCCTGTGTATTCTCAAACGCACATATGAAGGGTGGGACATGTTGCCTCAGGGTTGCATGGGTTCAAAAAGCAATTAGACAAAATCACTGAAGGCAAGTACACCCAGGGCTACTAAACACACAGGCATCACCCCTAAAACAGGACGTCCCTCAGCTGTAGGTCAGAGGAAGCTGGGTGAGCATTCTGGGGAAGGCACGTATATTTTTGCTCTGTTCTTAGCTCTTCCCTGTGTTGCACCAGCAAGTGCTCTGCAAAGTCAGAAAAGTCATATAAGACCATTAATTCTCTTCCACAGGAATTTCTCTCAAAATATTGCCTGCCATATGCCCACTTGCTTGTTTCCACGTTTCCAAAACCAGGGAGCTAATCTTCCACCGCAGGGAGCAAGGAACTGGCTTCACCTTGTGAATGGTGTACCAAGGTGGCAATGGCTTAACTGGCAAGAAAGCACATGCAGCTGGCCGCCTGTTCTTCTGCCCAGAGGTGCAGAACGCATCATCTTGGCACCAGCAATCCTCCTGGTTCACCCATTATATCCGAAAAGGTGTTTTTGAGCCTCTACAGTGACATGCTGGAAGCTGCACAGGACTTGATGGGAAGCTCCCCCAGGCAATCTCAGTTCTCAGCATTGCTGCTCAGCCTGGTGCTGTTCATCCAAGAGCTGCTGCTGCTGCTGCTGCTGCTGCTGCTGCTGCCCATCTTGCCCGCGTGCAGCCTCTCCTCTGTGGGCTGGGACCCTGCCCCATATTCATGCTCACTATCTCATTCAGCTATCAGGCCCCAGCCTTGAGGTGCCACAGGATTCCTGTGCCTCCCCCTGACTGTGCACCCTCAGAGGAGCAGGTCTGAGTTCCAAATTGTGTCTATATAGGGGAGGGGGAAGCCCTGGGAGAAGTGTCACTGCATCACACCAATCCCCCAAGACAAGCTGCACCAGATCTGTTTAAAGCAATAGTCACCCAAAGGCTGTGCAGCATCACTCCCAGCAAAGGCTCAGGAAGCTCTTGTGCAAAGCTGACCTAATTTACAGCTTTCGGTGCTATTCTGGTAGTTTTGGATGTAGCGAAAAGGAACCTGGCATCTATCCTCATTTAGTACCCATCTCAACCTGACTTTGAAATGTCCTACTGAAAGTACAGCCAAGGGAAACTTTTTTTTTTTTTAACAGACAAACAGCCAAGGGGGAATAAAAAGCAGGGAAGAGGGAGTCAGAAAGAAGCAAACAAAGAGCAACCAAGGATTTGGGGACTGCAAATAGCTTCATGAATAGTATTATCCCCTGGAAATCAAGTGGCTGGAAACACTTGCCTGACCTAATATGCAAATCTTTCCTGGGAAGGGATGGGGCAGATGGGATTGCTTGTATCCAGTGCTGGGCTGTCGCAGGTGGGCAGGTGAGCCTCCTTGGCTGGGCAAAGAGTCCGAGGCTCTTTGGCACGGCCAGAGGCCTCTGTGTGTGCCACCTTTGGGGAGGCTACTACAAACAAGGTCAGGTCATTCTGGTGAAAATTGGAGGGAGGAAGGGGATGCACACAGATGGTGGGGGCCAGCACTGGCCCGTGGGAGCTCAGAGCACCTTGCAGGGGGAGGCCCCTGCGCCCACAGATAAATGTGAATGTGCATGGGGGCCACAGAGGCAGACAGGGACCCCCTGCAGCCCCACCTGGGGAACGTGGACTTTTTCCTGGGAACGGCAAAGAGCCTCTAACCCCGCAGTGTGGCTGCTGCTGACACTGTACCACCAGCACACGTATTGCAGCACACGGAAGGTGGGTGCTCCGCTCCCTCTGCCCTGCCGGGGCAGCTCCAACCAGCCCAGTCGGGAACACGCTGCAGCAAACACACCTCTGTTTACAAAGTATTCTTGAATAATGGCCCTGACATTGCACCAAGGGAGCCAACATATCCTGGTGAATGCAAAGGGCGTTTGCTCACCCTTGTCCTTGTCAGCCCATGGCATGGAGGGACCTTTGCTGCTGCGTCCCTGCTGCAGAGGAAGGGCCATCCCTCCTGCTGGCCGGCGTGGTGCTTACTGGGGAATGCAGCTGGTGCATCTAGGCACCCCTGTTCCCAGGAGCCCAAAGCAAGAGCTGTGACAAGGACTGTTTTTTTCACCAGGTGGCTTCTCAGGACATTTTCATGTGTGCTAGGCTTGGCTTTCCAAGGCAGAGAGGTCCAAAATCAGAGCGATGTTTGTGAGTAGAGGTTATTAGGTACCAATAGCGCATAAAGTATCACTAGATGTTTTCTTGTCGCCAATGCACACGAGGGCTTACCTGTGTACAGCATTCCCAGGGCACGGCATTTTACAGCGGCTGCCTAAGTGGTGTCAGCCAGTGATGCACCAGGCTAGCATGCTGGCCTGGCACGGTGGGTAAAAAACATGATAAATGTCCTGGCAGAGGTGTTTGCACAAAACTGGCATTTTTGCCCTCAGAATCCAGATACACATGGTCACATCACAGTCTATTCAATGCTCTCGCTGTGCCATGTCAGCTCCCTTCCATGGGTCAGTCTGCTCCCAATGTCACTCTGAAGATTTTTTCTTCATTTCTTACAGCAATGCTCTCTTTCTCTCATGGCTGTGTTTTGACTTCCTCCCCTTTGCCCTCCATGGATAACTTTCTTTTTATATGGAGTTATTCCCTCTCTTTGCAGCACCTCACTCAAGGATCACGGCAGTGTCTGCTTTTTGTTTTCATGTGACACATCATGTTCTGCACTTTTCATGATTATTTTGGGGGTTGCCCCCATGTATGTTACAGTGGGTCCACCAAGCTGCCTCTGGTTGCAAATAACTCAGAGCATGTCTTTAGCATCAACACCCCTTTAAAATATTTGGCAGTGGAGTGTTACTAAGTTAGCTCCTGGAGCGGTGATAAATCTTGTCAGTCTCACATGAGATGCCAGTACATTGAACTTGAACACAAGGTGCCGGTGCTTGAATTAAAACTAATTGTTGTAGCACACTGGTGCCTGGAATGAGCCTGATAAAGCTGAAGCCAGCAGAGACCATCATCAGATTGGCAACTTGCTGGGGTGCAGCTTACTGACCTCTCTTGGGACAGAGCTGCAGTTGGTTCCTTCCTCCTTTGGTACAAGGAGCAATTGCAAAACTTTTAAAAAGCTGAGGACTGATCTCTGCACAGTGGTTCACTCTTTAGTATGCTCATGCAGTTAGTATAGATTTTGAAGGTTGAATCCTGAAGCGGCTCTCTTGGATGCATCTTGCTGAGGTACCTGTGGGACTAAGTCCATAACAGTTTGGTTGCCTGGCATACAGCTGCAGTGGGTAGGTTCAACGCTCTAACCAGAGCCTCTGCCCTTTGGTCTGCAGATTTCCGTCTGGCAAAAACCATCCTTTAAGCTACAGAGAGTTGGGCTTGCACTCCTTTCTCAGCTGGTTCAATAGTGTTGTTCTTCATTTGTCTAGGATGGACTTTTTAATTTTAATCACTGGTCACGCAGCTGAGCCTGAAGGCTCTGTTGTGCCAGGTTAAACTGAAAAGTTTCTTAATAATTGCAGCTAAATTGCTAATACAAGGGTCAGTTTTAAGACAAGCTTCAATTTTAACCACATTTGCTTTGAAGCCTAACTGACACAAAAGGGAACCAAGCCCATTGGCGTTCAGGTGTGAATTCTGTTCTGTGGTAGGACAAAAAAATGGCAGAGCTCAAAATCCCCAGGTGTAATGAAGATCTGGATCTCTCGATACCACAGGGAAGAAGCTGAAAATCTGACTCTGGGCTTTGCAGTGCAGGTGTTGCTGACCCTGGGAATGTTTGCCTGGATGTAGGTGTGTGTGAAACGGGTCTGCGTCAGGTTTGCAGCATGGCCTGAGGTTTATTTGCAGCATAGGATGAGGTTTGCAGCACAGGCTACAAGGCCAGAAGCAACTGACCTCCTGTATGACCATTCCACATGTCTTCTCTGAGTCTGGGGCAGATTTATAACTCCATCAAATTAACTACCTGAGGACAGAGATCTCCAAACCCAAGCATACCTCTAGTGATGTATGGGATAGCTGTTGCTGGAAGGGGTATTTTTTCTACCGTCTTCTCCCCTTGCTGCTTCCACTTTTCTTCTTGTGCCAGTAGAGTGAGGAAGTTCAAGGAACTGCACGATCAGAAAACTAATCCCACAAGGAAAAGGAAGATAGCTGACAGGTTCCTCCACAAGCTGGAGAAGCCCCAGTGCTTTGTTGTAGGGCAAGGGAGGTGGGACCACCATTTTCAGCTCTGCAGTCAGCTTAGCTGTACTGTCCTGGTGCTTTCCTTTAATTTTCGTTGCTTTTCCCCCCTCCCAGGGACATTCCTGTCATTTTGTGCATGCCACCAAAACACAGAGAGGCAGTTTCTGCAAGGCAAAAGGCAGGTAGCATCAAATGACTTTAGAAAACAGATTAGGGTTTTTAGAGCATGTGCTGTGATAGGAATCTTCTTCACCTGCTATCAGGAAGAAGATACTTCAGCAGCTGTGGATATAAATAGCACTTATCAGGCAGTGGAAAGGAAACAAAGGTTTGGGTAATTAGAAGAAGAAATGTCTAGGCGAAGATGATTTTTTAAAGGGCAAGTAAATCAGCTCCCATGCAGCTGGTGAAGGAAGGAGATGCCTGACAGCATGGTACCGCATAGCCGGGTCTAAGAAGGGTCATTTGGTAAAGGTCAGGCAAGAGCAGGGCCTGGAAACTTGTGCATATGTTGGACCAAATAAATCAGAAGTAAGGGAATATAATCACGACTTTAATAACTAAGCTGGGATTTCTTTGATTCAGGAACAAGAGTCTGAACCTCTTTTAACTAAAGTCGATGGTGACATTGCTCTTTATTTCACAAACAGCATTTTTCTTGTTCCTTCACCTTCCAGAGATCAGCAGTGGATAATATAAAAATAGAATTTCTCTGATGAACGTATTTCTTTTTAATTTCTCAATTAAAAAAAAAAGATCTTGAGAGTGACTTCAATGCCAGCAGGCCTCTGCAGTGTGCAAAGACCCTTGGCATCAGCAGGCTTGTGCTCAAGTTGAGGTTGGGAACAGGGCAGGGTGCAGGTGCAGTGGTGATGGAGAGGTGCTCTGCTGCATCCTTTCAACAAAATGGTCTTGAGTGCATGGGCCAAAAAGAAAGTTCACATGAACAGGCAGAGGGCGGTGAAACCAGTGGAGCTACACTCATGTAAATCAATTGAAGCCCAAGTTACTGATTCAGCATAAACCACATGACCAGTCATTTGTTTGACTGTGTTCAGATTGACTGTACTTACCTCAGTTCTACCCAATCTACCAGTTTTGCCCCTATTGAAAAAGACGCCAGAAAATATTTTACTAGAAAAAAGGAGACATGGAAATACACGGCTCTCACTCAAGCAGTGTGAGGCTCAGTTTGCCACATTCGGGCTTACATTCGGCTTACACGTTGCTCAGATAAACGGCATGCATTGCTTGAAGTGTTAGCAAGGTCACCCAAGGGTGCTGCACATAACTGAAATGGGAGCTAATATTGCAAAGCCAGGCTGTTACCTCTGCTGTCGCTGCAGCCCAGAGGTATGGATTTCTGTGCTCTGGCTATGCTAGTGATTTGTTGCAATGCGCATGCTTCTCTTCAGCGAGGAAAATGGTGATATTTTAGATTACTTATCTGCTAATATACCTCTCGCGATGAAGATTGGGGGAGTGAAACAATGTTGATCACATGAGAGCAAGTGAGCAAATGCAAGTATCTCAGTCTCCGTCAGTCTCTGGAAAAAAAAATAAACATTCAGGGCTGACATAGCAGTGGGATTGTTGGTCACTTAGCTCTGTCCTGATTTGACTAAAACTATTTACTTCCAGCTTCTTTGGTTTTAATGACAATGAAGGACAAATAGCAGCTGCATCATGTAAAAAATTATTTTACCATGCTACAGTTTGTTTTGCATTAACCATTGGGAGGCGGGTGCTAAGTCTCCAAGACTCTGGTACATTTTGATATTCCACAGCATAAGCTACATGAAGGAAATACAGCTTCCCTGAGATATGGTGTGAAAACACACTGAACTCCTTAATACATCTTTCTTTTCCCTCCTCTCTGACCCTGACATGCTTAGCCTAACAGGGCCAAGACAAAACCAGCAAATAACAATTAAGAGTTTCTCAAATCTTAATAAAGGTGGATTTTTAAGAGGCAATGCTGGTGCCTGCCTTTTCAGTGTAAATCATGCTCTAGTCCACACCTGTCCCTTCAGAAAGCCCCCCCCCAAATCCTGCTCCCCCTCAGCAAATGGCTCTGCCTGTTTTCTGTTGCCCATAGAGCTGGGATTTTAATTTTCTTCAGCTGGGGACACTGCGGTCTGCAATGTGTAACAGTGAGCACGTTGTTCCCACTCGGCCAGCAATCACCATGCCAAGCGCTCAGCCTCGGCTCCCTGCGACTGGTCTGATGTGCACTGCAGAAAATGCCGGGGATCTCAGGGTTAAGACAAGTTAGGATCACTTTTTTTAGTAAGGCAAACAATCGCAGGGCTGCGGTGCCTAGGAAAAGCTCTGCCTTTTTCCATGATGAGTGCTTAGGCAGTACTCAGGCGTGCCAGGCAATTTTTCCCTTTCTGAACTAGAAACTGCTCTGCGGAAGCAAGCTTAAAGAGCAGAAGGAAACTCTGCATTTCTTGGTATAAAATTCCAGGTTAAAATTGCTTTACTGGTCTCACCGCATCTTGGAGTCTGCTGTGAACTGGGCTTCCAAAGCCACAGTTCTCCTGTGGGAAGTTGGACCCTCCGTGGTGTGAAGGCTTCAAGATGGAGAGCTGAGTGCCTCCCTCTTGCCCTCTGCCAACAGCCAGAGACAGCTGGCTCTGGAGACATCCCGCTCTCCTTCTTTGGTTCCTGACTCCCAGGCCTGTGGGGAGGGTTCAAGTGCTGCTGTGTTTAGTGACATTTTTATGGGTGTTTGAATTTCAGCAGTATTGCTCCTTTTAGAGAACCTGTCTAGCTAACAGCTGCCACAAGCCCAAACTGCAGCCATCGTGCTTTTTGGTACCAGGCTGGTCCCAATAGTCCCAAACCAGCTGCCGAAGTTCACACCCCATGCCCCAGCTAGTTTTTTTCTGCAAAGTAGCTATGAGTTACAAATCTTTCTGCAGGGGAGGGTTCTTTTCTTTTTTTTCTTTTTTCTTTTTTCTTTTCTTTTCTTTTCTTTTCTTTTCTTTTCTTTTCTTTTCTTTTCTTTTCTTTTCTTTTCTTTTC
>JAVJGG010000040.1:11183509-11227718 GCA_035590195.1 Aviceda cuculoides | reverse complement strand
CAAGGAGGGTGCCTGCCAAGAGCACCAGTAGAGGACTGTCCTGTTCACAAGACAACATTATTGACTCTGCTCTGGATTCTCTAGAAGCTTTTAGCTGCTCTTCTCACTGTTCATCAATGGATGTCAGTGAAGATTTTCTAAAGCTTCCAGCCTCCCCCATGTATGCACACCCGAATACACCAGGCAAGACCCGCCACTACTGAGAGTAAGGGCCCCTAGACAGACCGTATCAGCAGTTCGCATCCTGTGGCCCACCCTAACCTCCATTCTGAGCATAAATGGAAATCTGGAAGGCAAAAAAGGAAAATGTATTGTCATGGAGTTCAGTTCCAGTTTAGTGTAAAACTCACAGGCCTTGATTGCAGTAACACCATAGTGAAGGGCTGCAATTTTGCCCGGGTCTGTATGTCTGCCACCTCCTCTAGGCAAACCCGAGTGAGAAGTGCTAATGAGGTCCAGACTGATCCGAGTTGGAAGGAACACAGAGTCTGCTTCTCGGAAGGATTAAGAATTAAAGAGCTACTGTCAGGTCCCATAAGTGTAAGCACAAGGTACAAAACCCAGCAGCCCTGAGCTGCTGATGCTGAAAAAGCTCATTGAATTCTTCCAGTCAGGACACAAAGGGCATCAATCCAGCAGCGTCTGCGGAACAAGACCTGGCACAGTGTTAGAAGGAAGGACTGTGCTGGGCAGGTTCTTGCGACAGGTTGAAAGTGCAGTGATCACCAGAGGTGGATTAGCATCTATTTACCCATGGTGCAACTTCAGCCTGAATATCCTGGTGCCCTGCTGTTCTCCGAACATACAGCTTCTTTGTATTGATCTGGTCCAAAGTGCATCTTGGAGCAGCTCATCCCCAGCGCCCAGGCAGTAGCGTGTCCAGCAGTAGGTAGCAGAGGAGCAGAGGTGTTTTTGGAGAAGTCATCCCAGCTGTGGTCCGCAGGGGTCCTGAGACACCCTGCTGTGAACCCAGACATCTGAGTCACAGTCCCACTTCACTGCTGGGCCAGGAGGGTTTGAATCAGATCACAACGGCGTGAATCAGGACTGGAACGAGCCCTTCTCCTGAGTGTCAGGAGGCTCTGAATCAGGTTGTGAATTATTCCTTCCTCCCCAGAAGCGGAGGGCCTGAATCAGGGTCTGAGCTGATACTTCTGCTCCAGAGCAGAGGGTGTTAACAGAGCATGATGGCAAGTATCCCTGGCTGGCAGAATGAGAAGGGAAGGACCCTTATTGCATAGTTTGATTAAAAACTGCCCGGACGCTCTCATTCTCTGCCAGTTTGCCACAATGTCACAGGTCCTTTGAAGTGGAGGCAAGAGGGGGGAAAAGAGGAGTATTCTTGAACAGTAATGACGATTGTGTTGGAGAAAGGGCACTAAAGAGGACACTTTCAATCTCCTCCCAGGGCTGTCCCAATCCCAGAGAGTACATGTAGTAGTCTTCAGCCCAATACAGAGCCTCTTGCCTCATTGCCTCTCTGTTTAATGCAGGGGAGCACAGTTTGTGCAGATTGTTGTTTAGGTTTTGGGGATTCCTGCCTAGAGGTGGGAGCTCCTCTGTGCTGGGCATAGGACAGTCACCTGCCAGAACTTCGAAAAACACCAAATCCAGATGGGCAATGACTCAGGAAAGGAGGCACCATGTCTATTTTGCAGAAGGGAGATTGACTTTATCCAAAGTCACCCAAGGGTGCAGTGTGGCCAGGACAGCTTCAGGCTCAACTTTTTGTACTGCTTTTGAAGCTTTGTTTTGTTGATGCAGTCTTTCTCCCTCTCCATCAGGGAATAAGGAGTGCTTTCTTCAGCTTTACACTTTTTTGGGCATATTTACTTTCATGCTTCAATTCATTGGCTCGTTAGTGATGGGAGTAATTAGAGTGGGCTGCATGTGCTCTTTTGCACTCCTTATCTTCTTTATTATTCTCCTTGACACTAATAGTGCTCTCTGGCTGGGATGGCAATGATTCATGTGACACATTGTCATCTGCGAACAAAGTTGACAAGACATATTTTCTTTCAGCCAGCACTATGGTAGCATCTCTCAAGCTTTGGTTGTATCTAAGAGCTGTTGCAGTGGAGTATTTCTATAGTGTGAGCCATCTGGGGAGCTGGTTTGTTGCAAGAGAAGACAGAGGCAGAAGGAAAAATTTGTTAAAGGTGTGGGCCAGGTGCATCTGTGTGTGCAGCTCTCTGGTTTCGTGATATGTATGGGACAGGACAACATGGATGGCCAGTGTCTCACTGCTGACAGCTGATGACTGTGACACATGAGTAGATCAGTTGGAATTGCCTGAATTTTTTCTCTCCACCTTCACAGCTGCAAATGCAACAGCATGTGTGCCTGCTCCCAGCTTCCAGTGTCAAGACAGAAGATGTCGGATCACATTTGGAGGAGGACAGAGAATGGTGTTTGTTGGGGCTGCTTTAGGAAAAGATGTGTTATGGAGACAAGACTGACTAATATCTGGCAGGAATGAAAGGGTATTTTGAGCAATCTGTGTAACCTTCTGTTTCCTTTACTCTTTTCCTACAGTATTCCCTCCTTCCATTATTTGCAGCTGTTGTATCACATATCTACCTCAGATTTGCTTTAGCACCCCTGGGAATCCCTCTGCTGACTTGAGGCAGTCGAGTCCCTTTGGAAAGGGCTTCTCATCTAACTACCTCTGTGGTTTGTAGGAGAATTGTCATGCTAGGTTTGGGCCAACAGCAAAGATCAGAGTACAAGTAATTTTCCTGGTTTTGGCTGGGATAGAGTGAATTTTTATTCCTAGTAGCTGGTATAGTGTTATGTTTTGGGTTCAGTATGAAAAGAATGTTGATAGCAACAATGAAAAACATCAGTGCGTTAAGTTGTGTTTTATACTAAGTCAAGGATTTTTCAGCTTCTCCTGCCCAGCCAGCAAGAAGGCTGGAGGGGCACAAGAAGTTGGGAGGGGACNNNCAGGACAGCTGACCCCAACTGGCCAAAGGGGTATTCCATACCATGTGATGTCATGCCCAGTATATAAACTGGGGGGAGGTGGCCGAGAGAGGTGGATCGCTCCTCAGGAACTAACTGGGTATTTGTCAGTGAGTGGTGAGCAATTGCATTGTGCATCACTTCTTTTGTATATTCCAGTTTTTTTATTATTATAATTGTAATTTTATTATTTTTTTAATCATTATTATTTTCTTCCTTTCTGTTCCATTAAACTGTTTTTATCTCAACCCATGAGTTTTATCTTTTTTTTCCCCAATTCTCTCCCCCATCCCACTGGGTGGGGGGGAAGTGAGCGAGCAGCTGGGTGGTGCTTAGTTGCTGGTTGGGGTTGAACCATGACAGTAATGAATTAAAAATAAAATAATAATAGCTAAGTGGCATCTGCACCTACAGAACTCAACACAGACCGAACTAAGCTACTGAAACAAGCAGATCCCACCAACCTGTTTCAGGCTATTGCAGTGAAGTGCAATCATAGAATCATTTAGGTTGGAAAAGACCTTTAAGATCACCGAGTCCAACCGTAAACCTAACACTGCTAAGTCCACCACTAAATCATGTCCATTATGATCAGGAGTGAAAATCAGCTGTATTTTCCGATTCCCATATTCTGGATCTCTTCCATCTCCTAGCTTGGAGTGCCTGATTTTCCCACAGGGAAGTGTCCTGTTTGTTTAATGGTAGATGATTTCTAATTTGAATCTTTCCTAAAAGGTGTGTCTATAAGGAAAACATCATTCAACGAGCTTCATTTGCCTGGTTTTTCTCTATAGGTCAGCTCAGGAACACTTAATAAGTTTCAAACACTTAACTTTTGAGGGCTTACAGAGAAAGATAAGGCTAAAACTGGAGAAGATCCATCCTACGGACTGGCATTAAATCTAATGGATATCTCCAGTATTCTACTGTATCAAGAAAATGTTACGATAAGGGGAACAAATGGAAACATTTGTAGACACACACAGGATCCCAGGCAGAGACAGCAAGAAAGAAAACCACTTCTCATGGCTCTGTATGCTTAAGTGGACTTAAAATGCATGTGTATAAGACAAATACTGTTTTTGGTTTTGCTGGGTTAAAATGTACAAACTGGGATGCAATTAATGTAGTGATTATTGAAATGCCTCTAGGGTAAAACAGCTGTCACGCAAGCCCATTCCACATGGCTGATGCCTTTTTACTGTCTCTAACAAGACATCAGTATTAAGCCTTTGGAGCCGCTTCGATACAGGACTCAAGCCCACAGACGCTTGCCATTGGCACAGTGTTTCTTACCCCTTTGCTGAGGTTGGGCAAGACCTTTCTGTGCCAGATTTGCTTAACATGCCAGGGTTATGCAGCAGTGCTTGGTCCCAGGGCACATGGCTGTGGGTGCTGCCGGGATGCTCACACCTCTGAACGTGCAGAGTGAGGGGTCTGGGAGTCAAAAAAAGGGTCACATCGATCAAGCAGAGATTTTTTCCATTTGTTCAATGAATGACTGGTAGTAAATTCTGTTTCTCTCTGCTGGAGTGAAGGTTGCTTTCTCCAGACTTCTGTCCCCAGGCTGGTGAGGGCTGCGGAGCCCTGGCAGCAAACAGCAGAGATGAACTGTTTGTCTGTCTTTATAATGAACCTGGAGACATGTGTTACACAGAGTATGGGGCTTCCCTTCTCTCATCGCCAAGCATGGAAACCAGTCTGATCCTGCAGTAAAGTCTGTGCACCCAAGGACAAAGTGGCTGTGCCACTGCTTTCCCATGCCACCTTCGGCATGTCCCCAAGGAATCAGCTCCACCAGCCCCAGAAGGGGTAGCTCTTGTCCCCATTGCTCACCTAATGCCAGGTTTATGCCTTATGGCATTGCTCACAGTGGCATTAAATGGCATGGAAACATCTGATCAGGAGCTCAGGCTGGATGGGAGCATGGTGACCCAAACACTGACTGGTGGGAGCTTTGGAGATGAGTGAGAGCACCCAGGGACAGAGTCACCTGCATGAGCTCCATCACTGGCAGAACAAAATAAAAATGTTTCCCACCGTTTTTCCACACACCAACCCTTTTCCACATCAGTTACTGGCTGCGCCACCAGCGGAATTAACACCCTTACTTAGGTTGCCATTTGAAGAGGCATTTGGTACCTCGATTTAATCAGCAAGTAACATCAGGAGGCAACTTCCCAGGTTGGACAACACCTTTGAATTGACTGCAGCAGGCAACACTGGGGACAGATTTTTGCTTTTGTTTTGTTGCAATCTTGCGGTATCGTCCCAGTGTAAAGTGCTGGTTAGAAGAATAATCTCTCCAGTTTCCAAAAGGACGGCTGGTGAGAGTGTAGTAACATTTGTTTGCATCCAAAGAATCCCAGTAGCGGAGGACTGGGAGAGCAAGAGGAGGAGGGGGACGTCGCTTGCGTCTGAGCAGCATTTGCAGCTCTGCCAAGAGTTATGGGCCTGGAGGCTTTGGGGTGCAGAGGTACTGCCGCTCCAGGCCAGGAGGAAATCCCCGGCTCCCGCTGACGAGCTACGCAGCAGGCGGCAGGTGGGGAGCCATGGGGCACCTGGTATGGGCCGTCGCGATGGAGAGGAGACCAGCTCCCCCCTGCTCCTGCAGGGGCAGGAGCTCCAACCGGCGCCCGTCTGCGGGGCTGCCAGCTGCGGCTGGCTCCGGTGGGGAGATGCACCGGCAACGACGGAGGCGAGCTCGGCGCTGAGCAGGACAAGCGCGAAGCTCGGGCCTTGGCAGGGACGGTGGCGTGTCGCTGCCGGACCGTGGGCTCTCCCCGGCGCAGTGGCCTGCCTGTGGGATGCTGCGGGGCCGCGATGTGCCAGCCAGTGCCGGAACCTGCCGGGTGCTCGGGATGGGGACGGGGTGCAGGCACCCAAACCCTGCCCAGGGAGGGGTGTCCCGGAGGTGTGAGCCCAGCCTGGAGAGGAGACTCGGCTTGCGCAGGGAGGCACCGGCTGCTCCGGTTCGTGGGTTTTCCCTCTCTTCTTTCGCAATCCCTTTGCTTCGGGAGGGAGAACGCGCCTGCTAATGGCAAGCTGACAAGTGAATCAGTGCATACGTGCAATCGGCAGTGCCGGGGGAAGGAAACAAGGATTTATCCTCCCCCTGTTGTTGTAGACAACGCTTCCGCTTGCAGCCTGAGCTCCAGTTAAGGACGCTTATTGATTGCTTCTCTGGTTTACTACTGCCTGCCCAGGGAGCAAATAACAACATTTTAAATGAGCAGGCTGAAATATGGCAAGGCGGGAGTTGACAGGCAGTGATTAAGCAGCCCTCTGATCTGGAGGAGGGTAAGAAACAAATGACAATATATATAGATGTATGACGGCTAATATAGCAGGGGAGAAAATTAACTCATTGCAGGAAGGTGAAAGATCTTTCAGCTACTCTTGTTCCTGTCTGATGATTAAGCTGCTAAACTAAAGGTTGCCAGAGGGGGGGATGATCCCAAATATGTTTTTAAAAACACTGCTGCAGAGCACTGTGTATCCCTGTTCCTGCAGCACCTGCAGAAATGAGGGACTGATTCAAAGGCTGCTGAAGTCAATGGGAGGGTTTCCAACTACGTCCATGGGTTTAGATCTGATCCCTAAATCCTGGGCATGGTTTCATTAAGAAAAACACTTAATACATGGCAGCCTTGGAAACAGGTCCCCAAATTACTGTCCTGAGAAGAAAGGAAGCATTGCTGGTGAACTCCTGGGTGCCACAATAGCACCTTGGATCATAGACATGCAGTTTTGTATTATACACACTTATATTACTTTGCTCATCTGAAGAGTTTAAGGGATTAAAGCCACATTTTGTCCCCGCCCCAATCCTGAACTGGCACATATAGGCTAGATTGGAGGGTCCACTCAATGGTGCTCTGCAAAGTGTTTTGCTAAATGGGTCATTTGTGCTTAATGGTTCATTCCTTATAGTTAATACAAACACCTTTTTAGATGGAAAGGGTCTACCTGCTGTTCTGCACGGTACCACATGCTGTGTCACCTCGAGCCCAGGCTCCTTAATCGCATATGCCTGGTGGTGCAGGTGCATTTATCTGCTGATAAGAAGTATTTGCTTAAGGCAGATCACTTTTTTTAATATATATATCCTGATATAAGAGGAAATAGGTTCCTGGAAAATATTGGCAGACAACTGGAGAGATACCAATAGTTCCTATGACACCTCCCCCATCAGCCTTTAATCTCTCTCTATCGCCAGTATTACCATTTGCAATAGGGTTGAAAGGCATTTCAAAGAGGTCAGGTGGTAAAAGCGCTGACTGCAAGCTCGGAGTCCACAGCTGAAGGTTACGCACTGAGGTGGGGCCAGCAATGGCAGCTCTGACAAACAGGTTGAAAGTCAGTTGCTCACCTTGCAATTCCTTTGCTAGACATGAATTCAAACCACTTTGAAGGTCAATGGTAGAGTTTTCTAGCAGGCTGAAGGGAAAGGACTGTCTGCAAATAAAGTTTTCACCAAATGCAATGTTACTATAGAATCAAAGTCCCCTTTGTTTAGCAAGGACAATGGGTTTATAAAGATCTTATCACTGCTAGGATACTACTGTTGCTCTGCAAAAGCACACAGCAGGGTGCCTGAGAGCACAGGAGTGACATATCACATTAAAACCTGTAATTAAAAGAACAGTTCTTGCTTGGAAAAAAATTAATAGAGAATACAAATTCTTCAACTTTTTGCAGGCAGGCAGAATTCAGAGAGACTTCATGCAGGTGTAGCAAGATGTCTAGTGAAGAAGTGAAGCTGGGCTGGACCTTAAAAGAAGAAGCTAGGGAGAAAGCCCAACAAAGGTGCTTGTATGGGTTGAGTCCTCTGGGTATGATTTTCAGGAGTCCCACAGGACCAAGCGGTTTCCACTAGTAGCACAAGCTGGCTTTGTCTTTTGTCACTGGGTGTTTTCCTTTCTTCTCATTAAAATTAACTTTCCCTGCTGATATTTCCTCCTAGCTGCCATTTGGTGGTTGTTGGACTTCCCTCAGAGAGAAGCAAGACCATATCATGTATGCTCCATAACATGGACTTTGGAGGAAAGTGGGAGGGAAAAAAGTTCCAAATTCGAAGAGATGCTAAAGACATATTTAAAGCTGTTATTTAAATATGAAACAGCAAGCTTTTAAAAACAAAGCATTTTAATGAATAAGAGAAACTCATTAAGACTTCTTAAACAGTGCCAGCTCTAAGGAAGAGACATTTTTGTTTAGCTCTGTGTGCTGTGAGGGAGAGGTTTTGGGATTCTTGATATTTACATTAAGAACAGGATATATATTGTGAAGATCTGGAGAAAAATGACAGACTTCCTTTACTAAATTGAAGCATTGCTCCATGCAACTCAGGCCAGCGGGATGCAGGTGAGAGGAGCAGGGGATGAACTAAGCTGCATCACACTGCTCCCTCTTTAATCTGTGCTACCACGAGCTCATCTGGCTACCAGCTACTGCGTGTTACAGCTGAGCTTGGCTATTGCAACTCTGCTCCAGAGACCTCCAAACACTTTGCTTTCACATTGGATGAAGAGTATAGAGTGTTTATTGTATGCAGAGATAGGGCTGAATTATATCGGTTTGTTCCCCGGCTTTCAGAAATATAAATCGTAGGCCGGAACTACAGAATTTATGACAGATCTTTGTTTCAATATACATAAGCATTCTAAAAGACATTAATTTACTGCATAAACCGCTAATATGCTGACTTTATAAAGCACCTTTCACTTTGCTTTCTGCATATAATCGATCATCATGTCCATAAGGCCTTTGTAGAGTAGAAACTAATATTATAAATGAGCATGTTAGAAGGCTTAATATGAATAATAAACAGCAGAATGCTAAGGGCAGAGCCGGCAGCCATACCTGGCCCCGTGCTGACTGACTGCAGAGTCCTCGCCCGTGGTAGTGCCGTGCTGGACCCGAGTGACCCATCCAAGGTCAAACACAGAGACTGCTTTGGCCAAGCAGGGACATTGGCCCTGCTCCATCAGCTGAAGCTTTCCTGTACAGGTAATCACATTTTCCTTGATTTCTTTGTTTTGAATTTGCAAGAAACTGCTCCCTGCAGCTGGAGGGATTGATTCCGCAGAGGGGGAGCAGCCTCCCTGCCTGTGCCCTCCCCAAATCGGCACTGGAGTTCCTGGGGTTTAGCATTTCCTCAGCGACAGGCCTGACTGGGAGGAGGAGGACTGGCAGAGAACTGGAAACACCGATTTCAGCAAGGAACATGGAAAAAGCCTTCCCAGTTCTGGGGCTTGCCTTTCTGAAGTTACCTCCTCCCTCCTCGCTTGCTCCTGGTGAGACAGACGGGGAGAGAACTTGGTTCCTCCAGCGGGCCACCGTCAGCCCCCTGCAGTGTCCCACGGGGTGACGGGGACATAGGGGCACGGCGCGTGTGCGCTCCTCCTGCTCTCGCAGCTCATGGCAGGTCCCTCTGGGGCTCATCCACCTCGGGGGAATTTTCTGTCGCTACCCAGCCATTGCTTTACAAGTGCGTAGTGACGACTGAGTGTGATTATTTGTGGCGAAGGTACAACTGCTTCGTTCCCCCCCAAATAAAACCTTTAATACAAAAAAAAAAAAAAAAAAACCCATCCGTAACTGATGTCTGAATTAGCAGCTCATGACGCAGGCAGGAAAAGTTATGAAGGTGATTAAGGAGATAAAGCAAAGGCTGCTGGCTGCATTACCTTCACACATGCCAAAGTGCCAACATGTCTTTTGGGGTATAAACCAACCTACCCCCTCCCTACCAAGATGTGCAAAGCAGTGCAATGAGGAAGTCACCCCCGCGGTGCCGCTGCCATGAGAGCACCTTGCACCGTTCCTGCTCTCGGGCATCAGCCCCAACACCACCACGCAGCCCAAGAGCTGCCTGAGAAAGGGGAAGAGATTTAAACTGACACATTAAAAAGAGACCAAAATGAAAAGTTGTGGGTGCAATTTGAATAAATGCTTCAGAGCTGCTAGAGCTTGTACTCGAAAATAGCACGGGGGAGGGGTTTTAAGCCCTGTGCAGTATTTCCAAGTGGGTCTTTGGATAAATTGACACAAATTCCAGAGGGATTTTAACTCCAAGGACTAGGATCCAGAGACTCTGCTCAGTCTGTGCACAGGCTTTAACCATGTCATGGAAAAAGCCTGATTCCAGTTCCATGGGGCAGGGACAGGAATTTGGGAAGGGAGCATGCTTATAATGTGCATGTTCGCACAAGGTTTATTAGGATTATTTTTAGGAATATTGTACCTGACCAAAAGGGAATGATGCAACACAAGCTCCCTTCAAATAAAAGACTACGTAGCTTTGTGAGAAATGACAAAATAAACATGTACTAGTGAAAAGCTCAGGAATAGGGTTAATTCTTATTTTATCTTCAGCTTGATTTTCCTGTTAAAGAAATAAATGTGCTGTTAAAGCTCTGTTTGCAGAGAAGTAAGGTCTTTTATTGAAACCGAATTCAAGCTGCATTGTGAGGAAAGAGTCTCTGGGACTTCCCAAATATGTCTTTTGGGGGGAGTGGGGGAAGAGCTATGAAAGAGAAGCGGATTCAATTTGTTCCTGCTTACTTTCCCCAGCTACTGCACCACAGTGCAAAGCTGCTCTGCTCTGAACCGTGGGGAACGCATGAAGCTTCGCTGCGCAGGTTTGGTCTGGGTCCTGAAAAGGTGAAAGAGGAATTTGACCTTCCGCCGGCAAAACCCGCTGCTTACACTGTTGCTCCCATGGCAGCACAGTTCCCTTACCCGTAGTTAAACCGAACCAAAATTCCTTGCGAGGCTGCACCAACTCCCACAGCCTGTGCTGCTGCGGAGCTCAGCCCAGCACTCCCCGGCTGCCGGCAGCCGGCTCCGGCTGCAGTTACGCGGCAGTAAATCCCCGGCAGCCGGGGCAGTGCCAGCACCGCACCATGACACTCAGACTCCAGCACCGGGACATTCTTCGGGCGTCTTTGAAGCCGTCTTGCCTCTCTTATCTGTATTTCAAAGATAATGAGCCAAATGCACTTCTGATGCCATTGGTTTAAATTTCCTCATTAACTCTAATGGCACTGGGTATGAGAACGGGGGCTCTGGGCAGAGACACGGCAGCCTCCCGCTCTTGCGCAGCAAGGAAGGCCTGAGGTGGCGATGAGAAGAGGAAATCGGTAGAGCAGTCTCGTGTTCGGGTATCCCCTGAGGAACTGCTGAAGGTGAAACGGCCTGGGACGGTAACCAGATCAGATCAAAGAGCAGAGCCTCTCCGGCCCGATCGGACCTGGCTGGCAGCCTGATAAGCTCAGTGCCAGCGAATGCAACCGCAAGACCTCCCGTAAAACCGGTACCGGTGGGATCAGGAGGGCGCCCTGATTGCCTGTGACTAACCAAACAGGAACATAAAAACACCTCTTTAATGCACCCGGGATTTAACAATGTCACCTTATGCATGACGGGTCTAATTCCAGAGAGACCTTTCCAAGTTTGTCCACGTTATCCCATCAAACGCTGACCCTGGGAAGGCAGCATCCTTCTTTGGGACTACTGCTGAACCCACTTTTCCAGTGCATTTTTTTAGGCTCTTGCCTGTCAGTGGCAGTTGTTGGATGGGGCTTGAATAACGGGGCCATTCCAGTTCCCTCCTTGCGTGAATGCCACTCTCGCAGGCAGACAGCTGCTTTTACCTCTTCTCCAAAATTCTGTTAATTTTGGACCCCATTCAAGACTGAGCAAATCAACTGGGGACTTTCCATTGTTCGCCACGAGCTTTGGAGCAGCTGTTATTGTTCTTCATCTGCTGGAACATTTCTGATTGAGTTATTGTTGTCTCCCAAGGAAACTCTTAGAAGACTTTCAGAATGAAGAAGCCTTCGCATATTGGCAAAGCAATTTTTTGGTTTTATTCCCAGGGTGACAGAGTTTTTCCGTTTCACTGACGTCATGGCTTTTGGATGTGCTTGGACTAACTCGTGGGTGAATTCAATATTCATCTTCATAGCTTCTGCAACGTTTTCCTTTCTACTCCGTGGTGGTTTATGGCCACTAGTTCTTACAGAACCATGTTCAATTTCCACAAAAGAGTGACTTAAAGTCAGAAAAAGATCTTTATTCTTGAAATGTTTAGAAGAAAAAAAATTAATTAATTGCTGTTGCTTAATATCCCAATGTCTTTGTTTTTTTTTCTTTTGCAAAGACTTCTCACGCGTCTTCATCTGTAGCCATTTTTCTAGTGCGCCTGGCTTTTTTCTCTCTCTTCTTGTGGGAAGACTGATGGGCATTTTCAGCTTTTTCCAAAGCTGTGGACTTAGAGATCCAGAAATCTACTAATTAGTTCATGTTTAATCTGCATGATCTGCAAGAGCAGTTCTGGAGTCTTATAGATTTGTTCCAGCACAATCAAATTATGCTGATTAGATTGGTAAAAAGCCAAAAAAAAAAAAAAAAAGCATAAATAGCAATTATTTTGAATAAATTCCAAGCACATAAAGACTGATTTTAGCCTGGGCTGTTGAAAAATTTAATGCAAATTGTAGTGGGTGTTTATTGCATTTTTTTCCCAAATGAAGTGGAAGAGTTGGACTTAGTAGTCAGAAAAAAGTAGAAATGCCATGGGCAGCCTGTCAGGAGCAGTGAAACAGATACTCCCCGCAGCTGTGCGGTGCCTTGCAGGTGAGAGCACCATCACCAGGGTTTGCTGCGTCACCCGTTCCTGAGGCAGAGGGCTGTCTCTTAAAACTCCTGGTAAAATCCTAATGCCTATAAATCAAACTGCCCCTGTTGAACTGTGCCATCTCCCAAGGTCACTCGAGCTGCCTGGCAGGGGAGCAGGGCTGCTCCCCGCTGCAGCTATCTGCTTGCAGCCCAAACCCTGGTGCAGGTAAATGGGCTGAGAGGTGCAGTCACAGGACAAGGAGGGTTGCCCGGCTCTCCATCGGTTACTGCAACCAAAGGTGCTACCTGGCAGTGCCCTCCCTGGCGCTGTGGTGGTTGCTGTCCTCCGTTTTGGGGTGGAATGGAGTTTAAACAAGGAATTTAGAAGTCTCACTCTTTGGTTCATCACAAATTCAGGCATAGGAACTAGGAGGTTTAGCTCCCCAGGCTGCGCTGCAGGTAGGAGGCTTCTTCCACCGTTGGTCTCGCAGGACTGCTGCGCTTGCTAAACAGCAACATGCATACTCAGAGGATAAATACAGGGTATTTATCAAGTCAAGTATAATTTGAATGTTTATGGACACAGCTGAGCAAGCCCTCTGCTTTTCAAAGGCTTTCAAATGTTTTTAGGAAACAGAGTCATAATGAAAACCTCCCATCTTACAAGTGGGCAAATGTGCTGTTAAGAATCACTAGAGTTTTGCAATATAAATCTTATTACTGTGGTTGAAAACGCAACTGGAACTTGACTCTGACTTGCAGCAAGCAGCCATTACACATTTTGGGAAGTGTCACACAGTTTTAGACCATCACTGCCAGGAAGGTACAGAGGGACCTTGGAGTAAATGGGGATGAGCTCCTAGATTAGCTCCATTTAGTCACGCTCTGCTAGGAGGTTTGAAACAGCTCCTGTGAAAAGGAACAAGCTTGTCCTTCCCTCAGAGAGGATGAGTGTTGTGCTTCTCTCTCTTTGCTGCAGCCCCAACACCTGGTACCCAACACCCATCGGCTCACACTTCTTGACAGAGTTGCCCTCCTTCCCCTCACCTGGGTAGCCCTTTGCACTTATCTACACTGAGTTTCACCTGTACTTTATTGCCTAGTCAGTCATTCGTAAGAAGGACTCGCCTGTAAAGTCTATAGTTCTTTACAACCGGTCCCCATCCTTACTGCCATAAATAACTTTGTGCCATCAGCAGACTTCCTCAGCTAAGTGCTCAGCCCTTTTTCCAGGTCATTTATAACGATGTTGATCTGCACAAGTACCAGCACGGATGCTGGGATGCCACTTGTGACCTCCATGCTTCTGCGAGACCCAACTAGGACCTCTACCCTCTGTCCCTTATCCCTAAACTCGTCACTTAGCCTTATTTGTCCTGCAACTAATGGCTTCAGAAAGTGCCTTAATTCTATTAGATTCCCTAGCTTTTTGCATGGGTGGCTCTGCAGCCTTATGGTCTTTTAATACTATTTTGGGGTGTATAATTGAGTTCAACCATTCTTAGGTGCTCTATAATGAAGTGGGGCTCGGAGAGAGGAAACCACAGGCTACATGTTTTTTTGAGCAATTGGCAGCCTATGTGGTATTTCTGCTTTGTTGATTTTTACTCGAGGAAATAAAATGCTGGCTGGTATTCTGTAAAAGTGCAACAAAATGTGACTGTTTGCTACTAGCACAACCGCATTGGATCCAGACTATCTGAAACCAGTGCCATGTTTTACCTGGTGGGGGAAAAACACAGGATCTATCTATAGTCACTGATCCTTCTAATTCACAGGGAATTTGGTTGGGGTTTTTTCAGCTCTGATAAAAACAATGCAGCATATAAGCCTCTTTGAGTCATCCCCTCTGCTATAAGAACAACCATGAACAGCTGATTTTTATGAGGCAGATGTATTTATAGGCTTGGGATAGAATATAGATTTTAAAATGCCACTTTTCTGCTTCAGAGATCGACTTACATTTTTAATCTCTATAAAATTAATCCAGCTAATTAATGAAAATGGCTACAGACTAAAATGAATTAAAGTTTCAGAAAATCATTAAGCATTGATATGGCTGCATGCTCTGATTTGGTAATGAGTCGTGACACGGTGAACATTAACTACATTTGCATCCAGGTACTGTAAGAACTTGTGGGCAATGAGATGGTGCCAAGTGAGAGCTTTGCTCTGGAGGAGATTCTTGCTTAGCATTAGGAGAGCACTGTTATTTAGGAAGGAGCTGTGACTCTTCTAGCAGAGGGAAGATCTGGGGCGCCAGGTCCTGTTTTCCATCCTGCCACTGACTTGCACAAACCCGTTATGCATCAGCCTTTAAAATGAGCATGGTGCTGTACAATTCCCAAAGATTCATCCAGGGCCCAGGTCATCAAGAGAGCTGTGCTGAAATCCCACTAAAATAAATGAGTAAGGAAAGTCAGTAGGAACTGGGGCATGAAATCCCTTTACCTTCTTTGAGAAATCTGCTCTTTCTTCAGGCAGCCAGCAGCTCCCTTACATGGAGGTACCACCATGCTCTCACAACAGCAGCGGGTACTTGCATCTCCTTGCCATAGCCATTTTACAAAATCCCTTCCCCTCCCTGAGTAAATGTTTGCAGGATCAAAATCAAACTGCATGTGAAACGAGGAAGTGTTTCCTTATGAAGCAGAAATCATGTCTCACACGGAGATTTATCATGCGGAAGAATCACATTTTCCTCTCCTAGGGAGGCAATTCCACCTTGACTCTTACAATACCCCTCTGTCAGAAGTGGTACAGAAGGAGCTGGCAGGTGCAAAGGTGCTTGCTCAGTCTAAAGGAAACACTGAGCCCTGCGTACTCCCTTGGAGGCAGAAAACGCTCCAAAGGAGAACGCACAAGACCCAGCGCTGTTCCTGAGGTAGGAGAAAGCCTTGGCTACCTGATGCTCTGCACGGTCGTGCACCAGTCACGCCACGTCTGGTTTGCCTGTGGCTTGCTCAGCTGGTGAGCTCTTTGGGACAGGCTCTATGTGCAGTGTTTAGCCCACCTGGGCCTCGTGGTGTTGCGATAATGCTAGCAATGCATAGGGGCTGGATGTAATGCTAGCAACCTGTTGAGGGGGGATACATCCCATTTATAGCCTATATAAGAAACCTTAAGGAGTCCAGTGCTGCTGTCCTTGCTCTGACATGTGTCCACAGGCTGGTAATCAGCTGTAAACATGTGAATATTTGCTTTCTCCACTGAAAAAGGGCAATCTTCTCTCTTTAAAGTGCTGCTATGATCAATGAGGAAACGTTGACAATGAAGGATCCTCCAGGGAGCACTAGGTGGTAAAAACTGGAAGTCGACTTCCTACCTGCGAGGCTTTGTGTGCTTGTGGGACATATGTTCCACTCAAGTATTATCCATTTACTTAAATGTCTCCACCTTATCTGACAGAGAACACAAAAACACAGTAAGAGAACACGCACAAACTGCAAATGGTGTCTTAGTTAAACCTGATTGCTCAACACAGGTAATAAAATCTTTCTTGTCCCATGCTCCTCCCTAGTAAGGTATTGAAGTGGGTGATTCTTTTCTGTATTATATGTAAGTATATTGTATATTTTGCTAAGATAATTTAGACCATACTGTGACTCTTGTAACAATGGTGTGACATGATGTACATGTAATCCAACAGGTTGAACTGCATGCAGATGCTTTAAAAACCTTCTCCTATCCCTCCCTCCTTTCCAGTCCATCAGTTGCAGATGCCAGCCTACGTGCCTTGTTGAAACAGCCTGATTGAACCGATACCCTCACTAATGAGCATTTCTGATCCCACAGCTTTTAAGGGGAGCAGCTGGAACCTTCTGGAGAATTGCCTCTTCACTGCAGGTCAGGTAAGGAGGAGCCTCCTCCTGGAAATTGTTCTCTACCTTGCTACTGCTTCTTCCACTTCCTCCTCCAAACAGATTTGTTCTCAAATCCACCTGATTCCTAGGAATAGGAGGCTCTCGATTTTTTTTTTTTATTATTATTATTCTGAAATAGTGCTTTATAGACAACTTCTAAGGGCATGGGGGAACCAATGTAAAAAAGTACCTGAAAGCCTCCAGTCTCATCATCTTCCTCAGTCCCCCAAAGGAATAAAATAACTTCTGGCTCAGACTATTTTGGCATCACAAACTTACATTCCACATGCCCAGGGACCAGCCATGCTGAGTCCCAGACACCTGAGTTAGGGGTAACTACTGCTAACGTACTTTTGACTCAAGGAAGGAGGGGGGACTACAGCCCCCCCAATGCAATGTCAGAGAGAGAGCAAAATCCCACTGCAGACTTCCCCTTCCTGCACAGTGCCTCATACAAAGGGAGGTTGCTAAAGCAACAGTTTCTCCCAGCTGACTACTAGACCTAGTCATGCACATGGGCTTCATGCTGAATCAGTATCAGCACTATCAAAAAAAGATGGAAAAAGCTCCTTCCTCTACTTACGTAGCTTTGACTGCTCAGCCAGCACCTCTGGGAGCAGAAGCTCTGAATTCACTCGGTCCTGGTCTCTGACATTTCCTGCAGCTATCCAGACTCCTGGGGAGAGCTTCTCCACAGCTCCACTGGAACCATTCATGCAAACTGCCCTCTTAAGAACTGTAAAGGAATACGATATTTAGCATCAACCCACTCAGCCCTCACCGAAGGCTGAAGTCTTCAGTGACTTGAATGATGCTGGGCTGCTGCCATGGCAGCACACCGCTCTCCTCTCCGTAGGGTCCCCAGGCTCAGGAGCAGTCAGGCAGTTTCTTGCCACAGCGCCTCACAGCAGCTGTACCTGCAGAGCCTCTGCGGCTGCACGGCCTGATGGGGTGGCAAAACCCAGCCCTTCTCCCTGCCTTGCAGGCCAGTAAAGAGAAGCGTCAGGAAGAGCTGGTGCGTGCTAGCAGTACCTCTGTTAGCTTTGGGTTTGAGGGCAGATGGGGGGAGATTGCTCCACAGCAACAGAAGCCCAGTTGTGGACCACCTACCTAGGGAGCCAGGTAGAAACACAGAAATACAGTGAGATGCCCCACAGGCCAGTGTTACCAGCTGGCTTCTGCAGTTATTTCTATCAGCATATCAGCCAGCTAACCTCCGAGTTCAAAGCCGTTGCCCTGTGGCAGAGGAGAACAGCGTGTCCTGAACAGCCTACAAAAGGACATGCAGCTCCTGGGTGAGATATGCAGGTAAAGGGCTGGATACCACTGAGGAGGATTATTTTCATTTTACTATTTAATTCAAGGTTTATTTGTTCCCTGTGTTGATACTGATGCAGACTCATTCCAGTTCAGAAGCCGTCACGTAGGGAGAAAGGAAATAACACAATCTGGCTCCTCTCTTTTGGCATGTGAACAACATAGTTCCTCAGAAGCGCTAGAGAGGCCAGCAGCATGTAAATGCTTTCCCTCGTGGTGACACAGACAGAACTTTCTGGTACTAGAGTAACCCCCTTCCTCCCTTTGACTAGTCACAGCTGCACGTACCTTTGGTGTAACATCATGGTTATGCAATGCTGAGTCTCCCACTTTGCTCTTACTGTGCCTCTCATATTTGCGCAAGCAGAAGCCAAGAAGGAGCCCAGCAACGGCCTCCAAGAGCCCAGCCATTTCTCAACCCTCCTTTTCCGAGCCTGCACCGCTCCCACTGGCATCAGTGGTGAGCTGGGAGCACCAAACACCACTGAATTGCGGCCCAGGAGGGCACAGTTTTCTCCAGTTTCTGTGCAGAAGGAACCTGGTAAGGCACGAACACATGGGCTGTCCAGTGCACTCATCCACCTAAATGCAGATTCTGCTGGGATGAGCGCTAGTATTTACAAGTAGATCTAGGCTTGCTGCATCTCTGGGCGCCCCCCTCCTTTCTAGGTCACCATGATGTCTGCAATCATCCTGTTCGCCAGGACTAATGGAGCACAGATGTACTCTCGAGGGAGTGAGCATGAACCAGAACCCTCATCTCTGGAACACTTCCCAGGAAGAACCATCTCCTCACCATCACATATCCCAAAGTACCTAAGGAGAAGACAGAGCAGGAAATTAAGCAGAGGAGTGAGTTCCTAGCATTTTTGCTACTTTATCCCTTTAAGGTTCTCAAGCACGATTTATGATCACGTCTTCTTCAGAAGAAAACAGTATTGTGCTAACAGGTAAGCAGGAACAACCACAGTGAGATACAGATCTGTAACGCTTTAATTAAAGCACAGGTAAATAGTGAACTGCAGCAGACTTCTCAAGCGTTTCACAAGCCTCGTCTTAGTCATTACGGTTTGCCTTGTAGGTTGCATGGTGTCTAGGACTGCTCTCCACGCTAGCTTGTAGGGCACGGAGTGCAATGGGACAAGCTGAACCTGGCTGTCGGGCAGAGCTGTGCACTGGTGCTTGTCCAGAAGAACTGAGGGATCCAAGCGCACGGCAGCAATGAAAACGTGCAGCCTGCCAGTGTGAGACTGAACTGTGTCAGGGCAGGAAGAAGAGATGTTTCATTCCAGACAGAAGACTAAAACATATTAAAAAGAGAAAGGAGTCTTTGAAAGCATGGCCCAGGCAGATTCTCCCAGTGTGGCAGTAAAGACCCATGTTTCTGATTTACCGCTTTTGGCAGGGAATGTAGCCAGAATGTAAAACGTGGGTGATCATAAGCAGAATTAAACACTGGGGGGTTCTGGCAGCACATTACCATCCACGCTGGACAGTGTGGGATCCTCCCTGTGACCCTGACAACAAAGCAACAGCAGGAAGTGGTGTGGTGCTGCTGGCCATGGCTGTGACTGGCAACAAAAACACAGAAGCCTTTCTAATATTGCAAAGACAGAAATGAAATCCCTCTCTTCTTACGCAATGCTTGTCCTTCCTCAGCAGGGATCAAATCAATATGGGACCATGCAAAGTCAATGGTTTATTTGAAGGGGTTTTGAATTGGGCTTTGTAGGCAGAAAGGCATCAGTGTTGTTTCAAGCTCCATGAAGACACATTGGTATTTCCATTCCACGGCTATTTGTAGGACAGAAACGTGACTCTGCTCCTCTTTAATCCTGTTTAAATGTTACACTGCTTTAAAATAAAGCCTGTCAGGAAAAAGAATCAAGTCTAGGGCTGGAATTATCCCTGGTGAAGACTGGGGATCCCACTTGTTAGTGAATGAGAATCATCTTGAAGGAAGTTAGGAACAACCTTTAGCATTAATGTCATATTTCCCCATCCTTTCATCTGGTTTATGTTAGTACCTTAGCCTTACTTCTATGGTTGGTGGTTTAAGCACATGTGCATGTGCATATGCATACACATGCAAGCGTGTCACTATAATACAGCTACCAAACCATACAAAGAGTATTAACAGTTTACTGCATGCCTTTCGGGAGGACATTAACAGCAGTAGAAAGAGAACTTTCACATAATTTCTGGAGAAGTGCTACAGTTGTAGGCCAACTTACATAACTGATTTAGTTCAACAAAATTGCTTTCTGCCTTTAATCTGCTCAACAGTTTATCTTTGCTGTCGTGATCAGTTGAGCTTTCTTTAAACCGTTATGGATTAGCGTTCTGCTATAACACGTTAAAAGCTTAGCTTTGTTTATTTTTGTCAAGAATGGGGGAGGGATATCAGGTTCAAATGTTCAGGCAGTGGTTTATGAATGGTTATTTTTCTTACATGGCAATCAATATATTCAGGTACCAAATGCAAGTCACAGCTAAACGCTTCCAGAGACAGTACTAGTGGCTGGAATAAAAATATTTTTGAATTCATTAAAAAAACCCCCACAAAACAGGAACTTTATAAATGTGTATAATAATTTTAATCTGTAAATACAAAATTTAATCCAGCATTCACACAGTTCATCACAACCACCACCTCTGTATGGAAGACCAAAGAGTAAATGGTCTGAAAACTTAATTGAAAAAGCTGGTTGAGGATTTTACTAAGTTTGTATCGTTGTTGCAATTTGGAGACAGCAATCCTGCCAAAAGCAATCTGTCATTCAACTGCAGGAAGACAGTACACCATAATGCACATAAAACACCAAACAAACAGAACCTCAGCCACACCGCTTACAAAGAGGTGTTCAGATAACATTAACCACCTGTTCAATGAATTTTCACAGTGGATTCATCAGCTATGAAAGTGGATGATCTATTAGAAGACTATAGTATGAATCCAGGTCCAAATTTCTACTATAAATTGATGAGAACAATATACTATTTTAAACCAAATCGAACAATTAGCACACTTCTTTGACCTCTGTGTAATCTAAATGATTTGCAGATGCCAGCCTGGAACGGAGTGAGAGGTTGTGTTCCTGAGCACTGCCAATAATCCTCTCTGCTGCTGAACACTATTCCAAGGAAACACTAATTCTGTGATCAGTTGTGCTGGCAACCTATGACCTCGCAACTTTCATATCTAAAAGGAAGCAAGTAGGCACTTTCAGATTCCTAAGAGCAACACAGACACTAGAGAAGATAAAAAAAGAAGTGTCTAGTGGTGCTAGAAAAAAACCACAAACCTAAACCTGGGAAAGTAATTCAGAAAAGAGGAGGAAAAAATCCAACTTATTTGCAATGACTGTGCTGTATGTTTTGCTTTCTTATCGGGGGGGATCTTTATTCTGCACATTCCAGTAAATGGCCATTCGTTATTACTTCATCTTCTTTCTGACAGCAAGTGGAGCACCACTCCAGAGTTTCAACATTCCCTTGATGCTGCTCTGGTTAATGCTTGTCTGCTATTTAAACAAGGCATATTCCAACAAAATCTGACTATATATGGAATTCCCTGACAAGTAAAAATTTGGATGCCCTACAAAAAAGAACCATGAAAACAGAATACATACACAAACACACAAAACACTCCAAACTGCACAAACTCAGCATGTACTAAAACAGGCTCTTGGTGGCAAAGGTCAGGTATCCAGTGTGACCGACCATCTCCCTGAGTGGCACACCGCTTTTGAACTGCACAGTTCCTTGCTGCAGATTAACGCATGGGCTACCTTGGTTTGATGGGTTGCTGCTGTCAAAGCCAGTGCAAGAATTATCCTCAGCTGCTTTTCCAAGGTCAGGGATTTGCAAGCTAATTGTCCTTACGTTGTACACTCGGAGCAGAATTTCCAAGGTGTTAATCTCTGTAAAACCAAATTCTTCCATCGCTAGGCAGGTTCTTTGGACTTGTTCAATGCAAGGGGAGAAAGAGCAGATGCGGCCACCTGCAAAACAAGACAGGTAGTGGAAAAGAGAGCAAAAACAAAAATGAAGCACTTTTTATCTTTTTTCAAATTCTCACAGATGCACAGGGTTACTATTATACGGACAAAGTGAAAACATTTTTCAAGAAAATCTCCATGAGGCTACTATGCAGGTGTAAAGCGTCAGCACAAAATCAAACACAGATGACTCCATGAGATGCTTCAGACCCTTTAAAAATTGCAACAGCAAATTCATTCATCTTCCAATTCCAGTGTTGCCCACATTTGTTCACAATAAAACCGTTAAAGTTGATCTCTGTAGAGCAGCGACTCTTTTGGAATCACTATCCACTATTCTGGGCTGAGGCACCAAACTGGAGTTGGCACCTACACAAAGCCAGAAGTCATTCTCCACACACTGTACAGAGTTGCCTTCATTAGAATATAAGCGTGCGTGCACACACACTCTGATAAAAGCGGCTGTGTTTATTTGAGAATGATGGTATGCGTGTACAGAATAAAGTAATCTCTCCAGGCCATAGATGGAGTGCTGTTAAGGCTTTACCCTTTTAGTCAAGCTGACTAGCATGTCTCCTGAGCATTAAAGTTTACTGGATATCACATTGGGCAGGTTTACAGCAAATGCTTCAAAACTCTAGGATAGGACTTTTAAGTGATAAACTAACACTGTCTCCTCGTCTCTGCACAGATCAGATTTTTGATTCTAAATACAGAGTATTAATAGGCCCCCTACAACTTTCTGTGTGCTACAATGTCACCTTAGCAGCTGAGAATAGAATGATTCAGATTTACTCTGCAAAGCCACAGCCAAATCAGATCAAAGAATTATAAGGACACTGTCTGCCATAAAGCCAGGGCATGTGCTTTCACCCAGGACACAGTGTCCCACAAGGAACTGCCCTTCCTGAAAGGCTTTTGTGCTAGGGGAAGGAACGCTGGGTAATGTGGCTTCAGCTATTGTTTTACTTATTACAATTAGATTGAAAATGGTTGCTGACCTGATTTACAGTCCTTCCCAGCCCTCTCCCAGGCTCATCCAGTCAAGCCTTCCAACACCAGTTGTCTAAGTAGTTAAAGAACCCATGCAAGTGAGAGCAAAGCATCCTGCTAAAAATAGAGGCTATGCTGGGACTACATGAAGCCTGCTTTATCTCAAACTCTCCTTTTTTTTCCTTTTTCGTTTCTAAAGTCACATATCTAAAAAAAGAAAGCATCAGGTCTGAAAGTGTCACGTCACTGAAGCACTCTAGTTACTGTGCAGCAATGATGTGCTGGGTACTGACTGGGGAAGAATACCTTCCATGACCATTAATCCACCATATACTAAGTGGGATTTAATTTTAGTCCCGAAATAAAGTCTCCACAGCCAGGGGTTCTTATCATGCATCTTCACAACAAAGTACCCTGGACAAATAATTCCCTGGAGTGACAATTAAAAACCAAATCTAATAATCACCTGCAAAATTAATGCTGGTATGTGTCATTATTAACCAATTCTGTTGATGCTGATTTAATTGCACACCCAGTCCGCTAGCTCCCATGAAATTAGATTTTTATGTTCATCAGGATGGCCAGGGCTACCAAAATGATTCTGAATCAGACAGCTAATCTTTTCTGGCCAAAGCAGTACACACTTCTACCATGTTTGTAGATGTAAAAGAGAAAAGCTGAGGAAGAAATTTCTGTTACATAATTAGAAAGCTACTATGATGCACATATGTTATAAAGAAAGATATTATATTCTTATTGTGTAGGGAACTGAACAAATGTCTAACTTAGCTAAATGTCAATTCACAATAACTCTTTGTCTGCAAAGCAAGAATGTGCAGAGAGACCAGAGACTTACTACTATTTCATTCAGGCTTTTTGGGTTTGGTGTTTTATATTGCAATAAAAAAAGGGAAATATATTTACATTTACATTTAAGTCTGTTCTTATTTATTCTGACTACAAGGGTTTCAAGATATGTTTAGGCTTTCAAATTCACATGCTCTAGATTTACAGTCAAAAACTAAGAAGCCTGCACACAGCTGTTGCCATACAAGCTGCAGAGCCGCCTACGGTTCTTGTCAAGCCTTCAATTAAAGGCAGAGCACCCTTCATTTTGCCTCGGGATGGTCAGCTGAGCACAGCATGTCAACACCAAACTTGGTGATGATTTATCAGACTGCCTCCTTGCAAAGCGGACTGCTTGGGGACATCGGGTTACAGAAAATAGGCTTTCAAGCCACTTGGTAGGGAAGAAAGCTATTGCTTGCAATAGCTAATATCCAGAGGGGAAGTGCAAAGAATAATGTTACTTTACTTACTGCATTGCTGGAAGCTTCCCAGGTATGAAGAGTGAGAAAACAGCGTAACAGCTGGTATTCCATATAACTGAGAACATCCAGTGGGTTTTAGTAGTTCTGCCAATTTCATTTTTTCCCTTTTGCACCTATTGTTCTCATTATTATTATACATCACTCCCAAATAAATATACCTACAAACAGCTCAGAAGCAAAACCACCAAGCATCTGTCTTTATGGATCCTAACAAGTGGGAGAGGGGTCTCCTCTGCTTTTTCCTGTACACACCACAGGGCAGGCTAGATGTGACTTGCAGGCTGGACTTGCCTGATTAAGCAAATATTAAGAGACAATTGGAAACCTACAATTCGCAGAAGGTTGGAAGGCAAAAATGAAATTGCAGCTCCAGCCTGTGAGACGCTGCCTAAAATAGAAAGATTTGGGAAGCTTCAATTGCCATGGTGTGTTTAGACAGCAAAAAACTGGACTCTGAGCAGCAGAAAACCAGCACTCAAAAGCACATACTCATCTGTTCTAGGAGCAGATCTTCAACAGACCAGATGCTTCTGAATTCTCTACATTGTGGGCTGCCCTCTGTACCCCCACCGGATTACCAGCTAGGCAACACCCTTTCTGTCACAATCACCAAACAGATATAAATCTAGATTTCAGCATTCAAAATTCTCAGATTCTCTAAGAGCCCTCTTGTCCTTTAGACATCAAGAGGCATTTAGGACTTAAAGGACTTGAATATGCATTGCTTTGTCTTGCCATGCCAAGGATTCCTTAGTGAATGAAGAAAAGACATGTACTCCCTCTCTCCCCTCGCTGGGGCACACTGCGCTGCCTGTGGATCAAAAAGGGCTGGACTAGACTAGAGAGCAGTGAAAACAACTGAATGGAAACTTTTTAGTACAAATGGAGTTTGTGTTTTTTCAGAGCTCTCCTTTTAGGAAAGCTACCGTTCCTAAATTTGGTTAATGAGATCTGTGTGTCACCATAAATTGATATAGTAATTATCTGAGATTAATCCTGTTCACATTGGGAAGCTGTGTGAGCTTTTTGATCTGAAGAGCTGTCTAGAAATGTGTTTATTCATGTATAATGCATCTGACAAGTGCTACAGTTGAGGAGAAGAGAATAATGAGACTGTATGAAAGACTTAATTTTTTTTCTATCTTCAATTTTACAGGGAGTGAGTTAGTTTGAAACATTTAATGGAGAGGTTAAATCTCCCAAATCCGTAGGCTGGAACAAGCCCACACAGTCCTGGCAGTCATTGTAACCAGCAATAGGGTCGAGAGGATATGAAAATTGAAGTACAATTCAGACTGGAATGATTAGAGAAGAGAGCTTAAGGAAAGGGGGAAATAAAAGAGGAGATTTGCATCCACATAGCACTGTACACTTTAACAGACAGTATCTAATTAGTAATCAAGGGACACACCCTTGCATCTTCCCAGAAGGTCAGTGCCTTGGAAGTTGCTCCTCCTTCAAGAGCAGTTACAGGCGTGTTCCCCGTGCAACTCCAGCAATTTTGTTTCTGGTTTGTCTGAGCAAGGACTAACACCTCTACCAGTTCTATTTAGCTAATAAATGCATTAGTTTTCAAGTATGGAAAATCTGGCAGTGTTACCCAATTGACAAGAACTCCATGCTTACAATACACAAAATATGTCCAAGTTATGTGCTCTCACTTCTGCAGGTTATAGTATGTGTCACAAGTGCTCTGACAGGTTTTTTCATCATCCCAATATTACTCAGAAGATGCAAAACAAATATATGTAGTGCAGCACAATTAAGTTCGAGGGAAAAGGGCCTGTAATTTTAGAAATGGTTCTGTGATGTAAAGAATATAACACAGCATTTTTATCTCTGGTAAAATAGTACAGCTCTAGGTTTTGGGACTTCAGTGCATTGTCATAATTGGAAGATTATGTTACAAAGATCTCATGGAAGAAAAAAAATCACACAAGCATTATCATTATGTAGGGGTGAGGCAGGAGAGTCACTGAGCAGCATCACCATGGCATTTACTCTGCGCTAGTAGGACACTAAAAATATTGCCTCCGTAAAAGGGGACAGAACGTCCTTTAAGTGAGTGTGCTTGTGGGCGATTTGATGTAGCTTCCCTGACAAGTGAAATTAGAGGATTCGGCTGTTGGAAGAAATTAAAGGATGTTTCTTGATTCAGAAAAGAAAATTTTCTCCAAATCACTTGCCAGCAAATTAGTAAGAGCTTGCTGTGATTTTCTGCAAATGTGACCTTAACCTCTACATTTGTAGGTGCATCGTTCAAAAGGAATTTATTCCTGCTCACTATTATGGGCTGGCAAAAGCATGCAACAAGGAAAATAAAAAATCAGTTGGCTCCGAATGGCGGAAGAAAACTTAACAACTTCCTTTGAGGATCCTTTCATCCCAAACTACTTCCTATAAACTGTGTAAAGGCCAGTAGCTTTGGCCGGCATTCCACAGCATGGATTACAACGCAGGAATCCTTCTGCTTGACTTTTGACACGTGAGAGAATCACTTTTACTTCAGGCCAGGCCCATCACGCGCACCTAACCTACTAACCCCTGACAGACCAGAGCTAGGTCAATGCCCTCCAATAAGATACAACAGCTGGGGCTGCCCCAGCAAGCAGCCAGTGCTTGGGAACCAGACGAAGACGAAGCTCTATGGGTCAGCACCCAGTCCTAGATCCTAGTGGGGCAGCTTTGCACTAGACCAGATGGCCCCTCAATGTTGACAGGATATGCTTCAATTTAAAGTTAGTTTGTGGATCTTTAGCCTCACCTTGAGTTAATTTTCCTTTGAATCAAAGCAAGTACCACACTAGCAAAGGCTGGTGCCAACATTTCAGCAAGCACTTATTGCTTCATTCATTTATTCCAAAACAATCTCCTGGGGACATGAGAAGTGTTGATACTGACTTGAGTACCACCTGCATGGGTGGAGGACAACAGCACGCTAGACTGCCAGGCTCCACTTCCTGCCCTAACACATTCCCTGTGCCTTCTTGAGGTAGTCCGAGCCCAAACAACATCAGCCTTGATGTCACTGCCCTCTTCTCAGTGTGATTCAGCCTGGGGTACTCAGATACCACAGGGGTAAGACTTGTGGGCAGGGATTTCAGCTGTTCCTCAAAGCCACATCTGGGTGGTTTAAAACCTTATCATGAATAACCTCTGGGGCTCAAGAAAAACAGCCAGTGAGACTTTCTACATGGACATGGTATTCCCTGAAAGCTCAGGGGAGGAGGAAGGCAAGCCCAAATGAAAACTGAAACTAGCTAAACCAGACAATGCCTTACCTGCACCACAGGCTACTGGGAGGATGAGATATTATTTAGTCTCTTATACAGCATCTGTAATAACCAAACCTGACAGGTTAGGACAACAATCAATGGCTATGCTATGGGGAAAAAAATGCAAACAAGACTTGTTTGAAGTCCATTGTGTACAAATGAAACAAATATAAGACTTTGGAAATGAAAACCTACTACTACTCCAAAGAGCACAGTACTGCTGAAGGGCTTCTGTGACAGCAGGAAATGCAGAGGCCCAGAGAGATGTTCAGAGGGAACTTTCCCCTGCAAAGTTTTGGGGGGAGACCTGAGAGCACCATGTTACCTGATTCAGGTGATATCTCAAGGATCACAATTTGACAAACTTGTAATTTAGGGGCTTTATGATGCTCAAGAGGGAGTGGCAAGTCTGCATTTAAGAGTAAAGTCTTTAAAAGAAAGAAAGGAAAAAAAAGAGGGGTGGTTTTAATAATTTTGTGACTCAGACTGTTAATTTAAACACCACCAAGGACCGATTTGTAATGCAAGAGGCCAATCCAACCTAATATAAGGCTGTATTTTTCCATCTCCCTACCTAAAAATTTAAAATCTGTATGAAAACTATTGTACAAATGGGTTTCTGCCTCATCTTCCACAGCCTTGGAAGAAATAGACAATATTTATAAGAGTAGAGTAGGTGGGTGCAGAATTATATTCAAAGCACTACAGTATTCAGCTGTGAGATAACTGTGAGTCAAAAGTTTCAGAGCATTTAAGAACTGTAGAATATCGAGGATATTTTTGTTACCTCACATTTTTTTCATTTTGTTACATTCACAATTTTTAAAGTTTAACCTGAAGGGATTAACAGCAACTTTGCAAAAACCACCAAGGTCAGATACTGGGAACAGCAGCTATGACTGTAGAAAAGCATTAATCAGCAGATGCTGCAAAAGAAAAAACAGTGCAGGTCTGGAAATGAAAGCAAGTTCTGCAGTGCAGCACTGCCCGAGAGATATTACAAGCAGCATTTCTGCTGAAAGTGTGACTGGTGAAATCAGCACAGAAAGATGCAGCTGAGATGCAACCCTGAACGTCGGCAGAGCACATCACCAGAGAACAAGAACCTTTGAGTCACAAACCTACTGTGTCATTTTATTCTTTCAGCTTTTCAGAGGTTGGCAGTGCTTTAAATGGGAGGCCAAGCTACTGTAAGTAGTGTATTTACAGCATACTGCAAGGCGTAACGCAAACGATAAATGTACTCTTGTAAAGAGCATCATTAACACTCAGCCGACTAGGAGCTGCAACTATTCAGGATCTTGAGCTTAAGTAGGAGAGAAAACACTGATATGATAAGGTTTTGTTAAGGTTAAGAACTCTCTCATACATACTGTCTCAGCTGAACACTCTATAATGAATATTGCGGTTTTAAAGAGGAGGCTAGCTGATGCTATATATTGAATTTCCTTAGCTCTGATTTCATTCAAAGTACCTTATGACTTTAGGGAATAAATTATCACTATCTGGCAGTACAGCTGCGATATTTCCATGGCACATCACAATAAAACCCACAGTGTGAATGGTTCAAATGTGACCCTGTCCAGATGTGAGAGAGAGAGGGTGGAGCGAAAAGAGCAGAACAACTCCTTTTCTCCAGTGATGCTTTATCACTATACCAACCCTTGGAATGGCGGTGAACAACAGCAGTATGTGCACAGACTGTTCTTACTACAGAAGAGCTTTAACTATTTGAAAACAAAACAAAGGAGCACCATAAAATTATCTGCCTGTGGTAGGGAAAGGGAAGCAGTTAGAGATACCCCTCTATCGTATTGTAGATTTTACAGCAGTACAAAAAAGCCACAACAAAACAAGCTGCATGATTTGGAATAAAACAGAAATGTACCTATTACTACTGCAATCAATTATATTTTAGATGAAAAATAGATTTTGTTTATATGCAAAATAAAAAAAAAATGCCCCCTGGCTCAGACAGGTACTATGAAACCCAAAAGATGAGCCTTAGACCAATACCAGATCTCAGGCATTAGTGGCTGTTTGCAGCAAACACTGCAGCAAGGAACAGGTACTTTGCCTTTTGACTGGTACATAAAGTGCATGATGCCACTTCACAAACACAAAAATGTGGGATTTTAAAGTATTATTTATATTGCCTAAGCAGATGTAACTTTGTAGCATAGCACAGAAAAGTATAGCCAGATGGTATGGCCAGTTTGGGACTATAATACTTTTTCTAGGATTTCAAATGCTGGAGTGAGACAAGAATTCACAACTTGGAACCGTTTAAGCAGCTCTGCTTAGTATTCTAAACATACACTACTTAAATAATTCAAATTGGACTGCGCAATGCAGCGCCTTCTAAGCTAGGAAGTCAGCTGAGTGTTGTGCTCACTAGATTAGATAATTTGAGCATGGGAAGGGCACCGTACAGTGCAGTGAAAATTATTTTCTTCTCAGGACACACTGGAAAGCAGCTACAAATTAAGCTGTAACTCTTGCAGGTACAGAGTGCTAGCCAGTCTCTATCTATTCATTTTTTAAAGAAAGTGTGCGTTACATTGGTGTCAGAAAGCTTTCTAGAAAATTTTCAGTAGTAGCTGGGGTAGCCTGACAGCTGGGTCAGTCCTGACTCAGCAAGGTAATGCACATTCAGTGACCTTTAAAGACAAGCTTAAATCCTGTGATTTCAAGAAGACCTAGTGTATTCACTTAGTCAGGCCTGTGATTACATATTTTAACAAAGAACTGGGCCTTGGCACATTATCAAGTTTTACTAAACTCCCGTCCCACCACATGCATTGTTCAGCACTCCATGCTCTCTTGATTAGAAAAGTCACTTTTGTAGATGGAAGTGGTCTGGCACAAGTTAGTTCAGATCCACAATAGTATGGTTACATTAGTGTAACACTACTTAGGGGTAAACTCACTCCAGGCTGAAAGAATGATTTATTCACTGAAGCTGATTTTTCAATTGGGAAAAGATTTATAATAAACTGATGAAATCCATCAAAAACTTCAACAGCAGTTCTCACTTGCTGTCGCAATCCCAGAATAACTGGCATAAGCTATAACAGCCTTTATGTCCCTTTCCCACTGCAACTAACAGCAAACTTCTCATTAGCTCCAACAGCAGAGATTTAAGGCAGAAATTGGCAAGCATATTCAATTATAACCACATTTTCTTTAACATTACTGATGGGGTGCTCTGTTAGATAGGTACAAATATGCAATGATTGATGTGAAGTGCATCTGAACACCTTTTATACAAACACCTTTCCACTGAATTGCCGAATTGCTTTCAGCATTTATCATTATTGCTGCTTCGCACACACCTCAGATCTAGCAAAATGCACCTGACAAAGTTTCAAAGGGCTTTTTATAAGCTGCCCATGCTAATTGTAGCAGCTAGCACAGGCCTGTAGGAAAAAGTTGTTCTTGTCCTTTCGAATCTTCCACTGTAAATTGAAGACCGCTTTTGAAGGTTTTTCAGCCTTAGAAATGCCTAGAGACTTTGACATTTGAGAACAGTGATCACACAATGGCAGTGAGCAGATCTAGCGTATGGCTCAAAGGCAGAGATGTGTGCATGCACAGTACTTCTGAACAGAAAGAGGTAAGTGCAGTTACCTTCAGCTTTTAATGCTGACTTTGCATGTCCTATGGCTTCCCATGGAGATGGAATATCTAGGAACACGGCATCTGCAATGTTTGAGACACCAAACCCATTTTTGCAGACATCCTGGTTGGTCACGGTGACCAGATGCTCCACCCCATGCTCTCGAAACTCCTCCCTGGCCTTCTCAGCCCTCTGTTGGTGGAACTCCACTGTGTACAGGTGCCCTGTGGGAGCCACTGTCCTGATGAGAGCGTGGGAAAGGGATCCGCTGCCCGTACCTACAAAAGACAGACAACTCATGAAATGCCTTTTGACAGTGCTAAACATTAGAACAAAGGTCTCCATTAGTCCTGCCAAAACCCAAAGTCCACTTACCCAAAACCCAAATGAACAGAAACCATTGGTTAAACTACTGAAAAAGAACAGCCCTTCCTTCCTGCACAAGGAGAGGGGGACTAAATGACCTAGGAAACAGTCTTCAGGGTCCTTCAAAACATTAATTAAAAATCTGGCAAACTCAGGACCTGTCCTCTCTCCCCGGAGTAGAACAGTAATGTCAAGGGTCAGCTATAGCTCTAACAAGTGCCACAAGAGAACAGGAGGAAGTAAATGCACAGGAAAAAAATCAGGGAAATTATCCAGAGAGTTTTTGCAAAGTGCTAGACTCTTCTAGGGTGAAAAAAGATGAAGGCAAATTTTAACGTATTTTCAAAACCTTGTATTTCATTAAAACAAAGAGATGATAGCAAGGGTCTGTCTTTGAAAATCCTGTTGATATACATGCAAACAAATGGCTTCAGGATATAGAGTCTGTTTATCCGAGGCCTAAGAGACATTGGCCATCCTCAGCTGCTACTGACATTATCCAAAACTAAGGCCTCCGGACTCCTTGCAGTCACACTGACCAAACGACCTGATTTCTCATGTGACTTACATATATACACGCCTACACAATCTTACTGAAGTCTAATGAGATCCACCACATACCTGAAATTGTATGTAAGTACAATTACGATGTACAACCACGGACTAACTATTAAGACACATATTTTTTTCCTTCTTTTAGTTTGATAATTTAGGAAACTTTTTAAAAAGATCCATTGGAGTATTAAATAGATGAATGACTAATAACCAGTGTTTTCACTGAAGAAAACTCCCATATACCAATTCTCGTTGCAAATTACTCACTCAAGTGGCATTTAACTGAATAACCCCCCAAACTCAAAACCCCACAGCAACCCCAAATTATCTGTGTTTACTGATTTATAATTCTGTACTTGGAACACATTTCTCCTGTAGAAAGAAAATCTATTTCTAGCTATCTTCAATGACTGTTCAGGCTAAATTTCAGCCTGAAGCAAGCTCTTTCAACTAACATAAATCTTAAAAAACTTATAAAGGACAGAACCTGAAGTACAGCAGTGGTGGAGAAAGCTCAGAAACTAGTAGAAAGGAAATTAATTAGGGGACACAGGGGCTGGTACAGCTGTTTAATTGGAGCAATACTTTCCGTAACTGTTCAGGAAGTCAGAGTTTACTGACGGATCCAAGGTTCTTGCCCTCTAGTCACGTAAGGGGAGAAACATTCTTGTGGCACTGCATTTAATCCGACAGCTCTGAAAGGGGAGCCATTCAGACTGTAAACAGAGCTCAGGGCCCATGTTTGCCCCCAGATCAACTGCCTGCACTGCGGAATCAGCACTGCTCCTCTGCTTCCCCCTGAGAGGGCTCTGACCCCAACGGGCAGACTAGCACCTTCCCCCCAACTTTAATGGGGCAGATTAGATAGGGAGAGAGGACCTACAGATTTTAGCATTGGCCTCTGAGAGGTCCAAGGGAAAAGAGAAACTGTGACACACACATTTATTTAAAGTGAAAATCCATGCATTCACGCCAGTATTAAAATAAAGCAAACAAAAGGCAAAAGACACTTGCATGTGCACACATGAAAAACTATCTGGTCATGGCATCTGTAGGCTCTAAATGTCAACATAAACTTTTCCCTGGTCAAAAGGAGTAATGGTAGTACAACAGCCATGTGGTTGTAAAAACTCAATGATACATGTGCATAGCAAAGAAAGCATTTTGTTCATTTTTTTTTTTAATGACAAGAGCAGGGACTATTGTTCACAGGATGCTAAAATGACTGAAATTCTGCCTTTACATTTCATGCCAGAAGGCATGATTGCACAACTGAGAACTTTTGCAAACTGACAGAATTTAATTATTTTACCTCTCAAATGGGTCATGCTGCACACTTTCTGCATCTTTCTCTGCTAATCTAAAGGAGTGAACAGAAGGCCTGTCAGCACAGCTGGGCTGTAAGCAGAAGAGAGAGGCAGCTTGTGCATGTATCCAGTTTCCTTATTCATATTCTTGTACATTTTTAATCACTTTCCTTTTAAATCTGCTCTTAAAAACACCACAGAAGATACTGTTTGTCTCTTTCCTAGGAAAACCCATTAAGTATTTTTGGCTTCTTTTCTGGTACTCTTTTTTTTATTCACAAACACTCCAAGCCAAATCCTGAACTAAAACCAGGATGTTGGAAGTCACCACTTGCAAGCGTATTACAGACTGAGCTTTTGTTAAACAAGGTTGCCAGGAATTATTTATTGTTGACTGGCTACCGCAAACTTGAGAATACATATGTATCACATTTTAACATATCAAATTCTATCACACTAACATCATTAACGAGAGTATTTCTGAAGATGCTGCCTGCCTTCTCCGTGACAACACTCTTAAAACTGCAAGAAACAAAGATGGTTATGAATCATGCACCATTGTAAAATCTGTCCTTGAAGAGATGACAGATTCTGAACCCAGTCCTGTGAAATGATGATGACCCTCAACTCTCATGTGCCTGATAGTTCAGCATCCTTGATGTGATTCATTAAGAATATGAGGGTCTGGCAGTTCAGCATGAGTCCATACTCAACACAACCCCTAAAGCCCTATCAGCACTGTTTACAGAAGGCAGAGGTTCAACCTTATGTTTCTCTGATGTTGTAGAAGGGGATATGAATGTTTACACTCGCCTTCTCCCCTGCAAATCTGCAACAGTCAACACTTGAGCCCTCCTACCACCTTCTCAATTCCTTTTCAATTTCTCTTTGTTCTTATTTCAAGATCACTACTGAAAAAAAGCAGTATTTGGCAAAAAATGACTCAAAGAGTCTTAGGCACCAGTTTGGAATAAGTTCTAGTCAGATTCAGGTTTCCTTGGGAAATGAAAGGTATCCTTAGCATGATACAGAATCAGTCAGGAAAGCAGCAAAACACAAGGAGTACTACTGAAGACATGAACTAGAATGCTACCAAACCTGAAATATCACAGCTGAATTTCCTGTATAGCAATGAACCAAAAAACTGAATGCTCAAAAATGACTATTTTGTATCAGAAGAGGCAAGTTAAGAACTGAATGGACTTCAATAGATTTTCATTCTCATACAAGTGTGGTGAAATGCCTATGCTCCTGGTTTGACCAAGAAAGCGGAAGGTAAGACAACTTCTAGAACAAATACAGTTTATAATTTTTATACCTGGACGCTTGCCTTTCTGACAGCTTGCACTATAAATAGCCTTAGAAACTGTTTGCTCTTTACCACAAGACAATGCCCATTTAACTACAGTGTATTAATCATGGAGTCTGTAGAAGAGAGGTAAAACAATGACAATTCAAACTGTACTGAAGACATTCTTAACACCACAGCTACTGTTTTTAGAGCTCACTTAGGTCATTGCTAATGCCTTTGGAAAATATGATGCTCTTTTACACTGACTACTCTGTGATCTTAAACATCTTAGTCAAAAAGCAGACATCTGCATTGAAGGCATTTAATGAGACACCACAGGGTCCCCAATATGCCATACACAAAGCTCAAAATCTGAGGAGGAGGCACCATGTAGGGCATCAGCATGTAGACTAGGAAAGTGGTCCATCTCAGTCCAAAGGCATGAATTAAGATCCTGTGTTAAAACCACTAGTTAGTTGGCTAATTGCCCTGCAGATGGATGTAGTATCCTTCCCTTCTTCCTGAGCTCAAGCACACTCTGTTCTTCTCTGATACATTTAAGCTCAAGGGAGTGTTTCTGCCCTCTCCCAAGACAAGGAAAACACTGCAGTTTTAGAGGGATCTCAATCCTAAGAAGTGGACACCTAGATGAAACACTCTAGCTCAGCACTTACTGATACCTCCTTCTGATTTGTAGACAGGTAAGTATTGATCAGATGAACTCCCTGATCATTCTCCTGACCTCAAACAGATCTGTTCTTCTCACTTTCTGCTTATTCAAGGGACAGGTTTTCCACAGAGAAGCCTCCACACGCTTCAGCCATCTTGAGACAATGTCCATATTAAGATAATTTCCCACCTTTTCAAAGCTGCAGTGGACAACATCTGAGCTGTTAAAAAATAACGCGTGCTATTTCAACACAGTATAGATACACATCAGAACACTGACAACAGAAACACGAGTGTTACCACAGTATCTAGCACAGCATTTGACTGATAACCAAGTAAGAGAGTGCATTTTTACAGTTTTCTGTTTAGTCTGGTTTTCTTCTTGCAAAGCATATCTGTCTAACCTCCTGGAATCCCACCCATGCTATAAACATAAGTGACCTGATTCTGCATTCCACTACATTTCCTCATTGCAGGCTATCGCTTGGCTTGTCTTCCCTAAAAATTTCTCATTATGGCTGCTTCTTTTTAAAAAAGGAACTACAAATTGTGATTTAGGACCTATAGATATTTACAGCAGTGCATAAGCAAATGCATTTTGCAATAAAGCTGAAGAAGCTCTTAAGTGCATACATAGGTTCATATTGCTTGAAAAGAGGAAAAGTGAAAAAGTATAAAAAATATTACTTAATACTGGGTCAATATAGTATCTAGTAACATTTTAATAGAACTGAAGTTTCTGCTGCAAAATTTGGCTACCTAAGATATTCTAAAATGAGTAAATACAACAAAACAATGACAGTGTTGCTGTATTCGTCTCCTAGCTACGCCACTGAGACCTAGCAAATAGTAAGACAGGTCATGAGTCAGCCATGAGAACGGAAGGAGCCTCAAAACCAAAGGAAAATTAATCTTTAGACAGAGCTAATAACTCCACAGCTACTATCTGTCAAGAAACACTGAACAGAGAAAGACTGCTTACTGTACATGACAAGTTTATGTAACAGGAAAATCATTAATAATTCTTAGCAAATATATTAAGAGATACTAAGCATCTGATGGAAACTAACCCTAAGATCTTACTGTGAAGATAGACAAGGGCACAAATCATGGTGGCAGAGGTGAGACACAGCAAGAGCAGGGACAAAGAGAGGGAGGAGGACAGGGAGGGAAAGAGTTTCAAGGAGATGAGCTGGCAGCTGAAAGAGGAAACAGCAAATCAAGAAGCTCCCTTTACAAAAGATGAGCTCTTTCTCCTGCCTAACTGTTGTGGACACCATGCTGAAATAGACATTTTAGGCAGCAGGCTGCAAGTCAGAGAGAGCCACTCACTGCACACTGAGCAGACTGAGGAGTTGGGGGAAGGATAGCAGGGAAGTTTTCAAGGCTGACACTGCCTACAAAATGAATGGGAATGTGAAAACTGAAAAGAAGTTTTCCTTAGAGATTCAAGAGTCACAGTTCTTTAGTGAGGGTTCTTCTGCAAACGGACATAATATTGTTAAGTTCAGAGCTTCATGAGAAATGCGCTTGGCGGTCAAATGAAATGATAAGATGAAAGTGAGTCCAGAAGGTCTGGAAACAAATGCTTTAGGGTATGAACAGCATTCCTCATCAGCTGCAGGTCAGCCACAAGTCTGAATACATTAGAGTGATGCCTCATGTGGCCACAGTTTTGGTTCAGTTGTTTGGTATGTCAAGAGAATACTATGCTCTCTGATGTTTGTACTGATGAGGCCCTTCTTACACTTCAAAAGGTGCTATACAAGGATCAGGTTTTCAAATTCTTCCCACACTCTAACCTGAACAGCTGCTAAGAGGTAAATAAGGGAGACATTATAAAACATTGACTTAATTAGTATGAGCACATTCCAAAATCAAATTAATACTTAGAAACTTTGGTCTGTATTTTACACTAAAGATAGAGCTGCAAACAGTTTACTTATACTTATGCCACAAAAACTGTAAAGACATGAGCAGTATTTGTCAAAAAGTCTATAAGCACTTCAGAAGAGTCATAAGTATACAGCTGACTTGCTGGGACCCCACGATAAACTATTAATCATTTATTGAGTATCCATTAATCATTAAGTCCTCATTATTTTTTTATGAGTGTACTCTTAACAAAATCTATAGCCAGGCTGTGAGTTTGAAAATTTCATAATTATTTTTCAGAAGCTCTAGTGTTAGGCCGGCCAGCAGCTCTCATTACTGCTCCACAGAGAAACCATAAGAACCCAGAACACTGTTCTCAGTCTTCAGAAATCCAGTCTATGGGCTCAGAAACGCATTGCTGTGTGGCAATGAACAGGGTTTAGCAATTTTTAATTTGGGATTTAGCTGAAGGGAAATGAAAAATCCAATTAAAATTTTTGCTCATGTGAGTCTGATTTCGTTGGTTGCTGAAGGATCACTGGGATGGTGGTTAGAATACTTTTGACTAAATTACATTTTGTCTAAATACAATGCTCCATCGAAGCCAAAATATTTCTGAGATTTATCAGATTAAACAAGGTTTCACAGTGCTGTACTGCATTCCCTGAGCAATTTAGAGGGTTAGGACAGACACTTGTTCAGGTCTCACCAGAGAGAGAGGATGGTAAAAAAGCCTCGATATGTGGGGACTGGGAATTAAAAACAAAGGGTTCCACATACTTTTGATTGGAAAAAATATTTGAAAGGTTTCATATTGGTTCCAATGTAGTATAAAAATAAATGTAAAAACCTCAATATTCGTTGTCAAATGGAGTTGTTTTACTACAGGCAGCTGTAATCACTGGACTGAAAATAGCCTTGCCTGGGAAGCTGACATCAAGATTAGTGTTGGAGAGTGTGACCACACACAAAAAAAAAAGATTCAGCTCATGCCTTCATCTAGACAGTGGCTGCACATGCAATGAACGCAAATGGGATCCGAGTTACCTGACAAGAATTAAAGTTTCACACTACCAGGCCACCCACAGAAGGTATTTTAGCAGCTATCTCAAGTATCCTTTAATTCTGGAAAGACTCAGCTGTTAAAGACTGTATCAGAGTGGGGAATTCCTCAGACCAGGGACCAATGCTTTCAAGATATCTTAGCTCCAGCAACGGTGCTAACAGTTTTTAAATCTCAACGTACCTTTATAAATTAGAAATTAGCAGAAGAAAGAAAAAGGATCATATTCCCACACCTCCATCATGAAACATCAGGCAGATGCCGAGTTCCCTTATAGCCTCAATAGAGTATGCTTGGATCATTTTAATTATGCATGCGCTGCTGACAAGCTTGCTCTTTACGTATTTACTGAAGATGATTAAAAATAGTAAAAATTGTATTAATATGTTTGTATCATTTATGACAAATCATGACTAATCAATTTAAACTGCATAATTCAAGTGATATAAAATTAAGCCTTCTGGTTATTCTATTGAATTTTTCTAATCACACACAAAAGATCATTTACACTCATATTCACAGCATTACAACATGACACAGAGGGTATTTCATCTCACTTAATCGATCCTTTCTTCATACATTCTGCTTGCTTACACTGGGTAAACGCAGGGTACTCTTCCACAGTCTAATTAGTAAGACAAGAGGAAAAGGGCCTGGCCTGTTTACAGCGCCTACTTTGCCAGTCCGTACAGCAACTATGTATATCAGTTCAATTTCACATAATAAAAAAGACAGACCTCCATGCTAATTAACGCTCAAAATACATCTAAAACCAGCACCAGCAGAAACCAGACTCAAATGTCATTACTAGACCAGATTTCCTGTTTTGTTTCTATTAATCGCCATTGGGCTGGTTCCGTCTGGGCCACACAAGGTTAATCTAGAACTAATGATTTTGGATCACTGAATACTGTCTAATTTAGGATGGCACCAAAGTAGGTTACATCATCACACTGGAGGTTCCAGTTGTCAATACCTGTAAAATTTTTAATTCAAATCACCACTTCTGGTCAGTTGCAAGCACATTTGCAGTATCTCTTGCTTCAAGGTTAACCAGATGAATTTGATGCAATACTCTTTCTTTCTTTCTTCCTTTCTTTCTTCCTTTCTTTCTCTCTTTCTTTCTTTCTTCGTGAACAGTGAATCTTTCAAGCAATACAAGCAAAACTATAGTAGTAAAACTGTTCACTTTTCCCGGAAAGCTGAAGTTATAATACTTTGACAGCAGAGGCATTAAAATAAACCTGGGGACAGTTTCCTGTTAGCAAAAAGGATTGTTTGTGGCTATGACTTTTGACTCACAACACTTTTGGGAATCTGAATAGGTTGTCTCATCAAGTGTTTCTATTTCTTAGCTGTTTAGATAAATGAACTTTCAAACATTTTCACCCTCTCTAGGTATCTTTGACGTTACTGAAAACATATGTGCAGCTCTGTACTTCAATATTCGCCTATTCCAAGTGAGGCAGAACATGGAGCAATTCAAACCTCCCTCACCCTGAATAATTAGCTGTGTTTATTTTTCCCATTCTGTCTAAACATAGCAGGGAGGGGAAGCTGTGAAGAGCTGCCCTATGATCAATACTGCTACTTCCCGTGACAACCCTCAAAATGCCTGATTGTCCTACAAACCAAACTATAAACTCATAGAACCCAACCATTTTAGCAGCACCAGGGGTTTCTGCATATGGCTTTCCCTGTTTCAAGTGCCGCTATACAGCAACCAGCTCCATATACCACCTCCTTCTTAATGGGTGCAATTGGATGCAGAGATAAGTGGAGTTTCAGTTGTGTTGGCAAGTGGTCATTAGGCTTGAAAAGCTGTCCAAAATTACGCTTAGGTGGGAACAGGAAATGTTTAATGCAAGAAAATGCAGTGCAGCACAATCCTGTCATGCTGATCCTCTGCTGTATCTATGCTTGAGAGGGCAGTGTATGAAACTGCTTCATAAAAAGACTCAAAGGAAACAACCAGAAAAAAACAAGGACAAACTACCTCAGTTCATATTTTTCCAAACTACAGAGATGCACTCAAATCAAGCAAGCCTCATACTGCCTGTAGTAATAAAGTCATGAAGGCATTACTATAAACTGTATTTAACCAGGAAAGTATCTATTAATATAAAATTTTCTCACTTGCAAATGAAACAAAATCATGGAAGCTGTAATAAATTAAACCAAGTTTAGAAACAAAACACAGCCCTGTGATGAACACATCATCCATTGTATTATACAGCTACAGTGATTTTGCATGCAGTTGCAGTGCTACAAGTGGATCACGCTTTGGAAGAGAAAGACGCAATACATGTACTTATATGGTATCATATTATATAAATACTGCCAATTTATTTCCCTTATTAGCTCAACATCCTATCATCAGAGTCTCTTTCACTGGGTGATCTCGACTCTTCTCCGAAACTGCAAATTCAAAGCCTGAATTTTGATTCGAATCATGTATTTAAAAATATTTTTAAAGTACTTAACAACAGTCTTAGAAAAGGGAAAGAAAAATGCTTATATATTTATTCTAAGAAAATTAATTAATCAAACACATACTGAAAGGTATACCCATACATAAGGCCAGCATACTGAGGTAACATCACTTGTTGAAGAAACAGCAGCTGATAACACGTGCACATGAAAAAGAATTACGCAATGTGTAGACTGTGAAAATTATATTACAAAAGGAAAAAAAGAGACCTTTTAGAAAATGTAAAGATAAGCCTCTTTTTTCATTAAAGTGTTAGTGTTAGTTCTTAATAAAGGATTGCAACATATTAATTATTACCTGATTCACATACTATGGAGCCTGGCTTCAGTTCTAACATCATGGTGATTATAGAGATGTCGGTGGAATACAGAATCTGTGTTCTGTGCGGCAGATTCAGAGTCCACAGTTCTGGAGTTGGATGAAGAATGAACACCCACCCCCCTTTACTGCAGGTCACTTTGGAGCCATACTTCTTGCCTATGAGGTCCGTGGAATGCCTGATCACCCCATACTTAGTCTGAGTTACAGTGCCATGCTGGACTTTCACAGGAAACATGGATTCGTGGCCCAAGAACACAATAGCTGTGTCACCATCCTTTATCGTATCTCCATATTCAACAAAACTCATTGTGACAGTCTTGTAGTTGGCTGGTGGTTGTCACCTAGAAGAGAATAAACATGCCAAGAGAGTTTTGCAGGATCACAATAGAGCTGAAACTAACAGACATAAACCCAAGTAATTCTATTTTCCCCAATACAGAACAAAAACCATACTGTGCAAATAAGATGTTAGCAAGAGAACTCTGTGAAGTTCAGGGACCTCCCTGCCACTGCACTGTTGATCCAATTAAAATCAATGGAAAGATCCCACAGATTTTAATATAACCGGTATTTTTCCCATTTTATGGTACATTTTAAAGAAAATTTAGGAAATAAATTATAATTTACTCAGCTTGCTCCAGAATACTACTGAGAAACTTGCAAGGTAGGATCAATTTCAGCACTCTGTTCAATTCCAGTTCACAAACTCTCAAGAGTATTGTTGTTAAGTTGTAACTTTCATTTCCATCTGCTGGCTTATCCCTTGGTGATTTACAACATAAGACAACTGTTACTTGCCTGGAAATCAATCACTAGTTATTAGGACCACTAACAAAATTTTACTTGAAAGTCTTCCAAATGAAAGTTTAGAGATAGGATAAAGGTAGTATCTGCATTAATTTATGCATAAATACGACTAACTACAAGGAAAATAACAATGTTGTGGCCTTTAATATGCCATTGGGGGTGCAAAGTAATTGTCTGGGAAGTGATCTGTGCTGCAACTAAATGTAAACAACCATTTGCAAACTAATGAGAACAGTTGTATCACTTTAGCCCCATGATCTCAGAGCTGTTTAGAGAACTACAATTAAATTTTGTTGCCTTTGAGAAGATGATCTAGAAATGAGAAGGCAGCTTACTATGAAACCTAGCATTGCGTTTCAGATACGACAGCTAACTGTCTAAGCTGCAGGTTGATCAGTTCATGGAAGGAATTGCTTAATGAAGTAATGGTAATCCCAAAACTAGAAATTAAAGCCTATGACAGAAACCTTTGAAAGTCAGATTTCTGGTACTTCTTCCATTACAGAATTAAAAGCAGCTGTTACTTTTAGTTTCAGAACAATGACTTGATTCCAGTGCTTTTGTACTGAATGTGTAATAGCTTGGTCCTACTTCGTCGTTTTCATTAAAATCTTTTATTTCTCAAATTCTACTCTTTTTTTGTTGACCAGAACTTTTTGTAGTTCAATTTGCTGTTAAGCGGCTAGATTTAGAATTTTTCCGCTGCAGCCACTGAGACTGATAAACAGATGTGCTTGTGGCCAAAACTTCCATAACGTATGACATGCTTATTGCATAAGGTATTCAGATGCCAAAGCAGAACAGGCCTGTCTGGGCATATGGTGAAATAGTAAGAAGGGCATCCCACGAGTTCAGAAACATACACATACTGAATGTTGTGAGATAGTACAAATGCTTAACCATGTTTTATAGCTTGCACCTTCTCATTATATTAATGTCTTAATCTTTCATAAATGACACTTGTAGTTCTCACTCTAGATACTATTAAAGCAATGTAGTTTTCAGCTCTTAGAACAGTACCATTTGAAAGGAGCTTGACTGTAATCCATTCTTTCACATTATTTAGACTGTAGTTACACCTCTGTGCAAAAGCAACATTCCTGCAGCAAGTCTGCAGGGACATGGAGAGAATTAGTCTCCCTTTGATTACACAAACTGGCTTCCAGTTTTTTTGCCTTCTTTTGAGCCGCTCCACTTTGCACAGCTAATTGTCACAACAGCGTATGCTGACATCCCAAGTGACAGATCTCTCGGGCTCAGATCTCACCTGCCACTAGATTTGGGGTCTGTGAGTAGTTTTGGTAGTTTCTTTGTCTACAAGCACTTGTTTTCATTCATTTTCAATAATTTTCCATTCCCTACCAACACGGGGCCTCATGCACTGGTGTTACCTCTGTCTCCTTTACTCTCTAGGTAGCACGCAGATGTCTTGGTACAGTATTACTTTTGCCACACGGTGCTGTGGAGTGGCAGTAGAAGGGAAGGTGAGGCAGTGGCTTGTGGCAAGGGGTTAGGACTTTTCAGTGGGCTTGCCTCAACTTTACATTTCCCTCGACTGCAGCGACCCAACCTCAATGACCCAGGCGATCCCTTGCAGCCTCACAAGTTAAACCCCTAAAATGATTCTGTGTTCCCTTCAAGCAAACCCCAGATACACCTCTCCCTCTCCTGACCGGCTTCCACACAGACCTAGCAGGCTGCTTCTTCCCTCTCACAGATGCCTGGCTGCTTGACACGGCAGCAGGGGGAACCTCCGGAGGAGGAGGAGGAGGAGGCGGAGGCAGGCGTAACCGTCTCACCTCCCGGGCAGCGCAGACCCCCCCGGTAACAGGAAGGCTAGTGAATCCGCCACCCGGCCGCCCACCCGTTGCAGAAAGGCTGTCCCCGGTCGCAGGACCTCCCGCCCGCCCTCCCCGGGGGCCGTTTCTCCCCGCGCCCCCTCCGCGGCAGCCCGGCCGCCCGTGCCGTGAGGGCGGTAACGCCGTTCCGCGCCCTGGGAGCGAATAAGCCCGTCGCAGCGCACCCCGGAGCCTAATGGCTGCTCCGGGGCCGTGTCCAGGGTTGATTGATTTAATTCGGTATTTGCTGGGGGGTGTGGGGGGGTTAAAAGCACAGACCAGGCAGGGAAGGGGAGAGAGCCTGCCGGCGAGGTCAGAGGAGGGATTAGCCTGCAAGAGAGCAACATTAACCCGTGACGGGCCCGGGCAGCGGCTCCGCATGGAGCGGCAGCGCCCTCGCCCCAGGGCCCCCGCCGCTCCTCGGGGCCTCGCGTCCCCCCAGCAGCCACCAGCTCTCCCCGTCCCCAGAGCCGTTACCTTCCGGGGCTGAGCCCCGCCAGCAGGCCCGGCCCGGCCCGGCTCTCCTCACACGCGGTGCCCGCCCAGCGCCTCCTTCCGCCCCGGTCGCAGGCTGCTGACGCTCCCGCCTCCCCGCCGCCTCCGCCCCCGCCAGCCCTGCCGGTAGCCGGGGAGTCG
>JAVJGG010000040.1:11161497-11178362 GCA_035590195.1 Aviceda cuculoides | reverse complement strand
ACCCCAGAGCCGCTGGCGGGGACCGCCCGGCGCTGCCACGGCCGCGCTGCGCGACCTTGGGCGGATCGCTTCACCTGGGCGGTTCCCCGGCGGAGCGGGGACAGCCGTGTCCCTGCGGCTGGGACGTCTAAGGACGGGGCAAGGCTGGTGGAGGTGAAGGACTCCTTCTTTCCTCCTTCCTGGCTCTTGTGGAAGGTGGCGTGGCGGCCAAGGTGTAAAAGGCCCGGGTGGAGCAAGGGCCAAGGTGACCTTGCCTGGGTGCCCACCTGGGGCCGTTCGGGGGCCTGCCAAGCCCCCGGTGATAGGCTTCCCCTCTTTCTCCCCCAGTGACTGCGGTAGGGTCAGACATGCCCTTCTCAAACAGCCACAACCTCCTGAAGATGAAGTACTCTGTTGATGACGAGTTCCCTGACCTGAGTGTTCACAACAATCACATGGCCAAGGTGCTGACCCTGGACCTGTACAAGAAATTGAAGGATAAACAGACTTCCAGTGGATTTACGCTGGATGATGTCATCCAGACTGGGGTTGACAACCCAGGTAACGGCCGGGGACCGTTAGATCTGCATAATGATCTGTTCTCCCTCCTTACTGGAAGTGCTTCTTGACAACAGCACCCAAAGCTCTTGAGCGGCTGAGAGGCAAATCTTGTAAAGCATTGAGAGATGGCTCTAAATGGATGGCTGTGTTAAAAGAGGCCTTGTTCTATCAAGCCACGTTCCTTGCTGTGATCTGACATATCAGTTCCCAGACACTTCAATTATGTAACTGCTCTGCTAAATACTTTCAATCTGGAGGGCAAAAAAACCCCAAATGCATTCTAATTATAACACAACTGGGGGAAAAAAAAATGTCGGCTTACCTGGCTTTTCTGGTCTATTTATACTCCAAACTGGTTACCTGATGTTCTCTAGCACTTCTATGAAAAAAGGGGGAGCAGATGTGTTTACATGTTAACATTACAGTATTTATTTTTACTCTAGCAATATCAAAATGGCCCAACTAAATAATCAGAGACTGCCTCCTGATGAGGAGTACCCGGACCTGAGCACCCACAACAACCACATGGCCAAAGTTCTAACCCTGGATTTATACAAGAAACTGAGAGACAGAGTCACGCCCAGTGGCTTCACCCTGGATGATGTCATTCAGACTGGGGTTGATAATCCTGGTAAAATGCGTTGAGAATATTTTGTGTGAGCCAGCTGAAGTAACTGGTGCTTTTGAATATGGTGACTTAAAACTAATCTTGTGGAGGTGGTATTTATGAGCAGACTACAGAAATGCAGCTCTGTCTGTAGCAGAAAGAACAAAAAGCAAAGCATGCTTGCTTAGAGCAAAGCATGACTGTTTAGGCATAAAGTTCTATCTGGTGGTCTAAATTAGCTAGTGAAATTGGATGTGCTGTGCAAACTTGTCCTAAACCAAGCTTGATAAATGAGTGTGGCTTAATGGCAACAGCTATGGGTTTCCATAGCACTGCATTTTACTAACTGGATAAAGTGTAAAATGTAGGGTCTCTCCAAATGTTTTTATGTAAGAATGCATTTCTAAGTGACTAGACCTACCACTAAAGAACTTGCCTGGTTAGTGCTGTGCTGGTGTACAGCCAAACATCACCCAAACTTAGCTCTTCCGACTTTATTACCACTCCAGGCCATCCCTTCATAATGACAGTAGGATGTGTAGCTGGTGATGAAGAATCCTATGATGTGTTTAAGGAACTCTTTGATCCAGTTATTGAAGACAGGCATGGTGGCTACAAACCAACTGATGAGCACAAGACTGACCTGAATGCTGATAACCTGCAGGTAAAAACTTTTGATGAATTACTGATGCCTAGTGGTCAAGTTGTTGGCAGCTGCCTAAACTGATTGCTTGGGCTCTGTCCCCTCACTTTGACCCAGCACAGACCCACAGGCTGTGTGTCCAGTGCAATCAGACTTAAGAGCTTGCTTCTGTAGGTTGTCAGTAGCTGGGTAGAACCAGGCAGCTGGCGCGCAGCAGGAACTTGCTTCATGTGCTGCTGCAACGTTGCTTGTGCCAAACATGTTCAACATGTATTTCCATGAACTGTGGGCTGTAGTAGTCAAGTTAAACAACACTGTCCTAGGACTCGAGGACTGTCGTGAAACTTAGCATTTTCTACTATCTGATCTTGGATCTTAAACGTCACCCGGTGGTCTCATGCTATAGAGTAGAGATTGTTATGGTTAGGAGTAAGGATTTCTGCCTGTTTTATAGGTTTCAAAAGTTACTGTAGACTCTAGGAATTCCTAATGCCATGTTGATTGGCTAGCCATAGGTCATCTTGAAAATAAGAGGCTTTGGATAACAGTAGTGAATAATTCTTACTTGCAAGAGTAAACACCTACCTAAACAACAAGGATTTGCCTCATGTTGATATCTCTAGATTGCAGATCTGAAGGGGTAACAGAAGCCTGGAAAAGTCTGAAATTGACATAAAACTGATGGTCTGGTGGTATCCCTGTCTTCTAGCACTACTTAGTAGCTGTAGCCTTAGCCTCAAAATAAGGCTTGTGTTACACAGATACTTGAGCTAATGTTGAAGAAAATGGTCCTGAAGACAGACACTGGCTTGCAGGCCAAGTAGTCAATATCTCAAGTATAAAATGGGATCTACATGTATTTAGGGTAGGTATCTTGGCAACAGGATTGTAGTCACTGGGCGTTTTTTTTATGTTGTAGGGAGGTGATGACCTGGATCCCAATTACGTGCTAAGTTCCCGTGTCAGAACTGGTAGAAGCATCCGTGGATTCTGTCTTCCCCCGCATTGTAGTCGAGGAGAGAGGCGGGCTATTGAAAAGCTCTCTGTTGAAGGTAAGGTGAGAACTGGGTGCATGGGGGAAACTACTTGTGTCCTATGCACAAGGGGTGTTCTTTGCAGTTTGAAAATGGAGGCAGTTGGCAAAAGCCACCTCCCTCAAGACTTAGTCTGAATATGGAGCCTTCCCTGAAAAAGGCTCATTGCATTACAGCTGCCTCAGCGTTGCAGTTTGTAGCTGAGAGCAAGAGCACTTGTCAGAGGAGAGTTATACTGCATTAAGTTGACCTTTGCTGATCTTGAAAGCTTCTTTCTCTGTGTGTGGGGGAAGGAGGTTGGTTCATCATGGCTCAAACCTGAAATGTAATAGGTATGTAGCAACTTCAGGGCTTGAGTCATGGTTGCAGTATTTTGTGGCTGCTTTTAATTGACTTTCATTAATGTTCAGCTTGCTTAGAGGTGTAGTCTTGCTCCAATATGTGCAACTGACTGGAGTAAGCCCTAGTTTTCAGTGGAACTCATCAGCTGCAGTTCTTTTCTATTGCCTCCCAACTCCAATATGTGAGAGGAAAGGATACACTCAAGGTGCAGTTCTGGAGACTGAGAGTGTAGTTGTTCCAAAACCTCTCAAGGGCAGGGTAACAGTCCTTGACTAGAATAATACTGCTTGTTATATTCATGACCTTGATTCTCCTTGGGAGAAAGCACTCCACTTCTACAGTTAACCAGCACTAATGATTCTATACTGCATGTAAGGGAACAAAGGCTACTTGTATAAGCCTGGAAGGTGCAGACAAATCATCTGATACTGCCTTAAGTTGTGTAATGCCACAAAGGCATTGCTATTGCAGATGAAAGCAAGGGAAGAACCGAACCCAGCAGATCAGACACTGCCATACTTTGTGTGTGGTCTCTAAAGTGCTGGGAATGTGTAGCATCTTCGGTCCCGTCCTAAAAGTGACTCTCTTTCAGCTCTGGGTAGTCTGGAAGGTGATCTCAAGGGGAAGTACTATGCTCTGAGGAACATGACTGATGCAGAGCAGCAGCAGTTGATTGATGATCACTTCTTGTTTGACAAGCCAGTTTCTCCTCTTCTGTTGGCATCTGGGATGGCACGAGATTGGCCTGATGCCAGGGGTATCTGGTGAGTATGTCCAGAAGGGAGGAGTCATACAAAGTCCCTGCAAAAACATCTTGCAGTTTTGGCTGTGGCTTGTTCTGTTGGGCAAGATGGCAGCTACTGAACTTGTAGTATGGAATCTAATGAGAAACTTGTGCGGCATCCTCTGAGAAAGTTGAATCTAAACCAGCAGAATTTGGACAAGTGTTACCATGCACTGCATTGGGCTGGTAGGAGCAAGCCAGTTGACTAGGCTGTAACCAGAGCCTACCCATCATCCACCACAGGTTAGTGAAGCATCAGACAATAGTTGAAGCAGTTTGTGAAAGTAGGTAACTTCTAAAGGAGTAGATGTGCTACTACATGAGGCTCTTGTCCCAGGAGCAAGAGTAACTTGTGGTAACAAAACCATAGTGTTGGCTTAACTCAGGCTGGATGCATAGTTGCTCCCTTGTAGTCTCATCGCTTCTGCTTGCAGAAACTCACTTTTGCTGGACTAGTATGGCTTTACCTGTATTAGTGATAAGATATCCCCCCTGCCCCCAGAGACTTGGTGACATGAGTTGACTGATGCAGAGGTGTGGAATGGAAGGATTCTGCTTGTCAGATGTAGGTCACCTACATAAAACTGCATCTCGGGAGCTTCTGCAGCATAATTAACTTGCTCCCTTGTAAGCCAAGGGCTAGGTTTTTATCAGCTGGAATACTCCAATCTTATTACTGTAGCTGCTTCAGTACAACCCACAAGGAAGCATGCTTTGTTTCTGTAGGTCACCTTTAAGATTGCATCATCTACCTGCAGATTGCCAGCACTAGATAGTGCTGTCATCTGAGCATGACTAATCTACAGGCTTGAAGTGTAAAGTCTCAGTGTTGTCTGCATAAATAACTTTCCTCAGGTACTAGTTAATTTTTGATCCTAATCAAGCTGAGAAATTATCAGCATGATAAATACTGACAATAGTACTTGCTGCCAGCTGCAAGCTAGGACAAGAGGGGCCCATTGTTATTCAGAGGTTTTTATAGCATCTCTGAAGAGCCCCGATCTAACATTAATAGTGAAAACTCAACTTAGTTTTCTGATAAGGTATAAAGTGCAGTTTAACAGAATCTGACAAAATTCTGATGAAAGGCTTTGTTATACATTGTCAACATGATGTCATTATGAACATCACTGTACAGGGCTGCCTCAAAGTCTGAATTGATCACCCTTCTGCAAACTCTGCTGAACAGATGAAATCTCTTAAATTTGTAAACTCAGACCATAAGCGAGCTAGGGGGATGACTGGATTTTAGGGTTTGATACTGTTTGACTGGCTAATGTCATGTTATTACTCATTCTGACTTGTTTAGATGCAGGCCAATTCTAGATACCTCTTGAAAAGAGCAGGGTAAAAAATACTAGCTTAATTCTGCTAGGTCCTGCATGGACAAAAGAAGTAAGATTAATTTATTTGAAGAAGCAACTAAGTGAGCCTCTCAAAATAAAAGCTACAATGATGAGTAATTTGGTAGTATTACAATTATCTTGAAAATGTCAGGTGGGACAGACAACAAGTTGTTTGCCTTGTCTCTTAGGCACAATGATAACAAGACCTTCCTTGTCTGGATCAATGAGGAGGATCACCTTAGAGTTATTTCCATGCAGAAAGGTGGCAACATGAAGGAAGTATTTACCCGCTTCTGTACTGGGCTAACACAGGTAAATCAGTATTGCCTGAGCTCTAGGTCCAAATGGTACATGTTTGTCAGGTTAGAGCCGAGACTGCAAACTCTTTCCAGCCCCCTCCAGAGTCCTGCATGGTGGTGCTTCATAGCCTGGGTCTCTGGGGACGCTCTGATGAGGTCCAGAGCTGTGAGGGCTGAAACACCTATATTGGCAAAGCATTGTGGCTATAAAATCTAGAATGTGTCTGATATGGCACCCTTATCCAAGTGTCAAAACTGTACTTAAAGGATTTCCACATGGTTCTTCAAATCAAGTATTGAGAGACCCTGGGAGGGAGGAGAAAGTGCTTGAATATGGATGGGCAAAGCTAGACTGAAGTTTCTAGGCCGAATGCTTTTCTCAGCTTCTAGTCTTGATGTGAACTTGAGCCTTACCAGCCCTTCCCTAACTCTAACATACGTTCCAGCTTGGCATGTACTAAATCAAGCTTCCCAATGGATAGTGATTTCAGATTTCAGTGTAGCTTCAACTTGGCCTGTCTCACTGCTAGGAGCAAGATTAAGGCCTTAAAAGCCCCTTGGTGGCCCTTTTTCCAAATGGAGGGGGCTTAGTGACTGACTTAAATAGCTTTTCAAACTGTTGTGGCTGTTGCTATGTAACTGAAGCTGTAAATGAGCACTAATGGATGACCTACATCCTTCAGGCAGAGAACAATCTCTAAACATTCATTCTCTCTATTTATAGATAGAAACTCTCTTCAAGTCAAAAAACTATGAGTTCATGTGGAATCCACACTTGGGCTACATCCTGACCTGCCCATCCAACCTTGGAACAGGGCTCCGTGCTGGTGTGCACATCAAGCTACCGAACCTTGGGAAACATGAGAAGTTTGGAGAAGTTCTCAAGCGTCTTCGGCTGCAGAAACGAGGCACAGGTGAGAGATGATAGTGATGTCCTAGTCAGGCTGCCTTAAGACACCAGCAAAAGCCTGCCTACAGCCAGAGCCATGTCTTGGTTCACACTGGCAGCGCCTGTCACACCATCCAAAAGGTACCCTCGTAAAGCACATTGGAGAGAACCAAGCCTTAAAATTGTATCTTGGAGCAGTTGGGGATGACAGTGCTCTGCTTATACCTTACTGTATCTGGCTACTTAGGTATGTCCTTCTATGTGGTATTTGGAGCACCAGGTAAGGTAAACCTGGTGGCAGCTGTTCCTGTTGTAAGCAGAGATGGGAATTCTGATTTGACTTCTGGCTAGGAAATAGCTACAGTGGTACTTCTGACTACAGGTTAGATTGCTTGTGGGTTAAAAGAATAAAGAGCTGGCCTAATGGCATGCTCAGTGGCTCATGTTGGCAGTCACATGCAGCTTTATCTCCCTTCATGTAGGAGGAGGCAGCAGTGGCAGCTTGTAGAGAATTGTCTTGCTGTGTTCCTATGTCAAGCTAGTGAGGGAGGAAAGATAGACTCACCTGCTCTAGCAGTGGTCAGTGCACTAACTAAATTTCTTGCTCCAGGTGGTGTGGACACAGCTGCTGTTGGAGGAGTGTTTGATGTCTCCAATGCTGATCGTCTTGGCTTCTCTGAAGTGGAGCTGGTGCAGATGGTGGTGGATGGTGTGAAGCTGCTCATTGAAATGGAAAAACGCCTTGAAAAAGGCCAGTCCATTGATGACCTCATACCAGCTCAGAAATAAAGCATTTTAATATCATGCTTCCTAACTTATTGGATGAATAATAAAATGTCACTCCAGTTCAAACCCCTTGGGTCAGAGCCCACTTAGTTACACTGTAGAGAAGTCTTTCATCCATCTGTGTTAGAGTTTATTTTTTTGATGGTTGAGATGTTGCTGAAAACAAAATAAACTATTGTTTTGGCCTGAGATGTCTTAGCTGTGTTAACTGACTGTCTTTTGAGATTTAAGTGACTTGTTTTCTTAGTTATGCTAGATGGGCTGGTTTTGTGTGCTAGCATATATTCCTGGCTGTGCTGCTGCAGTCTACTCAAGTTGAAGTGTGGTTAAAGTAGTGTCAAAGTGAACCTTAAACTTGATTGTAGTTGCTGTAAACTTGAGAACTGGTGTTAAACATGAGTCACTGCAAACATGCCCTACCTCCAAGGCTTTGACTTGTGCATCTGCTTGTGGCAACTCTAAACTGTCATTATCCTGACTATAGCAACCCAGGCTGACTCCTGTAAGGGAGGGGAGACAGATCTGGGTACAAAAGGCTACTGTTTTCAGATGGGGCCTCCTGGGGCTGCAGGGCAATGCTCCAAGGTTAGACTTCAGCCCATAATAATACCCATACTAAGCCTGTTAGTGGGGAGAAGATTCCATCTTTAGAGATGTGCAGAGAGTTGGTGTAAACAACTAATTGTTCTTCTGGGGGTAAGGAGTCAGGTGAAACTTAGATTAAACTCATGCTTCTCTAAGTGGTTTCAGCTCAGCCAGGGAAGAGATGAGGGCTGCAAGTGACCAGTTACAGGAAGATATAGATAACTAGCTTTCTTCAGCTGAAGCAGTTATCCAATGAGCCTAAAAGCAAGTAGTATAGTCAATTAAAACATGCTAAATAGTTGGGTTTTTTTCCAAACTGGGTCTGGCTTGCAAGCTCAGGCTGTTCTCTGGGTGTGAGTTTACAGTGTTACATCAGGTAGGTCTGTTTTCCAGAATGGCTGTAGTCAGTGTATGTGTGTACTTGCTGTATGGAAGCATCACATTATTAACCCACAAGAATAATGTTTTCCAGATGTACTGATAGCTAGGAGCATCAGACCCTTAGTAACAACAGTTTTTGCAGCTCGTGCTACCTGGGAAGCAGATAGCACCTGCTCAACAGCTCTATCCACTGCTAAAACCTGGCTTTTATAGAGGGAGTGTGATGAAAGGTTGATACATAGCTTCACAGCGTGCAGCTTTATGTAGGTTTGCATAGATAACTGAAGTTTTCTTTTGTAGAGGCTGCGATATTTCTAAGTCTGTGATTGCAGGCTGTCACTTAGCTAAAGTGATGACTCCAGTTCGGGTAAGCTAATTAAATTTTGGTGAGGGAAAGGCTGAGTGAATCTGAGATGAGAAATTTTTTTTTTTTTTTTTTTTAATATAGCTTTCTATGTGATTCAAATTTAACTGGGTGGGGGAGAGGAGATCACATGTACAAGTTTTGTTCTGTGCTGGGTGATGTTCCTGTATTTGAGTTAATCAGCACAGGCGTTTTTCTGTATGAGGCTTGTGAGAGCGGGAAAGGTAAAATTATGCAAGAGACAACCGGTTGGTTCTGTATATTCCTTAGATCCCCCTTGCTGTGCTTCACGTCACTGTTCACAGACGCTTGGCAAATAGCTGGTGCTGCATCTTGTAATCAGAGAGTGTTTCGTGGCGCCTCTCCTCAACACAGTGTTGTTACTGCACTCAGCAATTACCTAGTGGAAGGAGGGTGCCTGAAAACTTGTCATTTTTTTTCTAGCTATATCAGCTGGACTAATAAAAACATCTCTCTCCCTATGCATCTTGTTTCTCCTATGTCCTTAGCCCATCAGAGCTGCTACATCTCTCTGTCTCATTTTAGCCCCTGGGTCCCCACAGTCTGAGGTAGGACCCGTAGCTGGCTAAAAAATTATGGTCAAAGCAGCAAGCTAGTCTTCAATGCTTGCACCCAACTAGAAAATATTTCTTTTTAACTGGTTTTCTTTCCCACCCACCACCTTTGCTGTGTTCCCTGCTGTTCCTGCCACAGGGAATAACATGACCGTGCTTTTGTTTCAGCTTGTACAAAGCTATTGAAAATATTCCAGAGAATGAACATGTCATGGCAAAAGGCTGGACACAGCGACTTACCCCAGCTGGAACTTGCTAAAAAACCTGTGATCAAGAGAGAAATTAAACCTCCCGCCCCCTCGCCTTAAAAGCTTTGGTTTGATTCTCAGCATTACTCACCGTCATGCCCTGGGTGCCTACCGTGGGTCACTCAGATACTGCGGCCGTACGAAGTAGGTCGTACGGAGCAGCTGCTCGCTCGTGCCTCGGGCACCTGCCATTGTGCTGGCCATCGGCAAGCTGCCGTGGGTCAGGGGGGCCGTGGCCTTGAACTGAGGGGAGGAGAGGGAGGCCATCAGTTACGGGTGCGCTTTATGCAGGGGAACTGCAATTAGCCTGGCCGGCGGAGCCACCCGTGTCACGTAGCTTTTGGGAAGGATGCGGGAGCTGGCGTGGCCGGCAGAGCCCTCCGGATGGGTGAGCTCACGCTCTGCATCACACCCAGCGGTGACGGCGTCATCCCTCACCCAGCCCGGAGCGGTGCACAGGCTCCTCAGTTGGCCAAAAAAGTGCTGACGATGTGTGGGTGCGGGCTGGGGGAGGAGAGGGGCCGGGAAGCCCCTCGGGCCATGCAGGCGTGTGTTGTGTCTCTGGGATTTCTCGTGAAGTTTCAGCTGAACTTCTCTGGCTTACAGATTCGGGAGCAGCGATCGTGGCTGCCGTCCCGCTGCCAGGGAGAGCAGCTGCGCTCTGCCGGCTGTAACGCCGGCCTTCCTGCGCGGCCCTCACAGGCCCTGCTCCCACAGGCTGGCCTGTTGTCCCTCGGCTGCCGGCTCACCGCTCAGAACACACATCATTTTTATAATGTTTTCAAAGGGAATTTCTTTTTGTCGTTGTCTTTTTCTTCTAAACGTTTCTCTCTCCTCGGCTGCCTAGCCCTGGCCTGTGTGCGATGCCCATGCGGGGCAATGCCTGCGCCGGCAGCAGTCAGCCAGCCTGTTCCCCTTCCCTCTCGGCACGCGTGGCACAGGGCAGCGTGTTGCCTGCTGGGACCCCAGGGTCTGTATTCAAGAAATCAAGCTGCTGGAGAAACCGTTTACATCTCACATTACGCTTACTGGCAGTAGACTGCCCACAAATGCTCCTTATTCCACTTTCGTGCTATCTATTGGGAAATTATTCCTGGTCTTTCACCCACTTGTGGACTAAGCCACAGGGAGGAAGCTCAGCATTACGGCATCGACCCTGGGCACCCTGCCATGCCGTGGGAAGCTCCCAGGCCTGAGTGAAGTGTTTAAGCTCCCCACACGCTCCCTTGTATCCCTGGCCAAGCGAGGGGACAGGAGGGCTCTTTCACCAGGAGGTCCAGGTGCTCCAGGGAGGCTCCTGTGTCTTGGGATGAGGTGGCCCAACTGTGTGACTCCTCTCTCATGAAAACAAAGTACGGAGCAAGGTGGTTTGATCTGCTGGACTCCTGGTGAGAGTCCTGCCTGGGGTGCAGGAGGCTGCTGCTCGAATCCTGCGCTCCGCCGGGGATCCTTGCTTGGCTCAGCTCAGGCCCAACCATAGCCAAGGCCAGGGCAATGCTTTCCTCTGGCTTTCCATTTTGCCCAGCGTAATTAATCCATCACTAGGCTAAGAAGAAAAAGGAAGATGCTATTGCCTAATGTATCAAACAACCATCAGGGAGGGAGGAGGTTTAGGCTCCAGCCTGTCCTCGGATGAGTGTTAGCATATTTTTACGCAACATGGAATAGATTGAGCAGGAGAGTTTTAGTGATTTTTTTTTTTTTCCTTTGCTCCACCCACCCACCCACCCACAAAAAATGTGGTAGCATGGTGGGAAGGGCACTGTTCTGGGAATGGAGACAGAATCACAGCCTTTTCATCTCCTGTTTGCTTTTCTTTTTCCCCTGGGGAAGCAGCAGGCCAGCAGGCTCCTTTGGCTGCTCCACATTCCTCTGGCTAGTCTGCCTTCCCACCTCTTCTAAAAAAACCACAGTTACAAAGCTGGAAATAGCCCGGGTGACCATTTTCTCCAGCCCTCCACCAGTGGGACAGGGCACTTCTCCACCATCCTGGGTCTTCATCAGGTTTATTTGTCCCCATTGAAGGGGGAGCCAAGCCCAGCGATGGAGGAGGACACCCCATAGCCTAAGACGTTGAGATGAGAGACTAATCAGAACCAGGTCTCTTGCATCGCTTGACCCTCTGCCCCCGTCTTTGACACATCGGGGTTTACTTTCTTACACAGAAATTATGCAAGCTCCCGCCCAGCGCCATTTTGAGGCCTGTCCCACTCGCCTTGGGTTCCCGGCCCCGCAGCACCTCTGCCTCACCGGCCACCGTGCCGGAGAACCCCACGGCGAGGGCTGCCCCTGGGCTGCAGAGACGTTTGTATGTGGAGATGGGGGGTTTCCCCCGCCTTTTGAAAGACCATCTTTTTTTTTTATTCAAACGCTGCATAGAGCCAGGTCGTGCACATCAGGTGAGAAACTGTATCTACTACACCCACAGTGTGGGTCTAGTAATTAAATTGTCAGCGTGGGCTCAGACTGGGATCGACAATTAACAGGGAAAATCTGCATTACCAGACAGGGTAAAAATAAACAGACATGCATCCAAACCTACCAAAGATTTTTGTTTTCCTCCTCCTGCCAGTGAGTAAGACTATGAGAAACCATATACAAAAATATATATATGTGCGTATATTTCTATATATACATATGTATATTTTAATATATGTGTGTGTGTATATTAATATAAACTTTCAAAGGGCAAAATGTCTCATATTTAACACCTAGGAAAAGGGATAGAAAGGGTAACACTCAGAAAAATGTGAGCTGAGGTTTTTATTGAATGTCAAAAGCTTCAGCTACAAATACAGAATGGGCAAGCCCGAGCTTTCTGTGATGCAATTTCAGAATAAAATCAGAACTGAAGATTAATTTGCCAGATATAGATACACATGCAAGCCCCAGATCTTTGTAAAAACCTCGGCTTCTCACTGTGTTTAGTGCAGGTGGGTGCGAGGTTTGGCCAACGGCTACAGTCTAATTGCTCTTTCCACATCCGCTATTGATGAGCAGATTAAAACTTGAGAATAACCTGTGCTGAAGAGACCTTGGAAGTGTCAGCTTATATTTTTGCAGTGACTTCTTGTGATGGTGTTTGATGGTAGTACTCAAGCACAGCAAAGCTTTCCTGGATTACTTGCGAATGAGCAAGACTGAAAAATAAGTGAATTAACTCAACTGAAACCCCGTGTTCTACAGCCTGGTCCGGCAGAGCGGTTAGCACGTACACTGAGGACAGTTTTGTGGGGATGTAAATAGCGGCTGTTCGCAGTTCAAACGCTGCCATCTGTTCAAAGCACAGTGAAACCGGAGGGAAAACCACCGGCAGGTTCAGCACTGACGCCAGCCCTGCCCACGGGAGCTGATGGAGGCTCTGCACCAGCTTTGGCACAGAGGGGATTTCTGCTGCTTCACTGGCCCAGCTGGCCTGGGACAAAGCTGGAGGTGACCACAGCAGTGAGAGGCAGACGAGATGGTTTTAGGGCACTGGATGGTGAAGTCATCTCGGACAGGAAAACTGGTGTTTCAGTAAGTGTGGGCCAGGCTGCGTCTGCCCGCAGAAACTGGCTAGTCTCCCTCCACAGCTGTGGTGAAATCCCCTGAATCATCACTAATCACTGCTCAGGCTAATGACGTTCCCAGGCTCCTGGGCAGAGCGTGCCTGTGATCACTGGGAAGCCATCAGAGCTGTCCTGTGCTGGCGGTGCCGATCCGGAGGGACATGCTGGAAGCGAGTGACTGAACGTGTGTCCAGATGGGCACAAAAGGAGAGGTCTCCAGTGGGGTGGACACCAGGAGAGCCATGGGACCATGCTGCTCCACAAGTGGGCTGTCTTCAGCAAGGGGTATCGGGATACCATCGTATTGGATTGCTGCTGTAACAGCCACCGAGTTGGGACTTGTCTGGGGAGAGACAGCTCCAGAGATACTCATGGGAACGTGCATGAGAAGAGGATTGCAATGGACGTGAGCGCTTATGGCCCCAGAGCGTCAGCTCCTCACCATGGGAGACTGATGGCTGGCTTTTTTTTTTATATAAGCCATTGTTTTAAGGTAAAACATCGTTAAGCATCTTGAGGATGCTCTTTTCCCTAGAGCTGGAATAAGTGCCTTACTTCATTCTCTCTGCCTCGGGCACGTCATCCCTGCCCCTGCCAGGCCAAGGGGACATGCTTCTGCCAGTCCCACTTCCTCTCTGCTCGCACAGAGGGGTGCCTGGTGGGGCCCCAGCGGGGCCCCAAACGTTGCACCTACCTAGGGGGTGGAAAGGTCCATGAAGAATCAACAGCTCAGCTATTTCCCACTGCTGAAAGCCTTGGGAGAGGCTTGAGGATTTCTTACAGCTGTTCTGGAGGCCAGAGGAGAGCAGAGGAGGGAATGCAAGACTGGGCACGCATGGACACCTGTGCAAGTGCTGCAGTATACCCAGCCACCGCTGGCGCTCAGTCTCAGTGCCCACCAGGTGCTCTGGGCATCTTCCCAGTCTGCCTATGCCTCTCCAGAGGCTGATCCCCAGCCCATGCTGGCTCTCACAGCATACCAGAAGGTCCATCCTTCCCCACCACCCAAACTCTCGTGAAGCCCCATCCCAGCAGCAGGAGGTAAGTGCTGGGGAATGGTGAACCTCCCCACCGCAGTGATGTCCCAAAGGGCTGGGTCCTGGCCAGCATCCCCGGCCACCGGTGACCATACGGACCGTTTCTCACTGCAAGGCACCTCCTGACTTCATTAACATGGAAGAGAGTCAGGTTGAGAGGCAGTAGGGATTGCACCAGCCAGCTCTCTGCAGGGCTGTGTGAGAAGCACACTAATGCCCAGCCTCTGGATATCACACCGTGCATCTAAGCATCACTTTACCCTTGTGCAATAGCTAAACTGCCCATCGGTTATCTCACCAAAATGCTCGCTTTGACTTGCTCATGCTGTGGGGTGCCATGAAGTGGGGCAGCACTGAGGGCTCATCTAGGCGAAAGGCTGAGCTAACCTCACAGCTTGCTGCAGGGGACTGAACAAACCAGAGCCATAAGCTACGTGTTTTCTGTTACTTGGTGGTTTGGCCTCTTTGGAGGCTTTTTTTTTTTTTTTTTGGTGGTTTTTATTTGCAATGAATGCTGTGGTTTGCAAAGAGACTTGTCAGCAGGACGGAGACCTTGCAGCTTAGCATGGGGGGAGCTGCCTGCCTCAGATTGCAGGCAGCAGCCTGTGTCACCGCTGAGCCAGAATAAGGTGATGAGGACAACCTCAGCAGGGGACGGAGAAGGTCCATCTCTGCCAGACCTGCCACTTGCTGCTCTGGGGCAACATCCCCAGCACAGGGGGCTGGTTTTGGAGCATGTCAGAGGGGAAGGGGCCCTGTGGCAGCATGGGGCTCTGCCTTGGTTCATGTGGCTCACTTCCTGGCAGTGACCTAAATTTTGGACAAAACCAGGCCCCAGCCCCAGTGGGGAATCACCAGTCTGGCCCCAGCAGCCAACCCTAGAGCATCCAGCCTCCTCTCCCGCTGGCCGTCGCAGATGCTCAGCAGCGGTTCGTGCTGGTGGTCACTTGTGTCCTCACACATGGATTGCATATTTCAGGATGCAGACCTGGGCTGCTACCCACTGTTGGAAAGGTGCTGCATCCCTCTCCTCTCCTGGGGGGACCAGGACGTCTCCAGGGGCTGAGCACCACCACCCCATCCCCACCCCCTGCCCCTTCCCCTCCTCTCAAAATGTTTTTGAATTGATTTTGTTAGTCCTGGTGCCTTGGCATGACACCCTTGAACATCTGGCTGGGAAGACCCTTCAATGTAGTATAAAACACAGTTTTAAAGGCAGACAAAAATTGTATTTTGTTTTTCCTCACAAGGAATAAAGGATCAGCCCTCAAGCAGTATTTATGAGAAATGACACCAAGCGGTGGGTCAGCTGGAGCCCCTGGAGCCCCTCAAGAGGCATAAGACAGCAGATGGCCAGCGTATCTTTACCAAATATTTGTATATAACCAGTGTCAAAGCCAGCAATGACTTGGCTTTGCAGTTAGCCTATGTGGCCTTTCAGCCTTTACTTTCCTGGGATACCTGTACGCCGTCCTTCTCTTTTGACATCCTTTCCATTTTGCTTGCCATTGTCATGGCCACATAGAGATTTTTCATACAACTTAGTTCTGAAGTGAAGCCTCCACCAAGAACAACTCCTCTGGAGATCCATCATGTTGTACAGGAGTTAAGTGCCCAGCTGATGTGCCTTTCAGCTCAGTTTATTCACTTTCAGTTAAAGCCAGTCCTGAGCAGGGACCACTGAAAACACAGATTAGATTACCTAAAAGGAATTTGGAATAAACGCATCAAGAAGATATAGAGAAACAGTGAAATGTATTTATAAACCTAAGAGCTATTTGAGGCTGAATGGGCATGGGAACAGTTATTACAAAGACTTATAAAACTCGGAAGTAAGGTAAAACAATTTTTAAGATACTAAGAAATATCTTCCAGAAATATCACAGTGGGTACCAGTGAGGGGGGGAAACACTTTGCTGTTTGCCGGCACTTAGTCCCATGATGCTTTCAAACACAAACATTCATCGTTAAACCTTTGTTAATTCTCCCTCCTGATTTTTGTGTGGGTCATTTAGCATTGCTTAATACCGAGCTTAGGGGAAAACCCAATAAGCCAACCACTAATCTTTGAACTTGGCACATAATTCTCCATTTGCTACTTCTCAACATGTTCTTTCTTGTCCTTCCACCCCACTGAGAAAAACCCTGGAGTGCCAGCAGAGGTAATTGCAGACGGCAGCAGCAAGCTGGCCACAGCGGCGAGCCTGTGCTCACACCAGCACCTGGGACACGGTGGCTGTGGCCTAGTGGCTGCAATTTCCAAACGAGCTGTTGTGGGAGATATTTTGGGACTTGGAAATGAGCCTCTCAGAAAAGGCAACCTGTGGTGAGGGACTGTTATCAAGCCACACTGAGACTGTGGGATCTTTGGAAAATAAGACAAAAAAATTAAATACATATATATTTATTTTAAGCAACAACACTTACACTCTGCATGAAGCATGCAGCTAAAGCATATTTTAGAAGCAGCTGAAAGCTTGTCAGTATTTTTTTTCCTTTCCAAGGTAGGAAAGTGGGGGATGCAATGCTAACCCAGGAGAAGGACATCTCTAGGGCTAGGCTTTGGAGACATCAACAACAGTGAAACCGCAAAATCTGGTTTGGGAAAGAAAACAAGATCACTCCTTCAGCTTATGCCAGGCTTAGTGTTAACGGTACTTTGCATTTGTATGATGTTCCATTTAGCAAATCATTATGCAGGCTTTTAATGGTTAGCCCCATTTCACTGTGGAGGAAGCAGCTTTGCTGAGGCTGGGGACAGCAGCTCTTGGACACGGTCCTCTGCCTTCCTGCTCCCCCTCTTCAGAGACGAGGGTTGACCTGGTCACTCTTCATCTTCTCCAAATGGCCCCCGCGG
>JAVJGG010000040.1:11118294-11161397 GCA_035590195.1 Aviceda cuculoides | reverse complement strand
TTCATCTTCTCCAAATGCCCACCGCCCCCCCCCCCCCCCAACCCAATCCTGGTTTGAGATGCAGAATCCGCCCTTGGCTGAGTGTCTCACGTACAAATTCACTCACAGTCCTGGGCGAGGATTTTGCCCGAGTATTTTTGTCCCAACTAGTTGGATTTTATTTATGCCCCTTTTATTATGTTCCTTCCTCCAGATTAAAAAAAGCCCAACAACAAAAGTAAAAATAAAGTACAAAGGTCTCAAGAGAGCTCAACCTTTCCCTGCTGCCTCTCCTGCAGAAATAGAAAATTCCTGCAGAATTTCTCTTGGGAATGGAAAAGGCTGTAAAGAGCACATTATCAGAGGTGAAGAGCCTTGTGGTCCACTCACGGCTGGAGACTCTGGTCCCCCCCACAGGTCACCTCCCATCCAGCATGGGGATGGCACCAAAGGGGGCATCACCCTCCGACCCAGCTCAGGGCAGACCCTTGCACCAACCCAAGCACTAGCAGGAATAAAACCCTGCAATAGATGAGGCCGACTCCTGCTCCGCAGCCCCCCAGCTCCTTGTTTCAGGTGCTGGGCTTTGTCCTCCAAGTTTTGTCCCACACCCCAAAATGGCCAAAACTTAGAGGACAAATCCCAGCACCTGAAACAAGGAGCTGGGGGGCTGTGGACCAGGAGGGGCAGCAGGAATATTTGCAGAGAGCAGGGACCACAGCGAGGGTCCACCTGAAAGAGCCCCAGTAAGGAAAGGGGGTAAAAACAGGGTGAGGCTGGGGAGAAATCTCGCTGGGTGACAGTGGTGTCAGAAAGCCGAGGCCAGAGCGGTGCTGGCCTGGCAGGCTGCGTTCTCTCGTTCTCATGGAAACAGGAGCGATGCCCTTCAGCTTGGCTGTTTTCTCAGCTTATTTTTAAAAGTGGCTCCTGTTCATGCTGGAGAGTGTTTCAGCAGCCCCCTTCCCGGGGGCTCCCCCCGGCAGGACCCCGGGGTGGCCTTCGAGGAGCAAGGCAACGCGGCGAGGCACGGGAGGGAGGGCTGCCCCTGCGCTGGCAGAGCACTATCTAATCAGGGCGACAGCTGGAGCCCCATAAATGGCCGCGTCGGCGAGCCCCAGCCCTGCACGCCAAGGAGGCTCTGACAAGCCGGTGGTAACTCCCGTATCTGCTGTAGGTCAAAGTCACATTCGGCGGAGGCCAGGAGCGCAAGCTGGCATCTTTCAACTTCCCCTCTACACTGAGCAGGCGAGGAATCTTCTAAATAAAAAAATCTCCCTTGGCCCAAGCACAGGAAAACAGCCGCCTTTCGAGTAGTTGGGTCAAGCCAGAGACTTCCAAATCAGGGCATCCCAGTCCCCCCTGTGGCCCTCGTGCTGCCTGCATGCGAGCTCTGAATGGGAAATGCGCTTTTCTCCCTGCGCTAGAAATCGGTGCCTCTCTGTTCCTATTAAAGGATATTGTTTAATCTCCGGCTGGGCTGATGTTTGCACAGGCTGGAAGCTGCAGCCCAGCAGAAATCCTTGGCAAGTCACGTTAGGACCCCGGGTCTGTTTGGGGATGCTCATATTTTGTGAAGGGTGCAGCTCCAAAACACGGCAGAGTGCTGCCACTATAGCCAAGGGTGCTTGCAGCAGAGCTGATGTGTCCTGGGAACTGAGCTCCCTTCACACTGCGTGGGTGGTGCTTCCATGGGGCAGCCCTCCACCAGTGGGGGCTTGCAAGACCTGCAGGTCTGAGTGATGCTTCGTGAGCCTGAACATCACTCTGCAGGTGACAAGAACGCAGCCCAGGAGAGGGGGACATGGCACCAGCCCCTTGAGGTCCTGCAGGACAACCTCCACCATGGGGGGTGGACAGGTCAGGTGAGCACCCACCAGACACGAGGTGCTGGCAGCAGGGGACTGGACTGCTTGCAGTGAGCGGGATCGCGGCACATGAGTGCACCCGCCACCAGGAACCCAGCATCCAGCTGGATTTGGGCCAGGCTCAGGGACACTTAGGCTGCCACCACCACCAGCCATGACCAAATGGTGCCAGCGGGCATGGCGCAGCCCTTCGCTGTCCAGGATTTGTTACCTCCAACTGCATCGCTCTGTGAACCACAGCAGCAGGCTGCGGACAGGTCTCCACTCACCTTTGGAGCTGTATTCCAGACCATCCATCTGCAGGCCACATACCCAGGGCCACCACGAGTTGCTGCAGTTTGGGGCTGACCTGTTTTAAACCACAGATTGTCCCTACTGTCACCTCAGAGTCCACCAAGCTGAACGGGGCGAAACCTGACATGATGTTTGCTGCAGACCATTAGGGTTTCTACTGACATGTTCACCTTACTGAGGTTCAGCTTGGCTCAGAGGTTCACAAAAGCCATAGCTGATGTTGTCCGGGAGCAGTAGGTGGGCAAAAGAGCTCCCTTGCTTTTTCCTACGTGCACACCAAGGCATCGAGCTTTGCCATTAGCTCAGGCACAGCCAGGACTGGCCACCAGCATGCTGAGCCACCCCCACCCCTCCTGTCTTCTCCTCCCCCGAGCTCCCCAAAGGCAAGGAGGGGCACAGGCTCGTCACAAAAGCAGATGACTTTTTCCACGGAAACAGATGCCTGCTTCAGCGGACCCGTTGTCTTTGCGTTGAGCTCAATCCCACCTATTCTGATTGTCACTGTTGTTATTATTTCCATAACCTCCTCCAGACTTCTGGCGTGCTCCTGCTCTGGGAACACTTTACTTCAGCCCTGCCCACTCCCAGGGCTCAGAGGCTTCAAAGGGCATCTGAGAGACCTGTCCTTCCTGGTAACAATTGCTCCTTCCCTTGGATCCTCTGGGGATGTTGTCTGCAGCACGTCACACGTGGGGAGGAGCTGCCCAAGACAGCAGGACCATGGCTGTGGCCACAGCAGGAGGCACGCCCCACCACCAGCCAGCCCAGAAACCGCTCGGGCTGGGGCAGGAGGGAGAGCAGCGACGCTCCCACCTAGCACCAAACCAGAGGCTGGCTTTGCTCTTTCTCTGCCAAGGGAGAAAATTTTGCTTGAATTCAAGCATATGACAGTTTAAGCAAGAGCCAACACTCAAGGTTTTTCTGGGTTGCTGCAGGTGAAGGGATTCACAAAACGCCTTGCTGCTTCCTTCAGCGGCGGTGGTGAGATGGTCACAGTTATCCGTCCAGGGAGACTTCAGCATAGTCCCCCAGCTCCCTCCCTGCGATGTGCACAGGACATCTCTGGTCCAGCTGACGCAAGCAGCTGCGCTTTGGCCATAGCCAGGGCTGTCAATGAGATGGACAGCCCTTTTCAGTGCCACTTCAAACAGATACCAGCTCTTTACAGTGAGGACTCGAGAGACTTTCTGGCTCCCCAGAGACATAATTGGCCAACCATCTGCCCGAGTTGACTGAGAATATTTATGACCCCCAGAAAGGACAGCAGCAGCTTGTACACAGGACAAATAACCATGGGGTTGATGTATTGTACCTCCTCCTAGTTCTTTGCTCAGCCATATGACTATAATACAAGCTTGAAGGTCTTCCTGACGGTGTCCTTAGATGCCCTTTCTCTTCGCTTCTCCAGGTGAGAAAATTTCAGCAAAGTTCTCACAACACTGTGAAAAATTATTGCTTTCCTTTGCTGAGAAGAAAATTTGGGACCTTCTCAAACTACTCCGCTTACATCTACCAACAGAGAGCTTTTGTTGTCCTACACGTCAGCCTACCCACACTCAGTGCAGCGGCCAGAAAGAGATCTAACTTGAGACTTGGGAAAGTCTGACTCCTACTCTTCCTGCCTTGTGACAGACACTTGCACAAGCTGCACCACTCCCTGTGCGCGAGGCCAGGACCTTCCCTTCCTCTTTCGCACAAGGGCTGGCCTGGCCCATGTGGAAGGTCCTTCCGAGGAGCGGCCAGCAGAGAGCAGCCAGCCAGCCAAAGGAGAAGTTCGTCTAGCGACTAAATGAGAAAGCAGGGATAGGAAGTGTCCTGGCCCCAACCCAGCCTGGATTCAGGCCAGAAAAGAGAAGCGAAACCAGCCGAGATAGGAAGAGGCTTTTTGCTATGATTAGGCAGCAGTTTGTCCTTCACCCTCCAGCTCGCCTCCATCCTGGGGCAGCAGCCACCTGCTGCGCTGTAGGGTAAGATGGCAGCAGACTTTGTGGAAAACCTTAACTACACAGAAGGATGCACCAGCAGGTGATCTTATTTCTTGTGGGTACTCCCCCATTCATACCAGGGTGGACCCTGGCTGCAGGCAGGCAGCGGTGGTGAGCACTGGTGACTGTGCATTGGTTGTATGGAGATTGCCCCAGCGGGCTGCAGCTTGAGGGGACCCCTGTTATAAGCACTAGACAGGGAGGAGAAACAAGTGACTGTCCTAAAAACTGACCCAATCCTCCAGCCATGCCTGGGAGGAGGGTGCTTAGGGAGGGAACTCCTGCTACTCCATTTTAAAATCCATTGATCTAGTCTACCTACTTGAAAGCAGAACAGAAGCAGAGATCAGATCACTCCAGCCTTTCCTCTTCTGGACTCAGCTCCACTTCTGCTCAGTCTCCTGCTTCAGGAGATGGCCTAGTTAGGGACCCCATCACCCGCAAAGACAGATTTTAGTACCTTTTCCTGAATCTCAGCCCACTCCGGGATTTTCCACATGGCAGCTGGTGAGTGGGATTGCTGGCAGGCCTTTTTGTCTCCGATGGCATCAAGGCTGAGCAGGGCTGTGTTCTAGCTCCTACCAGGTTTAACGCCTTGATTCCTTTGCTGTCTGCCCCAGAAACACAGGGAAAGGAGGTTATGCGCCCTTTAGTCTCAACGACAGGCTGTACAACACCACGCAAGTGCAGACAGCTTGCTGCACTACAGACTGAAGAAGTGGTTTGGGAGCTCAGCTCTGCTGGTGACCGCATCCTCTTTGCACGTACACCGATTTCTAAATGGGCACAAGTCGTTCATCAGAGCACCAGAGAGCTGGCGGAGGGCGTCCTAAACTGCACAGAGAGCTTCTCTGCCGCAGAGGCTGCCCATACCTCAGCCCTTCGCCCTTGCACCAGAAGCCAGGCTGAAGGGTGCTCTGCGGCCAGGGTGGGTGTCAGGCACTGCTCGGAGAAGAGGCTGAGAGGTGTCCAGAAAATCTTCCTCTAGCACAGTCACTTTGACACGTCCAATATTGCACAAGAGGTCCTTGCAAGCGTGACCCACATTTGGGAACATCTCCAGCCACATACCTGTCCACGTGGTAATTAAAGAGAAAGGTATCTTACAGCAACGAGCGTTGGCCTTGCATGCTCACTTTGCTGTAATGTTCAGAGCTGTTTCTAGCACTACAGTAATTTCATTTGAAAAGGCTGACTGACAATATTGTTTCCAAGACATTGCTGTGGACACAGAGAAGCAGAAGCTCCTGGATTTGGTGCCCTGGCAGGCTGCAGGGTGCTCAGGCTGGGCAGAGGACATGGCTTCAGGTATCCCAGCCCCACCAAAGGGTTCAAAAAATTTGGATGTCATACCAGAAGTACACACAAATTTGGGCACATGTTGGTAAAAAGGTTTGAGCTGTTGGAAGAGCAATACTGAACTCATAACAGAGATGGGAGATAGACCAGCACCCTTTTCTCCATGCCCTCCCCCCTCCTTACTTCTCTTCCTATATTCTGTGGGAAGCCACTTTCCAACTGAATCGGGGTCTCCCACCTCTCTAGGCCATGGGGCTTCTGCAGGTTAAAGCCGTGTAGAAGTGGATCTCCCCAAAGCTCTGGCTGGAGCAGGCCAGTGTAGCTTAGACTTGCTAAGAAAGGGCAAGAAATTACCATTTTCTCTCTCCAGGCATACACTCCTTGCTCTAATAAGCTGCAAAGGTTGAGTGCTGGTGGCAGGAGAGAGCCCCAGCAGTGACTCATACAGCCCTTGGGGGAGAGTGGGGGGATCAGACCCTTTCAGAGGTCAGAGTTTGGCCTCCAACCTCTGTAATGCCCTACCCATAGGGTTACTCTATCTCCAGTGAACTTAGCAGCACAAAACCCCATTTCTCTGCAACCAGCCAACACCGCAGAAGAGGTGACCACCACCACGCTCCACACGTCCCCAGACAGGACACTTGCACATGCCGTAAGTAAAAGATGAAAGGGCACGTTACAGCAGTGAGTATAACAGATGCAATCAGCATAACCACAAATTTCAATGCAATACCATGCTGATCCAGAGCTTTATACTTCCAGGTTTTTGGTTTTCCTTTTAGCAGCATGTCTATCTTTGGTTGAGTCCAAATTTAGGACTTGTTTTCATCCCCTGCCTTCCCTGAACTCAGCTGCTAAATCAATGAAACTCGGCTTTGCAGTGAAATGCTGAATGCTATTGCTGCCAAGACAGAAAACTGGGAAAAGGCATCATCTGAGTGACAAAACAAGGCAAGGATGAAACATTCTTTATTCTCACATGTTGTAGGACAGAAGGGGAGGGTAAGGTAGAGGTAACAGTAAGTTAATGAGAGATGCTGGATGCTGGCTAAATAAACAGCGTGTCTCCCCATAAGCCTTGGCTCTCATCCCTCTGTTTTATTTTTATCCTTGACGAATGCTTTTGTCACTGCCTTTACTTTTACTGCTTTGCAAATGTGGTTCCACATTTCCCCGCTTCTTCAGCAGAATTAGCCAGATGTAAAATAGTCAGAAAAAAAAAATAACATCTTACATCATGCAATACTCACACTGTCAGACTCAAGCTAATAATCTTAGCAATAGAAAGAAAATTGGAGAACACTCTTTGGTATTTTAAGTTACTCGAGTTGTTGAGTGCACAGACTAGAGCTTGGCTCCCATTTGTGCACAGCAGAATCAACCCCTATTCCATCAGGATTCACCCCAAGTGCAACTCTGACCTGAAAAGTGACCTTTTAAGGAGAGCTGCCTCTTGACCAGCAGATTTGGTCCCTGCTGTGAACTGTCACGGTTTTTAGGCTGGTTTCCCAGAGAAACAAGCCTTATGTAGTCATGCACTGTGTGTGAGCGGCTGTGCTCATGTACACTCAATCTGTCCTCCCTGTAGCTGTTGAACCTGCAAGACAGCTCCAACCAGGGTCAGCAGACAGATGGGAGATAAACTTCCCTGCAAGTCCCCTGAAAACAGAGCTCAGAGGAGGAACAGGCCACTCCATGAAGCCCCTGCAAGCTGCAGCTTCACCCCAAGAGACATTTGGACCACTGAATACAGTGTGAGACGATATGGGAAATGGTACACTGAGCCCCAGACACAAAGCCACGTGAACGAGGCGCCACTTGAGGTGGTGCTCACCGAGCTCCGCTTCTGCCACCAGTAAGCTCCCACCACCTCTGCCTTTACAGCTGGCAATACTCCTTTTGATGCCTTTCCCAAGCAGAGCTGAAGGAGCATTAGGCAGAAAAATGCATGCGTTTTCCTACAGCAACATGACCAGGACAAGCTTTTCCTCCTGCTTATGGAGGCCTTGCAGCGAGAGCAGGTTGCTCCCTGAAGAGCCACCACAGCAGCACAGTCCTGCCCCTGTTCATTAGTACATAGAGCCCACACAGCTCCTCACTGGGGCATTTTGTTGTCGTGTATGTTGCCCACCACTATGCAGGCCCTGCACGCATTACAGAATACACCTAATTAAGTATGCATTCTGGTGAGGTGTTTTGATTCTTTAACGAGAAGTCTGGAAAGCACCGAGGAACTGCAGTCATCCAGAAGAGATGACTCTCCTTCCTCCTCATGCTAGGGGCTGCTCTAAATTCAACCATTCATTACAGCCTTGGGCTTACTTGAGCTAAACTGTTCCCCAGGTCTGAAGAATCACTTCAGCAACTGAACACTGAGGAGATCCTTCTGCATTTGCCATGCTCTGTACCACAGACCTGCACTCAGACACTTCAGGGGGCCCTGGAGCACTTGTACTCTTTCCCCAGCTAGAAGAGCACTTACAGACCCAGTCCGGAGAGACTCACGGAGCTCTGACACCACAGGAGACCTCAAAAAGAGACTGTCCCTTAAATAGAGACTTTAGCTCAAAGAAGGGTTCAGCCAAGGCTCATCTCTGGAGGTAAGGAGAAAGCAACACGTTTTAGACGCCAGGGATAAAGAAGTTCATAAAGGGGTCAGTTAGATAAAACCACTAAAATACATATATTTGACCCAACAAATGTGCTCTGGTGGCTGCTCCCAGATTGGTGACGAGGAACAGAACTTCCCAACAGCAAAATCCTCCTTTTGCGGTTCCCACCGCACAGCCACGCACAAAGCCATGAGCCCTGCGCACGCCGCGACTCCCACCACAACCAGTGCTTCAGGGAAGTTTCTGTGCCTTGGGAAGCACAGAAAAGGGCTCGGCAGCAGGTGATGGGGTCGGGGACTGGAAGGAAGAAGGGGACCAGTTGCAGGATTCTTTCATAGAAAGAACACAGAGGAGCCCGAGATTGACCAAAATAAACAGCTTCTCCATTTCCAGACACCAAAGCCAAACATCCCAGCGATAAATATTAGTACCAGTCACTATTAATCCCCCAACAGCAAAACTTTGATTACAGTAAAAGTGAAAGCTGTAGCAAAATATGCGATTTGAAAAAAACCCTGAGCAAATAAGGAAGTTTCACTTCTTGCCTACTCAAAGTACAAGCAACAAGATTTGTTTGAAGATTAAAACAGACTGCAGACATGGAAAATGCCAGGCATAAAGCTTCAGAGTTACTTAATACAGTGAAATATAAATGGCAAGTGATCCCAGATTATTTTAGAAAAGGCTGGCTGCAATTTACAGCCTTGATTAGACTGATTGCTAAAGGATGAACAGCGAAATAGCTTCAGTAATTGAATTTTCAAACAGGAAAACAAGAATCCCTACTCTTTAAAAAGCTGGGAATTAATTTAAATACCCAATACTCCTTTTACCCTTCTCAGCAGAAGAGTCTGCTGCCCAGCATGGTCATTTTTTGAGAAAGGAGATGGAACAAGGCCTGACAAACAAGTGGAAAAGGGTTCTGCAGCCCTACAGGTTTTCCATGGCAAAGCTAAAGACCGTTTAACTACACCTCAGCTCCGAAAGCAATAAAACATAATGGAAAGTTAAATGTAGCATTAGAGTATTTTTCAACCTGAAAAATACGCAACTTCCGTCAATCTCTTGTGGTACATTTTTCCCCCTAATGCTTTCAACAAGTCAAAGCTATCCGAACGGATGGTAACACCGATAACCGATGTGAAGTGGTTGCTCTGCACGGAGCAAGTGATCCTTGGAGCTCTTTTCTAAAAATATTCCAGACGAACACCAACCAGAACGGGGTTTCTGCATTTGAGAGACATCCTGTGGCCACGGCAGACACTGCAACGTCCCCCTGCAGCTCGCCTCTCCTTGCAGAAAGGACCATCCAGCCACCCACCACCCTCCGCTCCGCAGCAGGTGCCCCACGCCAGCCCCGGCTCCTCCGGGCTCCCCACACACCGGACAACTAAAACACATGCTTTCAAGTGCCTCCAAGATCCTACCAGGCTGGTGTTTATCCCATCTCTGTGGAAACATGTGTGAAAGCACTTCATTTCACGCCTTTTGGCTGGGTACGGCGGCGGGGAACAATTCTGGGCTTGGAAAGACTTTGCTGTTTGTCGTCGGTTACAGTGCTCACGCGGAGCTGAGGTCTTGGTAAGAGACACCTCCAAGCAAACAGGACTTACCTCGAGATAGACAAATGATTGAAAACGGTGCGGTTCAACACCAGTAGCATTTTACTTTCCGATTTTGCATCCCCATATGTTTTAACAGAATTATTTTTCTGGCAAGATATTTCATTATTTGATTTTATTCACCTAATACATTCAGTGTGATCAGCAACTACAAGGAAACATGAACTGTACGAATATTTCGGTTTTATGCCCTGAATTTCGTAAGGATATTATTAAACGATAACATAAGGGCGTTAATGGAATGAGAACTGCAACATTCCTATGCCTTGAAATTCAATGCCGTGGTTCCCACAGCAACCATAACCACGGCCACTTTGCATGAATTTTACATCCAAGTCTCGGAGCACAGTTCCAAGTGCTCAACACACAAGCAAGAACCAAGCAAAAGCATTTTTCCCCCCCTGCAACAAATATCTTCTTACCTGCTAAGTCACAACCACTACAAGGTGTTAATGGCACTTGTAGGTGAAGATGAAATCCCAACAACTGGCAATTAATGCCCTGAACATGGCTTCTGTACAAATACTTACAGGATTCATAGTGTTGGTGCTGACCCAGCTTCAGTTTTCAGTTACTGCTGGAACAAGAGCCCACTGTTTGTACCAAAGGTTAAAACATTCTTAGGAGGCTAAAAAAGACCAGTTAAGGGTCTTTCAAATTCTATTGCTTCAAATACCATACTGTTTCAACTTCAGAAGCACTGGGTGAAGAGACTGCTCCCCCATGGTTTTGCTCATTTTATCCAGCCCCCTTCCTTGGAGGCAGTACCTGGTAGTACATTAAGAAGAGACCAGCAGAAGCAGGAACACGAAAACAATTGAGTTATCCAAACAAGTTTAAAGGTTAGCTTTTTTCTGCTCTTAAGTTTGTCAGAAGTAAGGAGCACACACACAGAGAACAATTACTGTATCTGTCTTGTGTTTCTTGGATTTCTCTAAGCATTTACTGCAGCTGTAATGCAGGACACTGATGGGCCTTCAATATGAAGAAGTGTGACTTTTAAAAAATTCTTATTAATTGCACTAGGTTGAGCTTTTATCCAAAGCTTATGCCCCTTCTTCCTGGGTAACAGTTTCTCTGAAGCAATGGCCTAATGGTCAGTGGTGAAGTCAGCGAAACAAGTCAGTGCTACTGGAAGGAAAAATTCCGGTCAGAGGTGGAATTTTCACAACCACACTTCATCAGAATGTCAGATCAGGGGTTTAATTGGCAGCACCAGTGATCTGTAATAACGTGAGCCTATCTTTACAGGAAAGCTCCAGGGCTTTTCTATGGGAACTTACAGAAATGAGATTGTATTGACTGTTGGAAATAGGAGAAATTGCAAATCTACATGTTTAAAATTAATGTTAATCTACAGTGGGATCAGCTTTCCAAAACTGTATTTAGTATTTCCTAAACATCTGCAGTGTGAATTAGAAAAGAAGAATTTTACATTAGTATGACACCCCCCGCCAACAGCAGAAATACCATCTACCACTGAGATTCTCTAAATATTTAACTCTTTAGCTTACTAAGAAAACACACGGTCTTGGATAGCTAATCACAGACTTCACAGCAAGAAACACCCAACCACCCCATCCTCGAAATACAGAGAACGCCACCAGTTCCTAGGTGGCCTCTGCCCACACCCAGCGTGGTATCCGAGCCCTTCAGGAACTGAAACCAGCACGACCAAGCCAGTTTTAAATCGAAGTGTGCATGTAGGTACTGCTGTTCCAGACCAGGGCTTAACAGAGAAAATGGTTCTCTGGGTTGGCTGCAGTCCTAATTAAATTGCAATCCACAACACACTGTATGACACAGCAGCTGTGGGAAACGACTGATTAAAAGCTCTACACAGTATCCCAATAGGCCCATGTATATCTGAGCTTTTAACCAAATTGGAGAGATGTCTATTTAAATTCCGGATCTGCTACAATCTTTCCATATGACTTAGAAGGACTCCTGAACATCTGACTTCATTTCTTTAACATAAACATGTGGATACTAATTTCAGATTTTTTTTTAAAATGTTTAATTTATCTTGACAAAAAAATACTGCAATTAAAAAAAAGATTAGGATACAGTATCTCACTATATTTCATCTTGAAATTTCACTGTAATACAGGAAAAAAAGGTGAACCTTGCCCAAATCTGCACTAAAAGTCTTTGAAGCCACAAAGTTTGGACCAGATGCTGTAGCTTGAATAAATGCAGTACGCAAAACACTTAGACCAGCAAGACTAGCTGTTCCTCTAACGTACCTCTCTACGTCTTCTTGACGTGGTCAAGGACCTTAGACCTTGTAAAGAGGTCAAATAGACTAAAGTGTTTTAGAAAACCTAAGTACAGGTAAGGTTTGCATGAGAAAAAGTTTACCTGAACTTGTTTGTTCCTGCTCCGTGTTCAGATTTTTTTAAAATGTACATATCTAAACACTTTTATTTAAAGCAGTCAACCCCCCACAACACAAACTCTAAGACATTTTTCTCTGCCAGACCCAGCAACCAAAAGACATCTTCAGAGCTGGATGACATGGATTTTGAATGCAAAGATTTAGTCACAAGCCCATTACAAACACTCCCCAACACACTGTTTGGACCACACGTCCCAGGACACCAGCCATACCATTACATAAAATCCCTTTTTAGTTGCTAGACATGGATCTCAAAATGCCTAGGCCTGCTGCTACCTCCTCACCACACACTGACCTCCAAGTATTTTTAAAACTTGTCTCTTCAGGAGAGAAAAAGCACCTGTTGTTCTGCAGAGTTGTATCAGCAGCAGCACCGATAAACCTACACAGATCCCCAAGGAATATGAACAAGTAAAAGGCCTGTGTTTGGGAAGAAGTTCGTCTTTGTTTTGGAGATCTGAAGAAAGCAGTTTTCCTTTCCAGGCAACTCCTAGCGACTTGAACAGCAAGCGTGCAGTATGCTAAAGAAACAAGGGCATATTCTTGCAACTTGGTAATTTTACACGGCATTTGGGAAGTAAGCTGTTAAAAATCTGTTTCCGATTATAATAAGTAATTTTTTTTTAATACCTCAATACAGATTTACTCTGAAAGAACCTTTTGTGAACACTTTAAGAAAAATACTTAAGTACAAACTTTAAATATCCGAAGTATGATACTGGTGCACTTTTTAGAAACAATTACATACTTAACAGGTGAAGTAGGAAGAGAGTATTTCAGAAAACATTTAATATGAAACCTTTTGTAACTTCCATCGAATACAGATTTACATCATTTATCAGAACACTTTTTCAGTTCAGACAACGAAGTGCACTGCCAGGTGAAAAAAAATACATTTGGAGGAGTGCTTAAAATTTAGGAAGTGAAAGGATAGGTGACTGTTCACCTGAGAAAGTACAATGACTGCCCTGAAATGTCTTATTGCTATTACAAAATGGAGTTTTCATGGAAAAAACCATACTGAGCAGCACAGGCACGGGCAGAGCACTGAAAGCCAACTGAACTCCAGTAGCACCTGGAGTTCTCAAGCCATGGCATGATACAGAATATACAGAGAATAAAATGCAAATTCAGGAATATTTACTACATTTAACAACTATGATTACCCTTTAAACTAGCATAATCAATATCAATGCTTAGGGGGAAAGAGAGGGGAAGTCTGCTGCCTTCACAGACTACAGATAACAAGAACTAACTTGCAAAATATTAAGGATTTTGCATTTTCACCTCGGGTCAAATGTGAACTGTGTACGATGAGAAACTATTAGCTCACTGCAAATTTAAAACGCAAATTTAGGCTCCAGTTTAAAGCACATGTTAAGTACATGCTTAAGTGTTTCACTGAAATATAACCATAAAACAGTAATACAAAAAGTCAAGTAGATAATGCAGGATATTATCTACAGAAGTCCTTGATGAAATAAACTGAGTATCAGTAGGAAACAATGCATGAAGAAATCTCTTCATTCTAGTTTGCAAAATCAAATCCAGCTCACCACAGTGATGGTTAAAAAGTGGGGACCATCCCAAAGTATCTTTGCGTCCTACAGAAAGCTAGCTGGCCGTCAGAGTTCATCAAGGGCAGGCTTCCACACTGCATGTTAAAAGAGCGACAGTGGACTCCCTCTGCAGCAGAAGTGAGGAGATACAACTGGCACGAAGCCATCAAAAGCAATACAACTAGAGCCAAGTGGAAGCACGCTGGAAGAGAGCTGCAAGGAAAAGTTTTAACTGCTACTGCCTATGGCTGTAGTTTAGCAAGTTGGATGTTACAACAAAGGAGATCAGTAGCCAATTTGATTCCCACTTTGGGGTTTCAATACTGTGCACACCCAGAACGCAAAGGACAGTACTGCCACACGTGCAGCAATACCCCAGAATGGCACTGACTCGGACGTGGCGACGTGCATCAAAATACCATCATTATTTGAGAGTCCTTTTGTGCTTTGTGTCAGTCTGACCTAGTCTAATGTAGAGAACTTGGTCTGAAAGAAAAAGTCACTAGTCAGCATTTAGCACATCCTTTTAGACTGCCTCATTCTGTAGAGGAATGGTGGAACAACAGAAAAGTGTTCTTAGCTGCAATCAATACTCATAAGCCAGAAGGACAAAGATACAATTTTAGTAGTTTAGCAGAAGCAGAAGAATGGAAGCGTTTACCCAAATTTTAATGCACAAGTCAACTACATTTTTAAAATTTGATTCAGACTTAAATAATAAATAGGTGGGCAAAATATAATGCAAGACTTACTCAGTAAAAGTGAATTTTTAATAATCTCATGAGATCTACTTAGAAAACAGGACTAATAATGTTCACAACCGTAAATCCAAACCCTTCACACACTTTTTTTTCCTTAACACAGCAGTGAACTGTAAACCTGCATTTACTGATTATCGCTTCAGTTATTTTAAATATTAACTCAAGTGTTTCCTCCTTGGCCATTTCAATTTTTAGCACCAAAATTAGCCCAAAAAGAGGTACTGGTACAGCTCGATGTTGTAAATGAATTGTTTACATATAATACTTTATATATTATACACACATACTGTACATTCACACGTCCACACAAACAGGAGGCATATTTAAATGAATATATTCTGTGTTTCAATTTGTTGTCAAAGACTTAGGAGCAATGGAAATAAAGCAGAAGGGGTAATATTTTACATAGTAGGCAACTTTAATGCTGTAGTGCACTTATAAAAAAGTCCAACTCTCCCTCCCAGCTCAGCAGCTTTTTTTTCTTTTTCTTTTAATATCACTATTCAGAAGGATGCAGAAGTTATTGCCTAAATGTTATTCTATACATTTCCATCGGAATTCTCGAAAACACTTGAAATTGCTAACTAATTTACAACTTAACTATTTTTCTTGTTACAGCTTTAACTCATTGGCAATTTTGGAAGCAATGTTTTTAAAAGCTATGGATGTTCCCGATATCCGCTTAAAGCGAACTCCATTCAGGGACAGTCTTGGCAGTTTACACACCTCCATCTCCCACTGTACAAGGTTTTCCGCATGCCCATCTCCATGGACACAGAAAAGCAAGAAACGCTCTCTTTGTTCATAGTCACAATTATTGGCATCCAGGACCTTTCGTATTTCCCTCATCATGTCATTGGGATCCATGGAGCTGGTGGTTTTCATGCTCCAGGTAAAACGCAGCGACCGAGGCTTGGCTTCCTTGTTCTCGTCCTTCTGATCCACAGCTACATTGCGGCTGAAAGACAGGAATTTATTAGTTAGCAGGGCCAGCTAACTTCTCCACATTTCATGTTAGTGAAGCAAACTAACACTTAACGCACGCTACCGGTATTAGAGCAGCATCTAGAGGCTCCGGCTGCGAGCAATACTCCGCTTTCCTAGCTGCTGTACAAACACACAGTCAAGGTGAAGCATTAGCTGTTGGGGCTGAAACAAAGGTACGGTACAACGGGCGACAACTGGAAGTCACTGGAGTCAGGAGCATGAGGGAAACGACCTTGTGGAGGTAGAACCACATGCATCACCTACAACTCGATTTTAAGGCAGGTTCTGCTCAAAGCCCTATTCTTAGGCCACGTGGCCAGCTGAAACACCAAGTCTGCGCTAGAAGTTTCTGGAACATTCAAACAGCAGTGACTTGTGACAAAAGGGTGCTCAGCCCAGGCTGTAGGAGTGCCAGCCCATGGGAGATGCCCACTCATATGCAACGGGGATGAGCCTGTGCAGCAAGATCCTGGGGGCTCCTCTGCACCTCCTGCTGTGCAGCAGGCTGGAGACCAAGCGCTGGGAGGGCCCATGGTGTCCCACAGCAGTTAGCTGCAAGCAGGAGGAAGGACAGCAGGACCAGGGGACCTTGCCAGGGGTCACCCACCTACTGACCCAGGGCCAACATGTGCCACCCAGTTCTGGGCTGGTTCAGTTTCACTCTGGCATTCCTGCACTGGTAAGTGTTTGAGATGATCACTAGAGACCCACCACATTGTAGGCTATTGGAATTACCTTCAACAGGGACGAAACTTAGAGATGAAGTAATTTGTTTAATACCAACAACTGGCAGAGGTAAAGTGATGAAATCTTTCACTGCTACAAGCTATGCAGCTAAGCGCCTCTGAGGCTGAAATGCAGGAAGGAGAGTTGGAAGTCACAATTAGACACCGCCTCTACATTGTTAGTAAAGACGGCAAATAAGATGGTTACTATTACTGTCACAGTTTTAAGAAATAAAGCACAAAATATTGAGGTTGCATTTCCCAAGTCTGCAACTGTGTTTCTTTTTTAAAATAAAAAAAAGCTTTTCCTTTTGTAAGGATAAATAAAGTTATACAGGACAAAGAAAATAAATGTTCCAGAAATTTCTAGTTTGCAATGATTCTTCTACTTCAATTAAAATCAGTGGTCACGAAGCTGAAGAATAAGGAACTATATTTGGACCTCCGGGGGGAAAAAAAAATTACATATTTGCTTTATGAACATTTGCACGCTGTCAGTTGCCTCTTCAAATTTACTTGCCCTTAGGACAAGAGACTTAAATATATTGACTGTCATGCTTCAGTATTTTCTGAAAATACCTAACCTAACTGACCCCAAACCATGCAGTTTAGGTCTCATGTTGAGCTTCAAAGTTCAATTTACAGTATTAAGTCAAGCTGCTCTTTAAAATAGTTGGCAATGGATATCTGGTTACACAATGCTTTTCTTCTACCACCATGATAAGCAGGCAATTATGAAAAAGTTAAATAGTAAGTGATAGCAAGGTCAAAACTAAATAAATAAGACTTCTTAAAGATAGCCTATTTCATAATTTTACCTTCTATTAGAAAGATTTCAGTAACTGCAAGAGTTATAGAAATATGCTGTCAAATGCAGCTACATGATTTGCCAGATGTTATAAAATTCAGCAAACAAATTAAAGAGAACTCTGTTTTAACTTTAAGGTTTTAATTTAATAAGGCTGTAAGGGGGCAGGAGGAACACCAACTTCTAGTCAATGCTCGTTTTATTTTTTGAAAGCTTTTTCTACCTGAAAACAGTTGGCAGAACCAGCACAAGTTTGATCATTTCTAGTATTTTTTTATATGCAGATTTTGGAAGAAGAGTATAACATGAAAAATATTGTTTATCTGTGATTTTGGAGATGAGACATATCTTATCACCCTTCAGTGGTTACCCCACACATTTGCAGCCTCACTAGAGACCACTTACCTACACATCTACAAGACAACAGCAAATTACAATGACTACAATGCAGAAAAACACACAAGGGAAAAGGCAACAGGAAAGATGAAAGTTTAGAACCAAGTCAGTCAGTGCTTTAATAGCCATTTTGCAGACAGAAATGCTTCTTTGTTTAGTTTCAAAGCCTTACACGAAACAAAAGCTGCTGCCTGAAGCCACTATGCCACGTAATCAAGGGGAGAAAGGTTCAAACTCACCTAAGTAACATTTTAAACAAAAATTTTACCCTCACCTTGAGCCCTCAAATCTCCCGTTCCTCTCATATTCAGTCGGGAGCCTCATTGAAAAGAATGCAGAAGCAAAAGGAAGTGGGAAAGAGAAGACAAATCTTACACTACAATATACAATATCTGAGTAGTTGCTAAAAGATACTGCAATCATACCAAAGGTGTGTTAGAATACAAAGCAACAAAGATGTAAAGAACTTCATAGGTTAGACCAAATTCAGAATATAACATAGTGTCAAGCCAAATGGAAGTCTATAAACTACAGTTTTTAAAAAGACCATCACTTATTTTTACAATAAATGTCCATATATATTAATACTGTAGGACTCGCTGAATAAAGTTGAACTTCTAAAGGCAGAAAACGTGAAACTGAAGTTAAAAGGCGTATTGAAGTTATTGTATTATTTAGCAGGTGCCTCCTAAAAGAGAAATAATTCCCAGTTATTTTTAGGCTAATGATATATAGAAGTTTTATCTGGGAGTACAATATATATTTGAAAAAAATACCCTATTTACAGACAAGTCTCGTCACCCTGTGTGCTTGCATGCACATCAGATCTGAGGTATTGGGTGTTTAAAACAATACCAAATACCTTAACACAAAAGAACAAGATGCATATACATTTTAACAAAAGTTTAGAGGTAAATCCAAGATTTCTCAAGCTGTGGTAACTCTATCCTATTAGTTCCCACAGTGACGCATCTTCCACACCTAAGAATAAGCTTAAGCTTTCTGTCTTCTTGCATTGCTTAAAGCTACATTGCTGATCACTACCATTTTTTAAAAACCCATTATCAAGCAGAATTAAGAAGAAAATCATCTTCCTTGACCTTCCCACTATTGCAGTACCATGGTTTGACATCTCAGCATTAATTCTGCTTCCAGGGAAGCTGCTTTTATAAGGCTCTTATCAAGACTACTCTAAGCTACTACATGGCTTCACTGAATAATGTAAATTATTAAAGCAGTTTGGTTGACAGGTGTCTAGGGATAGGAATGTAAGAGAGTAAGCTTATTTTTTGATGCAGAGCAGTACTTAGATCGTGGTGGTGGGGTGTTACGAGGCTTAATTTCCTCCTTCCTTTTGAGGGTTGTGGTGAGGGAACAGGCTCGTAAGAGGACTCTGCAGTCCCTGTCACGAGGAAACAGTGTGTTAGCACTGCGAGGAGCATGGTAGCAGCACTTGCTGTACAGGCTATGGAGCCTGCTCCTTGTTCAAAATTCACACTGTTATTGCAATAGAAATCCAATTAAGAAAGTGGTAAGTCACTCAGCTATGAGCTGCTTGTCACAACAGCATCTGATCAGAACGCTGCTCTCTGAGGTAGTGCACAGCACATGGTACGACAGTCTCTGCTACGAAACGTTTGCCATTGACTAATGAACAGCTGTCACAAGCAAAAAGGATAAAGATAATGAGAAGAAAACAACTGACAAGTCCTCGACCAATTCTAGGGCTTCAAAGTGGGTTTTTAATGGTAGTTACTTTCATGAGATCTCGTGCTACTTATCTGTTGTGGATATAGGAGAAGGTAGAAAGAGATTTTTGAGGTCTGCATATACAATCCCTGAACTCATCCTTGTCAACACTTCTGTAGGACCAAGAAGGGAGTAGGTGGGAAGGGAGAAACCATCACGTGTACCAGCTGAACAAATCCACACCTTTTAGGTGATCTGGGAAAGGCTCTTTTTACCAGGCAAAGCAAGTAACAAGTTTGAAGACACTGCTCAACTGAAAAATTGAGAGTACTTGAACTTTAAAGAGCTTACTGTGGTCCTATGAAGTGGAAGACAATAGCTTTGTTAAAAGCTGCAAGCATTTATGGGGGATTTTTTGTTTTTTTTGTTCCCCCCCCCCCCCCCTTTTTTTTCTTTTTTTTTTTTTAAACTTGCCAAAGGTTGTAGAAAATGGGAACATAACCAGTCTCCCTGATAATGATTAGTCTTACTGTTACTGGAATCTCTACAGAAAAGTCTGGCAGGGAAAATCCCTAGTGATGTTCTTAGACCCTTTCATGGTTGAAATTAAGCCAAACTGTTCTGTTTCTAACCCACTGTACTCTAAATCTGAGAAAGGTCATAATTTACAAAATACCTGCCCCTTTGAAATAATAAACACTCTTCCATGGAAGCCTCTCAGAAAATCCTTACTTTGTTCGGTTCTTCCATACATCAATGTTCCATTCATTTAGCATGAGGAACTGCATTTGGTGACATGCATCCTCAAATACAGGCCATCAATCCTCAAATACAGGCCATCACGCCAAGTTTTGGAGAGCTGTGCCAATCTTTCTAGATGCTCCTTCCTTCGCGATGCACATGGTTATGGTCCAGTTCTACAGCCCAGCACTGGTGCTTCAGGAACAGTCAACTTACTGTACTGCCAGTACTGTTTTGGTGGGTCTGCAAGTCAGAGGCAGCCCCTGAGGCTGCCTCACTGCTAATAAAATCTTCACTTTTACGGGAACTTCAAATTGCTAGTTTATGCTCTAAATTCCCTGCTTTTGCTTGTATTTTTACGTAAATTAATTTTATGGACCAAGATGCTCCTCGGTCTTGAGAATGGAACAAATATAAAGGAAAGTTGTGTTCTCATTTGTCATGCAATGCCTATACACTATCTCCTTTATAATTTGTGAAAGGCTTTCAAAAATAAGAATGTTTCCATACATCTGTCCTGAGTTATGCTGTGTTTTCTGTTCTTTACATCTTTGTACACTCTGTGTTAACAATCCAAATAAACACAAAGAAAACTGTCTAAAAAGATACAGAAAAACAGCTTTGAGAAAAGATGCTGCAATAAAATCCAGAACATAGAAGGTGATTTTTGCTGTCAGAAAGTTAAGTTAGACTTCCACAATATGCAGATTGGCAAGGACAGTGCATGGTACACGAGATATATATTTATTTTATACCTCTGTGCACCGAGTAAAGTATTAGAACTCAGTAGTTTAAAAAGGAGTGACTGTTTATCTCCTTTTGTTCAGCTCCCTAGAATGACGTTGCAGTAGTATATGTATGTGCTATTCGGTTACAGTAGTTCTTTCAGTATCAAAGATTCATAGCATGAAAGGTGAGAACAAATTGCCAAAACCCCCAACATTTTCAATTTTATTTTGTACCTACATACAGATCGGGTATGGAGGGGCACCACACACACTTAAAACAGAATTTAAAATGCAGAGTCTGATCCTGTGTTGGTGGTGTAAGACTTTGCAAATGTTTTACTCAAAAGACATATTCACGGAAGCTGTAGCAGCTATTTCCACAATATTCTAAGATTCCTAGCCTCAAGTCAAAGGAAAATCTTTAAAAATTATTAAAAATTTAACTTTAAGTCTCAAATTTGAACAGTAACCTTCTAGTTTAAAATTGTACTCATATTAGCATTTTCCATCTTTCTTCAGAGCAGCAGTGTAACAAACTTATATGTATGCAGTTGTGGAGGTTGCACAGATCACAATCCTTTGTTTTAAAAGCAATGTGACTAGAGAGGCAAAAGCTCCTGCTTACAAAGTGGTATGCGCCCCACAACTCATGACACACAATGGGTTAAAACTATTGCCGCTGCTCAGTTTCATCTGTATGCTGTGTTGGACTGCTTCCTTCCTTAAAAGTGGTGCGTGTTCCTTTTCTCAAGTCAGCTATGACAATGCCAGCCACCCAACCAACACCAGTTCTAAACATAGTCATGTTTGGAAGAGCTCTGATTATTAACACCGTTGGCATGGAATTTACTCATTTAATCGGGTACGGTACCTTTAGACTTGGACTGTACATAATAATCCCCAATTTAGGCAGCAATTTACATGTCTCAGGTCTCCCTATTCAAAGTATTTCCTGGAAATGGTCTGACATACTTCAAATTACAGTCACGTGCATAGCCTTGCATTTCAAAAGTTAAAACAGATGTCTGGTTTTTGGCCCCGTCTCCCTATTTTTAATCGGTAGTTGGAAATTGAAAGTACTACCCTTTAAGAACCTCCAAGTTATCATACAACTGAACAGAGTATTACAAAATTCTACTGGAATATTTACCTGCAGATCAAAATTGTATAACCAACTTTCATGAATCGTAACGGATTAACAAGATATATAGCAGCTTGATTCATTCCCAAATGGTAAAACTAAATTAAATCCTTTGGGCTTGAAATGCGAATCAGACTTCTGAGCTTTTCCCTTTTGTCAGTAAATTTGCATAGATGTTATACTTTTTGTTTATAATTGAAGTGCTCTATTTGCACTGCAGCTGTAATTCACTTCAGCAAATGCATCCCATTTTAAAATAAGTACATAGCCGTTGCATCTTCATTCAATCTTCCATATGAAACTGTTATTCACAACCGTGTTCAGTTTACTTTCTATTTTATCAACTGCAGACAACACTTCAAACTGTTTTTTTATAAAATATCATAGAACAAAGAGAGAAAGAATGTAAATTTAGAATCACTTACCTTTATTTGCCTGTAACCTTATGTTTTGTTTATACTTTCATTATTGTTATCAAACACCTCATTCTTCAAACATAAGCATGCTAAGTGTATTAGTACAGAGAACAGAATTACTTTGGTACTACCAACTCTATCAAAGAAAGAAGAATTCACAAGGCATGCTTAGCATCTTGTTATACAGGTGCCACAGATTCTTAAGTATCATCATGAGTTAATGGATTTATTCTATGCTTTCCTCTCAAGAAAGAAAGTATTTAGTTCTCAGCAGAAAGTTTAGTTTTTCAGGAAACCAAGGCTAGAAAGCCAAATCTGTTGTTAATTGCAGGAGCCACTTTTTTTTAAATATAAATAAATCCTACCTTTTGATAAACCTGAATGACATGTTTCTAAAAGAAATTAAGCCAAAATAATAATTAACAAAAAAGTCTTGTACAAAATAAATTGAAAAAGCCATTTAGAGTGAAACATGCAAAAAGATCTCATTTAAAACGCACAATGTAATTACACTTCAATACATTCTGACATTAGGCAGAGGATTTAGGGTCTTAAAATTGCTATTTCCAAACTTAATTTTTCTGGGAAATATGCCACCAGTAGTTAGTATGAATTAAAATATGTACTGGTGTCAAAACACTTTGAAACTCAACCTGCAAGGCCACATAAAAATATGTTTGGATTTTCTTAACGTGTTTCAAATATAAAGCAAAAATCAGTAACTCTACTACAATTAGATCTTGAGTATTTTCAGAGTTAGGTTTCTTCCTTCCTTCAGCAAGTTAGGTCAGCCACGCTGTGCCAAAAACTGCCTTAAATATTTAATTTAGTGACAAAAGTTGTAACAACTGCCTACACCAGAACATACGTAGTTCATAATCAAAAGGATTCTGATTCCCCATAGAGAATGCTAGAATAAATTAACAGGTTTCAAGGTTCTTTATAATTTATTTAAAGAGAAGAAACATAACCGTGTCCTTTGATGACACTATTCACCTCCTTAGTAGTCTGTACACCACCTATACTAACAGAGCCCCAACTGTAAAAGGTCCTCCAAGTGCAAACTTAACCATCTCTAACAGTGCTATTGAATTACAACTGCATGTTATTTAATCAAGTTCAGATGCAATTTAAACTATTGTCAAAAGTAGTGGCGGAAAAACTTCTTCAAGAAAACCACAGTGCACTGCAAAAAGTTGAAACTCAGAGGTAGCGACAGAAGTTTGAATACTGCCTAAACAACTGAGTGAAAAGCTTGCATGTTCAAAGTTTGAGCATTCACATTTGGAACATCGAATGGAAAATTAAGTAAGGATATTACAAACAAAAGTACAGAAAGAAAGATGTGCCAAAAGAATGTGTCTGATTAAGACGTCACTTGACGAAAAGCAGATGACTTAATTCTTAAAAAGAAATTCAAATTAATCTTTTATCTCTCTCTCAACAGAAAAAGAGGAGGAAAAAACAGAAAGAAAAAACAAACAAAAAAAAATTCATACAGCACAGTATTTCCCAGGGAAGCATTAGCTGGCAGAGAGCGGAGCAGGGTAAAACATTTACCAAAGGCTAAGCTGTCACATTTTTGTTTTTCACAGAACCAACTTCTAAATTTTTAAAGAAATTCAGTCTCTAAATTGAAATCAGCCAGTTGTGAAAAACTGGAGTTTGGCTCAGCATTATTTTGTAGGAATTGGAGACTATGAAGAGGATGCTGAGAGCGAGGCACATATAATCACAGAACAGACAGGAAGGAAATGGCTTGGTGCTGATGTGATGTAAGCTTAAAACAAAAGCAAGCAGGCCAAGAGCAGAATGACATATTCAAAAAAATTTCACCTGAGGAGGAAGGTACAAAAGCATTAAGATTATCTTAAGGTAAAGATAAACAAACCCTCACTTCTGCAAACACAAGCTGTTGGTATCAGACTGGTCTGAAGTATGCAGTATGTGAACCAACAGGTTTTAAATATAGAAGGAAAATAGATGGTTTTCAATTTTAGGGTTTGTAGGAACTAATTTAAATCATACATGGATTTGAAACTAGAAGTCCAATTAGAATAAAAACCGTTAGTGCAGGAACAAGGCCTGCTTAAGCTAGGTTTTGGCTAGACCAACATCCCTTCACACCGAAACCAGAATCTGCACATGAACTAAAGGTCAAAACAGGACTAAGTTTTTCAAGGTTTGACCAGACTCCTGCCTAGACTGAAACCATAGTACTGCCATTATTTTAACATGACCTATGCTAGCACTACTGCCAAAAGAAACTTTTGTCTCCTGCCCCTACCCTTTCACCTGTGATATTTCTATTCATGTGTTGCCAGCAAGATTATTCTGGAAACACTGACAGCCTAAGTGACTGGGAAACGCAACCTGAGCTTCTAACACTACATTCAATATCAAGACGGCGATCCTAGTTTATGCTGTCTACTGATTGACCATGAAGCCAGAGCAAGCAGCTTTTGAACTGAGCTGAAATGTTTCAGCTCTGCAGCATTTGTACCTCAGATATGAGGATGAAGAGCATCGAAGAAAGAGCACAGACCGAACTGTCTCACTTTTTATCCCACTTGATTCAACTGCTAAAAACAAATGGCTTCTGTAACCAAAAAGAACTACGAAAAAATCATAAGCCAGTGCATTTCAAGCTGCAGAAATTGTTAAGCCATTAATCAGAGAATGTGGACAAAACCACCTAAGCAATGAATTACTAGGTATTTCTACCACCCAGTAAAAAGGAAATGTTGCATTACCATTTTAAGAGGCTTACCTTCTTGTTAGTTTTGAAGTTAGTTTACTAAACAGGTTAGTGGAACCCCTGGTTCGAGTCTGTGAGAGAGGTGTTGCTTCATGGGACAGACTGGGGGAGGCTGGTGGTCCATTGTAGGTAGCAGTACGTCGCTCTCTGAGCTGGCCGTGGAAAGTGCTCCGACTAGCCGTTCCTCTGGGGAAACGAATACGATCAGGTGTGGTTGCACTGCTAATGCTGTGAGTTGAAGCAACAGGAGTTCTTTGATCGGGAATAGTGCTAGAGCAGAAAACAAAAAAACAATGCTAGAACTTCTTTCCAGAAGCACTATGGTTCTGCAGGAAACACAAAACACTACGTTCTACAGTAAAGCATAAGCAGACACTTCTATATAGGCCAGGGTTGGAAATATCAACATTATTACAGCACTGTATGGAATCAAAACTTCTAAGAAATTAGGATTAAAAGGCTGCCGAAACAGAAACCTACATAGGCAGAAAAATGCAACAGAAGTATCCTGGAAAAGACCAGATAAAGTAGGCATACAATGTTTCACTGAGAAGACTGATAAAAGAATAGATGAGTAAAGTTTCCTCCCAGGAAAGAGAAGCAATAGGTAACTTTAGTGTCTCTCCCTCCACATTCTATATACGCATCTTTGAAAATCTTGCTAATTTGAAAGTATCCTACACAAAATTCTCTACAAGTGAACCGCTCCAAGTAGTGAAGTCCTTCAGGATACAGAGTTAAAGTCTCCCACAGACTTTGACAATAGGGAATGTCCAATACTCCTAACACTAAGAAAAAAATTAAGGTTCATTATTGCAGGATTATGTCACAGACAGCCTGACACACCACAAGACAAATGTAAACAAGACTAAAAAAATGAGAAAACACACATCTTGTGGGCAATATATACTAGAACAATCTAGGACTAAAATTCCACAGCACAAAGTTAAGAAGCAGTGGGTATAAGTTAGTTTCACAACGATTTCAGGTTCTTACATAGGCCTGAAGTTATCTGCGCCATTGTCTATTGGAGGCAACATCATCTTCGTGTGCACAGAGGCTGACATGGACATCGACTTCTGATGTCGCAGCCGAACACTGGAGAAGGATGTAGTACAAACTGAAGCAGGGCTAGCTGCGTAAGCGAACATTTCTGTCAGGCTGTGAGGGGGTTTGGGTTCAGGCAGAGGCAGAAAGAAGAGCATGATGGACCAACAACAAACTACTGCATAGAAAAAAAGCAAACTTTTCCTTCTATTAACTGATTTATCAAAGAACACGAACTCTAACAGCCCTCTTCTATGTAAACAGCAGTAACTACACTACACTCCCCTTAAAAAGCATCTTTACTATATCACTTGACATCTATGAAGTGATCATTCTCTTACCATTAGTTTGCAGTGATACCCTCCTTGATGTACAGAACCTGAATAACTCGGTGTTCTGTGCCAAAGCACTACTATAAAGCACTGATGTAACTCGTATTGGTCTTAACATTAAAAAAATGCATTAAAAAACCCCACCAACTGCACTTTCCAAAAGACTGATGATAGCTCCATTACCGCAGCGAAATACTTTGTTTTCAGAATGTATCCATGTTAAAAGAAATCAGTGTAAGTTGGGCAAGCTGTCAAATCTCGATCCACATCTGATAACTGAGGGACTTCACAGGCACAATCGAAAACAACAATATCATTATCTTTAACAAGTCCAGAGAGGCCCAAACAAAAAAGGCTACTATAAATCAACCTGCACATGTAGGAAGCAATGAATAACACTTGGTGTTCTCTGAAGAAAGAGGTATGACTGTTGAAGAGCATCTCATATTGCTTGGCCATGAACCTTGAATTCTCCAAACTACCATTCAGGCTTTGAAGGAAGGAATACAGTGCTGTCTTAGCAGAATGGCCAGTAAGCTGCCAGCTGTATAATATGTTAAAATAGGAGCATGAAATCTTTTTCTTTCTTTGGGCCAAAATACTCTTTGCCACCTTCACATTATCTAGTAACGATAAGGACATGAGAAAACTGAGAGGCCACAAGATGTGTTGGACCTTTCAGGCTACAACACCGTATGTCATTCATCTTAAGTTTGCTTTGAACGTAAGGCAACTGTAGTTCAGAAATACTGTTCGAGCTTAAGAAATCGGTAATTGTCAGTGACCGTTCCATGACACTGCATGTTCACTTCCAAGTTACTTCACGGTTGCACATACTGAAATTCAAGTCCTGTTATCTCATCCTGGTATGTCATACTTCGGAGAAACTTGTAGCTGGCCTAGCTGTCAGCTGACCCACTTCTCAGGCTTAGCTCCCAAAGCACTAGTAGAAAACACCCCACAGCTCAGACATCAGAACTGCTGTCTAAAACAGTTAGTAAAATCTACCACTTTTTCTCTTGGTTTTAGCTTTTCAGAAGCTAGAAAACTTCATCCATATCGTGTATGCATCTCTACAACGCTGAATCCAGCAGGATGCCAACTGCAACCGCTACAACGAAGCCTGCAACACAGCCCAGCTTTTACATTATCCCATGGTATTAAGAAATTGTAAGGAAATGAACATTCATCTCAAAAGCAATACTCTGAAGTCAAGTAATCCCCAAATAATTGGTCACTAGTCTCTCAAGCACTTCTAGCTCCTTTCAATTTGTTGCAAAAGATAAAGGAGAAAGAATCTAGATTTACAACACATTAGACCCAAGTTTTATTCAGTCCCCTGCTTCCAAAGATGTGATAGCTAAAGGTATCAGTAAGGTACCAGAGCACATATTAAAGCATATACATCTCTTCCTCTGAATCTTTGCTAGAAATCAGTTTCCTTACCAGCCTGAGAACACAGAAACAGTGAGCTAACATTCACTAATTAGTGCCAACGCTTATTAAAAATCTGATGCTGTTGTAAATCATTTGTGTTACAAATGATTTAAAGCAATTGCCTATAATTATGAAGAGTGTTTCACAAGTCCCCAAGTGCGTTAATTAATGCTCAGACTTTGGAGGAAAGCCAGCAGTCCTCTGCAGAATGCCTGTGTCAGCCACACAATGTGTTAAAGTAGGGATGTGAAACTCCAAAACCTTTTGCTTCTACCAGTCTGGCACAGGGGTCTTCAAGACTACTTTCTCCAACATCAAGCCTGCTAACTGACTATCAATTCCTCAGAGTTTCCATACCTTCAGAAATATTGCCTTCCCAGAATTCAATGTGCAAGATAAAAACAGAACAAGAAACAATTTAAAACTTTCTCCACAGAAAGAAGAGACTTCAAATGTGCACATCTTGCCTTTTAAGGCAAGTCTCCCAAGTTTTCATTGGGTCACAGTCAGTATCTGACTGGCTATGGAAAATCTAAAATCCAATCTGTAACAAATAATTTATAGCAATTACTCCTGCCTTTACCATTTGCCATCAATAGACATTTCAAAAGTACAGAAAGCATTTTTAACAAAACCTTGGATTTATACAAAGCCCAGGTTCTACATCAGATCTTGCTTCACAGAAGAAGAACCACTACAAGTTTCTAAAGTTCTAACAAGTTGAAAGTACAATAATATTAGAGATACTACAGAAACACCTGAAGGCAGGCAGAACTCATTCTGAAGAGCCAGTCCCATCAACAGCCATGTCGATTTAGCCTGCGTTAAAGGTCCCTGCATTTCATGTGATCAGCCAAGCCTTTGCCCAGTTACAATAACAAAATATATTCAGATGTAAGTTCTGAATTCTGTGCCAAATCACAGTAATTCTGAAATTGTGCCAAAATGAATGTGCAGTTCAGTGTTGAAGCATTTCAGACAATGAGAAGTCTAATTGTAAAACAATTAGCAATGCATTCTCATTATCTTTTCTTGTTTTAACCCTCTATAAAAAGTAACAAAAGTAGTAATCAATAATACACGATAAAAGCTATAAAGATTTTTTTTTTTCCCCGACAGTGAAAATATAAATGCTCAGACATATCAAATGACCCAAACAGGGCTAGAGTTTGCAGGATAAGCAAATGATGTTTGATTACCATATTGACAATAAAAGGTAAATTACATAAGGATAACCAATTATGGATATAAAATAGAATTAATATAGTTGCCAAGCACTACTCAGTGTTAACTTTGAGCTTAATGCCTATATGCGACAAACTGGAAAGACAGTAGTTTGCTGAGAAACTAAAATCTGGGGAAAAAAATAACAACTTCAGAAGACAGCTCCTTAGGATTATGAAGTTAGTCCTAAATTAAGGGGACATCTGAATCTCAAGCCTTCTTAGTAAACAATATCTAATAACTTTTACAAATGTAATAAAGAAATTTTAGATAAGATATTGCAAACATATTAGTTTAAAGATGAACAAAAGTGTTATTGAACCAAGAAACCAAGTAATCAAATCCAATCAAAACTATTTTGGACAGAAAGATTCATTTTTCAAAGATAGTTTGGAAAGAAAAAAGCTATTAACGTATCAAATCAAAGAAAGGATGGTGAGCTTTAATCTAAACAAACTTGGTAACATTAACAAGGACTAATCAATGAAGGCTGAGACACACACACTAAGAGACAGTACCAAATAGCTGTGCTGTACTTCACAAGACAGTTGACTGCAGGCCCAGCTGGCCAGCTAGACTTTTGGCACTCTTCAAACTTATACTTGACTTTTTTCTTAATCACTTTCAGTTTGCAGAAAGCTAGGAGGAAGAGACAGGGTCAAAATCATGTTCTTTATCCCTAGGCTCCAGGAGTCAAACAAGGGACAGAAAGACCTTTCATGCAACTTCACAACTTTGCCACTCTTTCTTATGAACTGCTGCGAGGAAGTGGAAAAATTCTGTGCAAAAAGTGGCAGATCTTTCACCAACTTCAACTCAACCTAGAAGAAAAGTATTTTCTTCCCACCCTTTACAATATATCATAAAATTAGGAAGGGGTGGAGAAAATTGAGAAGAATAGGAGAGATGTACACATTCCTCCAAGTACTAGCTGTCTGGGTGCTCTCCTGGCAATGGTCAAGTACTTAACTGTTACCAGTTTTTGAGACCAGGAAAATTCTGTGAAGAATGGTTGGTTGGAACTTAAAAACACCTCAGCCAGCTAGGAAATATGGTGGTGTGTTTCACAAGTGTTACTCTATACCTAATGTCTACGTTCACTATTTTATTTATTTTCTACGGCTCTCAGTCTTTGGTATACAGGGAAGGATGGCACTAGACATGGCCACGGTGCTAACACATGAACTGGTTAACTCCAACTTCATTGCATGCTCCAGTCAGGCTTTCATTCAGTAAAGTAGGAGGAAACCTGTTATTTCTCTAACTGTTCTCACTCAGAATATGGAGGTATCGGTGCATCCCTTCTCAAGATGAGTTCTGTAAATACTGGAAGGAACTAGACTACAAGAATATCAGTAATATTATTAGTCCAAGACAATGGCCTACCATTCTATCTCTGCTCCGAAAAAACTGACCTTCTCCCTGAGACTTTGTAGAAAAACAGTATTCCAAATAATCCCAACAAAGTACAGTTTAGAGTGAAACGTAAAGAGAATGGCCGAAGAGAGATGGACTTTGTCGTCTGACACTGAACAAACCTCTTCTGCAAGTGTATGTTGTTTGACTGCAGGAGTTAACAACTGATTTAAGGTGAAGGCTGTACAAATATGACATGTATTTAACCAGAAATTAGGAACCTCCTTTTACATTCTAAGTATAAAGACTGTATGAATTAAGTATAGGGAAAAAAAAAACCAAACCCAAAACCCAACATACTTACAGGTGCTCCGTAACCAAAGAGCTGTACTCACCTTTCATTAAGAATTACACTACAGTTATTACTGATTTTTAAATTAGGCATTACAATTTTTTGGAAATGTGAAGACAGGGACATACACCATATGAAGACGTTTCATATACCTGTTCTCCTTGCCATTTTGTATCACTGAATGCCTATCAGCAGTGGTTCTTTCACTACAAACATATGTGTTGCGCCGTGTCATTGCTCCAGGGGCAGTATTATTCTACAATTAAAAAACACAGGCTTGTTATTCCCCACAAAAGGCTTTTCTGGGGTTAAGTCTACATATAATTGAAGGCAGTTTTACTTCATGCTAGTTCTACACAATTAGAAGACTTACAATAATTAAGTTAATATACAAACACCTTCCAGTATTTCTAAGGAATAATGCAATCACAAAAAATAATTCTAACAAGTTGTTCTTGTATTTCATGTTGATGTCTCAAAATTAATATTGCTTAAAGTTTTTAATTACCAATGTTCTGAATTACAAACTCTCAGCATGTATAGCATTCATCTACATCTGGATACCTTATGTCTTTATAACCTATTTTTGAAATACTTTACCACTTGCAGATTGTAGAATTTTCTTTTAAGTTAAAACCATACCCTTAAACAAGATACGAAAAGCGAAGACTTAAGAAACAAATGTGGTAAAATTCAGTGGGAAAGTAAACATGGACTTTTAAATATTAAAATACTATAAAACACTAGACAAGTTTTAAAAACAGGGAAGAATAACTCAAATTAAAGAGACAAATTGCAAAGAATTTTAATAAGACATTTTTAAAAAATATACATTTAAATACAAGCATAATACATCGAGGACAAGAAAACCAGGGGAACTTAAACTACAGACCTTACTTTAGAGGGAGAAAAGAAATAGAATTACTTTGCCTCTGTCTTTACAGAGAAAGAGGGTGGAGATATGCCCAAGTTGGCGGTCAATTTTCCAGGAACGACTGAGAAGCTAGGTAATTCACAGATAACAGAATTATAAAAAGTTAGATGCAATTACTGTAGGAAAAGCATGGTGGTCCAGATAAACATGCACACCTAGGTTGTAGAGGAAGTAAAAGCTGGCAAGCCTTATATTTTTTTCTCCCCACCCCAAGAACATAACACAGGAAACTGCATATGGTTGGAAAGTGGAAAAAAAACCTTTAAAATATTTCTTTAAAGAAAAGGATCATGGGGCAAAGCAGGAAGCAAAATAGGCTATTAACTTTAAACATCACTGCTGGGGAAAGTTTTGGAGGAGGCTAGCTTAAAGGAATGACTGGGCAGTACCTGGATAAGCACATGTTGAGTAAGGATGGCCATTAAGAATCAGGCAGGGGACTTCATGCTCAACTAACCTTTTGGAGTTCTTTGAAGAACTACTACTATGACAGACAAGGGAAATTCAGCGGATTTTTAAAATAGCATTAAGAAAAGGTTTTACATAAATGGTCACAGTAGAGAATAATGGGAAGAAGGATAAAAAAAGAAAGGAAAAACTAGTTCAAGCACAAAAGGAGAGCAGACAAACCTTTTTTGTTTCCAAACCTGAAATAAAACTGTTAAAGTGGAATATTCTCAACAACCAGCAAAAGCTCCTCCGGTACCTTAAGGCAAAATATTTTCTATACAGGGAGTCTCAAGCAATGCAATCCCTGAGCAGCAGATTTAATGAAGCCATCTTGCCCCTTTAAAAGACTGCTGACCTGTTATACACCTTTACGTGAATGTACAAACAAAAATGAAGAAGTGAACTGCACAACCTCCTGGTGTTAAAAAGTACAAAGAGTATCAAGAGTATTTTAGGTTAGCAGAACTATTAATTAAAACGTAAGATGGATGTAGTTGTCTCAAGGGTTGTCAAGAATTTTTCACTGGATATTCCTTAGGCGCAGGCATGTGCCAAGCATCAGCAGAAGTCCTCCTGGCCCCTTCCTTGTACTTTATTCCTTACACATCCTTTGTCTTTGAATCTGTTTGTTTATTAAAAAAGTCACATTGATTCTTCTACTCTTCTCTGACATTTGTCATTGGGCAAACTCCCCCCTCTTTACTAAACTTGCTAGCAATGAAGGCTGTGCACCTAAGGTGAAGTTTTGTTTGCATATTCTTGAGAGGTCATGGTGTTCAAGACACTTTGTGGAGCTCTCACAAACCAATGGTACATTGAAGTATTGCATATTAATATTTGCTTATCATTTTGGTCTGTGTTCCTGAACATACTAGAGAATGAAGCACCTAGAATAACTGACTGTTTTTCTGGTGGAAAATACGCACAAAAATGGGTGGCTTCCTTCTTTCTACCCGCTCCCTTAAAACATTAAATATTTGTTTCCCTTGAGAAGACACCACATAACATTAAAACGTACTGTGATGTTGCACATCTAGACAGACAAGACCGCAATGTCTGTGCTGGATCAAACTTTAAGGACTATGCATTTTCAGGTTTGGGAGTGGACAAATTTTGTTATTCATATCTGAAAGCAGAGGACTCTGAAGATGCACTTTCCCAGCTCTTTCTGGAATGCAAAGACAGAAGGATCAGTATACATTTTTTTCTGTTTGGCTCAGATTTCACTGGTCGCAAGAGGAGATTTAAGCATTTCAAGCTTTCAAATGTCAGTTTTAGCAAGAATACAGTCTTGGTATTGGGGTCTTTACACTTTTTAGCATACAAGCTTTCACAGTTCATCAAGGAAGTTCTTCAGCTATGACTTTTTTGTTCAGCCAGTCTACTGCATGACTAAATTGCACAGATGCACAGCACAGGAAGCCTGAAACTGGTGTCAACAGCACCACACTCCCTGATGGAATGACAACCCCTAGGGTCAGTGTTAGCTGCATAAGTTCATCCTCGTGGCATTGTCTGCCTTCTTTGCAGAAGGTGTTGACACTGCAAAAACACGGTAAGACTTCTGAGCATACACACAAGGTCCAATCACAGCACAAAGGACAAATTTGTGGTGCAGAGTCCTCCTCTTTTCCTAGGGAGTCTTGTGCCCGCTGCTTAGGCAGGCTATTTTCACATTGAGACACCAAGGCGAGGACTGATGAAAAACTTCCAAAGAATCAGCTTCTAACTTACGATAATGAACCAATCTATTTACTTAAGAACATTAGTACGTTTTTTGGTCCTAAATGATTTTGCAAAAGTACCATCTATTCTCCCCTTCCAATTTTCTTAAAGCTATACTAAGGGCCCTGGGGCTGCCTTATTACAACCATTGAGGACATATCCAAAGCTGTGAGTAATAAACAAGGAGTTACTAGGTGCTGCTACCTATGCAACCCCTGTAGCAGGTTTTCATTATTGATTTGGTATTTGCCCAATGAACTTGAAGATTTTTGATGTGGACTTGTTCAGCTTGCAGAACTATTTAGTTTGCAAGAGTTTAAACGCTCTGTCAACATTAGACATACAGCTTGGAGCCCCTTACTTCAACCCCCGACAGCAACCAGCTCTACAAGCACAACTCTTATCCTTAAGTGCATGCTTGTAAGCTCTGTTATTTAATAAGAGCAGCACACAACTGGCTAAGGGTCTCCAGCAAGGACCAGTTCTACTACTTTTGCTGTATCTGTCAAAATAATAATTGTTTTTAAAAAATATTTTTCTGTCTCTTCAATGTTTTTCTCTCCATATTACTGATTTTAGGACTTAAGTGCTCAGTGAGAACACAAACTCTCTCCACCTCAAACTTTTTTCAACTTCAGGACAATATGGTAAACTCCAACATCCTTTTTCTCCTTCTAGATGCATGCTAATACTGTTAAGAAATAAAACTCCCTAATCAGTTCCAGGAATTGTGAAAAAAGTCAGTGCTTCCCTCTATCCCCAACAGCCAGAAAGCAAAAGAATAATCTCTAGTGGGGGGGAGAAGAAAAAATGAGAGAGTTTGTGCTGTCTGACATTGCAACCTATGAACAGAGACAATTTTAAACACTAATTAATTGAGTGGCATCACAAGTCTGATTCCATGTTCACCACCTTGCACCACTGCTTGTAAAACATCAGTTGGATCAGTTGCACACTGAATCAGAAGAGAGAAATATCCTATGGTTATGAGCTCAGATTTTACTTCAGCTACAGTAGCATGAAATTTGAAATAAGACTACTAGAATAAATCCCCAGGATTTGGGAGTGGTGTAGAATAGCAGATCAAAATACTAAAGATACTAAATACAACATATGTTGTAACTGATGCAAAGCTCTTGAATAAGGCACTACACAACACCGAGTGAAGTCCAATGTAGGACAAAACTGATTTGATTATCCTACCATTTTGAGGCTCAGTAGCCAAGAACTGTCATGTAAGTAGAAACAAAATCTGAATGGATTCTGGACTGATCAAAAACTAAGGGAAAGGGCAGGGGACCACAAAAATCAGAAAAAGGTCCCTCAAAATCATGAGCTCTTGTTCAGATTTACAAATGACAGCTGCTAAAGTAGAAGACATGTCTTTCCAAGGAAACTATTTGGCTGAAATCCTCCAGCTAAGTCACTATCAGCCACTGAGCCAACTGACAATACAGAGCCAATAAAGTGAAACAAATCTTTTGCTTCAAACTGTCAAAGAGCTGTGAGCTCAGGAAGTTCTGTTCTCATTTTTGTAAGTAATGGTGCTGAGTATATGACCAGATATGAGAGCTTTGTGGGATAAGTTTAGGGGAAAAGAAAAAAGAAAAAAAAAAAAAAAAAAGAAAAAAAAAATCACTCCATTCTGAGATGAATAAAGGACTGGGAAGTTATTTCTTCTGAAAAGAAGGAAGTTTTTCAATACAAAATCCCAAACTTTTAGTAATTAAATGTTACAAGACTCAAGACTTATGTGAAAACAGATTTTCAACTTTGCCTCAGAGGGAGGCACCACAGAGTATACAAGTTAAAGCCAAACTGAACTGAAAATTTTCTTTGTTTTGGCACACTGCCTACTGCTCAACCCTGTGAATTCACTAGCTATGCACCTTAGTGTGTTTGGGTTTCTTTTGTTGTTGAGGCAGGTGGGGGAAGCCCACAAGGACAAAAGCCAGGCACACTGCTTTTAAATACAGGTTGGAATACACCTTTGAAAAGTAATGAAAAGTAAAATCAGAATCACTGATATATCACAGGTTTAACACCTTTTCACCCCTTAAAAACATTTCATGGTTTTGATAAATAAGCATTTCTACTTACACTAGGAACAGCCGAACTTTTCTTACGTTCAGGAATATCAGCCTTATTGGGATTGCTGGCATTTCCAAGCATTGGACTAGCTGGTGCAATTCCTCTTCCTGCAACAGCACTACTGCTGGATTTTCTTGACTGAATTCCTTCCTCTTTGAGGTCACTGTCTGTAGTACTAGTCTGGCTTCTTTTGGGATATGCCACTACTGAGGGGATGGAAGGTCCAGCTTAAAAAACAAACAAAAAAGAAACAGGAAAAGGACTTTTCTTCTCAGAAGTTCAGTAGCTATTTTTCACTACAATGGAAATGTATTCACACATGAGAATCAAAATAATTAACACTGGGAATCAGAGTTGCAAAAAGGTAATTATTTAAATTATCAAAGTACGCATATTTCAGAAAATGGCAAAATATTGTGAAAAACAAAAACCTTTCCAGGTGAAGATACTACTTGATTTCCATGAAAAAATTATGAATTTCATGGAGGCTTCTGATGTTTGAGTACTGGCACTGGTTTGGCTTGCTACAAAAAACCCCTTTAGAGTCACCTTAAAGACATTTAACAAGTAACTGACTCATTCAAACCAGATGATCCTTCATTAGCACATAGCCGGCACACGCTGTTCAAGCCAGTTTCTGATAAAACCAGGCTCCTGAAACAGGTACCTGGTGACAGAACCCTGGACCACCAGCAGCACTAACTGCCAGTGGACTGCACTCCTGGAACAGCCCAGGAGCAGCAGCAGTTTGCCACTAGCGTCTCCGGGCGTGCCAAGAACAGAAAACTGCTCCAGCACACCTGAGAATGAGGCAGCCCATTCAACAGTGCCAAGCTCCCTCTTGCTTTAAGAGGTTCCTGCACACTGGTAAAAGCATGTGAGTATATCAGGATTGTGTTTTCTGCTGTCTCAATTACACCTTCTCAGAAGAGGATACATCAATTTTGTAGTTCGTGTTTTAATAAGAATCAAAAAGTATATGTATAAACACACACATATAAAAATACATATGAATATATAAAAATATAAATTTATAAATAAATATAGAATATATATTAAAAAGCATCACAAAGCACAGCAACTGTCATCCCAGGAGACTCCCCAAGGAAAGCAACCTCTGAATGCACTTGAGGTATTTAAAAGTAGACCTAAACACAGATTCCTTTTATGAGTTACTGTCTGAGTAGGAAGATGGTTAAGATATTTAGAAAACCTTAAGCTACTACCCTGCACACTCATTAAGCAGCAGAGTTCTAAGTTTGTCTGAGTCACTGTTCTTCAGAAATTTAATTCCTGCAGGACAATCAAGTGACACTACCCTCAGGAAACAGGAAACAAGAAATATTGGCAAACTGACATTTCTTCAAGTTTTAGACACAAGCTGACCTACTAGTGTCAAAAGAAAACAAAAGCTGAAAAGACATACAAGAGCATGGGGGAGGAGTGCTGTGCTTTTCATGAAAAAGGGGGTTGCAACACTTTTCAATTTGTGTAACAAGACTTCCCCAGCACCGTCAGGAATGCACGGGACAAGACAAGGCAAAATAAGAGAATTAAGTTGGTGTATTCAGCATTCCTCTAGAATGCTGTTTTTGAAGGCTTTATAACAAAACCATTAAAAAAAATTGGTTATTCAGTAAATTATTTAACCACCATGCTGTGAGCTACACTGTTGTCATCCTCCTTACCTTTGGGGGATGGAGACAAACTCAGAAACCAAACAGAACTGGAAGTCACTATGTTCTGCAACACTGAAAATGAGAATTGCTCACCGTGATCACTGTACCGCCGCTGTTTCTGGCTAGAAGATATGCTTCTCTGAACTTTGTGGTGAGGAGATTGTCCAGTGCTATTATTAAGATCACTACTTGGCCTAACTTTGGCAAGTGAAAGATTGCTGCTGGAGCTTGAATCACTTGCATCCAACTACAATACAAATGAGAATATTAGAACAAGAGTTCAGACAAAACAAATTCAACATCCACCATATTAGGGGAGCAGTAACAGGCAGGCAGAAGGAAGATGGCTCTGGTAGACTGGAAATTTTGAGTCAGCAAGGAAGGTGCTTAGAGGTCCCCATTTCTCTTAGATTTTTGTGCAACTGTCTTAGGTAAAACTCAGTGGAATTTGCAGCTCCTCAAAGGACAATCAGATAAAGAAAACCCATCTCCTTTCAATAGTGTCTCCTCAGAGTTCTCTTAAGATTTTAACAGGAAGAGAGAATACGTTTTGTAGAAGCCACCACACCAACTCCTACAGCAGAGGAACCAAGAGCAGCTTACGGATGCCGAGCCCTCTCAGCATCATATGGAAAAGTAATCTACAATGCGGGAATGTTTTTAGGTTTATCGGTCCTGCTCCTTGGTTCTTTTAAAACATCTATAGCTGGCATATTCACATTTGAGCTCCTAGACTAGACAGGACAGTAACTGGCATACAAAGTCCTTCAGAGGAGTAACTGCTGAGCAAGCAGGGTAGTTCTGGGGAGCCTAAAGGCAAGAGTTTACTGACTCAGATCAGGGTGAGAACAAACACAGCATCATTTGGACAGTTGACACTGATGATTAGCATAATGTGTTTTTAAGCATAATGGACTTTTGTGCAGGAATGCAATGCCTATAGCTACTGACTTAATTTTTGCTTCTAACTTTGCTATGGCCACTTTTAGATTCCTTTGCTTCTTTGCATTTTTAAGAACGGTACTTACCTCTGATGATTTCCTTCCTAGTAGTAAGTATGTAGCTGTGATTTCATCATACTTCATTTTACTAAGGGATTCTTGAATTTCTTCTTGAGAATATCCCATTCCTACCATAATATCTAAAACCAAACACACATTCTGTAAGTAACAGAAACGCTCTGATGTTTAGCCTGGCTGAGTGTTTAAGTTCAAGAGAAAAAGTGGAACATTTTAAAGAATTAAACAAAACGATTAAGTGTGCAAACATAAGCCTGATGAAATATCGTTATTAAAAAACTAGTTATTTTTTCCAAATGGCAAACAAATATGGAGTCGTCGAGGAAAAAAACACGCCCACATCATGCAAACAGTATGCTGAAAATATTCAGTTACCTATTCTTTTCTGGTCCGAGATGTCTAATTCTGGTTCAACAAAAGGTTTAAGTTCGTCCTCCTCATGCCCTGCATTGATCCATCTGTCCTTCATAATTTGCTAAAAAGAAAGGGTTTTATTAGTACAATACACTTACCAGAAAAGAAAACGAGCTGTTGAAAGAACAACTCCCCTATCCACCAAACACTAAGGCCTCTTCTAATTTTTCTTTTCCAGAACAGGCGCCAGCACCTACTCGGTTTTGTTTTGCTCCAGTGAGGAGATCAACTATGCACATCAAGCCAAGCTGCTTCCCAATCAGCTGTATTCTAGCACATAGCTGAAAGCTGAAAGTCCGTAACACAGACCAGCAGCAGTGCAACAACTCTGACAAGTCTAGTAAGTACAGGCTCGACTATGGAAGTCCATGGAAGCCAGCATTGTTTTAGCATTTCTCCTCCATGACGGAACAAAACGCAGGCAAAAGGCAACCACATCATAACCTAGCAGCCAACACTTCCAGTACACATCTGAAAATGTGGAAAATGTGGAAAACGTCCTGATGGATCATCCATTAATGCAGGAATCCACAAGGTAACCATCAGGAAAAATTATATGACATATGCAGTGTAGTCTCACATTCATTTTGAAAGTAACTGTGGAGTCAGCTTTCTTGTAATCCCAGTAAACAAAATCTTAAAAAAAAGTCACATGCTTTACTCAGCAATCCCCCACCCCACTCCAAATAAACTATACAGGAATGGTATGACAATAATCAGCCACAACTCAAAAATACAGTTTACAAAATATAACGTCTACCTTTCTGATGCACCTTATTTGTGCCATTACCTCTAGAGTGCCTCTTTTTGTGGGGTTTAGCACCAGGAAACGTTTGAGGAGGTTTTCACAGTCTGTGGACATGTAGAAAGGAATCCTGTATTTTCCCCTTAACACTCTTTCTCTAAGTTCCTTGGTAACAGAAGAACAGACAGTAAGCTGTAAGCAGCAAATCACTTAAAACATTAGATAAACATGCCCAACATGTTCTACAAAAACGCACCTTTAAGTTCTGTCCATCGAAAGGAAGAGATCCACTCACAAGGGTATAAAGAATAACACCTAAACTCCAAACATCTACTTCAGGTCCATCATATTTCTTCCCTTGAAAAAGCTCTGGAGCAGCATATGGTGGGCTGCCACAAAAGGTGTCCAGTTTATTTCCAACTGTAAACTCATTGCTAAAACCAAAGTCAGCTATTTTAATGTTCATATCTGCATCTAGCAATAGATTTTCAGCCTGGAAGAGAAAGAATTGTTTGTAAGATGAACTTAAAACACTTGATTTAGAATGCTATCGTCCATTTTTACTCATTCTTAAAAGGCAGAAAAGCTGAAACATCTGTTAACATTCACTTCCTTGCAATGTCTTCAGGTATGGTTTACTCTATCATTTGCATATCCCCTATTTTAAAAATCTCTGTACAATGGCTTCAGACTATGCGAGCTGTTATGCTACTGGAAAACTGTGTTATTACCATCTGTTTTCTCCACAGAAATGCATCCTAAGCTATTGTAATTTACATTTTGATCTATTAAGATAAAAACAAGATATAGTCTCACTATCCATACTTTATGTGGTATTCTTGAAAAAGTTTGGTAATATACATAACCTTTAAACTTTTTTCAAGAGGTTTGCTGGGGTTTTTTTGTGGTAGTGTTTTGTTTGTTGTTGTTGGTTTTTTTTTTTTGTTAAGTTACAAAACTATATGTTGAAGAAGTTATGTGGCAACACTATTAATACAATAGGCACAATTTAAAGATACCATTTCATACCAAGCTACAGAGCAGCCATACTTCAGCTGCATGATCACAACTGGTAATTCATTCTGAGATCAAAACTTGTCATACCTCTATCAAACTACCCTTTAAATAAATAAATAAATAAATAAATCCTCTCAGCTAACACTGACCTGCATCAGATTTGAATCTGACCACAGGGTGAGAGGCTATCTTTCAGCAGCCATTAAATTTCTGTATTAAAAGCCTTACAAATCCTCTTCCTTTTATTTGAAATGGTTCTATACTGTAAACATTCCTCAAAACTTGCTATAACACATGCAAAAAAATAAACTAACCAGAAAGCTTAATACACACTAAATTTTATCGGCACAGTAAAGATCACACCCACAAGTACAGAAGCTGACACACAAGCTTCACGCACTTTTTCCTACTCACCTTGAGATCTCTATGAACAATATGCTTTTGGTGGCAATACTGCACTGCAGATACTATCTGGATAGAAAACAAGTCCAAGTATGTAAGTGACATCTCAAAGAAACAGGAGTTTTAATCAAAAAGTTCAACACTTATTACTAAAGCTGACATGTACTTATCCACTCAATGTAACCAACTACTATACTGACCAGCGTTATTTGAGGAAAAGCTGCTAAACAACTTAGGTATCTGTTATTTGATCTATTTGGTTTCTACTATACTTGAAAGAGGATTTTGTTTTTCCTGTGTGCCTAATTTATAGACCAGTAGAAGCAATGACTTTCAGAAAGGTTACTGAAGGATTTCCATTCCAATACTGTATACAGCAATAAAAGCTTTCCCTCTAGACTGAAGTGTTCAGTCCCTCTCCAGAGGTGAGTTTTCATGCTGCAGCACAGAGAGAAAAGGGTAAGAAAGGACCTTAGCTACTAGAGAAACTACCAGGAAACAGCCTGTTTGTCAAAACTTACACAGTGAGAAGTAACTGCATCTGACAGTTGTGCTAAGTACATATGGTTTATTGTATGTTGTATACTGTACAAGAGTAGCAAGCTCAATGGAAAAAAACATCTGTCTCTCAAGTGTAATGGAATAATTTCTTCCATCATAGTTTCCAAATATCATTAAGTTTTTCCTGCTTTATATAGGGAACTATAGAAGCTATTTACACAGTACAGTGTCCTAGTATATTGCTTTAGAATCATAAGCATTGCTGCAGAACTCTACATGTATGGAAAAGCTGGATAAAGTCTTGTTACATGATCACAAATACAGTCAAATACATTTTATTGTCATGTATACGTGGTCAGAATTGAGACAGATGTTATGACTTCTTAAAAGAAGTGGAACTGCAGATAAAAATAATTCACTGTAATAACTATGCTTAAATACATGTATTTCCATTCTTTGTTCAAGATTAAGATTTTCAACACAGGAAGACGAGGTATCATTACTGTTACAAAACATAACTTGTAATCAGACCGCCCAGCTTAGCATAAGGATCCTCCTGTACTGGTAAGAAGCAATGGTTCTCTCTCCCAGTATTTACAGTAGGTGAAAAGTAAGGTTCTTGGTAGGTCAAAGAACTGACCTACCAGTCAATTTTGCGTTCGAAACCTAAGCACCACTGGGGGTTTTGATCTTTGTACCCCTGTATTATTGAATCGCATGTGTGCAAAATGCTACCTTAGAAGCCAAGCGGTCTATGAGAAGTTGAAATATTTCCATTCCCTACACTTTCATTCTGGTTTTGCTTGTTCCTTTATGTACTGGCTCCCTCCTTCAGACTCCAAGTTCAGCTTTTTACAGTTACTGAAACTGCCAAAGTGCTCCCATGCCACCACTTGTACCATCTTTTGTTTTTCCTTCCTTTCGTCTCCGCTACCATTACTTTATCGCCAGTCACAAGCTCACTCTGCAGCAGTTTCCAAGGCTGACAGCATGACAAACACCTCAAGCTTTATTCGGGACTGCAGGCAAAACTGTACCACTTGCTCCTAAACTGCTTTTATTCTGACTACGTAAGAGCGGAAGGTCTAGCAGATGATCAATCAGTAGCTTCCTTTGGAGATGCTTTTGAACTACTCTGCATTGCAACAGGATAGCACAGAGACTGCAGAAGCGAGTCCAATCTAAACAGAAGGGAAATAATGCAATGTGTATGACATTAATAATTAAAGAACAGCAGTCATAACAATGAAAAATTGCACAAAGCATGGCTGCACTGGATTGACTCCCTCGTCTTCCAACTTCCATCACTGTTTCCACTGACGGCCCCCTCATCCCCAACCTATTTGAGTGTAAGAAATTTGCTGACGCTTCGCAGGTGGGGAGAAGAGGGGAAGAAACAGCAGACCTTTTTGCTAGAGATAACAACTGGAGCATTGAAATAGGGATTTCAAAAATCTGTATAATCACAGGTTTTAAAGAACAAGCTAGAACAAGTTATCTATAGGCAGAGAAACCATTCTTCATAAGGATTAAATGACAGAAGGACAGATAAATGACCTCTTAAGATCCCTTCCACACTGCCACAAGTATTTTGTTTCTTAACTGGAACATACAA
>JAVJGG010000040.1:11096488-11118214 GCA_035590195.1 Aviceda cuculoides | reverse complement strand
TTCTGCAGGGAAACAGTGAGAAAACTGAAGCAGGCCAGATCTAATTGGCTGCAGTAAAGGGAGAGAGGGAATTAATACACATCAATTTCAGGAGACCCTCTGCCCTGAGCCTTGGCTTTCCATTTTTGCATTAATTCTTATCCAGATAGGCAGATTATTCTATGGAAAAAGGATAGTAAGATCAAACCAGAACTGCTTGGAAACCTGTAACGGGGGAAGAAAAATGAGGTGATGTTAAGAATGCAAAATGTTCTGGATTTGAATTTCTTACACATGGCTGCACAAAAGGAGTTTGAAATGGAGAACTGCAGAGCATGGCTTTATTTTTAGTGTTTGTACCAACTCCTGTGTTCTTTGTCAAGCATGACTAGAATAACATGATCACTGTCTTTTACATTATGTTTTCCTGCTAAAAACCTTAAGTATGCGTAACAAAATGGACCAAAAAAAAAAAAATTTTTTTTTAAACAAGCAAAGAGGGGAGAATTGCCAAATTCTGCTCTTTGCCTGCTAGAGAGGAAGAGCCTGCTCAGATAAAACACGAGTGTTTGATCCAGAAATCACATCTACTGAAAGAAGAAACATGATCCGAAAACAAGATATAATACAACCTATTGTAAGAACTAAGCTCAATACCATGGCACAACTGTTTCTTCAGTTTAAAGACAGCCACCGTCTGTTAAACCAGTTAGCAAATGCCTCCCCCCCCCCATTATGTCATAAGTCTCTATCTAACATAAGAACAGCTGCACTGAATCAGATAAAAGTTCTACAGAGAGCATTCTCCCTCCAACAATGCCTAAAAGCTGTATGAAGCTATTCTGGGACTACAGTAAGGTGAAATCAATAGTTTTATGACCTGTAAACCCAGTAAGATCTAGTTTCCTTTGACACTGTCCCACAGCCAGAGTCTTAGTGTTTAATAAATGCCAAGCTCTGATCGAAGTTGCCTGACCTCTGTCCTGTGTGCATCCTCTTCTCTCTAGCAAAGCACAATGAGCTTATCATATAGTTTTTATCCTCAGGTTATTACTAGGGCTCTCTCTTTTTTTGCAGGCGCTCATGCTTTTGAAGCTCTCAAGAACCTCGCATCTTTAAGATCAAGGTTCTCTAAAATTGGTTGAGCTCAGTAGCTGGGAAGTCAGCTGTTGAGGGAGGACAGAGCACAGCTGCCTGTGTCAGGAGACAAGACTTACAACACTGAAAACAGTTCTGTGTATTTCAGTGGATTCAAGTGAGGCCATCTATGTAGCTTTATAAGCAGCACTCAGTCTATTGAAGTACAAAAAAAAAGCTGAGAACATGAAGTACGAAATCAGCTTTTGATGGGTCAAATACTCAGCTCAGCAGGTAACTACCTTTTAAATTCTTTCCCTTTACATTTGTTTTTGAAAAATGAAGTTATGTATATCCTGTACTACCCACATTATCCCATAAAATTAAGCACAAAGCATACCTGTAAAACATGTTTGACCTGTTTCCACAAGTTTTCACTTAAAGGGGAGTCAAATTACTAGAAAAAAAATAGGTAATTGCTGAACAAACATGCAATTTCAGTGGAATTACTGCAAGATCTTTTTCCACACAGCCCTGATAAAAGAAACTGGGGACAAAGAGCAGAGAACGATACCAGTAGAAGTTTTCAACATTCACATCTGAGAGACAACAGCAAATCCTCTCAAATTACTCTGAAGCTCTTCAAGTGACATTACAAAGAGCAAGGCAACAGTCTGGGATTTAGAACTCAGCTTAAGTGGGAAAGACTGCTCCACAACCCATCATATCTACTCCAACACAGCACAGAAACACATACCAAAACCTCTCAATCACAAAGGAAAGTTCGCTACCTGCTGGAATACGAAAGGGAAGGAAGCAGCTTTAAAAAGACATGTAAGATTTTGTTAAAGAGGAGGAAAAATCTTCCTTACTATCAAACTGTATAACTCCAGTAATCACAAATCACTTCTGGGGATATGAAGTTTGCAGCTGCTTTTCTGGGGTGGTTTTGTTCAGGTTTGGGTGGTTTTGTTTTGTTTTTCTTCCAAAAGATTAAGAGGGTAAATACGAGATTTAGAGATGAGAGAAAACAAAGGAACAGGGATTTCACAGAAATGCCTTTGTTACCTCCTTATGTTGGCTTAAATACATTTCTCTCTCTCTCTCTTTTTTTTTTTACTTTCATTGCTACTTTTGAGCTTATTGCTTATATTGCTTTCACACAATTCTTACTACAAGAGACAGAGGGAGCAAAACAGTTGTGGCACAGTTTCCTAGTTCCCAAATTGTTCCTTTCGGTCACACTACCCACACTAGAGAAGTGTGAAGGTTTTCTTTACAAGACATTTTGTGAAAGTCATTAATTTATTTTCGGGAATTCTCATGTATTATATCAAATTTTTTCTACTTTTGTATGGCAACGCTTAAGAAGTGAAGCTATTGGAGCCCCTCCAAGAGTGAAAGTGACTGTCACGTCGTTGCCACAAATTACCAGTTTAAAACCCCTACACATCATTCAATAAAACACTCTTTTCCCTATTCATTATTTTAAAGTGTCATTAAGCAGGAGCATAATTTTGATATTTATTACTTTTCACAACATTATCTAGGTTATCCAAGTGACCAAAGGCATGGAAATAACATAGGCATTTATGCATTTCTGTGCAGAGCAGAAAACAAAGTATATCAGACCAGTCAGATTCACAAATGAAACTCTAGGTGCTACAAGAGCAGAGATTTGGATTTAAATCAGTTATGCAAAAATATTTTGTTATGTTCAATACTGCTTTACTGTAGAATGGAAAGGCTTTTTACAGATCAATGAAATTCCAACAACTTTGCAAGGCTAGTTTATCTGTACGGAAAGCTAACTAACAAGCCTAGAAATTACTTTTCCGTGACTTTTTAAAACAACTATTAAACTGCATATTTTCATGTCAGCAGATAGATATGAATGGATCCCTGTTACATGCACTGCCTGCATTTTAAAACTGGCCTGTTTGTAGCCTTACATTTAAACAACTTCCAAAATGCTACAGACCAGCTGAACTAAGGATGTATGAAATCGACCTAGAGGAAATGCATTTTGGAATGGAATACACTTCCGGATCAAGCAGTCACTGTGTCCTGGCACTCCTGGACACCCTGACACACAGCCCTAAGGAAACTAGCACCACTGAATGGACTACTAACCCCTTCCAAGTACAACTGTAACCCAAGCTTTTTCGCACTCAGGGCTACAAGTCCACAACATGCTGAACACTGCAAGAAGTCAAACACGAAGGACAGCCATTCTACTCATTTCAGCATTAAAACCAGGGAAGGGGTGAAAGCTCATGTATAGGAATGTTATACATACCTGTCTAAATTTAGCTCTAGCCTCCTTTTCCTTCATTCTTCCATGTGCAACCAGATAGTCGAACACTTCCCCTACAATTCAATAACAAGATACATTAACGCCAATTTCAGAATCTAGAGATTCCACTCTAGCAGTGGCCCACAGCAGCTTCACTGGAATGACTGTACTTCAAGTTTATGATTACAGGTTAGCTCAAGAGAACAAGGCACAACTGCTATGCAATTTACCACATCATCTCTTATACAAGAAAATAGTAATACTTAATGAATGACTGGATATAGGAAGAAAAAAACAAACAACATTTCTTTCCAATTATTTATGATAGAAACTGAGTAGCATACTACTGTTCTGTAAATAAAGATGACCCATGCCCCTTCACAGACCTTCTCAACAAGGGTTTCTTTTGCCCCACAAAAAAAGGCTTCATACATGAGAACATCTGATGATATTTGTAAATATTGTCATACCAGCACTAGAATTTTTCTTTGTGCAAGTGTATAAAATTGTTCTAACCAAAATCAGAAATCTTAGCTTTTAACCCAGCCTTGGAAGAGGTACCCACAAGGAAGGTCACAATAATGAGCACAGCAGGACACATTGACATAATCCATCACACAACCATCAGATCTGTAAGATACACTGAGAAGGATTACTCCTGAACAAGCCCAATGTTGTATGGCTGCGGACGACTAAAGCAGATTACTAAAGCAGTAGTAAAGATCTGTTGTGTTTGGGGGGGTTTTCTTCCCTTTAACCAATCCAGTCATCTTATAGCACGTCAATACAGACTACAATGTATGAGCTTTAGGTGCTGCCAACTGGCCCATGTCTGCGAGAGCATGGGAGATTTTCTTTACTAAAAACCAGTCACGTACATAAGAACTCCTACAAACAGACTACTATGCAGTTTTAAAAATTCTTCACCAATATGCAAAATTAATAAAAACTTTAGAAGTGGATCAAATATCTAAATATTCTCTACTGAGCAAGAAATCATTGTTTTGTAGAGAGCCACCTCACAAGGGAAGAGCTAAGTAACTTCATATTTATTTTTGAACAGAAGCAACTCCACCAAACTGGAATAAAAACCCCGAGAGTCGTACAGCAGGCAAAGCAATAACTTAGCGTTCTGAGGGAATGTCAGGATTTTCTACAAAATAGCCTTGCTTCCCTCTGTAGTCTATTATTTAATACTCAACCAAGATAACTCTCTTGGCTGTATTTCACAGCCACTTCTTCAAAAACCTTGAAGGAACAAACCTGAACACTTCTTCATAAAATTCAGAGAAAATTACACCAGAGAAAGAATTATCCCCGATTTATGCTAAGTGTTGCAGTTGTAGCAAGAGTTTCTTTCATCCTGCAGCCACAGAGTTCATATACATCATGCGTGACCAGTAGCTTGATAAAGAGGAAATACAGGAAACTGATGCCTGCCACTGAGATTAAGAGCCATTCCTGTCTTGCATAACATGGCATGTGCAAAGGGTACTGCTCACGGCCTTTTAGACCAGTACAGTATATATCTCTCCATTACCCTAAGAAAGATCTTCACTGCTTTAGAGAGTCGCTGGCCCTTCCACCTCCTAGAAGCTAATCACTAGATGGCAATAGGACTTCACTTTTAAGTCTAGTACCATCAAACAGCAGCGATGCCTACACAAACACCTGTACTAGCCAGTATTTTAATGGTATTTTACCAACTTTGTTTCTGTTTACATATATCTTGGCTGAGCATTTAGGGAGCTGCTAGAAGAAAACACAGGCAGGTAGAGAATCATTACTTGATTTATAGTAGTTCGTTAAACTTCACGTAACTTAATGTCAGAGTCAGAATTCAATGCTGATTTTCTCTGAAAAGAAGTGTCTGTATCTCCCTCCCAAAACCAAACCAAAGCCTCAACTATAGTATCCACAGCTGGGGATCTCAAAAAGGGTCACATTAACAAACTGAGTGCTATTAGGTTTTAGCCAGCAAGGAGTAACTTAAGCCTGAATACCTTAATTCTAACTCTGGTGAAAATATCTGACACTGCATGATGCACGCTTTTCCCCCTTCCCACTCTGCAATCAGGAATAAATGTTTAAGTTCCTCCTAAAATGGCATAACGCTAAGCCTAACAATTCTTGACAGTTGAAGGTCTGTGATTAAGATATGTCAAATGTCAACATCTAAACCACAAAAGTTGCACTACTCATGCTTTTGAAAGCAACAGTTAAAGAAACAGAAATGTTTCATCTGAACATGTTTTTACCAAATATCTTATACAAAATAGGACACCAGAGATAGGGAGCTGAATACAATAAATTGAGAAGGTTGGCATTTGTTATGGACAGGAACAATTGATGCCCAAATAAAGATTCCCATTAAATTTGAGTTGTGAAAACAAAGCAAATGCGATTAAGTTGCACTAAGTTCAGAAGCTGGTTTTACAAGTTATAATTATGTTGCCCGAAGAAGTCCCAGAGAATATTAAGGATTCTGCTTAATATTTCACATTACCATGACATTAATATTTGCTGAAAAAGAAAGCAAAACTTTAAACAAATGCTTTCTTCCACTCAGCAATTTGTTTAGTTATGTCATCACAGCAGAGAGATACTTACCCCCACTTGCATATTCCATTATTAAATAGAGGGTTTTTTCAGTTTCGATGACTTCAAATAGCTTCACTAGAAAAGAAAGCCATTTATTAATCAGTTAACTAGTTGCAGAAGTATTGTTAACCCCACAGAGAATTTTGTCAGAGAAAAAAAAAAACAAACCCAACACAAAACTATTTGCTTGCTGCTTGACAATATCAGACTATTACTCTAAAGAAGCTTTTTGTCTCTAACGTTCCTAAAGGGAAAATACTGTAGCAAATTTGGTCAAGCCATAAAGAACAGCATTTTCTCAAGAAACAATACTTTGCTTCTGTTACACTAGAAAAGCAACTAAATCAAGCAGAACTTCCACAGATTTGAGCATCAGCAATAGTCATTTTTATGCACTGAACTGGCACACATGGTGACAAATCAGTTATCAGTCAGTTTGCTGACAGTCCCATAACAAGACTAAATCATCTAAATGTACAATCCTGATTAATTTCTTGACCGCTTCTTATTTTTGGTATATACTTACTTTTAACGAGAGCGTGAATTCAGTCAAAATCAATATTACACTCCAAAGGAGCATAATTATCAGTTAGATATGCAAATAAGTGTTTTGTGCAAAGGGACCAAAATGTTGGGGTTTTGCCTTTAAAAAAGAAAAAAAAAAACCCACACAGCTCTGAAAAGTATTTATTACTGCTACTTTACAGTAAACTGACACCCTAGTGCAGAATCATCTTTTAAAATCATACCACAGCAATTTTAACAGTGAAAAAGCTAAAATTTCTCCAGAGTTGAAAATTATGTGAAAGAAACAATGTACCTATATTTGGATGATTTAAGATCTTCATTATTCTTACTTCTCTAAAGAGCTGAAACAAACATAAAACATGAAATAAGTTAATGAAATAGGTAACACCCATTCTTCCTATAGCCTGATCATTTTGATATACTTAAACACAAACAACAAACATTACTATTATCATTTCAATGAAGTTCATGAAATAAGCACTTACTGGAGGGAAGAGTTAAGGGCCTGCTTCTTTTAACACACCTCCCCAAACAAATCAACTCTCAAAAACCTGAAAAGACCCACTAAGAGCTACAGACAGCTCAGGAGAGAAGTGATCTTAGCTCTGTGGTTCACAGGCTTTTGGGGCCAGAAGACCATTATGAGCCCACACAGCTCATTGCCGGCTAGTACATCTAGCACCATTTTTCTCCCCCTTCACAGAAAATACTTTTTCCAAAGTTTTGTGAACCCCCACGAGAGCACCTTTCAAAGACCACTGCAGTGGCATGAATTCATCACTCTTTGGTACTTTGTTAAAAGCATGGTATTACTGTGCTACCACAGGAACTCACAGGTGAAAAATCAGCTGCTTGTATTGCACAACCGTTCCTGAAAGGCAACTGAGGCACAGCAGCATCTAGTCCTGGGTTTGTCACTTCAGCTCCACTGACTCACTGCCAGACATCCAGCTTCCAAGCCTGCTCAGCCAGTACAACACGCTGAGCGTACTTGCCAAATTAATAGGGCAGAACACAAACGGTGTTTTCCTAACCCCAGCAGACAGAAGAAACACCATTACTTCAGGGGTGCAGTCTCAAAGGGATCAGCTTGCTCCCACCCTCTTCACCTTCCCATACAACAGGATCATACTGCTTCCCTTTATGCAAGCATTGGTGTTAACTCAGACTGACACACAAGGTCCAGGAATGAATTTAACAGAAAAATCTCACAAAACACAACTCCCCCAAATAAAAACATTCCACCTCTAAGTTTTCTGTTGCAGCTCCCTTGCCCACCCCAGCACATCAATTTTGGCAAGATGGGGGGTGAGGGAGTACAACGGCCCATTTCAAGCTGCAGCGTGACATTACATCAATGGTGCTGCATCCAGAGATCACATAACTGATTGTAAGGATCTTGCTCCCCCCACGCTAACACCAATACCCATGTGAGGAGGGTTTTGCTTGAACATTTATTTCCAAAGAATTCAACTTTGCCTGCCACACAGAGTAAACTCTGTCCTCCTGCAATTGGACGATAATATGGAAATCACACTTAAACCACAAATGAAAGCAAAGTCTGTTACTGATCAGCTGTTAATTATCTTCACCTCTGAAAACTCTTCTGTAAAACACAATTATAAGATGCACATAAATCTAAGTGTAATATAAAAAATGCCATTCGGTGTTGTTAATGCAATATAAACCACTGCTTTTAATGAAGCTGGTTAAGAGCAGATAAAGTAAAAATAGTCCTACTACTTCTCCCAGAAAATACCCAAGATAAAAAAATTACTACAAAAAAACTTGAAGTGCAAATACTATTGTATTTGGAAAGCCCAAAGAATTCTCTTTTTAGGCAGTACACTATATAGCTGTCAAGTGCATAGCTGCTCTTCCTCTGCAGCTCCTCCACGCCAGCCCAAGACTCCAGAGGGTCGGTGTTCTTAAGCCTTGCTTATTTTCTAGCAGGATGCTTCAAAAAGCAGGAGAACTTAAGAGGTTTTATTATAACCCGACACCAACTTCTATGGGAACACCAGTAACGCAACAAATCACATTAAACTTAATGTTAAGTGACTGAAGCAGAACGAAAGTCCACAGTTCCACAGGAATGCAGACATGGGAGAAAAGAAAGAGTTTTGTAAATAAGAGATAACAGCATTGTTATTAACAGTAGGGAAGCAAAAAGTGCTGCTGCAACATTTGCCTCAGGTCAGATTTCAGATAAAGTGAAGACATTTAATATATGTCTACATGTATTACTAACAACTCAAAAATCTGTAGGTGTACTTGCTCAATAAAAGTAAAAAAAAAAAAAAAAAAGTGAAACACAGGAAACAAACAGAAAACCACCAAAGACTCAGCAAAACAAAATCCTTGTGCCTTTTAATAAAAGAAAAATGTAGGGGGTAGGATTAAAAAAAAAAAAAAAAAAAAAAGGTGGTGGAAATCACAATTTGGAGACTAGTTGTTCTAACCATTCTCTGCTTTCTGATGTTTCTGTAAAGGCTAAGATTTGGGGAGTCATCCTCATCACGCTGCCCAACAGATGTTCTCCCCCATGCTACAACCACAGCTGTGAATAGCACACTACCTGAACACAAGAGTAAACCCAGTTCCACATTATCTTCTTATCATTATCCAGATCTATGCCTGACACTTCACTAGATGACAAGCTGCTTAAATGCAATCAGGATTGATTGATCAAGTAAATTTTTGGCCATGTAAAATATAGTGTCAAAAACTATGCATGCATGCTTTCTTTTTCCCCCAGAGAGGTAAGTAAATTGCCTTCTTTAAAAACTTTTTTATATATAATTAGACAAGGTAGACTACTTCACCATCTCTCTCTGATAGTCAGAAATTTAGAAGCAATGGCATCTACGGCTATTTTTTCTTATTTTTCATTCAGTTCAGCTGAACTCATGTATAAAATATCCTGAACACTCCATTAATACTTTTAATCACAGCTTATGTAACTGAATGCCTCTAGTCAGGTTTTAAAGTTTTGAAGACAGTTCGCTTAATTCACTCTCGATTGTTGGTAACTTCCACCCCCAATACTCAGATAAAGCCTACTGGGTCAGACTCTCATCAAGGGCAACTCTACTGCTGCACAGATTAAGACCTTGCCTGTTCTTCAGCCATTAGCCTATTTATCATCACCTCACCCACCTGAAAAAAACCAAAACCAAAATCAAAATCCTTTCATAGGATTAAGTATGGGAATATAGGCAATAATAATTGGTGCCACCAAACAACAGTCAACCAAGGGCAATATAGAATAATACAGTAAAAATGAGGCTAGAATTCACAATAACATTATGTAAATGAATATATTAAATCTTTTTTTTTTTTAATGAAGTATGCTGACTTTGCTGGAGCTAGCTACTTCCTCCACTGTACACTTTGATGGTCTAATGTAATAAAGTCAGGCTTATAATACATTTTGGGCTGCTCTAAAAATAACATTGGTCCACAAGACAACTACTCTGCATTACTAACCCAAATGAAGCATGTCAAAAAGTAGCTTCTATATATGAGCCATTTGTTGAAGTCGGTGACTAGAAACAAGCTTTTTTAAAAAAGACTATTTTTGTCTCAGAGGAAATTAAAAATAAAAACACTTGAGAACAGGATACAACCACCACCAAATTCTTTATTATAATTTTAGTTAGATAAATGCACTTGAGATTGTGCTCCCCTAGTCAGTTTAAATGTTATGTGTGGTATTTTGACACAGATAGCAACTTCCACAGGGATATCTGCAAATGCTTGACATTGTATTATGTATTATAGTCTATTTTTGATAGAGGAATACAATGTAAAACATCATATAACCCTCACACAGTATGCTGAAAAAAGGTTTCCCAGATTTCATTCCCCCAAAATATTATGTGCATCAACTTCTAGCAAATGATGTAGTAATTCTCATCGTGCAGTAAATTTCATTGCGAACAGCCAGATATGATAAAAGCCCACATATCTGAGGTTCTCTGCCACAGGAACGCAGAAGGTATAACACCAGAAGATGTAATGTGAAGGGTCTCAATACAGAAGATTTTCTTAGTTTTAGGAACTTACCTGTCATAATGAGACCATAAAGGCAGACAATCAACTGAAAACAGTGCTCATCAGTTTAATTTCTAATGCTGAGATTAAAAACTACTCCCAAGTTGTTGAACAGCTCATTTTCCATCAAACAGGAGCTTTACAAATGCTTCTAGGCAAAGACAAAGACAAACATCCTTAGTCTGCCAAACAAATGGCTTTCAGCTTTGTTGTGGTCTGGTCCTTCGACTGTAACCCATGTTAGATATGGGGAAAGAATTACTTTTAATTAATGCTGCTAGTCAACAAACTGAGTTAAAAAAAACCAACAACAAAAAAAAACCAGCAATGGAAGCAGAGACACATACTGAGTAATGATCTTGAACCAATTTTACTTCAACTTTGTATGCTGACACATCCAAAACAACAAGGGAGTGGAGGGAAAGAAGACCAGTCTTTTAAGCCAACTCTCTTTGAACACAGTGAGAGATCAGAATTGTTCCTACATTAGCTATTGCAAGAGTTTCAGTAACAAATTATTTCAAAAATACCAAAAAAAGTTTGCTAAAAAGCAAGTCAGTACATTTGTCAGATGCAGAACACCAACATATCCTGTCCTCCTTCCCCTCAAAGAGGGGGGCAGCTTTTCATGAGGTGTCCCAAGCCACCTCAGGCTTGACCTGTGTATTAGGCTCCTCCTCCTAACTGCTCAATGAAATATGCCCTACATATAATTAGGAGCCTCAAGCAGGAAACCTTTACACAATACAAGTTTGCCTCAAACAAACCACAAAACGAAAACAGAAAAAATACTTGTTATAAACAGAAAGGCCTGGGCATTTTAAATTCTCATCTCTTCTTGCCATTTTTAAAATACTTATTGATCCACAGTCAGAAAGGACATGGTCTATGTTAAAATTGATCTTTAAGAACTCTAAAAAGCTTTAACAAAAAATGGCCCAAACAAGTGGCAAAACATCTGCACATAATGAACAAAAATATCTGGCTGAGGAGCCAAGTTCTAAAAAAGGAAAATTAAAAGTGATTTAGTGCTATTACATGGGCTTGGTAAAAAAACCTTGTATATAATGGCATTGCTAATTCAAAGGAAAAAAAAAAAAACAAACAATTTGGGGAGCTAGGAGGAAGTGAACTACTGTAGCACCAACACTTGTTTCCAGTGAGACCAATATTCACTGGAACTGGGTACAGAAGTACATTTGTGGAGAACAGTGATTATGACTAACACCACCAGCATGGGAAAAAAAAGCTCTAAGAATTCCCTTTTCTTTCAAAGCAGGGAAGTACCGGTTACAGTTTCCTCTTCACTAAGCAAAAGCAGCAGAGTAGTAATTAGGTCCTAAAACAACAGTTAAGAGTAGCTGCATGTGGCTGCCACAGAATTCCTCAGCGGCAGACAAGAATCTCGACTCTCCTGAAGAGCTGCACTGCTGAATATTGAGCTGTCAAGACCGCAGCCGCCCGTAGCTTGCTGCAAGGGCATACCAAGAATTACTGCTCCAGACAGCAAAGCAAGTCCTTAACAAGGTTAACTTCTTTCTGGCAGCAATATCAGTATTACTGGTGTGGAAGACGTAACACAAAGAAATAGGAACCGGCAGTCTTAATCACCATTTGTTTCCCCAGCTAAGGATGACTAGGGTATGCAGCTACACCGCAGCTGAGACACTATATACCACTCCCTCCTCTTGGCACAGCCCTTCCCTCCCCACCATACCTCAAATATTTTATCACTCTCTTCAGAAGTACAAGATCAGAAGTACTTGATCTTAGCTTCCCCTGCATCTACAGGTTGCGTGTGCAGTGGCTTCAAATGCGCTGAGGCTACAGCACTGCTGACAGCGCTGGGAAAAAAGAGGCAAGAGTTTGGAAAAAAGCCTCGATCAAGCAAAATTGGTAATTAACATGTTGTGCATTCACTCTGCTTACTATGACAAGGAGGCATTTAAGAAAATTACTTTCATTTTTTGAATTGAGAACACTGACATACCTTGCTAAATTTTTTCTGTGCTCATATAGCAAATGAGCTTAGAGAGGAGAGCACATTAGCATCTCACTCCCCAAATTTGATCTGATTTCTACTCTGCTATTTTGTACTTTCTTCCAGACTCCCATTTAAGAAACCCAGTGGTAGACAAGACCAATTTACAAATCACACTTTATAATCTAATTTTATAAACTGTAAATAAAGATGAAATTACAACAGAGACTGAGACACCAGTGGACACTGAGCAGGCTGAAACCCAGGAACCAAAGGGCCAACAAGCACACTTCCACCTTGTGGCCTTGCCAACTGAACACCTGTGACTTACAAAAGGTTTGCTTTGTACCATAATATGAGCTCAAGCTAGCATTACAGCCTAATCTCAAGATAACACCATTCGAAGGATTAAGATTTTACATTTTTGCCTGAAAACACAGCCTCTCTACTTTTCTCTGACCATTCTTCCCGTGCCCTGACCCCTCCCTTTCATATCATGCAGCTTTTGTTTCTCTTCCAAGTGCTTCAAGCATTTAACAATTTTTTCAGGCATTCCAAGTTGCACAGATCTGCCACACAAATCAACTTTATCTAATCCATCTTATTACCTAATTTGCATTTCATTTCCTCCCTGCTTGCACAGAAATTATCAATAACCTCAGGGATTAAGCTGAAAAAAATTCTCAAAAGCTGGAACCACATTATCTACTTTTACCCAGTCTACAGAGTCAGCAGGAAGTTGCTACCTGCTCAGATGACAGAGTCTTTCTTCTATAGGTTATTCTTTGCCTCTCAACCAAACCGTGCAATGTAAGAACTTGTATGTTTTTCCAATTTACATTTGCACTATTAATTTTGATAAAAACATCTTATAACACAATCTTTTTAGTATTTGCATAAAATCTAAATGTGTATATTCTCCAGTTTACTCTGGTTATGCTATTTCATTTTGTTTGCAGGTAAGTTCTGGGTATTCTCTCGTTCAAACAGAAATATTGCAAGGTTTTTTTTTTTTATCAAAGTACTCAAAAGTAAATAAAAAGCCTTTGACTGCAGCAGTTAAAAGTACAGAGTTAGAAGAGTCCTAGGTAAAAGTGACATTTAAATGTACTTCCTGCAGGCACTCCAAAGCAGACTGGCTTGCTTGATGAAAGACTAGGATTTATCACTACTTACTAAAATAGATAAGGCAATGCAACTGTAACAGAACATTAAACATTTGAGGCTAGAGGGAAGAAACCAGAATAGCCATGCCCCAGTTTGTTCCATAAAACTGCATCACCTTTCCTGCCGCAAACTACATGGAAAGCATAGATACTGCTTGGCCTTCAGTCAAGAGGCAGTATTTTCAAGGCCAGTTTAAGAGAACATAAGCTTTGTATTTGTAATTTTAACAAAGTGACCAGCATGAATGTGACATGGGTGTGTGACACCAAACCACAAACGTCCTCTCTACAGTTAGCTAGGCTTTGGAGACAAAGGAAGTGGCTAATACCACTGTTTTCTCAGTTTACAGCTCTGTACGAGTTCATCTTGAACAACTGCAGGGTTGTCAAAAATATCTGTTACAAAACTAGTTATTAAATACAGTAGTCAGATGTGTGCAAGGTATGCAATGCTTCAGATTCTCCAGCACAGGCATTCGGGGTTAATGGAAGGTGGTGAAATAAAACAAGTTACAATACTGCTGAAAGATTAAATGTAAAAACCTACCTTTTGTAGACTAGTTGGGTTCAGCTGTGTTTTGTCAATTATTTTTATGGCAACCTAAAAGAAGAGTTCAAAATCAGCATTTTCCGTATGAATAATACAGCGTTATTACAAGACGGTCAAATACAGTAACAGAAATGGAAAACATGGAAATTACACAAAAATCATTCAAGTTTCTTCAGTAAATTATGTACTTGTAATTAAACTAAAAACAATTGGAAATAATGGCTAAAGTGTAATTTACTTCTGCAACAAACTGAACAGCAGAGTGGGAAAAACCCTAGTATTTTAAACATGTTAAAACGAGAAGTTCACTCAGCCTTTTGCTTGACATTAAGACCACCACGCTTTTAACAGTGGAAGCCCCAACACCAGACAGTGCCCCAATAGAGAGAGAGCAGTGTGCCTACAGATAATATTTACACAGTATAATTACACAACAGATTACACAGTACTGACTGGGCATTGGCAGTCTGTGAAGTTGCTTCTAAAAGCAGAGATTTCAGAGCAAACTGAAAGCAATTCCACACAGATTTTGCAAGAACTAAGTTCATCTTTGGAAATTCATTGAATAGTTGTATCAATTTGCTCCCTGATGGATATGAAAATAAGTATCACTTGTGCATCAGCTGTATCAGCTATAGTACAACAATTTGGACAAGTTCATTCCTTTACTAGTTCTCATCTTTTTAGTAAATACTGCACAGAAATATTAAAGAACAAAATAAAAATTTCACAAACTAATCAAAAGAGAAATTCTGTACCATGGTAACTAGTCATAACCTGAAGATTTGAGGCAATGAATAGGCAAGAGACAAGCTTCAGTGCAATGCAATTTAGAGACAGGATGAGTTAGAACAGGAAACAGGAATCCTTCTAGAATTACATGCCAATTGGTATTTTTCCTTTCTAAATTAGAGACTAAACATACTAGAAGAAACTCCACAGAAGCCAAGAAGATGGTGCTGCTCAAAGAGTCAAGATGCTGCAACTCAGCTGATTATAATACCTCACTGGTGCAAAGCAAGGGCTTTCAATTCCCCTTGAATTTTTGACTCTAACAGTAGATGCTGCTCCTTCCCATGCCACAGCTCCCGTTTCCCTGCATCGCTTTGTGCTATCTTTGTCACGTCATTAACTTGGGGTTGACAACATATGGAATAGAGAATATCTTACATCAAAGTAAATTTATATCCCTACATTCAAGTGCAAACACACACGGATGCATCATCATCACGATGGAGAGGGTAAAAGGAGAACAGTGTTCAATGCTTGTGTGCATCATAGAATTGTATGATGGATATGGTGTTTTCTGAAACTGAGATTCAAGGTTATTTTGAGCCCTTCTAGATGCAAGATACGATGAGACATCACCAAGAAGCCATCTAAGAATACTTTTGCTTTGGGGAGTATTTTCTTCTAAAGTATGCTACTGAAATTAAAGATCACTACTTCCTGAGGCAAAATTCCATTGCAAAACCTTGAGAAATCACTTCAAAAATACAAACAAGAGAAACACATTAAGCAATAGGTATTTTTATATTAGCAGCTGTGTATGAAACCAAGAAAGATTTTTATCTCTACCTTTACACCTATTGAACTATTGTCACAAAGGTAACAAAGTTACGCACTTCCTGCAATCTCTTATAAATCCATGCTGGATGTAGAGTGACCACTGCCTTTCAAATAACATTATCTGCTGCTGACAAAGTCACCTGGTGTCCCAAGACTACCCATGCCACAGAAGACAGCTGTTTGCTTGCTAAGTGCATTCCACTCAAAAAGTTGCATTTGTGTTCTGAGCTGTAGCATTCTGTTCAATCTTTGAAAGACGTAAACTTGTTTCAACCCACAAAGTCTTAAGGTACTGGGTTTATGCAAAAACAGCTCACCTCTCGCACTGCACATTGGTGCTGGATGAACATAGAGGTCTCTCACACTGGCAAACAAATTCAGTCCTGGAGATACAGGGAAGGCACACCTCAGTTTTCTGAAAGGCAGAGTCATAGGCCCATTCAGTGCACTAATTATAGCCTTAAAGGCAGGATGAATTTAGAAAATTCCTATCAACGTGAACACTGAGAGAACAATGTGTTAACACTGACTTTGAGAGCTTGAACCCATCATCAGAACAGGGAGCAATTTCAAGTGCCTTGATAAGGTCTCCAAATCACAGGCAAAGGGATCCTGCCCTCAAGAATAGTTCTGATGAGCCTGAGAAAATCCTCTGTTTTACTAAGCATAGTTAATAAAGCATCAAATTGCCTTCCAAAGCAGAAACTTTGCTCTCTTTACACAAGGGAATCTGGAACGGTTTCAAGTAATGTGTGCTATGGCCAATGTTGGAGGAATGCAAGACCACCTACACTGTTATACCACTGCATTAGCCATGATATTCTATGTGAATTCATTAGTAGAATTAAAATTAACTTTGCTTTCATTGTTCACAATAACATATCTTAAAACACTCCTCCTACATGACTTGAATGAGGGAGTGAAAGCAATCAGAAGTTGAGGCACTGAGCAAATTGGCCAAACTGCTACCATTCAGAATATTTTCTCCCTCTCACATTTATTTTTTTCCAAGGGAAGCACAGAAAGAAGATGACAATAGATTCCTTGGAGTCAGACTTGGATCCTGAAAGAATTCTGTCTCACTAGGAAACTTCAACTTCCTGGCTATTAACTGAACATATGCCTTTAATGAACAGAAGGATCCATATATTTTTTGGCTGTGATTCAAACCACCAGTAACAGCAAAAGGTAGTTTCACCTTTTAGTTTAGTTTTGGCAAGTATAGAAAACTCACCAGAGGAAATAAGCTTTGAGAAATTAAGCTACATATTTTCTGTTGGAAACTCAAAGAATTAACAAAAGCACGATTTACAATGAAGATTCTTGCTTTCAAAAGGGCAGTCAGACTACAAATAATACTCTCCTAGACAGAGGATCTCAAAGGAGTGTGTTTCCAAACACCAGCTCTAGTGCAGTGAAGCTAACCCTCCCTCCATACCTCTGTTGTGAGCAGAAGGCCATGCTCTCCTTGGCAGGACAGTTTAAGCCCCTCAAGTTAGGCTGATGTTCTGATCACCCCCCCAAGGGATCAACATTTCTCCCTTTCTGTAATTTGAGGCTGGGCTCTCATACATCCTGCAGATACGCTAAAGATGGAAATGAAAAAGAGTCCTGGAACTTAACTCCAGTTGGAAGCATGAAAGCTGTATCTCATGCAACAGGAAAATTCATAGGGAAGGACTCCAGATGTAAGCAGGTGAGCAACTACCCTAGAATAACGCTTGAACAAACATACCCTCCTCCCAAGAAGTGACAGAGAAGTGCTGATCTGCTGCATGATTTAGAAGTTAATCAGTGCAGATATATAAAGAAGGAATTGCAATAAAGTGCAACTGAACCAGACACTTAAAAGAACATTAAGACTAGCCGCATAGATAACAAGGAGAAAGTAAGTAGGGTTCAAATACAGCAAGGATACAGTAGAGATGAAAACTCATTTAAGCATGACTCCCGAAACTAAGCATTATTTTAGGTTTTGATATGTAAGATGGAAAAAAGAATAGGAACAAAGACAGGACAGCCAGCAGGAACGAGTGTGTAAAGCAGGAAATCACAAATTCAGGAAGATGAGTGCTGTCTGGCTGAGGTCAGACTGAGAACATTATCCCGGAATTCTTAAGAGTGGCAGGTTTAAACAAAAAAAAAAAAAAAAAAAAAAGAAAAAAAACCCCAAGCACTCTTGTAGCACAGATTTCTAACATCCATCAAGAACAAAATGGCAGCACAGGTTTAGAAATTATCAGACTTTTTTCTCCTAGTAGAGCCATTCACCACAAAATTCTTGAGCTGGAAGCTTGCAGGGAAAAAATAGGGAAACAGACATAAGGGTTAAATGCAACATTTTCCTACAGTTAATTGTGTCCTATGGAAACACACAAGATATGACTATCTGGGCTATTGTAAAGCCTCGTCTAGGAGGATGCATGGAAATTATTGAACTAGATAAGCTGAAATGTGCACAGAGCTTTTTTAATTAAAAAAAAAAAGGCTAAAGAGATAACAGGTTGGAAATAAACGAGTGAGAGTTTTTCAAGGACAAGACTTGGGACCAATCTTGTTTAATATCTGTATCAGTGGCCTTGGCACAGGAAGTCAAACCATAATGATTAGGTCTGTTGAAGGAGTTAAGAGGCACCATCAAATATAATGGAATACTGACATAAACAACCTTGGAGATGAGTTAGCAAAGAAAGCGAAATTCAACAAAGTACAAGGTGCTGTTGCTGATCAAAACCAAAAAACATCAATGTGACAGCCATGAAAAAGGTTAGCACAATCTAAAGATCGATCAGATAAATACTTCTGTAAGGGTAAATTAATGACACTGGGGAAATTATTATCCAGAATACTGTGAACAATTCTGGTCATGCACATCTAAAATGTAATTATTATCAATGCTGTACAGTTCACCTAGCAAGAAGAGAAACTTTTACTCATCCCTCTTACAAACAAAACAAAAAAGTTTAAAATACCTTCAAGATATTCCTATAAAACCAGCCTAATTGTTCCCTTCAAATGAAGACCACTCATTCTAGATACGCAGGACCAGTGGCCACGTCCTGGAAAGGATTTATGCTCCAAACTGATTGAATGACATCTATTCCATAAGAGTTAAAGAAACTTAGTACTTAAATCTTTCTAAATTTGGCCAAAGATTTTACACTGTCTATTTCTTGACATTTCAAACAACGATAATGAATCAGAGGTCTACACACAGTTATGTAGAAGTAAAAGAAAATGTACTTCAATTTTTGCAAAGCAATATGTGACACATGATACCTATCTCCAACTCCTGTAATAATAGCAAAAAAATACTAATCAGGTACTTGGATCTCCTGTATTAAGTATTAGTAAAAAGCAGAGGGAACTTAGAATGGAAAGCAATTAACCAAAATCTTTGTCTGCAAATGAGCACTTACTTTAACACCAGAAGACAACTGCTGACCACCAGAACTGTCAGCTTAAAAAAACAAAACCAAAAAACCCCAAACTCTCCCAACAACTCTTGCAAAATGACGTCCCCTCTGTTCCTGCTAGTGCTACTGAACTCCCTATTAGCTCAGAAAAAAAGAAATTCCCTTAAAGCACTGCAGTCAGCCACATAGCCTTCTTTAAAAGTCCTTGCCGGTATCAGCAAACATTTACTTCATCAGACAGGTTTGGCAAGAAAAGGTCCACAAAGTGTTTCTCCCTCTTTCAGTACCTAGAGCTGCTATTAATAAAACGGCACCAAGAAACACCTTCTTGCAACAAGCAAACAGGACTATAGCTCACCAAAGGAGAACCATCATTAAATGCAAGTTATTAATTACATTGCAATGGCATGCAGAAACTAATTATGGAACTGAGTTAGACACTATGAACAGATAAAAGAGAAAGCTTGTCTATACCATACAACACTGAGCAAGACACACAAACCAGCTCTGAACAAACTGCAGTGTCTTCCCAAGGCTACCTAGCACTGCAGACACTAGCAGAACTCCTGGGAGATACATTACTTTGGCAAGAAAATATTGAGTTTGGGCTATTCAGACCATAATCAAGAAGATGTATTAGTTCTCATTCCCAACTTCCCCTCCAACACAGCTCTACACTGTGCAGTATAGAGACACCAAGAGGCAGCCTTTCTAGCAAGCTTATTTAATTGCTATATATTGAGCCCTTTTCTGGGAATGGAGGATTTAGCAGAGAATTCTAGTAGCAAACTTGAACACAATGCAGTTGGACAGGGACTTGTCAAAAATACAAATTTAAGAGACCATTTTCATGAGAAATTGTTTTGTAATAATTGCTAAAAAAAAGATAGTTTTCCATTTATATTTTTTTCCTACATCAGTGGCAGTACCTCTAGTAAAATGTGCTAAATCTTCACAGACTTAGATGATGCTATTCTAAGAGAACCTTCACACCTGCTGCAATTCACTACTGTTTACACTCATACCACTTTACCTCTCTGCCAGTTAGGATGTGCCTTGCCAGTTTTACTTTTGCAAAATTCCCCTTTCCAATCGTTTTAAGGAGTCTGTAGTTTCCAATATGCGGCTGCTCATCTGCGCAGGAAGCTATAGAGTTCCTGCAGCGAGCTCCAGAGCGCCCAGTTCGAGAGGAAACTTCCTGTCGTCCGTCTCCATGGGACGTGTGCTGCAATGAAAACATACACAGATAAGGCTAAGAAATAAAGACAAAACACATCAATGATGAGAAGCATACAACATTCAAAAACATTAGCAACTCCTTTGAAGGTTTCTTCAAAGGATCCAACTCAAACTTCAGATTCACACTGAACTTTGCTCTGATGGGGGCAATAAAGAGGTTCCCAGTTCATAACATTTAATCACCTGGTAAAGGCCACACGAAATATCATCTGAACTGCAGCAATAGTTGAGCAATGTCAAGTAACTTACATGGACTGCCAAATCAGTTATGAAACATGAAGGTGATTGATATTATTTCCAATTTGCATTACTGTGCCTAATTAGATCAGGAAAGCCTTTGGAAAGGAGACACGAACAAAGTTTTTCCAAAGTACACACAGTAAAATGCTCACCCATATTTGACAGTTTAATACTCCTGACAAAATAATAAAAGTTTTTTTTTTTCTCTTACACTAGACTCCTATTCCTACAAAACCTCATGACTCAAAATACCCAGGACAGCTTGGAGAACAACGGAAGAAATCTTACCTAATGTATAGGAACCTCAGATATTAATAGGCTGAGCACCAGTTACAGAGATCTGAGATACTGTCTGCAATCTGTTAAGTTCCTTTCACTCAGTTTCCCTGAACAGCTATTAATTGTAAAAAATGAATGCGTATATATATATATATCATACCTATAATAGTCTTTATTTGTTAGATCGCATGGTTAAGATAACAGTAAAGTATTCTCCCATTTCCTGACAGCCTGTTCATGAAAGAGCAGGTCCCTTCATGTTCTCAACTCATGGTTGAGGTCTATACACCAACTTCTCTAATTGAAGTACTAGTTAGAAAAGCTCAGTAGTCTGCAAATGTGGAGCAAATGTCTGGCTACGCAGAAGATGACACGGTAAATTCACAGTCATCCCAGAAATCACTGATCTTGCTCTTCTATTACTACTCTTCCTGAAACCCAGCAGGGACAACCAAAAATCTGGCATACAGCAACGCTCAGCCTGAAAAATCACTGTAGCATAAGGATGTGAGATCATAACTCAAGAGCTAACAACCATGGTACAGGCACAAATGAACAAATCCATGCTTGCATGACCCTTGGCAAGTTTCACACTCTATTTAATAACCTGATGTAACCTTGTGACCATATACTCTGGCATCTTAAGTTCCTTGGTTTGTTAATTTGAGTGCAACAGCTGTGATCAAATTATTTTTAAAAACACATTCATTTCATTTAAGAAATACTACTGCTAGAAGTCTATGTCAACT
>JAVJGG010000040.1:11084461-11096448 GCA_035590195.1 Aviceda cuculoides | reverse complement strand
CCACACACACACACTGTGGTGCATGTAACATTTTAATATCAATCTGGCTTTAGCTTCTCCTTACTGCCTGGCTACTGCATTGTCACCAGATTTGTACTTTCCATATAGGTACTTAATTACTATGATCACATTACCCCTTTAATAAGTTATATATTGGGTTCCCTAAACAGGCTGCTGTAGGAATGATTAAAGAGAAGGAAACATTTCTTACAGTTCTTTTCAGAACCCTCTCCTGTTTTTCCAACATCTTTTTTAGGGCTCATGCTAGAACTGGCCATGCCATACCAACAGTAGGTGCAGTAGGACTAAACACAAAGACTGCATCTTCTGTTCAACACTCCACTGATTTTACATGGACAGAACTAGCCTTCTTAGCAGAAGGCCATCTGTATCTGACCACCCAACACTGACCCTAACTCTTTTTAAGAATTCTTGCTTCCCATTCCCTTACCACACATAATGACTTTCATTTCTGGTTCCTTACACACATGACCTCACATTTGGCTGAAGTGAAATGCAGAGTTTCCTTACACTCAGGTTACGTGTCCCCCATGATTGGCCCATCCTGCCCTATTTAATATTCTAGTAATCTTTATCCTAGTTTTCAGGAGCAGTAGTATACACTTCTTCCAAACCATTAATAACTGGCACAGGAATAAGAAGCACACCCATAACAAGATCCAGTAAAAATTCAATGCTTGATAACAATTCATTGTTCTCAATAACATCTCAAGACTGTAAAAACTGGATAAATGTTTATCAATCAATAATTCTCAAGAGGAAGGTCAAGAGCAGTAACCCAGCTGAAAGAACTACTAAAGCCAATGAAATCCTGTATCAATAGCTTCACTATTTTGCATGCCCTTAACGCAGGCTGGTGCTGGTTGTTCAGGCCATCTTATTTACCCCTGTATACTGGCACAGCAATGCCTCTATACTTCCCTTAACTTTGACTTCTAACAAACCTTGCAGCACACAATGAGAGAACTTCTCTGTCAGCTCCTTTGGTACCTTCTAGTGTCAAATTATTCAGACCAACTAGAAAAAAGCAGCAACTGCTGATGCTAGATGCTAACATCTTCTTACACTGCTACCTCCCAGTGATCAGAGACCAGGATGTTCTGTACAGGGCCAAGACGATATTTCTTGGATACATTAGAGGAAGGTTCACTTTTAGTTCAAGTACAGCATTGCAGGAATACAGCTGCACTACTTACACTGCACTACACTGAGCTGATAACCTACCTTGGAAAAATAAGCATATCAGGACTATTTAGACTATAGCTCTTTCACATCTGGGCATGTGGCACAGGCACACAAGTTGGCTTCAGCAAGAGCGAGCCTGCCTCCAAGCAGGGCTTACTTGCTTAGGCTCTCCAGCAGACAGATTCAACAAGTAGGTTGCTTTTGAACCACACAGCTGACCCTGAAAACAGAGTATCTGCATCGGTGCCATCTTGTGCTTGAACTAATAAACTCTGTTAGACCTGAGCTAGCTTATGAGGCAGTTGAGATGTGGGCATCAGGTACCATGTATTCCCAAACAAGAGAACCTGTGTACAGGTTATTCAGAACTGATCTTACTCATATCCTACTTATATAAACAATATTAGGTAAAAGAAAGGCTCTGTTACACTAACAAATTCTATTGCACATAGTAAGCCACCCCAGTTAAAATACCTTCAGAGCATCGCTGTCCTCTGTTGAGGAATGACTTCTTGTGTCCTATCATTTTTTTCATGCTTTCTAGCTTTGCACTTAAAGGCAGGAATTAACAGCTGTGAATTTATTTGGACTAGCATTGATAAATTTAACACAATCTCCTTGTACGGAGTTTTGCATTTCTACCCTAACCCAGATTACTTCTTTTCAAAAAAATGACCTTTTTCAGCTGTAGTTTTTGAGCATCAAGCTGTGTGTTCCTAAGCAGTTCAGTTCTCTCCAACTGACTTGCTCATAGCCATGTTTTGCTCTGTAGAAATCTGTCCATTTGCAACCATATCTAATTTGGACTTTATTTCACTTCACGTAAGTAAATCTATCAGCAGGTCCTTCCTCTGTCAAATACAAGACTATTACATTGAACAGAACACAAGCTTTCTAAAAACTGCAGAAAATGGCTTCCTAGTTACAACATGGATTTTCTTTTGCTCATGGAAATGAAGGAAGAGGGCTTGGTAGCATACGGTACTAAAAGGCACAAACTCAAAACTGAGTAAAAGTGTTTCTCCCACCCAAATAATTTTTAAGAAGCCATGATCGGTAGATGGAAAGATAAATGGTGTAGGCAAAAAGCAAAAATATAGATGGTCCAAGAAAAGTTCAAGTCACACATTGGCTTGTATAGCATTTGGCTGTACTCAGCTACTTCCCAGGGTAACTTCCTCAGCAAACAGATTAACAGCTCCAATCTCAACCCAGAAAAAACAGTAATAGCATCCCCTGCTCTCTAAATTGAGATGCAGGTCATTTGTCCTTTCCCAAGCAGACCCTCAACTCTGCAGATTTTACCTCCCTCACCCCCTGGCCCCCAAAGACTCTGTTCAATTACAGGCTTCTTTCCCAGGTCCACATTTATATGGCTTCAGCAAGAATGGGGGTTTGTCTTAGAAACATCAGATTTAAAACCAGCATGTGTTTATTTGCAGTAAGTTTCCATACATTGCGGTAGGTGAGTTGTATCTCCTGGCCAGGCATTCTGTGTAAGGGTAACACTTGTTCATGACACTCACTATAGCTGAGGAATTCCCAAAATACCTGTCTTCATGCAACGAAAAACCATTATACTGCAGATGGGGAACTAAAGCAAGGAGACTGGCTACTTTGTGCAGCTTCAGACTAGCCAGTCACCATTTTTTAGAAAAGTCTCCTGAAATCCACTCATGACAAAACAGCACTTTCTTCCATATCTAGGCATGCATCAGGTTCCATTTTGAAATCTTCTGAATAGTTTAAAGGGGTTTTTTTTGCACATAGTAGGAGGCTTCCCTAAAAAACTATCCATTTTCAAGTCAACATGACAACCTCTCTCTCTCTCAAAAAAAAAAAAAAAAGCGCAAAAGCATTCTCCTCCCCCCACCCCCAACTCCACCCTGCTATTACTCAATCCAGAAGGGAATGGAGTAAAACATCTCCATTTGTGAGAGACCTTACTGTGAGGGGCTGAGCCTAAGACCAACTATATTTGGAACACAACGCAAAACCCACCTTTTCGCAAAAGCCTTCCCCCAATGATGAGCCGACATCCTTTCACAGCCAGATAATGATTAGCATGAAGAGAAAGAAAAAGAAAAGAAAAGAAAGTAAAAAGCAAATGAAGTATGAAGGTGCCAATAACTGAAATCTTTTTGGTACGTTAGCTTTATCCAGTATCTGTATGATTAGACATCTTAACATTCAGAGCATTAGAAACACGCAAGGCAGAGAACGACTAGTATCAAAGTTCTTATACTGCTTAAGAAGTTGCCAACAGCTGAGAAAAACCTGGAAGAGACAGAATCTGATATCCATTCAAAGAGCTGAAAAACATTAAGAAATAAGAATGCCCAAGACCTGCAAAAATCCATGTTTATTTACAGCAAGTAGGAAGCTTTCTTTCTAAAACAGGGAGGACAAACGGTATCAACATTTTTTTAAAGCATTTATTTTATACAATAGTGAAAACTACCTTTTCATCAGCCAAATGAGCTAATAAAATGTAATCTTACAAAAGTCTCTAGGAATGTTTACCTTAGCTGTTACCTCATCATTGTATGAAATACTACAAAGTGATATTATAGAATTTCTTGGAAAGCTGTCAGACCAGTAACAGTCACGATAGCCTCATTTAATTCAGCATTTTTAATTATAAGAAAAAAATTGTACTTAAGCCTATCCCTTACAATGTTAATAATCTAAACATTTCAGAACATGATGAACACTCGAGACACTAAATTGTTTCATTACCCAAACTTGGGCACACAACATATAAATACATTTCTGGCTGCACACTCCCCACCAGCGCTCTTATTTATAGAAAAACTTAACAGGAAACACAGGTTTTTAAAACACAGAAATATTTTAAATTAAACATGTGAAGACAAATTTCACTGCAGCCCTTCCTAACAATGTGTTGTATTTTATTTCCCACTTATCATTAGCATCTTTGTAGAACATACAGACTGCTGAGTACTACTCAGTGTAAGAGGAAAAAAGGTTAGCCCTACGGATATTCACAGACATAGCATCTTATTGCGCAGATATATCCCTGAAACAGCACAGCAGGGCATCCTGCGACTGCTGACGAAGGAATTCTACTGGAAAGTCAAAACACAGACTTACATTTCTGGCAACCACCAAGAGGTGTCACAGCAAACACTCAACCAGAACTGTCTATATACCAGTTACTGCTCTGGGAATCCCCAAGTCATCATATATTATAAAAACATTACATTATTTTCCTATACTATAAAATAGACAACACCAGGTGAAGATGTCCTGTACTTGTCCTGATTTTACTTCCATCCTACCACTGCCCAAGGCATAAATCAGGACGTGGAGCAAGGTAGATTTTGTCAGACCCAGTATGCCTGTGATGATGTTTGCGTAACCAACTCTTTGGTTCCAGCACATATAATTAAAAGGCAGTTTTTAGACTAGCTTGCTACATAATCAATCTTAAGGGTGAACAGTCATGGCTTCCACCTCATGAAATTTTAAACACCGTCCTACAAAGGAAAATGCTATCCAATGTGGCACGAAAGTAATCAATCCATGAAGGCAGATTTACTCACTGAAGTGTGCTACAGCTCTACCATTATAGATGTTGCAATTGAGTGGAACAACCGAGAGGGTCAGAACTCAGCAAGGGAGACAAACAGACCTTCTAGAAATACGTTATAGCTGGTAAAGGAGAGAAAACACTAATTTGGATGCTTCCATTGTCAAAAGGTGAAGAATTCACTGTGCAATTCTCAGCCTACCATAGTACTCATTCACTTAACTGGTATGACACTTCATGAAAACCAGTGGCTAGTTTAATTAGGTCATATTTGTCAAACAATCAGTTTAAAGGGAGAACCTGAAGGGTAAATACAATCTTTAGCACACACAGGCTATACCTCTTGACACACATTCCTAATTCTCCCTAACCTCAGCAGGGAGGGCAAAATAAAGGAAAGAACCAGGAGTAACAGTCAGGACAAGGCAGCTACAGCTCGAGTCAAGCAGAGTAATGCAACTCCCTACACTGGGCAGCCTGATGGAGGCAGACATCAGAGCGAGAGAGCGCCAACAGCGAAGCATTAACAGCGAAGGAAAGAGGCTTCTCTTCGCAGAGATACAGGGTCTGGCTCAGGAGTCCTTTCCATGTATAACCACTACAGCCTCTGACGATGTATTTGACTTAATTTGGTTCATACTCTACACAGCATATGAAAGAGTGAATCTGTAATTCCATGATTAGCACTGAACAACACAACACTGAAGAAATCCTGCTTATATAATCAAAAAGATAAGTCTGGTGCTGGTTAGAAAAGCTTTTTAAAAGCTCTTTTGTTGCTTCACATTATCAAGATCTGACATTCATCGTATCTTTCCAGCCAAAGTTTCTTTACTGCTGATTAAAATGGATATTTATTGACATCAGCCTGGGGAATAATAGCTGAAGAGCCAACCATATTCTATTCTTCACCAACAACACTGCCAACTAAGTTGTTTCCAGAATCATCACTGCCAGTAATTACATGCTAAACAAAAACAACAGCAACAACAACAACAAAACCCCCAAAAACTTCACAGTTGGTTTTCAAAGACCACATTGAGCTTGCAGATAGAAAACTTTGTTTAGGCTTTAACCCTGCAGGAACAAATTTTATTTGAAAGTTAATTTTTGTTTATATGTATACATACGCACACACAGAGTTCAACAAGTTGCTGCTTTACGGGCCAAGAATTCTTCTTAACCCAAGGATTTCGTCCAGGAGACTGACTGGAGCGTTATCACAGGCATACTCGGTACCTTTCAAGTTTATGTTTTAAGAGGACTAAGCATCTATTTGTCAGACATTCTAAAGATTTTTAGTGGCAGTGGCATCAAGCCAACCTTGATACACCATGAGCCTAAAAAAAAAAACCACCTCCATTTTTGATCTGGCTGACATCCATGAGGCAGCATAACTTGACTGAGAAGAGGAAGAAGTTGCAGACACATGCTACTTATATATCATATGAAATGGAGATATGGAGAGACAAATGCCTCCACTCTTAGAATTCCTTTAACTTGAGTCACCTGAGACATGTAGTCAACAGGAATTGTCTGCTTACATCAACACGAGTGTGTCTTTTGACTAGAATTGAAATGGACAACCGAGCAAGTAAGGATATTAGGCGAGTGGGTAAGAAAGCCTAGGAAGAAGTCTACTAAGTTTAGGGTACTAAACCCTGTATTTCCTCTTGTTTATTTTCTTTCAATAATTCCTGTAGCTGTGTTCTGTTTTTCAGACCGCTACTTCCAAGGCCACAATTTAAGTCACATCCACTGGTGCTAATAAAATACATGAACTAAGTCCGATTTTTTTAACAACTTCTGGAGTAAGGTCCTATAGCTTAGTTTTTCTGAGTTACTGAAATAATGTGAAAAAGGGAAAAAAAAAAAACCCAAGTTCATTTCCAGGAGCAGAACAACATGATTTCTGAAAGGTACACCACTGCAGTTATGTATCTCTCTCTGTTCATAGCTGTGGCACAACTCAAGGTATCTAAGCCCCAGGGTGCTGTGCTACAACTGGCTTAAATCAAACCAAAACTAAAATAGTAAGAAGCATTTCTAGCCTTCCCCACCTGAACTGGACATTCCCATCCTCTCCTCTATGTCAATATTTGCAGCCACACAGAATGGGGATAAACCCACTTTTCTTAAGGCTTCATTTCAGTCAGATCAGAGAGCTGACTAGACTTGTCATACAGCCCTGCAGTAATTAGTGCCAGCATAAACCACAGGTGGGAAGAGGCAGCCAAGGCTGACACCCCCAGCAGCCTCCTATCAGTTCGAGCTGACAGTGAAACCAAATGATTAAACATACGGCACAGGCAGTTTAGCAGAGCTGAAGAATGAAACTTCTCACTTCAAAATGTGAAAACACTAGCAGTCGGTGACTCGCAATGTCACACAACCTAATCAGGTATTTTTTGAGTACAAACACAGTACCAGACCTATCAGGCATCCCAGGCAGTGAGAAACACACAAAAAGCATATTCCTGCTCTGTGAAAGTTTGGAATTAAAAAATACATCCCAGATGAATTCCTAAACCATATTTTATTTCTAGTTATTCTGCCACCTTCACCTAATTCAAACCAGAACTTTTATGACAACTGGTGAAAAATATGGAAAAACATATATGGTCCCTGTAGAAAAAAAAAAATCTACCAGAACTCTTGGCCACAGGCATACTTCCCTCCTCAGACTCTTCTTTAAAAAGAAAAAAACCGGCCCCCCCCCAAAAAAAACCCCCACCAACCACAGGATTTCATGCTATGGAAGAAAGCATTCTGATTACAGATCTATTTGTAATAGGAGAAGACTGATAAATAAAATATAGAATAATGCAAGCCTGCATACTGTCTGCAAATGCTCTAATGCATTTCATAGCTAATTGGTAATAAACCAAGACGTACTGCACTAACCTTCACAGTATCTTAGAAGTAAATTTTTTACCGTAACCCTGCCTTTACTAAACCTTTTTAAATAAAAAAAAAATTTAATTAAATACTTTTGCTGCACAGAATCCTTTTGTATAGGCTTGTACAAGCACAGTTGCCATCACACTGGTATTTTTCAATAGCAAATTTTTCACATTAGGCACAGTCATGGAGATAAAGAGTATATTTTAGTCTCGCTTTTCCTCAAATTACTTAAATTTTTAATTCAGATTGGCCTGCAGTACCAACACATTCAAAACAGTTACCTTTTTTCCCCCCCAAACCCCACAGCTGTGCAATGAACAGAGGTTCAAATTAAACTGTTTAGTCTAAGATTTTTCTTTTCTATTTCATGCTCTTAAAAAAAAAAAACTACCAATCTCCATACCACTTGTATTTCCTTGTTTCTATCTACAGTTTGCTATCATCTTCCCACTCTTTGGGATTTTTTTTTAATTAACATTTGTCCTACTCCCCACAATCCTGTTCCTTCTGCTCCTATTTCTTCGTCGTTGGTTGTCCTCCATTCTGCCATATGCACATTCCTCTGTGCCTCCTCTTATCTTTTGTTTTCCACCATCTACCTTTCCTATTGTATTTCCACACTCTTTCCTCCTCCACCTTCTCTCCCTTCCTCCTCATCACTAGTAAAACAGGTTTACTCATTCTTCCATCACCTAAAGCTCCTTCTTCTGTCTCTCCCTTGTCTCCCAGTTTTGGACGAAGGCTGTCTCTGATGACACTGTTGCTTTTTCTCCCACATGCAGGACATAATTCTGAGGAAAACAAAAAAGATCTGATCCTCTCATTCAATTCTGTCCCCTAAGCAGCTGGCAGCCATGCTGCATAAGACATGGCCAGAGAGAAGCTGCTCTACCTTTGCGATGAGAAGCCAGCTCATCGCAGGCCAACAGCCAGCTTCCAACTGTCCAAGTGTGAAGTTCCTGTGATCACAGATCATCTGGGATGCCTTTCTTCTGAAAACCAGGTGACTCGGAGCCAAATTCTTTAATCTCAAAGGCACTAAAGGCTTGATAGCTGTGAGTGGCTTTTGGGGAAAGTCACTGTGACAGTATTTCCACTTCAGCAGTACATGTCTTGATAAGAAGTGGTATACACTGCCTTAAACAAAAAAAATAAAAAAACCAAGTCCTGACAATTAAACCCTGTCTATTCAACAGGAGTTGCCAACCACTGAACATTGTTAACTGCAAGCACAGACAATGATAATTTACATTCACCGTCATTCTGGAGGCTAACTTCATTTTCAAACTGCAAGTGTAGGCATGGATAAGCTATGATCAGCACGCTTCAACCAGATTCAACACCAGCCAAGCCTCTGTCAGCAGTAGTAACCTTCCAAGCAGACAGAAGTCATTAAGGGGGTCCACAACCATGGCCCAAAGGCTAGCTGAGTACCTTGGCACTTCTTAATCCTCTTCCCACCTGAGCTTCAAAGAGTCCTATGAATATTAACTAATTAGACTTCTTTTATGTGAAGAAGAATCAAGGGCTTAATTTACCTGCCAACACAATACACACAGCTTTGTGGTGGAAGAAAAGTTAGTTCAAGTATTAAAATTGTCACATTTGGTATTAAAAAAAGAGACCTGGCATTCACAGCTGTAGGGCTAAGTCAGACAGACTAAATGTCAGATTTAAATTTAGTTTTAAGCAAGGCTAAACAGAATGTATTTTGGTGAATTTCTAGATAGCTGATAGCCAGAATATCAAAGACAGCTTCTCGAGGGATACAGTATTGTACTGGGAGGTTGGTTCAATGGATTTGGCAAGTACTCGAGTTAATCATTCCCTGTCAATATTACTACCTACAGGTATTTCTGTGGTCACCAGGCCAGATTACAGCAGTTGAAAAATATGCCTTAATCTAAACCCAAGGCAATTCATCTGCAAGCAAGACAATCCATCTATGTTAATTATGAAGATTACTGAAGAGAAGTCTTAGACCAATATTTTGAAGTGAGAACAAAGTGTGTTAAGTGGAAGACATGTAAAAATCCAAGTGCTAGAACACACAGCTTGTGAATAATGTATTTCCTCGAGCACATACTAAGTTTTTCCACCGTTAAGTTATCCATAGTAGAGATTGAATTAATTACATTAGAGAACCTGATTACATTAGAGAACACTTTCTAAAATGATTTACTGGGTGGCCTCCACACATATACATGGAGCTTGGAAACCTCAGTCAGGTTTGCTTATAGACTACAACAATTATCCAAATAAACTTTGTATAGTATTTTGTAGAGTATGCTACAACTTCAACTCTCCCCATGGCATAGGAAGGGCAGCATAATATTTTAATTATTTTCTTCCACAAGGCAGGAAGCTCATTGAGATTTTACAACCAAATATGCTTAGTTGGCTTTTTGCTCAATACAGCCCTTAGCCTGCAGGTTGCATCTAGTGCTAAAACAAATAAAGATCACAGAAGTTAGAAGTGCCTATTATGTCAATAAAATCTAAATCCCTAGTAATTCAGTAATTGTTCCATGCAGCATGTTTTCTAACGCTTTGTCTGGTCTTGTTTTAAACAATGGGGCTACCATCACTTTTCTTGGTCTATTTACGGTCTGCAACAATCCAATAGTTTTTCCTGATCTTTAACCAAAGTTTCCACTTTTTATGCCAGTCCAAAACATAAGCAGTCCTTGCAAAAAGAAGCCTTCTTTGTCAAGCTTAGCATCTTCTAAAGAGTATCAGATAGCCTTTACAGAAAGCTGAATGCAAAGTTTGCTGATCAACTCATTTTAGACTACGGTGAGTGACAACTCCCTTCTGTTTATCATTTGGGGACATGTCAGAGCCTATGCAGAAAAATGGTCAGACAGGATACACTGGGATCAAGTTTTAAGTTAAAAGAAATACAGTTCCTATCTGCAGAAAGGGAGTCTCCTACTAAGCTTCGTTTGTGGCTATCTGCTAATGTGGTAGGACTACTTCTTTTTTTTCTTTCTTTCTTCCTTTAGCATGCGACCAGTGCAATTCTTAATACAGTGTTTGACTCAACCCTGTAAATAAAATGTCCTAAACCCTGGCTTTGTTAAGAATTAAAAAAACCAAAAAAAAACGGAGAGGGAGAAAGGAGGGAACAGGCTCCCTTATCTGGAAGATAATTCCAATAAAGAACCCTTTTAATGTCATCTGAACAGGTGACTAGTGTAACAGCGTCATTATCATTGAGAACCCTGCAAATTAAGCAGGGAAGAGGCCTATTATCTAGGTCACCTAGCCCACCACTACCCAAAGCTGAATTAGTCTCATCTGTTTACCAGAGGTTTATTAGGCTGCTTTTAGCAGTAAGTTTGCATACTAGAAGACAGCAAGCCACCAGGACCCCGCTCCCCACCGCGGATCTTCCCTTCCCCGTTACCAACATAACAAACCCGATCCCCGCCACTGAGAGATACTCGAATAAAGCGGTAGAGAGGGGACACCGGGCTTGGGATGCCCGCAAACGCTACTAAATAGGCGAACCGTGCTGTGGGGGAGTTCAAAAAAATAATTAATTTAAAATAAACCGGTGATTTGGGAGCAGCACAAGCGGCAAGAGGTTAATGACAGCCCTCCGCAGGGCGATGTCCCCCCCGGCTGGCCGGGGCCCGGCGTCCCCAGAGCCAGCGGCACCGGGGGAGGGTGCGCGGGCCGGTCCCCCCGCGGCCGGCGGTACTCACGTTCTCGGTGTCGCGCTCGTTCACCGTGGGCAATGGAGTCCGAGTGGACATTTTACTTCACTCGGGCGGCCGCGCTGCCCGCGACGGCGGCGCGCACACACACACACACGGGCCCCCGCGCCGGGCTGCGCGTCTGCTCGGAGATGGTGGTCGCAGGGAGCCACCATGAAGGACGAGGTGGCTGGCGGGGGGGCGGCGTCGCGTCGGTGCCCCCCACCCTCCGGCGGCGCCCCACGCCCGAGCTAGATCCCCCTCAGGGAGCGGAGCGGCCTCGCCCCCTCCGAGTCCTCCGGGCTCATCCTACAGCCAGGCCGGGGTCCGCGGGGGTCAGCAGCGGGGAGGGGGCCGCCTCATCAAGCGGGGAGGGATGGAGCCGGGAGGAGGGAGGCGGCGAGGGAGCGGCTCCGGGAGGGGGAAACGCACGGCGGCCGGGCGGGGAGGGAGGAGGCAGCGGGGCGCCGCGCAGCCCAGCTCCTCTCGCCGGCCCCTCTCCCCTGCAGCCAGGGCACGACGGCTAGCGCAGGCCCGCCGCCGAGGGGGCTCCCCTCTCCTTCCCCCACCGCCGCCCCGCTTCACCGGGCCGCCGCTCGCATCCCGGCCCGCCCCTACCCGCC
>JAVJGG010000040.1:11060693-11084046 GCA_035590195.1 Aviceda cuculoides | reverse complement strand
GGCTCGGTCGCCCTTCGGCCCCCGGAGCAGCCCCGGGGCGGCGCGGCCTGGGGGCGGGGGGGGGGGATGTCTCTTAAACGGGCCGTCGGGGGGCTGCGGGAGCCCCTGGGGCGGCCGGGCCGGGCCTGAGAGGAGCAAACGGTGTGAGCCGGGGCAGGGAGCTCAGGTGTCGGGGAGCACCGTGGGGCTGAGGGGATGAAGCCGCGGAGGGTGGCTGGAGAAATGGCAGCATGTCCTCCTCGGGGAGCCAGTCCTCAGCCGGAGAAGGGACGCGGGGACAGACCCTGCTGCCCGCTCACCGCCAGCAGCGGGAACACGAGCATGTGCGGTCCCGAAACGTGTCTGCTGCACGGCGGTGTTCAGGGCTCGGTCCCTCGGGTCTTCTTCTGCTAAAGCATGTCCTCCCTTTTCTTGGGCTTTGCCAGCCCAGGAGATGGTGCGTGGTGAAGAAGGGAGCTGAGGCGTGGGGGGGGGGCCGAGGTTGGAGTTCGCAGATCTCACCCGGTGCAGCCCCGCGCCCAGCGGTGTTGCAGCAGGGCGGTTTCGGGCCAGCTTGATGCTTGGTTCGTTTGGTGGAGGAGGATGAAGCCTGGGCTATCAAAACGTGCTTCGTGTATCCAGTAGTTCTTGTGCACAGTCATTTTTAAGGGCACAAAGAAGACCTCGGTATAGTCACGAGTAGATCTAATTATGAATTAAAAATGAGAAAGTATTGTGTATTCAGTATATAGGTGGTTTAGAAACAATTCTATTTCTGCTTTTACAGAGAAAATACAAACCTCTAGCAAAAAATGCTATATCTGGTGGGATTTGTAGAAACTTGGCATCTCTGGGGATCTGGCAGCCTAGCAATAACATTTTGTCTTTCTAAAGCATATTTTATCTGACAAACTTTATGTCTCTTATAAATATTTACCAGCTTGGCCTTGAAATCCATCCTACGATGTAGGTAATATTTTCCTTGCTTTTAGAGACACGAGCAAGGAAAAATAGCCTTTGAACACTCTGCAATAAATAAGTTTCTTGTCTGTTACTTCATCATCAGGACTACAAAATGCTCCGCAACACCTGACCTGCAGAAGGAGAAACCCAGTAGACTTGCATGGCGTCTTATCTTCCTTCCTCACTCTCAAGTTAAGCTAACACCTTGCTCTGTGACAACGACAGGAATTTTGGATTTGAATACTCGCCTCTTGTGCAAATGATCCGTATTTCTGTGCGTACATATATGTCCGTGTGCATATATGCTCAGACAGTACGCACTTGTAGCGGAGCTGCTCTCTCTGGGTAGCAGGCAGGACCCTTTGCACAGAGAAGGGAGTGGGATTTGCCTCTCTCTGACTTGCCAAGGTCAGTCACGAAGTCTGAAGCAAAGCCAAAAAAGTATCCGGGTCTCCCGACTCTCCGCTTTTGCCACAGGGCTGCTGCTTCATCTTTTTCTTTTTGATTGCCAGTAGAATATGTTCTTTACAATGTGTTTGTAAAAAATTGTAATTGACTTATGACAGAGTCAGAAAAAGGGTAAAAAATAGACAGAGGTTTATTTGGGTTGTTAACCAGACTAATGCTGTCACCCTGCGCTCATGGGCACTCCAGCCAGCATGAGAATGCTGAACTGCAGGCGTTGGAGCAGGGGAGCGATTTGCAGAGTGTGAGCAGCACACTGAGCTCAGTAATGCTGTTTGCACCTACGGGTTTGCCTGTCCTGAGCCTTGGCAAAAGTGAGAACTGTGGAAGTTCTGTGCACAGGCATGAAGAGGTATTAAAGTAAGCTAGGCATTGCGTTGCTGTTCCATGGAAGCAGTAGTCACTCAGATAAAATCTGAACTATACAATGGTGGATAGTTAGGTGAAAATCCTAGGCCTGTTGATACAATAGGAGTTCCCCTATCACCCTCAATAAAGCCCACATTTAATACTCGAAGTCCAAATTAAAAAGGGCTAGGGAAAGGGTGCAGGGGAAATGGGAGTTGTGGGGAAGGACTGTTTGTGTCTTTCAGAGTTGTGTTTCTGATTGGCGAAGTGATTTTGAAATAAACTTGAAGAAATGCTTGAGACCACAAAACTAACAGCAGCTGATTTTGCTGTTTTATTGCCAATGAACGGCAACATTAATTAGTGCTGTTTTTTCCATGTAGCAAAACTTGCACAGGGAATGACAAATTGCATAGCAGCTACTTTCTTTTATATTTCGTTGTTGCTGTATTCTGTTTCTCCCATTTAAACAAATGAGTTCATTTCAAAGTGTATTCATTTTCTTCTTAGAAATTGGTCCACAGTAAAAAAACTGATTCATGGGGTTTCTATTTCTTTGTTGTCCATAAATATTCTGCATATTATCAGGTACTACTTAAGGCTCATTCACAAATCAGAAGGTGATTTTTTTTTCCTATCTAAAGGCTCTGAAAACTGACAAAGCAGCCTGATAATTGAATCGTGCTTTCTGGTTCTTGTACTATCGCAAGTGATAGTTACAGTGATTTTGTAAGTAGGACTTAGATGACAATGTTTGTATGTTATCCAGAGTAGGCTGCAACTTGCGCTTTGAGCTGTGCTGGCTACAGTGCTAACAGTTGTAAAAACTTGTTTTTGCCAGTAGAGTTGGAGAATATGACTCAAAGACACACAGGAAGCAGATCTGCTAGTTAAGGTGCCATTTTTATGTCACTCTTTTGGCTGCGACCACACACAGAAAACAAAAGAAAACAGTATGATACAAAACAACATCGTCGTCGTGAAGAGTTTAGTTTTCTTATCTTCTGGACATTAAAAGTCACATTAAGAATCTCTTATCACTCCGCTTCACAGACAGAGTAGACCCTAACTTTAACAGCATTTGTGATCAGAGCAAAAATATTGGAATTGATTACAATTGCTGGACAAAACATAAGGATTGATTTTAATGTAATCGAATGCATGTGGTTTGAGTCTTAATTCTGGAAAAAAGGATTGCAAATGCAGAACTGACTGAGGAATTTCTATTTCCATCATCTCACTTTAAAGACTGGGGACTGAAAGACATCGGTTGGTAGAGGCAAGTAGAGAATCAGCTAATGTAATTGTTATAGCTGCCTTGTTGTGCACTGCAACTATGACAGTATACACCAGCTGGGAAACTGCCCAAATATTAAATCATTTTAGTTTATAAAAAAAAAAATTCAGTTTACACTGATAATTTTTCACCCTGATGTGACTTTTTGGGGTTTTTTTAAGCCTTTACAAACCCCATTTTAGAATGTGTTACATTCACAGGGATGTAACCAGTATTAGTCATTCTTATTCCAATGCCTTGGGTTTTTTCTGATAGAAATTCTAAGATAATCCCATGCAGTGGAAGATTTCCAGGACTCTTTCATCATCAGTGTTGCCTCTAAAACTAAAGTCATTACTTGTGTTTGAAATAATTATTTGTATTTTTAAAATTTTAAATTCCACGGAATACATAATCTTAACAGTATAGTAGAAAGAAGTGTGTGATTTTGAAAATGGCAATGACAAAGCTATTGATAGAAATGGACTGATCACTGCAACCTGAATCAGTTGTCCATGCTCGACTATAATGAGGCTCAAGTGCAACTCACTGCAAGGCCAGGGCAAAATGTGTTTTTGATGGCAGACAAAACAATGGAAAGAGAAAAATCTTCTTCCTTGACTTCTTGTCCAGCAGAGAATGGGATCTGAAAGGTGGGAGAAGATTTTGTGTGTTGATTTCTTCCTTTGATCTGTGCCCATTTAACTTCCACACTTGCCTTCCATACAGAAGAAGAGCAAGTCCTTGGGGACAGCAGAGTGGCCGTGGCAGTGCAATTGCTCTGCATTCCTCAGGTATCGGAGAGGTTCAGGCACTGGGCTGTGACCCAGAAAACAAGAGCAAACAGTGGTGGTTCCTGGACTGCAAGCCTTATTTAATTCCTTACCTGTAAGGTCAAGCATGCGGTGCTTTGCCTGCAGAGCCATATGGCATGGTGCATGAGATGTGAACCCTTGTGATGGGATCACTATCAAGTGCCTGAACTGCACTTATTCTACCACCATGTGACACAAATGCCTATACAGATCATAGGCTCTGGGACAGAATCACGCTGCTCCGGAGAGCCAGGTGAGAGCATTGCTCTCATGGGTTGGCACAAGGTCAGTGTTTAGACAAGTGAGAGAACTGAAAATATCTCCTTAGCTTTCCATAAACCTGACGCCTTTTGGGAGAGGAAATGCAAAGAACAAGTAGCCAGTTGGTGGTGATGCTAACTCTGAATTTGACTCCATATGTTTGAAGCTAAAATCGGTGTTTTATAACGAGCCCCTTCCATTCCTACTAGGGCATGACCCCAACAGAGCTGTGTCTTAAAGATAAATCCTTTCGGATGCTTTGCCATCTGAGTCAGGCGTGTTACTTGCTGTTCCTTCTGTGCTGTTTCCTGTGTGGTTGATGCTGAAGCAAAGACTCCATTCACAATGATGGGAAAAGAATAGACTACTCTAGCACACATAATGTTTTCAAGCACAAATTAATAATTGGCGTGCCCGAGCATTAGTGGGAAGTAATTGTTTTGTAGCGGTGAGATAAATTCCAGGGGTTTTAGGCACAGGTTAACTAAAAATGGTATAGCTCACACTTGTTCGAAAAGGAACATCTAAAAGTGTCGACAGGCTAATGGAAAGTACACAACATGGCTGAAATTCCCAGGGCTCATGATAAGCCCCAAGAGCTGGGTTTTGCTTGGAGAGACTTGCCAAGGAGTTGTTAGAGCTTCCTTCTCTGTCTCTAACCCTGGAGCATCTGGAATCCAACCCGCAGCTCCCACCTGTAATAACCATTTGCACCTTAAGTGGTCAGCGTAGCCTCTCAGCCACCATCCCTGTTGGTTATACCCTTCCCCACACTTCTCTGAGAAGAATCCTTTATTCTCCAGAGACCTCCAAGTGTGTCTACCCAGACAGATCAGTGTACACCCAAACCCACATGTAAGCCCATGTTGTTTATATGAGAGTGTGTGTTCAGGTCCAGGCTTGGGCTGAGCTTCAGTAGTCTCTGAAGGCACCTCAGGTGAAGGCCCAGGTTCTTGCTCATATGGTCTCCAAAGCTTTGGCAGAACCAAGGCCTGAAGTCCCTCTGTGTGGATTTCTCTGAAGTAGCTGTGTTTGATTTAGATTGTATCTTTCATTTAAATATTGCCAGAGGCAAGGAATCCATGAGCAATCCAGGAAAACTGTGCATGTGATTGTTCCCCCTCACCATTAAAAACTTTTGTTTCTGCTCTGGATATGGCTACTAATGACAGCTTCCAGCTGTGGGATCTCTCCTGCTTTTGTCTCGTGGATGATCAAACTTCTACTCCCAACCAGGGCTCAGCTCAGCCCACAGCCTCCCTTTAGGAGACTGAAGATATTGAAATTTTGGGGTCTGTCACCAAAAGGCATCCTATTCCAATTCGTAAGCACTAGCTGCATGCTTTCTCTCATTCGTCTCCACCATATCTATTGGTTTGTGCTGTGGATACCAGACGTGAACATGGTATTCCAGCTGTAATAACATGAAACCCAAATACAGACGTGATATAGCTTATTTTGCTGATGCCACAGCCAAATAACCTGTTTAGCTCTCTCAGATACTGTAATTGAACTCTGGTAACTCATGTTCAGCTGTGACTCACGTGCCCTTTTCAGTATCTCTGACCCTTCCCTTCCACACACCTATCTCCTGTCTTGAAACCATGCTTCATTATTCCTACAAGTATGATTTTTAACTGTGGTTGTACTCAAATGCGTATCATTCACCTGAACGCAATTTTGCAAACTGCTTTGCTCCACACCAGTGACACATCCTTTAATTTCTACTCTTCTGTCTTGGCGTCATCTGCAAAGCTGGTCAGTAATCCTTCCATTTCTTTACAGTCCTGATAAAATATCAATTGGTGCAGATGAAGAACTGATTGTGCAGGGTTACAGGACCACATTGCGTTTTTCTGCCATAAAAAATCATTGATAAGTAGTTGCCACCTTGAAAACTCACACAATGCACTGGCCATGCCAGGGTGGGAAAGGGCTACAAGGAAAATAAACAACTTGGAGAAAAAACAGCTGATTACCAGAGTGTGCCAGCAAGCAAAGGGAAGGGTGCAAGGGCTGAGGGCTCGATAAATGGTTGGAGGGGGGCACTAAGCCCAGTGTCCCAGGGTTGCCCCCAGGGAGCAGTGCCTGCTGCCTGTGGTGCCCCGAGCACCCTTCCAGGAACACCTCAGTGGGTTAAGGGTTGATTAGTTAGACAACCATTTTATATGTGTCACGTTGGGTTTGTATTGTTCCGGTTTCTTAATCAACGTGTCCTGCTGCAACAAGTTGAAGGCTTTAAAGAAGTCCAGGTGTTTTACATCAGCTTCCTTACATTTATCACTCAATCTTGCAATCTCCTTGGTGAAAGATAACAAGTCAGTTTGAAAGGGTCTCTTCCCATAAACTCCTGTTGATTGGCATTAATTATATTTCCCTCCTTTAATTCTTTGTTAATCTAGATCCATATGAGTCATTCCATTATACTGCTGGGACTCGTGTCAGAAGATAGGCCTATAAATACTTAGATCTTTCTCTCTACCTTTTCCAAAAACTTTCCCAACATCTGCTTTCCTTTGGAGCTTCCCCACTGTGCAGAAAGTTACTGGACATCACACACAGCTGTAGTGCTGGGCTTAGGTGTTGAAGACATTCTTGATAATCACGCTGACAAAGCCAGCCACGTTATATATTCTACTGAAACAAGGGGGTTTTGAACAATGAATTAACTCAACAATCATAAACAACCTTTGCAAAAGCATGGGAAGAAATATTTCATTTGCATGTTTATCTTGAGTTTCTATGTCACGACCTAGTACTATGACTACAAAGGGTCTTTTTTAAATGCATGGATGATTCAAAAAAAGGATTTATAGAAAACCAGAGGGATGCACGGCACAGATGGGTTTTGTGTATGGTCCCCAGCATGGTGCTTCACAGCACCTTTGCTCTTCTAGTCCTAAACCACGTTTTGCCTTCCATTCACCTCAGACAACAACAGGAACCCAGGAGATGAAGAAACAGACCCATATTTACTGCTGTTACTGTAGATGTGTAGTAATATCATCACTTATTTGTTTGTTTGTTTCAGAACATCAAAGAGATGACAAATACATAACATATTGGGGCTTGATTCATAAGAAAAGATGAGCTGCTGATTTGAAAATATCTGCTAGAAGGTCAACAGCTTCAAACTGAATTTGAAAACTATCACATTAATGCTGTTGCCCCAATCCTGGTTCGAATTCACATCACACAACATGAAAACACTTGGAGAGCGAGAGGATGTTTTATCATCTAAGCACAGGACAGTTTTCAAGATGCATAGAAGAACAAAATAAATTAGAAGGAATATTTTAATATTATCAAAATAAAAAACAGCAGTTAGGACTATCATCATTTCAAACACTCACAAATAGTAAACTCAAGTCCTGTATTCATCTGCATCTGTATTAATCTGAGCAGGTATCTGAAGTTGCTGGTGAGGACCAGGCTCCCGCCGGCTGCCCCTGCAGCGAGCCTGGCCAGTGCTCCCGACGGGGAAGACGTGCTCCCAGCTCAGGCTTTGGAGGAACAGGACGTCTTCATCCTAAACTAGTCAGGGCACCGGCTCTGCTTCTTGCTGGCCAAGAGTGCCAGTCACAGCTTAGCCTTTTTTCCACTGATGACAATAAATGTTTCGGGATTAGGTCTGCGGTCTGTATGAATCACATAGCTCTGTATGACTTGCTTGAAGTGCCTGGCGCTATATAAACCTAATAAATTAATAGTTCCTTTTGGCAGTGAAGTCCGTGCATGCTGCAGGTATTCTCCGTGGAGAAAATTCAGCCTGTGGCGTACAGCTGAAAAGTTTTCTCCATGTGTCATGGAGTTTCCCTTTGAATACCTTGCATCAGTTTTCTTTTCACATGGTATACAGCATCACATGATTTACAGGCAAATATCTAGCTACAACTATATTACATTAATTAACATTCATTGCTTTTCTTCCCTTTTGCCCTTCCCTTTTTCAGCCTGGTACTTCTCCTGGGACTTGCTGGACCAAAGTCTCCTTTCACCATTCCTAAAAATACCGTCGGAGTGGCCGCAGTCACAAGCTGCTGGGAGCAGGGCAAGCGGGGAGTCCTAGGAACCCTCTTGCCTGGGGAGTGCTGCTTTTTGGGGGCTCTGCACCCCTCCCCTGCCCTCTTTGAATCCCCACTTTGCCACTTACCTTCTCCCTGGCCTCTTTGCTAGTCTGGCATTGCAGCGATAAGTGTTGCTGGCAGGATTTACCCTTGCAAATATAGGATCCCGTGGAGCTAATAAATACTTCCCGTCATGGCCTGAAGTTGCCAACAGTAACATTCCCTTGCCCATATATAGGAGATGCTGAATATGGCATTGGTACTATTAACACCTTTAATGTTTCTCCCATTAATGTTTTCTGCCCATAAAAGGATTTTTTTGTATATTCTGTTGGTTCTGCTTTTACTTTCTTTTGTGGCTACTGAAGCTTAGCCACTTGGACTTTGTGCATCAACATTAGCAGATGAAATGACTTCAACGCCAGTAAGCAGGGAGATGGGAGCAGGGCTGATTCCTGCTGCCTTGCTGTGGGAGGGGAAGGGAAGGGAAGGACGGCGTCGGAGGGGCCGGGTCTGGGTGGGCTGCGGGAGGCTTCTGCGAGGAAGGGAGGAAGGAAACACACATGGGGGACACGAAGGAAGATCTGACAGACTGGAAAAGCACACGGATCTGAGGGATGGGGAAAGAGCTAGCAGCTGGAAAAACAGCCAGGCACTAACCCCAGGAGAATTTTCCTTTTAAATGCACTTCTCTCATAAGGAGTAGTAAACTGAGAGGCCACATTAGGTCCCACACTGGGTGTGATTCTGGATGGTTTGAGTTCTTGTTTCCTAATATTACCCGGCTTCACTGAATATTGCAGTGGTTGTTGTGGGGATGAGCCTCTAGGACACCCTTTAAGAGGAGGAAAATCATTCTGCCTCCTTACATGCAGCAGATGACCTGCTAGGGCATTTATCCCCAGGGGACATTGCTGAAGGTCTGAGGCATCACCTGCAGCCACCCGAGACCAAGCTCGGGCTCAGCTGGGACCGAAATCTGACCGCAATGAGTCAAGCGGGGATGTCTGGAGGACATTAAAGGCCTCTTCTAACAGGGCTGCCTGTTAAAGGAAAATGTGTTGTTTCCACAGGGCTACGTTTGCTCTGTGTTTGCCATCCGCTGCCATGTCCCACAGCCCCCTCCATGGCGTTGTGCCCTTGGTCTTCAGGATCTCTCTCAGGGCTTCTCTGGGAAGACCCAGCACAGACTGGGAGAGGACTTGGGAAATGCACCCCGTCCTCAGCAGATAGCGGTGTGGGGCAGACACAGCCAATGCACCTCAGCAGCGCTGACAAATGCTGTGTAAGCATCCATACACACACATACACATATTTATATTCCTGTGTGTGCATACATATAACAGGAAACCACCTTCTGCTCCCTTCATAACAGAACCTCCCGATATCTGTAAGTGTGACACATGCTCCCCGTGGGAATCCATGGAGCCTGTAATGTATAACAGAGTAGGATTTATCACATTCTCTAACACCTAGGGAAAAGATTAATACTATTTTCTAAAGTACTGCATTGGTTTGGGGTTCAGCTGTATTGCTTTTAATATTTTATGTATGTGAATATGATGTACTGCAACGAAAACACCCTTACATCTTTTTCTAGTAAGTGCGTCTTTCAAAACAGGGAACAATGTCAGATGATGGAAAAGAGCTCTGGGTCTGGAAGGCATAAGAAAATGCATAAAAGATGAAGTCCTATTTATGTTTCTTGCGCACACGAGAAAAAAACCAACCAAAAAACCCCACCTACATTAAAGAAATGTTATTCAAGCTACAAAGTAAATCAGCCGGCATGTGGCCTCTCTGTACTCGCACATTAGGATCCAGGCTTTAATTACAGGACTGCACTCTGCCTTTCCAGAGGCCCCCGCACACAGGACCTGCTGCGGGGGCATGGAGCTGCGCGTGGGACAAGGGACCCCCTTTGCTTTGCTGCCGGAGGTGGTGAGGCTGCGGAGTTGGGGGGCAACATGTCTCTCCAGGGGACTGCAGCCTGCAAAGCTGAGTTCAACAGGGACTGCAAAACTCCCGGATGCTGAAATCCAAGCGAAGTTTGCGCAATCAGCTGTAAAGGCAGCATGGAGCTGACACGCTGGCCAGCGTGGAGAAAGGAAAATCTGGGAGCTGTTCACCAGGATACGCCGACAGCACACGACCGTGCTGTGTGGTTAGCTGGGCTAGAGCGGGTACCTCTGCCAGGAGCAATATAAATCCATTAGAGTGGGCTAATTTCCCCTAAGCTCTGCAGTTAAACTGCTTTAGGGCTCTCACAGGGCTGCTTCAGGTCTCTCTCTAAGCAGGATTTTTGCTTAGCCGTTGTTCTGGAGGTGGGAACTGTCCATTTTGTGTGTGGAGATGAGCCTGGGTGGGGAGCCTTGCGTCAAGAGTGAAACGAGAAACGTGCAGGGGCAGCCTTCGTTCGGCATCTCCTAACTCTGGAGCGGCCGTCCATGTCACCTCAGCTTTCTCAATGTCGCTTGCACAAGCGCTCACCTCTGCATGGGCGCTCCTGGGTCGCAGTGAAGCGAACTGGAGGTCCCCAGCAGGCCCACCATGCCTGGGTGATGAGGCCAGAAGCAGAGCCAGAACGCCGAGGCCACCAGGCAGAGGTGTGGCGGGAGCGAACAGAGCGTTTGCCACAGCAGAAGGTTGCCATCCGCAATGTGTCAACTGACATGAGGCATAAGACCACCAGGCTTCAGCTGGTAACAGAGGAGAAATACAGATGGGAATATTTTGTTCATCCCAGCCAGGTGTTGCAGGGGACATGTCCTGATGGGGAGAAGGGACTCCTCTTTCCTCCTTCTGTCCCATGTCCTCTGTGGTCCATCTCTTCCTCTCCCCCAGCTCCTTATCCCAATTTGCCCCTCCTCATTCATCCCTCCCCCCATCTCAGACTTCCTCCCTCTGTCCCCAGGATACTCACACCTCTTCTCTTTACCTCTTCATCCCAGAGCTTTCCCAAAAGGTCAAGGACAAAACGTGTCATCCCCCAGCCTCACCTTTGCCAAACTACCTTGACTGAGACCTCCCAGGGCAGCAGCCAGCCAGCATGTCCGAGGCCAGCCGTGTGGTTAGAACCTGGCAAAATGTAAGTGACTGAAAGAGGTTTTACAGTAAAAAATGCTGGGCCATGTTGACAACGGGCAGTGCTGCCAGTTGGCAGAGACATCCTGTGCCCAAGCAGCCCATGAGGCTGGCTGGCAAAGGCTGGGCATGTTCCTGCAGACTTAGTTCGTGGTGGCCGTGTGGTTATAGCCATTAGAACACAACCTGTGGATCCTTCTGCCTTATTAATCTGGGAAAATAATTGGCTTGCTTCTCATGAGCATCCTTCAGCGTCACCAGTGCTGGGCTTCATGGTGAGCCATTTCTGGGAACCAACTCTGCAGTTGGGAACAGACACTTCTGCTGAAGCCAGTGTCTTCTGCTTTCTACCAGGGAAGGTTCTGGCTCTGAAATTTGTTTCAGTTGCCCTCTTTCCTGAGGAAGCTGAACATTTGCATGGTTTTGTGGGCTTGTAAGCATTTCATAACTTAATAACAGGTCACATTAATTCATCTTTTTGCTCTGCCTTTACTCTTTAGAAAGATGGAAGTTATTTTTTAAAAATAAAGCATTGCATATGCCACATGTGGGAAGTGGTGATTTCTAGCTATGGACTGAGGGCGCAAAATTGTATAATTTATAACTGTATCATAAATAATGAGTCTGATGCCTGTGTTACTGTGATTTTACACTAGTCTAAAAGTGGAGTCATGAAGCCGAGAGTCAGCCCCAATATGTTATCACTCCACTGCAGAGCTACTAAACATTGGTAACCAGATCCTTGGCTGAACAAAAAGACTTTCATTAACTTTATTTTTCAGTTCAGCTAATGAGCCAGGCTGTGAATCCTTTACATGATTCAAACCCAGCACTTTTGCACCAGAAGGTAGGCTGGGGTAGGTGTGGAGTCCTTGACAGAAATCAAGGACTGGCAAGATGTCAGGAAAATATCTGCTCATCTGGACTGCCTTCCGTGCAGCTACCCTGACTTGTCCGAACTGATGAGCTGGCCCTTAAGTCACAAGGCAGCACCCGAATCTGCAGCATGCTGCTCAGTGCCTCTGATTTCTTTGAGAGACATGAGTACGAGGCAGCATGAGGTCCAAACCTCCTTGGCAGCGTGAGTTCAGAGGAGCAGACATTTGCTGCTGACTCGCCAATGCTCAGTCTTCCTCCAACATACCCACATCTACAGGAACTCCACTGCCTTGGAGGGGCTGGGATGTTTGAGCTCGATTCGTGGCACACGCATTGAAACACAGAATATGGGCAGGGCGAAAAACCAAACCAAACCGAACCAAACCGAACCAAACCACAGCAACACAAAATGCCAAGGTACAGCTTCCCAGATGCGACTTGTGTCCTTCCAGTGGCTGCAGACTGTGAATAAGGAGGGAAGGTGATGCTGGCACGAGGTCCCCTCTGCTCTGCCAGCCCCTGCCATGCTCTGTGCTGCCAGGAATGCTGTCCCAGGAGGCAGCGAAATGTGGCAGACTGGACCTGCCTCGAGGAGCCCGGGGCAGACTCCCTTCCCAGTACACAGGCACACACGCTCCCTTTCGCAGCCTCTCACACCAAGATGGAGCCAAGTGACATTTGCCCCTATGGGCTTATCCATCCCCACATCCTTGGGCTGCTCCGTCCCCACCCCACTGCTGGGAATATCACCCCCACTCCCAGTGCTGCTGCCTGTGGGTGCCTGCACCCCTCGCTGCCGCAAAGCAGGCTGCCTCTCCCCCTGCCCGCGCATCCGCCGCGAGCTTCAGGAGCTCCTCACAGGTCTGACCCTCCTTTTGCACCAGAGAGAGCCGATATCTCCACTGCCGGCAGCAAAGTCCGTCCTGAGGTTTCCCTGCTTAAACAAGAGAAAACTCGGCCTCCTTCACTGCGGTAGGAAGGCTTCCTGGCCAAGAGAAGAAGATATCTCCTTTCCTGCCCTCCTACCAAGAAGCCCTTTCATTGCAAGCACTAGCAGACCTTTCACTGCAAGCACACAACAGGGGAAACCACAGGTTTGGATGCCGACCACAAATTTTCTAGTCAGATGAATCTTGCATTTTTCATTTCCCTGGCAGTCCCTCCAGTTGCAGGACCAACCCCGTGGCAGGACTCCTTCCTCTCCCTATGCAAGAGGGATGGGATGGTCCTTCAGTGGGTTTGCCTTTCCCCGGGAGGGGAGAGCCCCAGGGCCATGGCTTCCCATCCCCACTGCAGCTCCCCATCCCCATCCCCACGGCCGGCCGCTGCGTGCTTTCCCGGTGAGGTTACACAACGGCTGTGGGGAACGGCATGTTAGGACAAGGCGTGTGAGTCACCAAAGGTACCCGAGTCTTATATAACCCCGGCATACATTTTTGGAGTGCACTTCAGCTGAAAGGGCTGTCAGGAGCCCTGACAAAAGTGACAGCCTGGGCGGAGCAGGGCAGAAGAAAGCAAATATTGCTGTTCCTATTCACCCCCTCCTTATGTTCAATCTTTCTGCCAAGACCTCTTCCAGATTCAGGAGGCCCTAGGCAGGTCGGAGGACCAGGGCAGCCCTCACGCATCCTGTGGCGTGGAATGGCAGCTCCTCCAGGGTGGGCTTCACTGTCGTGTTTTGGGTCTGAATCTGAAATCTCCATAAACAGACCAAATATACCTCCAAGCCCACTGTCCTCTGCTTCTGACCCAGGGCTTTGCCTTCTCCTCCATCAGCTGAGCCTGCATAATCCCACTTGTCCCTCTGTGCTCTTCTCTGTGCTGGTATCATGAGCCTTTCCTAGGATTTCTGCAATCCCATCCCAGTACAAGCTGCTGGCGCTACTGGGGTATGGCAACAGCGGGGCTGCACACCCGACCCACGGCTGCCAACGTCTCTGAAACCCCTTGTACCAGGACCCACATCAGGATCTCAGCAGGGTCTACCTGGGGAGAAGGGTTTCACCTGACTCGCAGTTAACCCTGCACAGTGGTGAAGAGGGATGCGACACAAACCCAGCTGCCAGCCTAGGAGCGTGGCACGCTCAGAGGTGTAGGTTAAGAAAGCATAGGCGAGGATCAGAAGAGTTTTCAAGTGATGGGGTAAATTTCTGATTGCTTTAGCTTTGAGCTGAATGCATCTTCCAGTTCATGCATTAGGCCCCAAGTTTTACAATGCAGTTGACAGGTGAACTTTCACCAGCAAATGCTCATTTGTGAAAGCCAAGATGTTTCGTGTTTCACGTTCAGCTAAACTTTCATCAGGCGGCTCTCCTGGCTCCAGGATGGACTCTCCAGGCAAATCCAAGGCCAGAGGAGTGTGAAGGGTTATGGCACTCACCCGGAACGGGACCCCAAGCCAAGCTCCATTCCACGCTTGCCAGCTCCCAGCAGCAGCCTGATCTGGAGCTGGTGGCTAAGGAGATGCAAAATATCAGAACAGCTCTTGCTGGGCTGGTCACACTTCTCCACCAGCATGAATTTAACCATTTGCATCATGATTCCAGCTCTCCCAGGGAGTGGGAAGCCTGGGTCTGAATCCCGCCTCTGCTGAGGTTGTGTTGGTGGAGGGGAACAGGTCACCCAGGGGGTGGGAGAGGGACAAGAGGGCAGGACAGAGCACTTCTTGTGTAGAGGAGAAAGTGGCAAGTGAGGGAATCTCACTTTATAAATTGGATAATTTCTGCATAAACAAACCTTCAATAAAGTCTTGGCTCCATCGCAGTGTGGAAAGGGAACACTGTCTGCAACCGCTGTATTACAGGCTCCCCCAGATGGCTGAGGCTTTCTGCAGAGCAGCAGAGCACAGCTGCTGTGAAGGTAACCAGCACGGACAGGGATTGACTCGCCAGCAGCTGGGAATGACAACATGTGGGACTGGGAAAACCAGGGGCACAGCTCAAAGCTGGACTTTGCTGAGCAGCATCCACCATGGACGCCAGCACAGGGCTGGCATCTTTGCAGAGAAGCAGGGACTGGCCCTTGTCACAGCTCCCTCTCACCTCACTGGGGTTTTCTCTACATGGGAGAGGGTCTCGGAATTGAGCTCGGAGGCTGCACAAATCACGTAATAGATGGGACAGGTTCCCAGCAGCTGCTTCCTCCAGGCATGCACTAGGTCAGACTGGGGCACCCTGTGCATCACCTTCCCCTTGCGATGCTCAGAGCTGGTGAAGAGACTGAGTGCCATCTCTCACGCGTGAGAAGTCCCTCTTCTAGCCAGAAGAACCCAAAAGTCTCCCCTGTGCTTGGGTGCCATGAACCCAAGCTGCATACATGTGTATCTCTGTATTTTACAAACACAGGCCAACCCTGCAGGCTTTACTCATTCTGGCGAGCCTGGAGGGGTCCTGCAAAAGAGCCAGCTGCTTCCACAGCTAGAGGGAAACGATGCATTTTGCAGAGCACCTCACGGCTGCAAAACAAAAACTGCATGCGTACGCCAGCCCTCAGCACCCCTGCTCCTGGGCTGGCCTGAGCTTAGGAAGGAAGCAGGGCTGAGAACTGACAACCTCCCCACAGCGGTGGTGCTGCCCGGCCAGGAGGCTGGGGCTGCCCTTGCCCTGAGGCTCAGATGGAAAGGTGCCACCGCATCATGGGGGGCCGGTTCCCGGGTCTCTTCCTCCACACCGCCGCTGGGCAGAGCAAACCCGGCGGCGCAGCCGGCCCTTTGGGGTTGTGTGAATTTTGACAGCCCAAGCGGCCTCCCGAAACGGGCCGGCCAGGTGCTGCTGTGACAGGGCAGGGAGGGATGGCTCTGGAGTCAGGGCTTCCCTTCCCCACTAAGCAGCTAATCTTAACTGGCTGCATGAGTGTCAACAGGTGCCATGGAGGGAAGAGGGACGAGGGGATATTGGTGCAGCTGGAGGAAGTATTTATAGCTACTTTTTAAAAAAACCCATATAGATCACATCTCTGTTAACGTATGTAACACAATCGGGAACCTGAGCTTTTCATGATCCCATGGCTGCAGGATTTCCTGTGGAATCCTCTACGGGCCACAAAAACAAGCTAAAAATAAGCGCATTAAAAATGAGACACATAGTGAAACATGTGCGTGCCCATGCCTCCTCTCTGGCCAGTGAATTGGGTAGTGGCAAGAGGGCTAGGGAAGGGGACAACCTCTGGAAAACTCTCTGTAATAACCGCTCTGGTAGGTCCCCATCCCCAGAGAGCTCCAAGCATGCAAAGGTGAGAGCATTCACTGTTGACAGGGGTTTCAGGAGTCCCAAGCATAAAAAGCATGAGTTATGGAAGTGCTATCCAGGAGGAAGAGAGGAGAAGCAGATCAGGATTCCCCCAGCTGGAAAGCAAACCTGGCGAGCCTGTCTCTCCCCTGTGCAGGTTGGTCCCCAGCTCCTTCCAGCAGCACCTTCCAGCAACCGCACACCGGAGCAAACGCTGTCACACAACCCAGGGCTCTGGAGAAGCAGACCTGCATGTTTAGCACCCCCATGTATTTTAGAAAAAAATGTAGAAGTAATGTTTTCCCATGCACTGAGAGATGGACAGGGCCACCAGTTCATCCTTCACAGCTACTGGGCTGCCTGTCAGGCTGGCCAGCAAAAGGCAAGGAAAAGGTTTGGGCCCTGGTTTGGATGCTCATGAGCCAACCCCCATGGTAGCCCCATGGCAGACCATTCATCCCTGCTCTACGGGGCCTTCCAAGCCCCTGTGGGCCCAACCTCCTGCCACTGCCACATCCCTGCAGCCAGGCCCTGGACACCAGCTCCATTTGAAATCACAGCTGCGATATGATGCAATTTAGCTTCTGGAGGGAGCAGTGGGGAGCAGATAGGACCTGGAGAGGATGAGAGCATCACCGGGCAGCTCAGCTTCTCACCCTCCCCTGGGTCCCTCCCCTCCTCTGGAAGAGGACCAGGGTGCCAGGACACCTTCTCCCCTCTGATGGGCAAACCCATCACCTTGCTGCTGCTCTCTGAATCACGTCTGACACCTGCATTCACTGTGTAGGATCAGCCATTAACAGGATATGCCGTTAATTAGGACAGCACCAGAGCTCCTCAGAGCTACAAAGTGTGTCCCTTGGAAGGTGGAGAGGGGGATTCCACGCAGCTGAACCAAGCCTGAGCTTCACACCCTCTAATTACCCCAGGCTGTCGTGATTCCGTGGTTACTGGCAGCCCACACCCTGCAGGCAGCAGAGTGACGGAAGGTGGCTCTTTCTGCAGATTAATTCAGCCGCTGCCTTTGTTCTAGTGCTGTCGCACTGCACAGCAGCTGATTAACCTGCATACTCCTGTAAGTGAACTTTTGGCAGAAGCACTTGCTGCTGGCTGCCACCAGCCTGTGCTTTTTGTGGTTATCACTCCAAACAGAGGTGGCTCTGTCCCCTGTCCCATCGCAGAGCTACCTCCTGCCATCAGTACAGAGGCAAAACCATCACCTACAGCAGGGAGAGAGGGGAAATATTCTGGTCACCACTCTAACTGCATATCAAAACCTTTCTCTTGCTAGGGGGGCATGTAATTTTATTAGTAAGAAGGTGCCTTAGCCAAGCTGCTTTGGCATATGGTCCCTTCCCCCAGCACTCTGCTATTAGCTGCCAGAATCAAAGAGCTGTGATGCGCAGAGAGAGAGCTGGAGGTGTCAAAGATGTCACCTGCAAGCTGCTCTTTGTGGGGATGGGGATAGGATGGGGATGGGTGAGAGCAGCCAGCTGGAGGGACCAGAGCAGCCTCATACTGCAGGGGACAGCGGTCAGGATTGGGGCTGCTCGGCCTTCTCTCACCCCGTGCTCGCTCCGCATCCCCACCTCCTGTCCCACTTCTGCCTGCATCCCCCACATTGCGGGGGGGGTGAGCCTCTGGCATTTCGGGGATGCCTGCATGCATGGGAGCAGCGGGAGGTGGGGGCTGCCACAGCACGGGCGCTGGGGAGCACAAAATGGTTTTCCCGCATTTCACCAGAAAAAGTCCCTTCCCAATGGGATGTCTTGTGCAGAATGAGCTGCAGATGTAAAGGCTGATCCATTTTTAGTTTTTGGAGTGATTATTAAGCAGCACCAAGGGAAGGGAGGCAACCCACTGAGAAAGAAATAGGTTTACCCTTTCTGTGCTGGTGGGGAAGAAGGTCTACAGGGATAAAGGCTATCGGTGTCTACCTCTGTTCAGTGTTTGGAAATCAGATCCTGTCTGCTTGGATATTTCTGAATATGCAAGCTAGAGAAGAGTAGGATAAGGTCCTTCATGTTTAGGCCAGCATCATCTCTCATCTTATATGCTTTAACCTCGCTGGCTCTGATACATCCCCTGTCATAGCATGCGCATCCGTTCAAAACACTTCTGCAAAGCTTCTTCTCGTGGCTTGTTGCTTTGACATTTGCTTTTCTTTGCATCACTTCGCTGGCTCTTCTGTCCTCATTTCACCCAGGAAAAATGATCTGCCTTTTCCTGGAAGGCCCTTTACAACCTTTTCACATCAATCCTGTGGTGCCAACCAGAGGCTGGTCACTCCTTTGCTGGGTACTTGCCATGTTTACCAGCAAATGAGCTTCCTCCTTCCTCTTACACAGCTATTTCTACCTTGCAGAAAGGTTCTCATGAATGTCTCCTCATCTTCCTTTCAAGGAAGAATACTTTAAAAATCTTCCATTAAACTTTAAACTGGAGACAAAGCAAATAGCAATACCCTCAAAGCCCTACCTGCTGCTGCAGCTGTGACCCTCCAGCAGGTCTGAACCATCACCCAACCGCATGGCTGCTGGGTGCCCCATGGATACATGGCTGCTCCGCACAGGCACAGCCCATTTTGGTTTTTCCCCTCCCACAGCAGTTCTGCCAGCCTCAAGGAGCTCCCTGAACCTCCTCTGAAACCAAATCAGCTCAGCCCCTGCCATTGCCCTTAGTGGCCGGCACTGGAGACTGACGGATCCTGCCCCATCACAGCCTCTCCACTAAGCTGCTGAGCCCCCCTTGTCCGCATCCACCATCAAACATTTCTGGGGTTGCTTCCTTGCACTGGGGGGGTGCCTGCAAAGCAATGCAGGGCTCTGCTGGGTGCAATGGCTCTGGGCTCACTGGGCTGCGAGGAGCAATGCTGGGGCCACCCTGCAGGGTCGGGTTCCCTGGGGTCCAATTCCCAAGGGAGCCAAGTGCCTGCAGGTGAAGCGAAAGGAGTCTGAACCGCCCTGCAGCTGCCTTCAGGCTGATGCCAAGACATCAAGACAAGGAAATGGCAGTTTCCAGAAATGGGAACCTACCTCCATATTTTTTTCTCCCTGCTGTTGACCGGAGTGTGGTCCCAGTGAGGGCTGGCAGGTCCCAGCCGCTGCGGTGGTGACTAGCTAGGCAGGGGGTCCAGTATCCCGCTTGACCTGGGCTTGGAGTGCAAAGCTGCCCGAGTTCGTCCCCTGCTGAGGGCACTCCCTGCTTTCCCAGTAGCAAAAATGAGAAGAATCAGCCCCAAAATACCCTCCCACCCTAGGCTGATATACCCAGAACTGTGTCAGGAGCTCTCAAAAAAGCACAATGCTATTAATATAGATGGGAGGGGAAAAAAATATTGTCTCTCTGGGCTGGATTTTGGGATGTTTGAATAAGAAAGACCTACTCGTAATCACCATATGGCATCACGGCTGCTGTGGAGGCAGCCACATCAGCTAGTCCTCTCCCCATCCCAGCTGGATGGACTAGACACAATCCAGTCCTCACAGGACTGCAAGGCTGGGGTTATTTTTCTGTAGAATTAACCATGACGGTCCCCAGCCCTCTCTCCAGCCTCTATTAAATCCATTTTCCTATGAAACTATAAACCTTGATTAACAGCCTGCTAGGGGAGACAAATCCCTGGGGTCTTTCTGCATGCCCAGGAGACTGTCCCTGCTCCAGGGTAAACGTATGCTTCATTTTTGCTCTGAAAAAGAGAGACAGGACTGAGCTGTCTTCAAGCAAGATGACAGATTCACAGGAAAAACTAAAAAAAAAAAGCAGTTTCTTTGGAAGTCATTTTCTCTTAAGAAGTTCTGTCTGCATTTTTTATTAATAATACAACACCCTGGATGTGTCAAAAAAAAATGAGAATACATTTCCTGGTGGGGAGCTCCAGCCTCGCGGAGCCAAGCAGTGCAGCCGGGTTGTCATTTGCTTCTTGGAATTTCATTTCCTAATCAACACGTCTGTGAAATCACTGTATTTTCAAAGCTTAGTTTCCAGAGCTGCTGGGATCAAAGCCTGGGGAGGTGGGGGGAGAGTGGGGAGGGGGAACCTGCCATCTCCATCAGCAGCCCAGCATGGAGAAAATACCCGCCTGGGAAAGCCTAAACAAGGGGTGGCTTAATGCCCTGACCTGGATTTAATGTTTCAGAGCTGAACAAGAAAACAGGGATGCAGAGACCCGGCTCTCATCACACTCCTCCTTTGGGGGAAAAACGCCACTTCTTATAAATGTGGGGAACCCCTTGAGATTTGCAGGGTCTGCCTGGCCTCTCCTGGGTGGGGGAGTGCTACGGAGAGCCCTCCTGGAGCCACCCTGTCCCGCTGAGGGTGACATGAGTGGCAGTGCCTTCACGCTCTCTCCACAAATGGCACCCATCACCCAGGCCCAGGATGATGACTCGCCCGGCTTTTTGTCTTTGGTGTCCAACTTGTCCCACCTCCCTGAGACACTTGGGGCCAAGCAGCCTTTTCCCAGGCATCTGATTTCACAGGTATCAAGCGAAAGGAGCTCAAATACATTAAAATTGCCTAAATCTGAGTCAGACAGTCAGGCTTTTGCTTCTCTGACACCTGCGAAGCCATAAATTCACTTCTCTGCAGTCATGTAAAAGCCCTCCCGGAAGATGCAGGCTATGTTTGTGTTTGAAGAAGTTAGGAAGACTGTGTGTGGGGGGGTGAATCTTTCAAAAAACCCCCCTCTGGTCTCTTCATTTATCATGAAAAATGATTTTTTTTCCCATTTTCAAGAAAAGACATCACCCCAAAATTTTCCCTTTTCTCCATGATCTTTTCCCTTCTCACTGCGTGTAGAGACACCAGCTGGAGCTCGCCTGATGCTCAGCAGCTACTCACACTGTGAAACCACCACATTGAGGAGCACCCCTTCAGTTCCTAGACAAGAGGGAGATGCCCACCCATGTCTCCTGGAGATATCCATAGCCCCTGGGTGAGTGGAGTTAGTTGTCTCCGGGATGCTGGTGGGAAAGGTCAAGTGAATCAACCAGAGGTGCTAAGGTGATGCACGGAGCTTTCAGCCTCATGGATTTGCACCCACTGCTGATTTGCAGCTGCTTTTTGGATGGCAGCTTGTTCAGCCCCTCCACTGGGGACAGGCAGGTGTAGCATCCCGTGGGGAGAGGTGAATCCATCCCTTCTCCCCGCGGGATGCTACGCCTGCCTGTGCCCGGCAGAGCTACATGGATGCAGCCAGATGCCGGCAGCGAGTTTTTGGACCAGTCTGTGCCAGAGCCAAGGGGATGGCAGAGCAGCCGGTGCCCCCAGTGCTCTGTGTGGGCAGACAACTCAGCCTCCATCGACCCATCCCACCACCCCTGTGCCACTTCTCTCATTGCCCAAGCAAAGCCAAGATGCTCAACCCTGCTGTCCAGGAGCAGCTTCAGGTGGGATCGTGTAAGGAGGTCTCTCCTCCTCCATGGCCAATGCTCTTGCCATTATGTTTTTCATTTAAGTTTAGCTGTGTGCGACATGATTGCAGAAAAATAACAGCACAGGAGAGTGGGGAAAAAAAAAAGATGCTCAGAGTCATCCTATCAGGCTGCTGGGCAGGAGCTGGATGGTGTTGCCAGGCCATTAGTTTTATTTTCCCTGCAGTTCCTTGCAGCTGTGGGTAGCCCTTGTACTAAAACAGCTCTTTGGAGGTGTTTAATTACAGCATCCCAGGTACCAGGAATGCAGCTGGAAGGGGGACCATGGGGCAGCAGGGTGCTGCGTGGTGAGTCACTGGTGTGTGAGAAGGGACCATCTACCTCCCAGTGCCACCGCCACATCCCATGCTGGAGGAGGAAGGTTGAACCCCTGAGATTGTCAGGAGGACAGGGCAGGCACCTGTGTGGATGAAGCAGCACCCAGCTGCATGTGCAGGATCGCCTCGCACATACCATTTGGGCAAGCGCAGCTGATGAAACGGCTCGTTCACAAGATGTTACCTGCAAACAGAGTCAGGAGCTGCACAGAGGGTGCTGCTCCTGACCCTGTGCAGCGTTCACTACTCCGGGTGTGGAGATGTGGTAGTCGTTCCTGCAGGCAACAGCACTGCCAAGGGTAAGCAGGCTACGTATGGCCTGAATATATCTGTCAATGTAAAGTAAAGGGCATCATTTTGCCCTTGGAGCCTGTGAACTGAGATTACACGGTCCAGGGGTTTAAGAGCATCCTGCATAACACAAGCTGGAGGGTTTCAGCAAGCAAGTCCTCCCTGGGTGTAGCACTGACATACTATATACCTTCTGGAAGAAAATACCTCCTGGTTTATATACTGTGTGTGATGGAGAGGCAGCTGTAGCTCTCTCTCTCTCTCTCTCAAACACTTTCTTAACAGTAGTTTTGGAAGAGAATTATTTCCACCACCCTCACCCCTATCCACTGCCTGCCCCATCACACAGCTCCCCGCTGTTCCCTTCCAGAGAGGCATCCCCTCTGCTCCAATGCCCCGGCCATCCTAGGCTGGAGGGTGACAGGGTGGCTGCTGTGCCACCTCCCCACCCCAAGGCTCCCCGTGTCTCTTGGGGCCCTGTGGCAGGTGTGACCCCGCTTTCCAGGGGGGCTGCCGAGAGGGGTGGTGTGAGGCCCGGGGCCAGGAGCCCCTTTTCTATCCGACACAGAGAATTTTGCACCTGTTCCTCAAAAAAGTGCGGAAGGAGACTTGAGCTCAGTGGGTGCTGGGAGAAAGGAGACCAGTCCTGGCAGCTCTGTAGCCATAAAATGTTCAGGAGTGTGAAAACTGGAGGGAGGGGAGGATTTTTTGGTGCGTGTTTTTTTCTGTGTGTTTTTTTGTTTGTTTGTTTGTTTTGTTTGTTTTTTGGTTTTTTTTTTGTTTGTTTGTTTTCCTTCTGTTTTTTGTTTTGGTTTGGTTTTTTCCTTTTTTCTTTTTTTTTTTCTTCTTGTTTTTCTTTTTTCGTCTTGCTTTTCTTTTTTCTTCTTGTTTTTCTTTTCTTTTTTCTTTTTCCTCTTTCTTCTTCTTTTTACCTCATTTTTTCTTTT
>JAVJGG010000040.1:11045770-11060593 GCA_035590195.1 Aviceda cuculoides | reverse complement strand
CCCGTTTCTCGCAGGCGGTGGGTGAAGGGGTCCCTGCCGCAGCCCGGCCCCGCAGGGCGCAACACCGCGGCCGGCCTCTTTAATCCGGGGCTGAGAATGGGTTCATGGGGAAGGGGGGGGACGACGACGACAGTGGAAGGTGCCTGTCATCCCCCAAGACCCCCCCGGCCTGCCGTGTGCAGGGCAGGTTGGGTCATGAGTGCAGCCGCTCCTTCGCCATCCCGCACGCATCTGCAGGTTTTCCTGCAGAACAGGTTTTCTGGTATTAGAGATACCGCTGCTTCTTTCTGCCTTCCAGTCCCATCCCCCAGCACTGAGAAAAAACAGGAACAAAGGCGGCGACGATATCATCAAAGACTATGTAAAAAAAAAAAAGCAACTGCAGCAGTTAGTGCCTTGTGCCTGCGAAGCACCACAGCTCCCCGGTGCGCATCACCACACGCCCCCAGAAAAGGCTCTCACGACAGACAGGTACCTGCTCTCCCACATCTCCTCCCACCAGGAACGCTCAGTTCCCCCTCGATGATTCAGATAAAACCACCTCCTTGCCTGGGACAAGCCTGTTGGCGTTACCAAACAGGAAGGCCCCAGTGGTTGCCTCTCACTCCTCCACCACCCACATACCATGGCCACCTTCCCCTCCAGATGTTTCACCTGGGCACCCAAACGTGGCCATGCAAAACTGAAAGCACCTCCGGGTCCACGCAAGTGAGGAGGTTCACCGAGACTGGCTAGTGGGGAAGAGGCTGGCTGCACAGCTCCAGGGGCTTCTCGAGCACCTCCCGATTCCTATGGCATTTGTTTTGCCAAAGTCAAATGCCTTGCTCCTGTCTTCTGGCATCGGGATTGACCAGGAGCTGGCTAGGAGGACTCATCACTCCCCCATCCCCTTTATTTTTAATCAGCATGAGCGGCACACAGTTCTGCCTACATGTTGCTACTTTTTATGGTGTTTTTTTCACCCCTGGACTCTTGACTTCAGCAAGTCGTGCTACTTGCTAAAAACTTTGGCTCCTCCCTTTGGCTGCAAGGTGAAGGTGGTGTTCTTTGGTGACCTCCATTGGGTAGGATCCAGCCTGCTTTTCTTACAGAAAGGTTTTTCTTCCCTTTTTCCATACCGCTCCACCTAAGCTCTTCTGGAGGTGCTGTGCTCCTGACAGCAGCCTGGGTGGATGCAGTTCCCACATCGATCTGACCTCATGGGACCTGGCTGACATCATTTGTCTCATTTAAACTGGTTCTTCAGATTTTGTTAAAAGTCCACCGATAGTCAATGACTTTTTCCTTAAAATTGCCCCTTCTGCATTCTGGATCTTACGTAGGAGTCTTTCAGCAGAACAAATGGAAACTAAAATCTAGCCATCCTGTTCACAGAGAAGGCATGGAGAATGCAAATTCCTGGATTAAACACCAGGTGACAAATGAGAATCTGAAGAGATTATTTAAAATCCTGTGACTTTACCCACACAAAGCAGTATTTTCCTGTCATCACAGCTGTGCTCCTGCTTCCCGCTTCCCCTGAGTGTGCTGGCCCACCGCCCACAACCACCTCGGGCCCCACAGCACATCCAGCTGAGACCACCGGCTCCTCTGGCTCACGATCCAGAATATGAGCACAGGCTGAAGAAATAATGGAGGCAGGAGATGGAAGCCTTTAAATCCAGGTTTCACAGCCTCAGAGACCAGGTGAAAAACCCTTAGTCTCTTTATTTAGCCTTTTCCTTCTTTAGTTAGTCTTTTCCTGTGTGAACTACTCTGTTCACAATTTGTATACCTGTAACTTTGTCCATCAGAGTGATTATTAATTAATTAATAATTTATTAATAATTCCATGACAACACAGGAATGGGATTATCCTGGGGAAATACACTTCCCTCATGTTTCTTTTAAAGATGCCAGATGTCTCCTTTAATTGCACATTATACAAAGCCATACTCCATTGACGTCAGTGCTGTTAGCGGGGATTTATTAATACCAGGTAGATATAAAAATCAGTATTGAGCAAAAATTCAGAGAGAATAATACAACACCCACACAAGCTTCCCTTTGAGGAGTTCTTGGTGCTGATACTTCCCTTATTTGCAATGTATGGCTGAAGTGGCTATGACCCTAGGCTTGGACCAGAGCTCTCCTTTGCACCACCTCTTCCCCCCTTGAGGAAGAAAATACTGTGCAGAAAATGCATCTATCACCATGGTAATGAGATAAGATTAGCAGTGGAAAAAACAGCACTCTCTAGCTCCAGCCTCAGAAAATGTCAGGGTCCTGGGAGCAGGAACAGGCTCTGCAACCTCTTCCCCCTCCTTGCAGGTGCATGGCCGCCTGTGTTCCAGGTCAGCTCTGATATGGTGCAGCTGAGTAACCTTGGAGCCGAGCGACACAGAAGCAGCACGTGAGAAGGAGCTGGGAAAAGCCCAGTCTGGGGCCTCCCCACCTTGGCACTTAGGCTGGGGCCCTTGTAAAACTTGCGTACCCGCATGGGCATGCCTGTGCCCAGCCGTGGCCCTCGCTGATCCCGGCCTTGCCTTACTGACCTGGCTTCACCCTGGACCTGCCCCATCATGACAGATTTGCATGGCCATCACTGGAAGCTAATAGCATCCTATTCACAGAAACCCAGGATGCAGCTTTTTGCTGAGGCTAAATTACTAAAGAGTCTTAGCTATCTAGTAAGCACCAACACTGAAGCACGTGCAAGTAGAAAAACTGATGTCCAGAAAAGATGGTTTAACGTTTATTGGATTTCCCTGACAGTCATCACAAAAGGAAGAACCGTTCCCTCTGTTTTACTGACAAGGATTGGGTGAACTCCTGTTTCTTGGGTTCCTAACCCAAGATATCAAAGATTTTTTTCTTTTTCCTCTAAAAAACATCAAGGAGTTGCAGAATTTTACTGAATTAAAAGCAGCATCACCGGAGTGCTGGGGCCATGTCCTTGATGGATGCCAACTGGAACAGCTCTAAGGAAGCTGTGGAGATACCCTTGTGCTGGTCCACACTAGGTAAGGAAGTGGTATCCTGGGAAAGCTGTTCATCAGCTCCAGAACAGCTCCTCACCAATTCCAGGTCCAGAGACAGATTCTGACACCTCTGTGGCAGCAAGATGATTGTCTTCAAAAGAAAAACATAGACAACACCGGCAGCCTGTCAACCATGCAAGCAGTCCCAGTGGCTCCAACAACTTTATAAGACTTAAGCTGAAATTTAAGTGTGCAAACTGTATTTCACAGATAAGGCTTTCCAGAGCATTGTTTTCAAGCTGCTTTTTATTGGTTTTGCTTCGGGGTTTTCTGTTCCACATCTTCACAGTTCAGTGGTGTTACTGAATGCCAAGGAGTCAACAGTCCTCCGAGGCTCTTTCGGAGTAATTAGTTTGAGAAGAAAATAGCTGCCACAGTTTGGAAGACTAATTAATTGGTGGGTCAGCTACTTTTGTTCCATCTCTCCTTGCCACTTCCGTTCACTGGTTTCACTGGGAACCCAGGATTGCTGTGATCTTATTACTACCCTATAGCAGCCCTCAAATGAAAGGACAGTGTTGTTACGGATCGCTACACTAACTACTTTTCAGTGATACCTCTTCTTTTCAAGCATCAAAGTTCAGAAGTTGCACAACTAGAATACACCCACATAGGAAGCATTAGAGTTACAAATCAACTCTTTTAACTCTATGGTACATCTGGCCAGCAACAAACCAATCCAGCTGTTTGACTTGGGTGGAGATTGGGATCCTTCAGCGAGCATCTCAACCTAAAAAACAAGGAAGATCTTGGTGGGGAGGAGTGATAGCCTCATGGCAATGCCTCACGCAAGTGACCCTGCAGAGCAAACTGCACCCTGTTTAAAAAGCTGACCTCTTTGTGAGCATCACATCGCGGTTACACCAGCTGGGGTGGCTGCTACCACAACAAGGGGAAGTAAAAAGCATTCAGCACATTACTATGCCTACTACAATCCCTTCAAACCACTCTTACCTTTAGTCATTGCCTTGCTACAAGCCCGAGCTGTACACTCTCAAGAGCAAAGAGTGTCCTTTTATATAATACATGTCTACCATATCCAGCTGAGCGAGGCTCTGACCTCTAATGAAGATTTTTAGGCTCTCATTGATAAAAGTAAAACCAGGCAATTTTACTTCTTGTATGCACAACAATCAGGATTTCAAACCTCAGCTGAAGCTGCTGAGCTCCTTTCATCTGCTCGTGACTCTGCCCCAAGCAAAGCCGTCAGCTGAGAAGCTCCCCATTGTGCTGGACGAAGAGAAGCCACTGCTGAGCTGCAGTAAAGCTCCTGATCGCAGGCCCCTGGGAAGAGACGAAGGTTTGTAAAGCCAAGGCTGACAGACCTGCCGCTAGACCTTCCACCTGCCAAATCACAGCATTCACGCTAAGGGTTTTAAACAGAGAGACTGTACAGTATGAAGCAAGTGAGGGCAATTGCCCAACACTTACTATTTCCTTTCCAGGTGCCAGGAATCTCTTTGAAGCTTTGCTTTGAGCAGATGGTATCTAAACACCAAGTTGCCTTTTGAAGATGTACTTGTTACTTTTAATCAGATAGCAGTAGCAATAAATTCAAAGACTCAGGAAACTTCTAAGTCAGACATTTTCCTTCCCTGAAGAAATACTCACAAAACGAACACTCATTTTTATTAGCTGGTGGAATCCTCAGTTAACGATCTGAGATGGCAACAGCAGTGTGTGTGAAAACAGGGAGACAAGTGGAACTCAGTGCCCAGAATTTCAGTTAGTGGTGGCCTCACGGCTTCTAGAAGCCTCCTCCGTATCTGAATATTAGGGTACCACTTTATAATACACTTAATCTGATCCACCAGTGGGCTACTACATACAAGAACACTTTCACTCCCTGCCCACTCCCACCATGTTTACCCAAAATCTACCATCATACAGCTTTGCTATAACATCATCTGCTTACTGACCCTATGGAAAATTGGTTTTTGGGTGGATTTATTTCCTAGTTTCCCTACTGGAAAGGACAGGTCTGTCTTGCTAGTCACTAGGTCTTGGGGTGCAAAAAAAAAAAAATATCATCCCCTTTGGTGGCAGCCTGCAATTACAATTAAGTCTGCTTTAAAATGAAACTTCACCTTGTCACAGCTGGTAGCAGCCAATACTATGCAACACATACCTCAGACAGACACCTTCTGGTCACATCCTAGAGATGGTATTGGTATCAACCCAGATCTGCAAAGCCGCAGCTGTAGACAATCAGCATGGAGCAACTGATTATTTTGGTGAATCCTGCTGACCTACACTAGCTAAGAATCAGCCTCAGAGCATCAGAAGGTGCTGCCTGCCCATGCTGCAGGGAGCTCTCTCATACAGCTAGTTAAGGGGCCACAGCATTTCTCAACCTTGCAGCTGTGACACGCTCGTGGGAAAGAGCAAGGCTTCTCCTCATACCCTGCACAAGCAGGGAATTCTGCTCAGAATGGCAAAGCCAACTTGAACTCCTACCCGCAGTACAAGCACCCACTGCAACAGGTAAGTGGCTACGAGGGAGGTACAACTTGCAAAGTCTTACAACTGCATCACCAAGGTGACTGGGAGATACTGGTGAATGATTTCATTATCCAGGTACTGGTCATGCCCAACCTGTTGATACAAGTATGCAGGAAAGCCTGGGCTGGCTGAAACCTTGCCTCCAACTAGAGTGTTTTCAACCCTTCCCTCTCAAGCTTGTCACCACCCCTGAACACGTAGTCTTTCACTTTAAAAAAGTTCCACAGGTTCTAGTCTCTTCATTCTATCCACACAACAAAACTCCACCCTTAGTTTTCTACAGGAATAGCAGGGAAAAAAAAAAAATCAGCTCTGCAATAGCAACATTGTATTCAGCTGGGATTTTTTCACAGTATCTCAACCTTGCAGCCAGGAATAAACCTGTATTTCAATTAAAAATCATGGTTTTGTACTGCTACAATAAACACCCATCTAAACACTTTCAAATGCTTCCTGGCTTCACCTCATCTTTCTAATGCTTTTTGTCACAGCTGCTAGTGCCAAGTGACAACTTGCTGCCAGGGCCACCTGCAACACAACAGTAAGTTCACAGACCTACACCCCAGTTTTGGAGAGGAAAACCCACAGCTCAAGTCACCACTACTGTACCCACCAAACATAATCTCCCCCTTCATCCAACTGCAAATTCTGCTGAAAGTTTGACTAGAAAAAAGCAGCTCACTGCAGTGGTGCTTTCATCTCGCAAAACTTGCAATACTGAATCTCACAACAATGAAAGAAAACATTATCACTCTCTTACCACTCTTGGTTTTCCAGAGTGGAAAGCTGTGAAGGGCAACAAAAACCAAAAAAAACCCCAACACCCACAAAAAACCAACCAACCAAAAAAACCCCCACCCCTTTCCCAAGCCCCTGCGCTGACCCACACTCCTACACCAAAACCTGCCACTCACCATGTCACACATTTCCTGATTTAGACGGACTGGGTTCCTCTGTGTTTCTGAAGGAATCTGGCATTTGGGATCTACAAAACTCATTTCCACAGCTATGCAGGTCAGAGTCAGGGGCTCCTGTGCTCAAGGAACAGATCATGCCCTCTTCACCTCCCTCCACACCCCAAATCAGACTGGAACGGGATGCCAGTTTCCTGTGCTATGACGACACCACTCACCAGTGCGTACAGCCACAGCCAGCTGTTAGCAGCAATGCATGTTAACTGCAGAGGTACTGGTTCCCTCAGCTCTAGTCAAAGCCTTCAAACATGTACTTAATGGAGCTGTTGAAAACATCAGAAAAAACACGCCACAACTTCTGTAATGAATACCTGTGGAAGTTCTTGTTAAAAAAAGCCTTCAAGGATCACAATCCAGTTGCCTTCTGTTTTAAGAAGCTGGCATCTGTATACTGCAGACAGATTACCCAACACCTGCTTCTTGCCCAGGTTTCAAGTCTCCACTGTTGCAACAGCCTCTAAGCTAAGGTTACTTTTTTTGCCTCATTCAAGTCATTTTTGTCATTTTGTCTCAAATTTTGCACATCAACTTTTGTCGTTTTGTCTTCAACTTTGCATGTTTCACCAAGTTATGTAAATACTTACTTGGAAAAGAAATAAGGGAGTTCAGAGTCACAAATGAAGATTGACCAAAACCAAATCCTTTATTTCCACAACTGTATAAATGTGCTCCAAGTATGTGTCCAACACAAGTTAGAAAAACAAAACAGAACATGCCAGTTGCAAACTAGATCAGTTCACCGACGTGCTGACTCCTTGGTATTAGGCTTAGTTACACAAGATCAGTCACAGTAAAAAGATACATTTTAGAGTACAAAGAGTAGCAGGGTGTTAAGCCATTTCAGCTTGTGCACATACAAGTCACACTTCTGGCAGAAAATGCAGAGAAGTTTGCATTATTATGCTGGAAGCTACGTTGCATCACTTTAAATGGCATCAATATCAATATCATCATCTTTATTGTTTGCAGGCTTCACAGTTTCAACTTTAGGTACACTGGCAGTTGTAGAGTACACCACCTGCGGAAACAAGACACTTACTTTACTACAGCACCTACTGTCATTAAGCACTAGAGTAATTTTAACATCAGAAGCTGCAACACCTGCCTGCTCAACAGCTCTCCTGTCTTATTGCCATGACCTGCTTAACATGCTGCTCTGTTCCAAAATGTGCTGCACACCTTCTTCCCCTACAAGAATTAACGCTGCATAGGAAACCTGAGTTTAGGCATGCCGACAGTACAACTATGCCATAACAGCTGTCTTTAGAAGGCAGAGGCATGCATGTGTATCTGTGGGAAGCAGGATCTCATATCCAGGAACAAGAGTAAGTACTACTGGGATGAGAACAAACAAAAAACCCACATAAAAAAATCCCAGCCACAGTCAGCTGGAGCATAGCTAAAAAATTTTACCTAGGCCTACACTGTGAGGAAAAGTGTCATTTGTTCTTTAATCAACGTTTCTAACAAACATACACCCGCTAACTCTTCTAGAAGATGAGGCTTTACACACAATACCTCCTGTCAATCTTCCACTATATAATACTACTCTACTGTGCAAGAGACTGTTCGTACTATTCCACAATGACAGTATTCGGCTATTAAGATGCACCTGTACCATTACAAAAAGAATCTTAGGTAGACAAGTGACTATGTGTAGCAAAAACACTGACACAGCATTAGACATGAGGTGCCCTTCCACTTCCTGACATGCACAGTAATACATTAAGTAAGCTAAGCTACTTTATAGTGCACCAAGACAAAGACTTAAACATGCAGAAACAGTGCAACCTTGGGAGTTGTTTACAGTAACTGGGCCTTTCCTACCTCTATGTTTTCATCTTCATCCTCTTCTTCATTACCGGAAGATTCTTCTTCAGCTTCCTTTAGCCATTTAATAAATGGTTCTGCTTTGACACGGATTTCTTTGGCAAGCTCCTTTGAAACGTATTTCTTTGAGGCCTGAAAGACAGAAGTAACCAGACTTTGCTTCAACACTGAAGCAGTTTACAGTAGATCATATCCAAACACAGCAAAAGCCTAACTTCGAACTCTCACGTCACCCCACTGCCTTGAACAGCCCATTTTTGAAAGGGAGGTTTCTCCCAGACAGTTAACTTCTCAGATTAGTTGTTCAAAGACATCTGCACAAGAAGCTACACCAGAAGGGAGAAGCCAGATACAGTATACTACATTCAGGTACTTAGCTTGTGTAGTACATGAAATACTACCCCTTACCTTTTCTGCCCAGCCAAGGATGACTTCTTCTTCCAGAAGATCTGCATCATACATTTCCTTCAAAATATGTGGTATTTTAGAAATAAGCTGAGACTGATGCATGGCTACCACACACTCAAAGCCATGGAGAAGGTACCGCTGAGCTTTCTTGTTGTTGTGGCAGAACTAAAATCGTGATAAAAGCAAACACAATTAAATTAGCTTTTTTTCCCCCTCTCCAGAAAGGGCTGCTGCTTCTCAACAAAATGAAATAAAATTTACAACAGCTCATACTATCACTCCCAGCAGTTCTCCCTAGCTAAGGAGGCATTTAAAAAAACAAAACAAACCACAAAAAGCCTTCTTCCCCAAAGTACCAAGCAATCCAGAACAGTCAAATGTAGTTGTTACAAAAAGCCAACCCAACAGTTGTTACACTGGATGCAAAAGAAGAGGCTGCTTACACGAAGGAAGTGACGCCTGTATTTCCTTATCTGTTCACGAATCTTTTCGTCAAAAAGGACTTCAGTGAGAACTAGTGGGCCCATAGCCTTTACATCCAGTCTCTCTGCTTCTGCTACAATGTCTTTGTCAGAAGTATCAATGACACCTTCTTCCTTCTTTTTCTACAAAGACAGTAACAGGTAGAAATGTTTTAGAGCTACTGAGGTCTGTGCCAATGCTCTATTGCACTGCCTCCCTCCCCACCACCGGTGGAACTACTTTCGTAGAAGCTTAAGCAGCTTGCGCTTAGTCTCCTTACCAACATTTTATACAACTGCAGCAGACTGACTACCAAGCAAACCACCAGAGAATATTCACCTTCACAAAGTCAAACAGTATGTTGACTCTCTCCTCCACTGTTCTTTCCAGGTCTTCACTAAGTGTGAGGTTCTTCGCATGGTCACTAATTTCATCCATTCTACGCCTCTGGGCTTCTTCTGTTGTGTCTTCACCCCAATCATCATCATCCTCCTCCTCCTGAAAAACAAAACCAAAGCAACAGGTTCACACAATGTTACTACAAGCTTAACAATAGGTCTTTTCTAAATGCAGATTTGAGAACATTTTTAACAGGTACTTTTGATCTTTCCCTAAAGAAAGGGTTATACTGTTATTTGGAAGTCAAAGATGATGGAGAAAGGGTAGATGTAGGAAAGAAGTAATGTAAGCTAGACACGAGTTTGTAGCCATCTGCAGGGTTACCTGAAGAGCAGTTTTACCACTCTATCTAGTACACTCATTAGATACTCCTTCTCAGGGACCTGGATTGTAAAGAGTATGCAGCTTTCACTTAGTAAGGAGCACAAACACTGCTACTGAAGAGTTGATAAAGCTGCTATAAAGGAGACTCAGGGACACTTCTGTTCCAGCAATGAAGTTCTGGATACAATAAGAACTTTCGGTGCAGTGTTGACTAGCAGGGAATACCAGTGATTTAAATTAGAGCAAGTCACCACACACCCCCATCTCCCCGCCTTCCCTTCTACTTACCACAACCTGTGGAGGTGTAATCTCCTCTGGTGGTGGGGGTGGAAGTGTCTCATTGCTGGACACAGAACCATTCTCTTTGTCCTTGCCTTTCCTGTTCTTCTTTTCCTTTTCTTTCTTTCCTGTACCAGTGTCACCACTTTCTGCAAGTCAATTTTAATGTTTTATTCTATGAACTAGAGAAAGCTGAAGTCCCTGCACTACCTCACCTCTGCCAAATCCCTAAGTGAGTTGGGATGCTTTTATTAGCAGCAAGTTATGTACAGTACCAATCCCCAGATACACTCGGGGCAGATATACATCTGCTGGGGAAACCCCTGGTTCAGGTGAAAGTAATTTCTCATCAAGACATAAGGTTGTCCAAGTCTATATAACAGGTAACCTCACAACACAGAGGCCCCTGGAATAGGTTAGACTTTTCTATTCTAGCAAGCTTAAATTGCAGCAGGCAACTAGATGCTTACTACAGAGTGTTGCTTGCACAGAACAACTACACTACAGTTAGCATTTACTATGCTGCTTTTACTTTCTACCCTTCTACTTCACACTGACTTGAAGGCAAAACTGCAATGAGCTCCTGGCTGACTAGCTCCCCTCTTAAGTCTTGTCCTGCACAGGCAAATCCAACTCTTTCAAATACTTCTACTTGGGAAGAATACAGAATCACAAGGGAAGAGACTGCTCATATTGAAACTATGAGCACAGCTGCTTCATCCTGACCCACAAACACACTCCAAGTATGTTGGAGTCTTTTTACACTTATAATTAGATGCGAGCTATTTGTCTTCTACTTCCATTAACCTCACTTACACTGAAGAAGTTCCCTTTACTCCCACTAGATAAGGAAACACACTTACCAGGTGGGTTTTTGAGAATAAACGTGCAGAGCTTATGGTTTGTGTCAAGCATGCCTCGATAGCCACAGGCTTTGCAAGAGTTACCTATAGTTTGTTTCTTAGGATTGACATGCTGTAAAACAGAACAATCTCCAGTTAACATACCACTTACAGAACAATTAAACATTAAAGCCTAAACCCGATGTTTACATTATCACCCCACAGGCTTAAGCCAGAGGTCTAAATACTTTATATCGCTCCCAACACAGCAATTCTAGAAGTAGCAATTTAGCTTACAATTCTGAACTGTTACAAATATAAAGCTTTGCCCAAAGAGGGTGTGTACTGGATTTTCTCTTCATAGATATTCAAGTCAGCTATTAAATTCACACCACCTCCATAAACATCTAACAAAGTGTTTCCACAGCAGTACCCCTAATACAGACTGAGAGCACTCACCAGATCAGTTTCAGGATTCTCACACTCAGGACAGAGAACAAATTTTTTAATGAATCCATCCAACATGTCTTGCAGCTTATTCGCCTCATGAGATCCATTGACAATGTAACGGTCATTCTTAACATCAAACTGGGTCTGTGCTCCCAGCTCACAACCAAAAAATTTGGTAGGATCTATAAAGAAAGTATAATAATCACCACCGTTCTCATATCTTGTGATTTTTAAACAGCAATTAAATATGCCATTGCTTCTTTCTGTTCACTATTTCACCCTGAGATAATCACATTTCTTTCTTACAAATCTTGAAAAAAACCCAGTATTAATGCTTATTAGCTATGTAACACTACCACTTTGAACACAAAAGCATAAAAAGTGTTGTGTCACTCTATACTACTTACACGTTGGAGGCCGATTAAGCGCCTTTGCAACGTCAACCATGTTGACTATAACCGTCTTTATTCCATTTCCTTTGCCCTCCACCTAAAAGAAAAAAGTTTTAAGATCAAGCGACTGCAACAGCCAAACCCAGTGTGCATTTTCCCCATTTCACTACATCTAAGTTCTGCTTTGCAGTGTGTCTTCTAAGAAGAGCTAACATGCACTTAGACAGAAAGGAGCAAACATCCTCCTTGCCCTCTGACTGGCTAAACATTATCATTACCTCACACCTCTCTTCCTCCTCTATCAAGAGAATAAGTGGTGTGAAACACTACCTACTTACCGCTAATAGTCAGTAAGTTACCTTGGCAATCAGACGGGGCATTTTGTAGCGATAGAACTGATCTGAAACACTGCGGTTGACGTTGACAGACATTTTGCCTTATTAGTAGCTTTATCAATAAGATGAAGGGATCTTTGATTGCAGTTTTTTGGTATCTTCTGTCTGGAGAAGACGGGATGACATAAACGACTGCAAGAGTTCTCGGTCTCTGACATGAAAAAATTTTCGCCACTGAGGCTGTAAGGTTCTTGCTTGTATGCTATGTTTCCCCAATACAGGTACCAGTGGCTGCGCAACAGCTCTGCAAGTGTTAACAAACAGAAAAGAAAGGAAGTTTATCTTAACGTGCGCCAATCAGGTTTTGCTACAGAGCTTTATAAGTGACTACATTTAGGGCGAAAAGAAGAAAAAACCTCCAAGCATTCTTTATGTTATGGCTTTCTTCAACTTGTGGAACTGAAACCGACAGCCTTGAATTGTATACTGCCAAGGAACTTTTCCTCAACTACACCACAGAGCTTTCCACCCTCTTCTTTCTTACTACCCAAAGCACTGAAGAGCTTTAAGCTATTTTCTGTACAATTAACTCCTAAGGAGTGCTGCAATTAATAAGGAAGGGAAAGGAGCACTGCTCGACGTATTATGGAGACCAATGGCTCTTGCACCAAGAGGGTCATGTGATACATTTCAGGCTGCAGAAAGCAGGAGAAAGATCTGGAAAACAGTTTCAAATTCTACATCAAAGCATGAACCCATCACATAAACAGAAGGCTGTCAGAATGTTGAGAAATATCAGTAAGATGAAGCAGCAGCAATCTGAAGCCCAACATAATTTTTACATGGCTTACCAGTTGTTTTGGATCGGAGTGGAAAAGAGTTGAAAATTAGGTAATTCTCCCTCTCACTTATGGATTCTCATAGCAGCTTCTGTTGAGTTTTGACTTAACAATAAGCCTGATAAAGTCTGACATAAGTTGCTTCACTGTAGAAAGCCTAGCAATGCAGAGGTACAGAGCAGTGCAGCAGCTTTTCCAGTTGATTTTTTTCTTAGGGGAAGGGGGGAGGGGAAGGAAGGGGAAGGAGGATGAATCCTATTATTAAAGTTGCCTTAAGCAGTATTTACATATTTAAATTAACATGTGTCTCTATAATCAGATCTAAGAGTACTTAAGCCACAACTGGTTGACTACATAGGCAACCCTGACTACAGCACGGCTATTCTGACACGTCATCATGTTATCATTAATGACAGAAGCGTTGACACATTAAAATAGCCTTCCTAGTATTTATGCATAAGAGCACGTCTATTGGTTCCACATGGTCCGAGTCCCTCTGGTCAGGCTCACAATTTCTTCATGCAAAAAGCGAACAGATTTATATGTGCCTTGTGTTCTACATTAGCCCAGATGCAGTTTTGCCCTTCCTCAGCAAAAGGCGCACCACGGACTCCGTTTCAAGCTTGAGCCTTCCTTCCCCAAGATATCTAAAAAAAGCCACCATGTGACCTGGCCACGTGCCTGCAGAAGCACTGAGGAAGCAGGTATCTCGGTGACTGAGCATGAGCTCTCGGGCAGAACACGCCGCTTCCCCTTCTTCCAGATTACAGCTTTTGTCTGCTGTAGACTAAAGCTCCCTCTCCTGGTCCCTAGGACACCTCATCCCAAGCACACCCCACCCCCCCCCCGTATGCTATACACAGAGGAAAAAGCGGGAAGGCAGATAGACTCCCTGCTTCAAAGCACCGTTTCCCCGCCCCACTCAGCCTGTGATGAGTCATAAATGCAGCAATTAGGCACTGAGTCAGCCCTGGAAGACATGGCGGGGAATCACCTCCAGCCACGCGTGCGCTCTCCAACCGCGAAAGGGGGACGCTCCGCGGCTGCCCGCGCAGCGCCGCGGGCCTTGCGCGCCGCCGGCCCAAAGTTTGTGCAACCCCCGGCGAGGCTTTATTCTCCCCGCCCTCACCCTCTTTTTTTGAGCGGCCCAAATTTTCCGCTTCCCCCTTTGCTTTTTGTGCCTCCCCGAGCGCAGCGTCCCGCGGGGCCGGGTGCGCGCAGTTCCGCGCAAGGCGGGCGCAACGCTTTACCCCCCCCCCGAGAGGCGGGGGGGACTACAGGCCCATCAGCGCGATGTTTGCGCGCATCGCTGCGCGGGGCCTGCCCTGCGCCTGCGGTGGGCACCCGCACCCCACAAGGGGGTTTTTTTGGAGGGGGGGCAGCAAACCACAGCCAAGCCGAGCGGGTCGGACCAACTCCCCCGCGGCGGGCAGAGGGGCTAGCGTGGGGGGGGCCTGCCCCGCCGGCCCGGCCGTGCCTCCCGCAGCCACAGGTACTTTGGGGCTCAGAAGCGGCACTTTTCGGACACGCGCTGAGTATTGCCCCGCCCGGCGCTGTTGCGCGGAACGTCCCCGCTACCAGAGCCCCACTCCGAGCGTCCTGAACCCGCGTGGAAAACTGCAGACTATTTACCCCCTCCCCGACCTTGCTATGTCGCCCGGGATGCTAAAAATATAAAAAATTATATATATATATGTGTGCGTGTATATATATATATAAAAGCAAAGCCACGTTTCCCGAGGGCCCGGAGGAGGCGGCTGCCCCCGG
>JAVJGG010000040.1:11024841-11044373 GCA_035590195.1 Aviceda cuculoides | reverse complement strand
AAGGGGCCCGAGTCGCGCTCCCCGCCCTCGCTTTCCACAGGCGGGCGGCGCGGCGCGAGCCCGGGGGAGGCCGGCGGTGCCGCTCGCCCCGCCGCGCTCCCGCTCGCCGGGGCAGCCGGCCCACGCCCGGGGAGAGGCGTGTGGGGCCGCGCTTCTGGTGGAAGCGAAGCCTGCAATGCAGTAGGAATGCAAATCTGGGTGGGTTGAGACTTGTAACAGACCGGCAATGAGCGAATGCTTGACATCACAGCAGCTACATTACAAATAATTTAAAGCAATTAAGTTGCTGAATAAGTTGTGTTTTTCCTGTACAGCCTGCTTTCAGGGTGCAGGAAGGAGACTATTAAATAAAGTGTCACAAAGATGCAGCTTTGGGTAGCTCCGGGTGCTTGGGCTACCTTACAAAGAATGATAGGATCACCGTGTCCGTATACTCTATGTAAAATGTTGCCAGCTCTCCTTAGCTGAATTGGGACCCTGGATGAAATACATGTTTGCATTTACATTTGCTTAAAAAGCAGAAAACTTTGGTACTTTCTTCCCTGTGCTCTATTCTTTCCCATCTTCTTCCACCTTCACTTTTCCAGCATCACAGTGAATTACTATTTTGGACATTTTAGTATGTGAATAATGTTAAAGTGGCAAAAAACTTTTTTTCACTTTTATCAATTGAGTGATGAACCAACTCTCTCACCCCTATAAATACTCCCTAGCAGAACAATACTCCTCAGTTCCTGTCACTGTCTTACTGAATAATGTTGGAAAGCTCGATGGCTATGTGGGTGTATAGAGAAAAAGAGAGGAAATGAAGATAAAACTAGTAGTGACATTAAATAATGTCATATACTCTAAATCTCTTTCTGCCTGAAGTTAGTTTTGAAACATAGGTTTCTTGGCTGACTTTGATAACATGTTGATACAGAATCATCTATGTTGGAAAGGACCTTTAAGAGCATCAAGCCCAACCGTTAAAGGAAACACCACTCCTGTTGAACCTTCAAGTACATCTTGAACATAATTGGTGTGATATGCAAAAGAACCGCATTCAAATATGAAGGTGACTGATAAATGAGGTTTTCTTGGAAATCATAAAAACTGGGCTATCATTATGAACAGTTCCAGTGACACACAGTAATAAAAATCTTGTTCCCTCAGCTGGAGCAACCAGAGATTAATATGTACATCTCAGTGCTTTCTAACAAGATTCTCCTACATGATGGCTGCTGCCCTAGTTATACATCTCTTTTCAGCCTGTGGAATAGCAAGTCCTTGTAGCCAGGACGCAATCCTGTAAAACAACATGTGAGTCTGTCTTGAACTTCACTATCTGCATTTGAAAAAGTTAAAAATTCTTCAGGATATGTTAAATGTCTCCTTGATAAATACACAGCAACACTTTTTAAAACATGAGAAAGAGGGTTTGAGCAAAATAAGGAAGCATCTCCGAAATATGTGAGGCTTGGCAGTTACCATGAAGGGAAAAAAAATCATAAAAATGTGGGAGGCAAGAAAAACACAGCAGGAACTCCTTTGCTGTGAAAATATGCATCATGTATAACTTGCTAAGTGCCTCCTGTCTGTGGCTTTAGTTCCATGCTACAACACCTATGAGGTTAATAAATTACAAGTGTTGAAGCAGACTGCTGCCAACAGCACTTTATTGAGCAGCAAAAGGGAAACGAGACCCTGGATTTGGTGCTATTTGACATAATGAATAATGGCATAATGAATAACAGTTATGATTAGTAGCATAAAGAAGGATTTTTTTTATTTTACAGTATCTAAATTGACATCATTAAATTAAAGAGTTGTTACCTTTTAAGATAGTGTTCCTTCTGCAAAAAAAGCAGCTCCCATCCAGATGAAGTCATATGATAATCTCTTGGATTATACAAAACAGACTAAAATTGTGGATTATTGTCTTCCCAGTGCCTAGTTGTTGATTTTTTCTCACCAGAATAATTCATTAATATTGAATGTTGGATCCCAAATATTTTTTACTGAATCTTAATATTTATAGTTTGTTCATTTTAGTATTTTGTGGCTTGGACGAGACAGAAAAATACTTTCTCTCCTCCTACTTTAAAATGTCATATTTTCATGAATCCTGAAGTTCATAGTTCACATTGCTTGTGTAACCTTCAAAATACAGACCACTTGTGTGCTTTGCATTTCACTGGTAGAAACTAAGAAGGTTTTATATATACTTTTGTAGTTATGACATTTTAAATGGCATTAGTAAGTCAGTTTTGGAAGTAGTTTCATGTCTGAGAATAGGAAGTTTTCCACAGTGGACCTTAGGGTGCGTTTCCTTATCACAGGTATGCTTTATTGTCGTTCAGTTCAGCCTTGAACAATTCAAGCTTGTTCTATGTTGCCTTAGTCAGTTTTTATTAAAAATAACAAAGAGTCAATGCCTGTGATAATGCAGCAAAATCAAGATTCTATTGAAAATCTTAATATAGGTCTGTATTTAAAATGTAAATCTTCAAAAATGGGCATTGTAATCATGTGTGTTTATATTTTCTGATAGTCAACTTTGTGTCCTGTCTGCCGTTTATTCTTCAGCAAGTTTGTTGTCTATCAGTGATGTGGTTGGCTATAAACATAATCCTATTTCAATAGCCGCTTGGTAACCTTGGCCTTGAAGAATGTTTTTTCTGTGCTGCAAGCTGTACGTGTTATCTCCCAGTGGCTGGTTCAGAGCTGTTAATTTGTGCAGTATCAACTTAGCTGAGTAAGTGATTCCTTCTTGTGCCGTCTTCATGGCTTTGGCTGTAATTTCAGTAATTTTGGAAGATGGAAAGAGGGCCAAGATCATGTACAGTTACTCTGAACCGTGAATAGCAATAGCCTTTCTTCTTCCTATCTTAGCAATTTGTAGAGAAAGTTTAATTATTTACACACCAGGTTTCAACCTTTGGGGAAGCATGAGTCCAAAATCCATCGGGACTGATACTAGACACTGATCAGTAGCAAGGGCAGAGGTTAATTCTGGCTTTACTGTTCAGGAGCTCCACATTGATTGTTGACCAGCAGCTCCCTGTTCATCTTGAGATTCACTTTGTGATATGCCTTCCTTTCCGTGCTCTGTAACACTGTCATTCTTGTTAGTTATTTTTATTAGTTCAGGAATTAGAAAACAGAGAAAAAAAGGAGAGCAAGCATGTGATGTTAGATACACATACAGCCATTATTTATGGTAGTTATTTTTCTTGCTTCTATTACTATGCAAAAATGCTAAAATCTCCCAGCTAGTGTTTGGGTCCGAGTGCACTGAAAGGGCCCAGTGCTAGCTGACAGCATGAGGCAGGTTCTGCCCCAAATCTGTTGTTACCGTCTCAATAGACACAGTGCAGCTCCCTCCTGCTCTCCCTCTTTCTCTTCCAGTGTGTGTTTGCCTATGTAAGGGAGGCGCCTCTGCAAGCAGAAGAAAACAGCTTTCTCTGCAGAATATAAACCAGTGTTTGATAGCTGTAAATGCTAAGGGAAAAGGATGCTTTTTCTATGTCCCAGGATTTCCTATCAGGATGCAATGCGGAGGATGAATACAGGCTGGCTGGGTAGGGGAGCAGTGCTAAGCGGATGCTGGGGCCTGACTCTCCAGTTAGTGCTGCTCAGTATGAGACCCACACACTGGGTTGTCTGCTGAGATGGGTCACTGCCCGCCTGTACCAACACTGCATCCAACACCAAGTACATTCACCATGTTGCATTAAACAGAGTAGTGGGTGGCTTCCCAGAGCATCATCAGATCTAACGGGCCTGTTGTCAGTTTGGCTTCCATGAATAAGGCTAAGGTGGGCAGAGAGTATGCAGCTCCATCTGGATGTATGTTTGCTGTAACACCCTTTCCAAAATAATAGTAGTAATGTATCTTTTCTTAGACCAACTCGAACATCTGGAAGAACTAGCAAGCTTCATGAACAGCTGAGTAATACCCATCCCTGTGGGCTAAGAGAAGGGCTAAAGGCTGTCACTTGCATCGCTAAATTTTAAGCAGTACATATCTTCAGCAATGCATTAGAAAAGTGGGTGTTTGGGCTATCAGGCTGCAGGTACCCAGTGGCCATTTGAGTGGTCTCACTGTGTTTGCTAGGATAACATGGATTTTCATTGTGTAACATGTTGATTTGCTTTGCATATTTTTTTCTGTGTTGGTGATTTTTCAATAGTGTACCTTTACCTTTGTCATTGCACTTGGCTGGTTCTTTGTCTGTGGGAGGAGTCTGTTGGGAATTTTACAGACAGTAGTTGTTTGGATGAAAAGACAAAATAAAATGTCCTTTTGAGCAAATAAACCCAGGCTGTCTGTGTTTAAAGAGGCAAATAAACAAAGGCAAACTCACAGAAATGAATGAAGAGTGCAAATGGGGTGGAAGTTCAATCAGGAGGTGAATTCAGCACAGCACAGTTTGTAGGTCTGTGAAAGAGGGATGCCCTGGGCTTGGAGAGCTGTCTTTTCTCCGTGTGTCTCAGCAGTAGGTGGAAGTGTTCGTGGTAGGAATTGGAGAAGCCAGGTTTCCTCAGTTTGTCCAGGTAGCAGCTTTGGCCACAGGCCTAATTGGCAACCACTAGCATTATCCAGCAGTTGCATGCTCGTGGTTGGCAAATCTGCCTGCTACGTTTATATGGTTGCTGAAAGAAGTGGATGTGGAAGATAAGGAGTCCCTGGGGAATATAGCTTCCAGCTGAGAACATGCTGTCAAAGCTGCCTGCCTGTTCATTATGCCCATTAGCAATCGCTGCATTTACATTTCCCTGCTACTTATCATAGCCAGGCTTCAGACATCAAAATCTGTCTGCTTGTTTGTTAAGTTAAATCTCTCTTCCAGTATCGTTATAGTGATTTATGCTTTCATTTCCATTTCATTAAAGAAATTGCTCAGGTCCTCTGCAGCTGTTATGTGCTTTGCCAACACCTCCACATACATATCCTGTCTCATCCTTTTTCTTTGGCCTCTGGTGGTCTGGCAACCAGTGCTGCGATTATCAGTATTGATTTCCCAGCAGATGTTAACTCTAGTAAAAAAAGAGTAGTGAGTGCTTAGAGTTACCTACTGGCTTTCCACTTCTCTGAAGAGGAAGGTGTGGTACCCCCTGCTTTTGAGATCCTGTTTCCAGAACTTACTCCCAGTCTGGGGAGACCTTGGAGATCTTAAGTGCTCTCAAAGCCCTTCTCCCATGGGCAGAAATATGTGGCTGCGGAGCCGGTTTCTAGGGGTCTGCACTGCTAGTTACAGCATGTTTTGTTGTTATGTTCTGCTCATTTGAGCATGGAGGAGTTTCTTTGCTTTAAAATAACAAGGGCATTGCTGGGAGAGCTGGGGTTTGGAGGCAGTACTGAGGCCCAGCTAGGGATTATGTTTGTTGTTCTACTGGCAGGTCTAGTAGAGGAGAAGGTATCCCTGATGCTTGTGCTGAAAGCAAAGGAGAAGTGTGTTTTGAAGGCAAAGGAAAATCTTCATATTCTCCAGAACTAAACCTTTGAAGGTCCTGCTTGACTGGGAAGGCAGAGCCGTGCATTTGGAAACAGAGAGAGAGACACACAGCAGAAAAAGTTTTGTCTCCAAAGTCTGATTTTATATCCCTTAGAGTTGCCTCTCTTGCAACATTGAAGTTATTTTGCAGGGCACCACAGGTTTTATAGTGGATAATGTTGAACTTGTAGGTTGTAATTTAGAATTTGCTGCTTTCTTGGTATGTTTTGCCTTCAGCTTGAGTATAGCTGGTGTGGGCTTCTTAATAAAAATACAGGGATTACCTTTTGTAATGAAGCAAGTAATACATCACTGTGACACAGTGCCAAAGTCTTTGAATGCTCTGGTGTTTGCAGCTCAAATATATTACTAAAGTAAATTATTTGCCAAACTGAAAAAAAAAAAAAGGGGTGGTACTTAAAATAAGAAAATAGAGGCAGAAACTTTGTTTTGTGGTTTGCACATGCCAAGTGTTATGTATGCTAAGGATATTACATAGACTAGTAGCAATATTAAAATAGCTGATAACACACATGGTTTCCAAGAGTGGTGTAATGAATTAAGTTTGGTTTTGGCCTATGGGGATTCTGTGGTGGCTAATAAAAGCTGACTTGAAGCACTAATAATGTTTCACTCTACCCATCTGCCCATGCCTCATGTACCTGAATGTCAGTGTATTTGGAATTATCCCCTGGGTTCAGGAACGGGTAGATTTTATTGACCTAATGTAGGTTTTTCTTTTTGAGAACAACCCAGGAGACACACTGATGGCAGAACTTTCTTCCAAGGGTATTACCACCTTGAACTGTTTTAAAAATCAGTTTTTGAAAGGCCTTAAGACACACAGTTGGGTCAATGAATGCTCAAATGCGTAATGGAGGCTGAATTTTGCCTTGAAGCTGAAGGATGTTGTTTTAAGACACTTTAAGAAACAAATCTTGTCCGCACTGATTGTTTTTGAGCTTTTTACCTGAAATAGTTTTAGGAAACATGCTTCAAAAGTATTTCTTGAAACAGGTATTTTCATAGAGTTGAAAGGATCTAAAATAAATGCAAATAACATGATTTGGGGCTAGTATCTCTGTCCACACTCATCTGGGAAGCTATCGTATCAACAACTGTGTTAGACTAGATGGTAATTGTGAACATTTTGGTGTTGTAACTCTCTTGGGATGATTTTAGAATTCCAAAGTGATCATGTGCATGTAAGAGAGATCCCTGGTGTAAAACATTATTCAGCCCTTGGGAGTCTAATTTATCCTTCTTTCATTAGTGTCCTTAACATGTCAGTTAAGTGGTTTTTGCACTGGTAGTTTTAAGCACAGTAGCATTTTTGCTTCAGTGCCTGATGTTGTCATGGGGCATCTGAATAGGCTGTAACTTGCGGTTGTGCAGTTCTCCATGGGTTTTGTATCTGGTATGTCTTTCCTGCACTAAAGAACACAAAGTAGGACTTCTTAAAGTTGCTTACAACCACTCCACCCTCTAAAAGAAGAGATACTCAAGAAGAATACACTGGCTGATTTCAGTGTTATTTTGCTGCACCTCTCCCACAGTTTATTTTTAATCATTCTCATGAATGATTTACTATTCCCTTTCTATCATGTTACTTTTTCGTTGTTGTCTCCAGCAGGCAAAAAGCCTTTCAAAGGGTTCTTTAGGGTTTAATGTATTGTTTGTCCTAGATATTGGGCATGACTTATTCAGAAATGTGTAATAAATACACAGCTCCTCTTGTTTCTGATTGTTTGCACAGCCAACAGATTAATGGATGACTAGGTGATGGATGAATTCTCCATTCTAGATGAAGTTAGACAGGGTGTGTGGGTGCAGGTGGGATCTCCAAGGTCATATGTAAATGCTTGTGAGCTCATTCATGTCCATGGTGATGCACCATTTTATAGCAGTGGATAATGTGCCAGTTTAACTCAGAGACTTTACCTCTGGGACGTCTTTCCTGGTAGTGGCTTTGTGTGGTTATCACTGACTATGCCATACAGATACAATACTTCTGTCTTCAAAGACAGAATATACGTATGCTTATAAATAGTTATTTTTAGTTTGTAGATATCCAGTTCTTTTGATTAGTAGCCCCTACTGTGGCTAAAGAAGGCCTTTATATTCCCTGTTTGCTTTTTTCCCTGGTGCACTGAGACAAGGAGTGCTGCAACAAGGGGTTTTGATAGTTCAGTCTATCTGCTGCTAGGGTAAGTCTCTGTGTGAGTCTGTGCACTCTGGAGGATGTTTACTAGTATGTGTTTGATAAAACTTCTTTTCACTTCATAGATAATGAATTATGAATCTCAGTACCACTGCTGCTCCCATGGAGACCTGCAGTGAACAACTGAGTCATACAGAAGCAGCTTGAAATGTCTCCCCTTGCAGATGTAAGGGAGTCCCATCGCTTTCTCGGCAGAGAGTCCTGAGCTACTGCATTCTGCACCCTGCAAAATGTTCAGGTGGGCAGGAGGGTGCATGACTTGGCTGCTGCACCTTGTCTGGCAGTGTGCTAATTCTGGTGCACAGGGAGGCATATGCTGTGGTGTGAGCAGGCAGATTGCTCACAGCTTACTCAGTTCCTGGAGCAGCAGGGAAACGGGCAAAGTAGTGGTGGGCTGCCAAGTCACAGCCTGCTAGCTAGGTTGCTTGAGAGTCAGCACAAACCTCCTTATCCCCTGCTAGGAAGTAAACTGCTCAGTAACGTCTTCTCTTACCCTACCAAAGGTCTTAAAGAGGCAGTTCTGTAGCTTACTTCAGGTTGTGGCAGATTTGCCTAATTTTTGCCTGTGTACTTGCTGTGCTCCAGAACTGCAAACAGTGTTCTGTTTGCCATAGTGATTCCAACCTACATATTTCTGCTGAGACATCTTTGGAAGATGTTATCTGTGTTGGGGAGGTCCGTCTCCCTACATCCGTGGACTCTGCACAGGGCTATTGCACAAGAGGCTGTGCAATATATTCTTCCAAAAAATCTGCGAATGAGAACAAGTCAATCAAAGGAGAGTTATTAGTCATGTGTTTGCCATAGCAGTATCTTTCATGGACTGCTGCCTAATGGCTGCTTCTCAATAAATAAATAAATAAATAAGATAAAATGAAGTCACATTCTTAAGCCTTTACTCAGGACCAGCTAAGCTTCAGCCATTCTCTCTGACCACTTTTGAAACCTTGGCATGCATCACTTGCGTGGGAGAGCTGTGCCGGAGCTGTGAAAAGCCCTGTATGTTTTAACTCTTGTCCTGTGTCTTATATCTTCCCGATTTCCCACTTATACTAACTGTGTTTAAAGCTTTTTAGAGGGTCTGTCATTGTGCACAGTCCATGCTAACGCATTAAGGACAGACAGGATTCTGTTCTCAAATCCTGCTTTGAAAATCTCTTCATAATATGTCCCTGGAAGAAACTCTTGGTGCGTTTATTTTGATTTGTCCTTTGGCTGTGGCTGGACGTCTGGTCATGGGCCAGAATGAAACTGGCTGAGTACCAACACAGAGCAATTTGCAGCTCCATGTAAGTGACTTCAGTTCATTTTGGCCATATCTCTGCAGCATTTCCCAGAGCCAGTCATCTGTGCTTCAGCTGATTGGGGTGCAAACTGAACTCTGGCTTGCCTGGCTGAGCCTGCCAAGAAAAGCATTAGCTAAGCAGAAACAGCTTGTAGCTGAGGGCAAAGGTGAGCATGCATTAAGTATCCACATCTTGATACAGAAAGGATGCAGCTACAATCAAAACAGGGGAAAGGGGACTGGGCAGACAGACAGCTGCCTGAGGTGACCCAGGAGTGCATGCCACACTGCTTGCTGAGAAAGGCCTCTTTGTCTCCATGCATTATGCCTGCCTGTTTTGACTGAGATGCAAAACAAATGCAAGAAACCGACCTATATGGCCTTGATGATATTTTTCTGCTTCTTGGCACTACTTAGTTGTGCTCAGAAAGGCCTTGAATGTGTTGGACCATTGTGCATATCTCAGCACCAGCCAAGCAGAGATATCTGTGCAGCTGACTTTGCAGTTCCCCTCTTCCTAACGTGCAGGCTAGGGGATAGGGTGTCTAAATGCTGGGGCACCGTTCTGACATGAGAATTCACTGCTGAATCACAGCTGGGAGACAGGAGAAAGAGACTGAAGTTCTTCCTCTGTGTCTAGGAAGGAGCGGGGAGCAGAGATGGGGAGAAGACCTTTCACCATCACCTCCCCCTTCAGCACTGGCTGGTGGGTTTGCCTGATCCCATGTCATACAGCATGACATTGCTCCCCTGTTCCCGTTTAGATTAGAGCTTGACCAGTGTGACCTGCATTTCCAGATCTTATTCTGAACATAGCTAATGCAAGCCTTGCTCTGGCAGAAGCCCTGCTGTGCCCCTGAGTATCCCTGAAAGAGACAGGACAGCATTTCTTATCAGTTTTATGAGGAATGGGCTTATCAGGGTTCTTGGACTTCACCTGGATATGCACAATTCCTTCTTGTTCTGACAAGACTTTACCACTTTGATAAATTCTGTCTATAACATCACTCCCACCATAGGCTATAGATAACATGATAAAATGGACTTGACTTCCAGTTACAACCAGTTTTGTTTTCAGACTATCTTTCGTATCTATTTCTGCACTGGAAAAATGGTTGGACTGTGGGCCTTGAAGACATAAGGCTGAACATGAGAAATACCAGTTCTGTGTTTACCTGAACTTTGGCAGCATTCAAAAGATTGGATTTACAACTTGAACTCTGTATCTACCAAATGCCTGTTTGGCAAAATAGTTTTCTTGAATGGCATGCCCTGATTCTGGATTCAGCTCGGTGCTGTTTGGTAGGGCTGTTTTGTGGGAAGAGGTAGCTTCCTCCTCCTGCAGCGGGATTGGGTCCAGCCAGGAGACACTTTGGGTGTTGGTATGAGGTAGTACAGTCCTTTAGCAGTCTTGGCTGCTGTTAGCAAGAGGTAATTCTAGCAACAGAGAATAATGCCTGGAATGTAATGCTTATTTCTTTTAGTTGCCCCTTGATTTGGTGTTCAGCAGGGTCAACCTCTGAAGCCATTGGCATGACAGTGGCTTTGGTCACTTTTGGGAATTTGGGACTATGTGGGCTTAAAACTGTTCCCTTTGCATGGGAGGGCTGTGATAAGCCCCATGTCTGAGCTCCAATTCTGTGTCTTACTCGAATCTTTCCCATTTCCCATTAACTGTGTAGCTTTAAAAGTTAAACAGCAAGCCTCTTCTCTTCAGACCCTCTTCTTTCTTTGTTGCTCTCATGTTCGTTCTCATTCCAGCTCCCTAAGGGGAAAACCAAATGCCTTTTGCAGTTCACTGCTGTGTATTATGTTTATTGCCTCAGTCTTTCTCTCTCACAGAGCATGAACCCAGCTGACCAATTCCTTATCACTTTGACAGGCTGTGACTGTTGTCCTGGTGACCAGCATAGTTGCACTATCATCATGTACAGAAGGTAACAAAAGAGATGCCTTGACCTGGGGGTGTAGCTGTGCCTGTGCATGATATGCCAGTAAGTCACTGGGATACATGAAGATAAGGTCCAAGTCTTGGTCTATGTATGTGAAAGATGAAGCAAAACCAAAATGGAGAAGCATGCAAAGTTAATAGCTATAAAAGAAGAAATGAGAATGTGTGTAGGAGTTGCAAATGCTCAACTCTTCTCAGCATCTCATCTGTGTGCCCATAATTTAGTGCATTTGTATTTGAGAGAAGCTTGCCCACCAGCCTGCTGCCTGTTTGCCTTTCTGTCTTTTTTCTACACTCTCCATTTCTTCCATTTCTTACTTAGGTTTATGGACATGAGAAAGAGTAATGTTAGTAACACTTCTGAGTCACGTTTTCCATCCAGACACACCATGCTTAACCCATTCATACACACACCCCTGTACAACATCAACTCCAATTCACTAATTACTCATGTGAATTATCAGACCGATTTTTTAGTGCCCTGTCACAGATTGTCTCCTAGGTGCTAGCAGAAAGCCCTGCTTTGAACAGCATACGCTCCAAGTGGAAGACAAGGAACAACAGATGGAAAGAGATGGGAAAGGGGAGTGCAAAGAAACAGTGAGATATCATTACTCAGCACATAGGCAATGGTGTTAGCACACCAGCTGCCTAACACTTGGGACAGCTTTTGCAGGCTACGCAGCATGTTCTTGTTTTAGTGTTGGCTGGTTCACTTAGATATTGTCAGTTTTCAGCCATCGAAGACAATATGGGATGGGGTAACCTAGAAAAAACCAGGTCCTGGCTGGTACAGGCTATATGTTAGTTAGGGGATAAGAACATCTTCAGGTCTTCTACTTGTGAAAGGCTGGTAACAAACCTGCTGATTTCTGTGCTGAGCAGGGACACCTTTAACCTGATGGGGTCCAAGTGGGGCACGGCCCAGAGGCTTGCGTGCCCCGTGTTACGTGTGTGGTGGCATGGTAGTGTAGCCATGGTTGCTATGGGGAGGAAGTGTCTGGTTAATCCCCAACCCAGCTAATCTTCCATGGCTAATTGAGAGTTTAATATGGTTGGTTTACTGTAAAACCTGGCCTTTCTGAACACTTGTTCCCAGGCGTGGCTCCACAGGCAACAACAGTCCTGCACTAGACCCAAAATTGTGGGAAGGTATTTCTGAGCTGCTGCCTGTCTTGTTTTGCTTATATATCTATGCACTTAGCATTGCCCTTGCCTGTGTTTGCTTATCTGCGACCTCCAGAGGCCTTGCAGCAGATAGGATGCTCCGCTAGACCTGCCCACCCTCTGCTCACATCTGTGTTTCTCCAAACAGCCTGCGTGGGGGGGGATTTCTGTGGGCAGCATTGGGAGGGGGCCCTGATGCAGCAGATCGGTCTCCCAGGAAGGTCTCTAAGGCGATGCTTCAGGGCAGGCTGTGTTTCAGTGGTGGTGACAGGGAGAAGGGATATGCTTGTGAACAATATGAGTCAGCTCCCATGCCAGGGCTCCTGGTGGGAGATGCCACATCTCCTGGCTGCAGGATCAGAGCCCTGCTGACTAATGAGGAGAGGTTTAAGGATGTTATGGGATGGAGCTTCTGTCATGTAAAATTCATGGTGCTAGCAGGCCACCTTAAATAAAACATTTCCCTCCCTGAAACAGACACAAAGTTTTCATTTCATGCTTGTAAAAAAACACAAAGAAAGGATGTTTAAAGAATGAGGGAATTCAGGACTGTTTTGAGTGTGCCAGTCTGATGTGACCCTGAATCTGCTCTCACAGCAGCTTTGCACTGGAATGACGCATGCATGTTGCCCGTGAGGAAACATAGCAGTGAGGGGAACATCCCTTCAGTTAGAGGAGAGGACTGATGCTTTCTGAGTAGCAGAAAGAGAGGAGTTGCATTTCTCACCTCTGCAATAGCTTCAGTTCTGGGGTGGCTCCATGAGCTTCAGTGACACAGTGAATGCATGGTGCTGGTGGGCAACAGAGCAGACCTGCACCAGCTCTCTTGTTACGGGACAGCTGATAACCTGGCTCCCATTACAATTCTGCTTCTGCTTTTGTTCACCTGGCCACCTGTACCTATTGTCCTGCACTCATTAGTACTTCTTCTGTTACTGAGATCAGACTGTTTTCCTTGGGCTGTTCATAACTGTCCTAGGTGGTGTGTATACTGAAATTTCTAACAGACTTGTGAAAGTCCTGTGTACCTTGGGCTAGTAAGGCACGATTATGTGGCTCTTCCTTTGTAACATGAGTTCTTCCTCTTATGGGAAGCCTGATAAATGAAGAAAAAGCTATTGTTTGTTGTTGTTACAAAAGGCTCTTGAGATAAATGGGAATCTGGCACCAACAACTAACTGCATAATTTCGGGGGGGTAACTGAAATGGCTGGAAAGCAGTTTCTGCTACTAACGAGTGCAGTGAATAATTACTGCCTTCAGTTCTTTTTCAATGCAGTATTAGTTTGCTGGTTTTAACAATAAGATGGAGAACGCATGTGTCAGTGACTGATAAAGTTGTTTTATTTTTGTATGAATTGATCTCAGAAAAGTATAGTTGCAGAAAATTCAGTGCAATATCACATGTGATGTGTTGCAGGTGATAGGTAGCAGAAGTGACCCATGTGCGAGTCTTATGTGAGGGATGGAAAAAAAATGGAAAGGTTGGGGTATAAGAAGCCATATCCATGATGTTTATCCCAAACCACTGGTTTTCCTGGAAGCAATGTTAGAATCATGTGGCATAGCAGCATTAGATGATGACACAGTGATGCATGACTAAGCCTCCAGCCAGCTTCTATCACCCAGGCCATTCTAACAAGTTTGCAGGATATGTCCCATTTTCTTAAAACACCCCTGAGCATCCTTGCATATAATTCTCACTCACCACCCCTGAAACACAGAGCTGTGCCACATGTAAGAGGGCCTAGCCTTTCCCCATTCCTTTGTGCTGTTTCTATTTGCAGGAAAATCTACAGCTGCCTGCCCTGCGTGGAGGACGTAGTTTGTGTAGCTTTATCTCTGGTGCATACCTAATGCTCAGTGGCAGCATGGTCTTTGCTGGTGAAATGTTATTTGTAGTTTGGAAGCTGAGTTGGATCTTTTCCAGTTGTCTTTGTCTCTGCCTGTATTGTTTCTTTTGAAGTTCTCGTTTCTTTTTGGGGGGAGTCACCTAGATGGTACCAGCAGTTAGCTCAGTGAGGCAGGCTGCCTGGGATGGGAGCTTCAGGGCTTGAGATCAATTGCGAATAACAGTTGAAAACAGATTTTCCAAATCTGAGTGTGTGCAGCATGTTGGTGGATTGCCAAAGAGGCAATTGGGACCCCAAAAGGGCCCCAGTTCCTGGGGCAGCAGTTCCTGGGGCAGAAGCAGAAAAGGTGTCAGCAACCACCAGGCCATCCCAGCCAGCTCAAGCCCTTCCCTTTCCCCCGTGGCAGGAGCAGCCTGTCCCCGTGCTTTCATCCTCTCAGCAGCAAAATCTGATGTTACTCGCATGGTTTTGAAGCCAGGAGCCAGCAATGTCTCCCAGCCGTGCAGAAGCCCTGGGCTAGTGGTGGTGACCTCGGGAGGTGGGGAAGTGGGATTTCCATGTGGGGCTCCCCTCCTGCTGAGATGCAGCAACTTTTGCTGGGGCCGTTGCCAGATACGCAGCCCATAAAGGCACATGACTCATCAGCCATGCAGCTGACCCTATGCCATTGCAGATCATACACATCTGAATTTTTTCACGTGAATGGAAAGTCAGAACACCTGTGGGCCTGGCAACTAGTTTCTGGCACTTTTTGTGGTGGTTAATTTCTGGAAATTTAGGCTGTGGTTCATCTGCTCTGAAATACATACATTGACGTCTGAGCTACTCATTCTGAATTCCTTCTATTGTTGATGGAGAGAATTAGGCAGTGCTGGTATGCTGCTTGACTGGCGTATTTTAGATGTCTGCATTTGCTTGAGAGGAAGGGCACTGCCTATACCTGTGCCTTTTTTTCTGGTTATAAAAGCAGTCTGGATTATCAGCAGAGATGTAGACTTCTCACACTGGCCGTGCAAGGTTAGTAAAAGGATTCACATCCCCAGAACTTGAACTGCCTGTTAACTCACACACTGGGCAAAGAATCTGGATTCCCCAGGCAGGCCAGATGAAAACCAGGCAGGTAGAGACCTCGACACAGAGGGTCCCTGCTAGGTCCCGGCCATAGGGGCCCTCTCCCCCTCAGGGGGCATCCACCCTGGCTTGGTTGTCCAATGGATATCCATCAGGGTTGTAACCACTAACCTGCTGAATGAAAAGCTGATACAGGATTTAATTGCCTCGAGTCATTTTGCTTTTGCCAAGGAGGCAGGAAGAGGTCTCAGGAAATAAACTTGAATCTCTGGACAAGTTTTCTGTTGCTGAACTTGGCTCTCCTGCTGACTTTTGTCTAGCTGCTGAGATCTTGTTTTTACCCTTTCAAGACCGGCGAAGATCTAAGTAAGTGCAGTGTTTTGTATCATCCTTCAAACTCTGCCTGATTCCCCACATCCCATAACCCCCTGGCATCTTTTCTGCTCCATATCCTTGTCCCTTGTTACCTGCATCACTGCCTTGCCTTTTCATAGCCTCTCTGTGCTCTTGTCTGGTTTGATTTGCTTACTGCTGCATGTGCTTTTTTTCATTGACTGCCAAGGCATGCAACCTGCAAGGTCTCTTGATTGAGTCTGACTTTGCATTTTAAAAAGAGGCCTGAGATCTCAGTAACCCACCCAAAGAACTAAAAAAACAAACCACCGCGAACAAGACAGACAGGAAAATATACAGTGGATCTTTCTGTGCTCTCATAAATAAAAGTCAGACAATCACATGGTTTTCTAAAAATAACAGCCATAGTGAGCATTTCAGTAGGAATAATACTGACCTAGTTTGCATGTTGCCCACATGCAAAAATAAGTTGGTGAGGAAAACCCAACTGCCTGATGCGGTATATGCATTTGCTGAACCAGATCTGAATTGAGAGGTGGTTAATTAGATCTTACGTTCTCCTCTCGGCGGGTCCTCTGGAGGTTTCAGGGAAGAGGGGAAGGGGCGATGCTCACTGGCAGCATGGCCCATAGCAGTTGCTTGCCTTCTGCGTGGGCTGGATGTGTGGGTTGCACCTGTGTGATGCAGTCAGTGAGGGTCCTCATGAGCAGAAGTCCTCTTCTGTAGACTCAGTCCAGGATGTTCATGTCTGGAGAAAGGGCAAAATATCTCTGTGATCAGAGGACCTGAACGTATATATGTGAATTTGGCTTTCTGTCTCTGTCTGTAAGGCAGATCAAAACATTTTGGTATTGACGGAAACCTCCCTTGACTGCCCAGCTCCTGCCCGCCCCTGGTACTCGGTCCGTGCTCCTGTCCTTGTCCCTGCAGCCAGCACTGCAGCATAGCCCTGGGGTGGGAGCTGTAACTTGCAGGACATGAAAGTGTCTTGCACTAGCCCCTGCCTGCCAGCTCCTTCTCATCCCGCCAGAGGGGATGCTGCTCAGGTGCTGGCCTGGACCTGGAGCTGGTCCCTGTGGGCAGCTTGGCATCAGTGACAGCAGTGACAGCAGCCATCAAGGGCTGGCATCAAGCTGGTATCCCTCACAGCGATGGACACCCTCAGGGTCCCCTGATCACTGGTCTGGTGAGTATTATTGGTTAATATGAAAGGTTGCTGGGCCTGTATTATAGAGGGGCCCACTAGGATCTCGGGAAGATGAGGAATGTGGTTTTAGACAAAATTGATCAGTAGCAGAGGCAGGAAGAAAAGGACTTGGAGGCCTTTACTCCAGGGCAGACCAAACTTTCTGTCCCTCTGAGCCACATACCACCATCATTACGTTATTGAGTGCCACAGGATGTGCTTCCCGTCTCTTGGAGAACTGGCAGATGGAGACATGTCCTGTGTGGTTCACCAGTAGGACATGGCATTGCCTCGTCAAGGCCTCCCTAGCTTCCCAAGGGTGATGGATGTGCACTGTGTCTGCAGCTGGATCCCATCGCGACCTGGCGGTGTAGGGCTCAGCAGACCTCGCTGGCTCGTTTCCTCTTGGCATAATGTGAGCCAGCAGTCCTTGATCCAGCACAGCCTTGCTGCCGGCAGCCCAGGGCCAGGAGCTGCCTCCGAGCTGCCGGAAAGCCGCGGGTGGCTCCGGAGCAGCAACCTGGCCACCCTGTTGTGCGGTCGTGTCCTCCACGGCTTTGGCACATCTCAGCCTCTCCATGGAGCCGTGGCTGCCTGGCATGCTGCGTGTGCTGAAATGAGGGCTGCAGTCCTTTCCAGACTCTGAAATGAGAGGAGGAGCGTGTCGGAGAGTGCTTTGTGCGGATATGGATAAAGCTCTTTTATGGCTAACGGATGCCATCACTTTCCCTTAAGATGCTATCCTCTTTCTTTTTCCCCCCTCTCTCATGATAAGCGATATATGAATTTCTGACTCTGAATGGCCTCAATGCTGAGAAATGCTCTCATTCAGGCAGAGAATCTAGGTCAGCTGTTTGTAAGAATAGATCAAGCCTTCACTGAACACAGTGGACAGGCCTTCAGGAGGACAGGTTTTTTTCCTGGCTTGTTTTGTTCATAATGAGCTCCAAAAGTTGACAGGCATTTTGTGGATGGCAGCTATAGCTTGCTGCCAGCAGGCTAGATGCAAGCATTACTGATTCAGTGCATCACAGGGGAAAATCAATAATATGAAATATTAATTGTGATTTTAAAATTTTTTTTAAACCTAAGATGGGGCACTCAGTAATGAAGATCTATACCTATGTTCAAGAGGATCTGATTTGTGAGGTGATACATTATGAAGATGGGGCTTACATTTTTTCTCTGATTCCACACCTATAAATAACTGCTCTTATATATGGCATCTAATTATTTAATTGTATATGCAGATTAGATAGTCATTTACATGCTGTCATCAATGACAGCAACTAATAGCACTGGCAGTTATTTCCAGGCACATATGGTAATGCCAAAGGTTTTAAATATCAGTCAGTACCTGCCATACATATCAATATCTCTCCCCATCTCTTCCCTTCAAAAAATGTTAGAATAAATTAATATCATAAAGTACATCTGCTGCTTCTTGGAACTAGTTGTACCATGGCATATCTGTTGTGTTATATATTTTATGTAAGGCTACAGTCCAGCTTGTAGTTCCTGATTTATCTGTGTGTGATGGCCCCCTGAGACTGGGAAGCAAGAGGAAAGAAAATGTTACTACACTTTTTCTCCGTTGTATTTACACATGCGAAGGGTGAGGGAAGGCAATTGAAGATATGAAAGACTCAGGTCCCATTTATACAAAGTGGGATCCATAGCCATTTTGATCCAGAAGATATTTTACAGCTCTTTGGCTTTCCCTTTGTGTAGACCTAAATGGTTACCCAGGGTAAGGTTAGTAGGAATCAGGGCTAGGGAGTGCCCAGTTCATCCTCTTATCCTCATCAACAAAATCAGTGCAGTCTTCTTTTTCCTGATGTAAAACAGGTTTAGAGCATGAAAGCTTATATTTTACTGCCATTTTACCCATTTTGCCCACCTAAGGTATATTTAACTGTGAAGAGTGTGGTAACAGCCAAAGAGACCTCAGTGAACATGTAACCATTATTGGGCTTGGAAGCTGCCCATTAAAAGCTTGTGCAGAAAATACCATTAAAACCCCATTCATTCAAACAAACAAGCTCCAAGGCAGCTGCCTTAAAATCCAATGATTCTGTGCTGTGTCAAGATCAGCTATATTAAATTGGTTTGCAGTTTGTGCAATTTTCAGATGTTATTGACTCCAAGACATTTGTTGTCATGTAGCCATGGAGTTACAAATACCACACCACTATTTCCTGCTCACTAAACAGATATGTACAGCTAAGAGGCTGAATATTCTCTTTGAAACTAAAGGAAGTAGTCACTTACTTAAATCATTTGTTGGAATGTGGTCTTAATGCTCTTCTATTAATTGAGTTCCAAGGGTCTCGGCTCTTGACAGCCAGTAAATAACATGCACGGGAGTTCTAAGGTCATAACAGTACAGATAACATGCTTGTTCAGGATGGGAAAAAATAGTGGTTCCTTTTCTAATTTGCTTGATAATTTAGAAACATCTTATAAATTACCTAATTTTGGTTCCTTGAGGACCAAATCTTTCTCCTTTGCAGGGAAGAACTTGCTGTGAGTGATGAACACCAGCAGAGTGGTTGCGATGAAGGCGGCAGAGGAACACCGCCAATGTGCTGGCAGCCAGTGCTGTGCAGCTCTTGGGAGATGGGCTGGTGTCTCTGAATCTTTATATAGTGCTCCCTCCACTTTGCTGAGAAGTGGGAAGCAACGGAAACATGAGATAATCGTGATACCAGCAGCAGATGAATGCATTACAAATACTCTTCCCTTTCCTTTACCTTGCCTGTATCTGATGCCTCCCCCCTCAAGTTTTGCCCACCTCTTGCTTTGTCGGTATTTCTTCCGTTCCTGTGAAACAAGAATGGGTCAGAAAATCATAGAATCACAGAATGGTTTGGGTTGGAAGAGACCTCAAAGATCATCTAGTTCCAACCCCCCTGCCATGGGCAGGGACACCTTCCACTAGACCAGGTTGCTCAAAGCCCCATCC
>JAVJGG010000040.1:10979396-11024741 GCA_035590195.1 Aviceda cuculoides | reverse complement strand
CATGTGATGTCATGTTTATTATATAAACTGGGGGGAGTGGGGGTGGGGGGATTGCAGCTCAGGAACTAACTGGGCATTGATAGGCGAGTGGTGAGCAATTGCATTATGCATCACTTGCATATTCCAATCCTTTTATTATTATCATTATAATTTTATTATTGTTATTATTACCATTATTAGTTTTTTCCTTTCTGTTCTATTAAACTGTTCTTATCTCAACCCACAAGTTTTACTTTTTTTCTGATTTGCTCCCCCATCCCACTGGGGGAGGGGGTGAAGTGAGTGAGTGGCTGCATGGTGCTTAGTTGCTGGCTCAGGTTAAACCATGACAAGGCATAAATCACTACCCTACTGAACCCTAAAATAGAAAGCAATATCCAGTCAAGGTTATCCTATTTTCCTATAAGTCTATTATTTCTGACAAGTTTGACGCATGGATGAAAGTCAGCAAGCCCCCTGAAGCCTTTCTGAGCCTTCCAAGACCGTTGCCTGCATATGCTAAAAAGGGAAACCCAAATATTTTGTCTTAGCAACCTGCTGCCATATGCCTGAGTAGGGGCTGCTCAGCAAAATCTTTGCTCCTGACACCTCTGAAAGGACATTGGGATAGATTGATCCCTTCATCTTTTGTCTTGAGAGTAGAAAGAAGCTAAAGGCATAATGAAATATTCTCCTACACACACAAGATGTACATACAATAATACTTACTATGCTGCGATACCTGCTTTGAAATTTGTTTCTATTATTGAAAAGAAAGATACAAATGATTTAGCTATAAAGGTTTGTAACCAAGATTAATCGAGCATCAGCTGAATAAAGCTGAAAGGACTGTGTAAATCATGTGAAAGCAGGACGATAAATACAGGTTGCCAGAGAGATTACTCCTAAAAGCATTTCCTCTGACTGAAATAAGAGAGCCCTGCAATGCTCTCAGGCAGCAGCCTGGAAACATGTGGCTGGGGAACATTTCTGCAGGCTGCAAACAGAGTAAGTTTTCAGGCAGTGCCGAGAGAAATGGATGAAGCGACCCTCAGCCCAAGGAGAGACCCTGCATCTGGGTGATGCGGATCCCCTTGAGCTACTTTTGTGACTGGGAGCTCTGTGAAAGCTGTGTCCCGCCATAAGGAATTGTTCGCACGTATCTCCCAGCCACACTGGAAGGCACATGGACATATGTAAGATGTCAGGAGTGCTTTTTCATATCTGTCTTTCATTATGAGCATCGAGGAAAGAAAATCAGTATTTTTGTAAATAAAAGGATGCCATCAGGCATCTCTCAACAAAGCAATTTACAGATGACTTAGCTTGTGCTGGCTATTTCTTTTCTCCGTTCTCCTCACTCTGATATGAAACTTGGCAGCTACATGGGTGACCCTGATATAGTGCACAAATGAGCCTTGGCTTGAACTTTGAATTACCATTTAAATCCCTGCTGGCACTATGCATGGGATTTGACCAAAGGTATTAGCAAGTTGTTAGTGAAAATAGCAGTCTCCAGTGGGTGTTTGTTTTAATAAAACTGCAGTACAGTTTGTTACAGTTGCTGGTTTCTGGTCAGAAAAGGCCCACTCAAGATCAGAAAATCAATGCTGTACTGTGACAGGTCAAGGACCACCATGTGCTGCTAGACCTCACAAAAGGGAATTAATGCCTGATGCTAATACATCCACTTGTCTCCCCATGTTTGTGACCTCCAGAGTCCCCTGCAGTTATTAAGATACAGTGCAATTTTTTTAAGTGTATACTTTAAATTCAAGTGGGTATTATGGCCTTCCTGTGAAACGGATGGATTCCACATGCACGCTTGTCTGTGGAAACATCTGAAGTGTAAAAGGCTCCATGAAATAAACCTCATTATACATCTGTCTGGTTGAATTTATTCAGGCCTTTAGAGAGCAAGAGATCCTATGCCCCATTTTTCTGAGTTAGAGGAAAAAAGGACATGACCAAAAAGGAAAGAAGAAATTTTTCCATGTCAGCATGAATGCTGGTAGAGCTGTCTGTCAGATTTAGGTTTTTGCTAACAGAAACTTTATTCTCTGAAGAAAATACATGGGTTTGTGCTTGTCTGTCTTTCCCACTGACATCTCTGTGGGCCAGACTTTTTTTTTTTGTTTTCCAAAAATGGACATATTTTGCCTGAAAAACCTTCATCCAGACTTCTCAATGGAGAAAAAGACATGTCCCACCCATGTGAGTCATTGCCGGAGAGGGGAAGCTATCTTGGGCCCACCTCTCCTGCCCCTCAACCCACTCTGCAGCAGCCAGGGTGGAAAGGACATTGCTGATGCAAAATGCAGAGACAGCTCAAAGCCCTCACAGCACGGGCATCGCTGAATTCCATCGTCCAGAGGGCGAGAGGAAAATCCTAGTCCTTGCAGTAGCACCATTCAGTGGGACCTGGTCTGCAGCTGCTCGGCTGCTCACAGCTTTGCCTGTACCAAAAGCTGTGCCTGCTGGGCTTGTCTGTGGGATTCTCTAAGTGTATTTGGTCTAAGCAGAAAGAGCAGGCAGTACAAAGAGATGGGAAACCTGATCAGGGGATGAGAGTCCAGCAGGATGCAGGGGAGGTTTGCCCCACGTCTGAGCAGGTTAGGAAGTATTTGAAACATATGCGTAACATAGCCAGAAGGAAGTCCTGGGGCCCAGGGTCTGGGGTGTGGGACCTCCTCCAGTGAAGCTCAGACAAGTTCACTTTCTCACTCCCCATGTTATGCTTGGCTGGAGGAATTTTTTTTTTCAGAGGATGACAATACCTGATACTGCATCATCAGCTTGATCGAAGTGATGGATGGATTACCAGGGAGGTATTTTCTGAAGCGTATTCTTTGAGGAGATTTATTTTATTTCCACTCTGCATAAGTACATCTCTTTGGCTGCAATGCCAAAACCAGCAGGCCTGAATTTTATGTCACCACATTCTGCCATAGCAAGAAAAGAAATTTTTTTTTCCTTGTTTTAATGTCATATGATCATGGAAAGAACATACGAAACAGTTCTCACGTAGGCCTAGAAACCAGCTTCCCTGCCTCCCTCAGGCCTTCGCTCAGTCTGCTGAGCCTTATTTCCAACTCCGTTTTATAGCTTTTGCCACCTCTCTGGTGTGCTCTGAGACATAGGTAAATAGCATCACTCGGTACCATGGGTAGCAATCAGGCGGTACCTCACACTTAATCCCCAGTCCCTGTAAGCAGCCTCTGCAGTCACACACGCTCCTCTGTCCATCCTTTCAGTTGTCACAGGGGTCAGCTGTTCCTCAAATGATAAAATTCCACTAAACCCAAATTTTGCTCTGAGCACCTCGCTAACGCCACTCCCCATGCAGGAGAACCCGTGCGGCTCAGCAGTCTATTTCATGACAAGGTGCACCCCCTCTATTAGATACCACGGGATAACCTACAGATGCCTGGCCTGAGCATTGCTATGCACATGTTTTCACTGTACCTGAAAGCCTCCCACCACACATGATTTCACAAGCCGAGTGGATGCTCTCATTCATACCCAGTGTCTGGCCCACTGCTCTCCGATGGCTCTCCTGTGAGGCATGCTCTGTGGGGTAGAATCACAGAATCATAGAATGGTTTGGTTGGAAGGGACCTTAAAGATCATCTAGTTCCAACCTTCCTGCTATGGGCAGGGGCACCTTCCACTAGATCAGGTTGCTCAAAGCCCCATCCAACCTGGCCTTGAACACTTCCAGGGATGGGCATCCACAACTTCTCTGGGCAACCTGTTCCAGTGCCTCACTACCCTCACAGTGAAGAACTTCTTCCTTACATCTAATCTAAATCTACCCTCTTTCAGTTTAAAGCCATTACCCCTTGTCCTATCACTACATGCCCTTCTAAAAAGTCCCTCTCCAGCTTTCTTGTAAGCCCCCCTCAGGTACTGGAACGCTGCTGTAAGGTCTGCCTGGAGCCTTCTCTTCTCCAGCCTGAACAACCCTGACTGTGTCAGCCTGTCTTCATAGGAGGGGTGCTCCAGCCCTCTGATTGTCTTTGTGACCCTCCTCTGGACTTGCTCCAACAGGTCCATGTCCTTATGTTGGGGGCCCCAGAGCTGCATGCAGCACTCCAGGTGGGGTCTCACCAGAGTGGAGTGGAGGGGGAGAATCACCTCCCTTGACCTGACGGCCATGCTTCTTTTGCTACAGCCCAGGATACGGTTGCCTTTCTGGGCTGCAAGTGCACATTGCTGGCTCATTTTGAGCTTCTCATCAACCAACACCCCCAAGTCCTTCTCCTCAGGGCTGCTCTCAATCCACCCATTGCCCAGCCTGTATTTGTGCTTGGGATTGCCCTGACCCATGTGCAGGACCATGTGCACTTGGCCTTGTTGAACTTCACGAGGTTCACACAGGCCCACCTCTCAAGCCTGTCAAGGTCCTTCTGGATGACATCCATTCTCTCCAGCACTTCAACCACACCACACAGCTTGGTGTTGTTGGCAAACTTGCTGAGGGTGCACTCGATCCCACTGTCCATGTTGCCGACAAAGATGTTAAACAGTGCTGGTCCCAATACTGACCCCTGAGGAACGCCACTCAGCGCTGGTCTCCACTCAGACGTTGAGCTGTTGACTGCAACTCTTTGAGTGTGACCATCCAGCCAATTCTATATCCACTGAGTGGTCCGTCCATCAAATCCATGTCTCTCCAATTTAGTGACAAGGATGTCATGTGGGACAAGTCCAGGTAGATGACATCAGTTACTCAAGGTGTTGAAGACTCAGGGAGCTTCCACATCATGTAGCAGTGCTGAATTTTCCAGTGCCACATCTCCTCTAAATGCTTTTCTGGTTTTGGAAGAAAACACAGTGGTGTGGTGTAAATGTTTTATCACCATGTATTTGGGAGGCCTGCTTTATTCAGCCTGAACTCATGCTGATAAAAATTTAATGCTTCTCTTTGTGCTCACGCAGAGTTCCTCCCCAGGGTATTTTTCTGAAACAGTTTCAGAGGATGATTAGCTCTCTCCTAGGACCCTTTGGGTTCCTCTTGCTGAAGCAAACCCCTCATTGTAGCTAGCTAACTCCAATGTTTAGAGATTGCAAAAGCCTTTTAAAACTGACCTTTTTACAGTGTGACATGGCATCTTCTTGGATATCCTGAGCTTTACCAGGGCTAGTGGCTAAACCAGCTCCCTGTTCACTGTGGGCTGGGAATGGAGTTCTTACTTGGAGTTCCCAGAAGTGACAACAGGAGGTGCTAGGTGCTGAGCATTTCTGAAAATGTGATTTATTTAAATGTCTATATGAAAGCTGATCTCTCTCACCTGCTCTCCTAAGTAACCTGTCTGCTGTGTCAGAGTGTTCAGCAATGAGGATAGGGGCCCTGAGTTGTGTTGTGAAATATATCCCATCACATATAACAACTCCTTTGGCAGTGCAAGTGCATGGGGTGTTCCTGCCTTAGTCTGTAGCCAGATATACCTGCCATGAATGTTGAGTGGAGAAATGGTTGAGTTCTGATCCTGCGTTAATATTTAAATGTGCCCAGCTCCTAACTGAGAGGTCTCAGGATGTCCTGGAAGCCAATCTGTAGTTATGATTTTTAGTCTCCAGATGGTGTCTGGTAGATATGCCTGTGGAGCCATGTCAGTACAGTGGGGTTGAAACACTGGAGACTAGAAATTACACAATCACTGGCCTCTTGTGCAGCAGAAGAAACATGAAAATGATGTAATGTGGATTTTCAGTCCCAAATCTCTGCATATACTGCTCTGTGAGGGCTGTGGGTACAGATGTGTGTAGGAAGTTTCCTGCAAAGTTGAACATCAAGTTTTTACTGCTGGAAAGAATCTATGTAAAAATACACAGAGGAATCCTGTCAATCTATCCCAAATGAAAAGACTTGAATAAAATAATTTTAGGCTTGTCTGTCCAGTTGGAGATGGAATATTCATAATACAAGCTTTCCAAAAAAACTGCTTCTGGATGAAATCATGGATCATCTTGAAAAGAGACATGGTGGTGGTCGAGGTAATGCATTCTTTACCACACTAGCAAACAATATCCATCATTTATTTTTTAAAAAAGCTGTTTCCATCCCAAGGATAGCAAGCAGCATTTAAGTTGCAGTTTTCCGCTGGCAGACCTGCCCCTGTGGAAACTCTTCAGATAGATAGCTCGTAGGACTAGAAACCAAGCTGTTGGGTGGCTGCTCTTCTAGGGATACAACCAAACCAACAGCCCATAGCACTGTGGTCACTTCTGTGGCAGAAACACTTCCCTCAGCTGCTCTTCAGGATTGGGCTTTCTGAGCGCTGAAGTGATGAGGGTGGACTCTGAGTAATAGGAGACAAGGTGTGAAAAACTACCTCTGGGATGATTTTCCTTTGTGTTTTCCTGATCCCTTTTGAGGCAGAGAGGCCAGGTCGCCTGTCCTTCAGATCCCTCCTTGGTACAGTATACTTTGCAGTTTGTCATGAGGTATATATTGTCTATATTGTTTATATAGAGGTATATATGGTAGGAGAACAAGGTCAGACAGTATCTCTTCTTCACCTGCTGCCCATGCAGGACTCCAGAGGCCCTGGGCAAACACAGATTTTGTCAGCCTGCCTCACTTTGCAGCCCTGATATTTTCCACACCAGCTGCTTTCCCTGTTAAGTTATTGTCTGTGAAGAAATTGGAAAATAGCCCTCAAACCTCTACAGAAACTTCCTGCCCAGCCCATCCTGTAGCAAGCAGCAGGGGGCTTTTACCAAACCGGGGTGCACGGGGCGAGGGGATGGAGCTGACGGGCTCCATCCCCTCTCTGACCCAGGTCTGCGGGCCCGTCCTCTCCCTGTGTCCCCTGCAGGTGCCAGCGCCACTCTGAGGGCTGCAGCCCCCACCCCTCCACACCAGTAATGCCAAACCAGCCGCTGGCCTCTGTGCAGGGCAGGGGTGGCATGGAAACTGCCTCCCGCTCCTCCTGGTAGCTGCTATTTCTGCACCTCCCCACAGCTAAATACAACCTAACTCCAAAGAGGGCCTTGGGGTTGATTAAGCACGTGAAAATTAACAAGTTTGCTTTGAAATATTTTATTTTTTTATTATGATTATTGTTATTTATTTTATTATAATTTTGGGGGTTTGGAGAAACTCTTTTTTAACCAGTCTGTATTGTGTGGTATGTACTCTGTCTGGTGGATAAATTTTTCTCCCTCTTCCACTGATGCTGAAGGAAAACAGAAGGAAGTTGCAATTACTACAGTATCCTCAGTCCTTGCTGGAGGCCTGCAGGGCAAAATCAGGGAGTGGAATTCCCAGCTTGGTCCCAGTTTCTTTGCTGAAGACTAAGCTGCTATTTCAGGAAGTATTGCTTTATTCTTCTCTTACTACATGGATCGGATATTCTTAATGCAGGGATTTTTAGGGTGACTTCCAACATTCCTATTACTTGACTTTCTACAGTATATCTTTAAAATTTTGGGGGTTGAGTGATTATTTATTGATTATTACTATTATTGTTGTTGTCAAAAGGGGAAACATCTTCCTTAAAGCAATGCTTGTTTCATTCTGGAAAAAAACCCCAACCAACCCCAAAGCCAAAATCAGGCAAAATCCCCAGGAATTAGCTAAAAATGTTCTAAAGGAATGGCAAAGTAGGTTACTAATTAAGTGAAAATTGAGGTCAGTTTGGAATGGGGTCCTCACAATTAGGAGGAAAACAGTGGCAGCGCAAACTGTACATCAAGTTCAAATGTGTTTTGTTTCAGTATTCAGGGCAGGGGAAGGGACAGTATTCAGTTGTTCGGAGAACTTATTCTTAGGACTTTAGTGTGGTTTCTGAAACTGCTGGGACCATGCAGCCTGTCTGTCTGCCTGTCAATCCATCTGTCTGTCCCCTCCTGATAAACTGAATTCCTCCAGTTTCAGACAAATCTGGAGCAGGAGAGAAGTCTCAGATTAACTTCTGCAAAACAGGATGAAAATCAGTGGCTGAGCAGAGAAGAGCTACTCAAGCAAAGGTGGTCAGTAAGAGAAAGGAGGAGGGTTCCTTCTTTCCCTTTTGCTCTGACCGTGGCGGTCAGACAGCAGCAGCAGCTCCAAATTAGCTCCAAACTCGCAGCTTTTTGGCCTGTTTGGGGTAACACAGATCTTGAGGAAGTGAGGGGGTGCAGCTGGGTCGAGGAGGCACTGTAGGGAAGCAGCTTTGTTTCAGCTGTTGCTACGGGAAAGGTTGCTTGTATTAAATATTTGTGCTGCTTTATTTACTCTTGCACACAGGGGTTAGCTGGAGAGTAAACAGAGGATTTGGTGAGCAACAGAGGCAAGGAAACCATGTCTGTGTACCTTCAGATTGAGCTGCTGGGTGGGGTCCCTGGTGTCTAAGAAATGCTGAGTTCATGCTGTATTTTGTTCCTCAACAGGAGCAGTGAAGGTCTATCCTCTCTCCTCAGCCATGTATTTTCATGAAGTGTGTAAGGATGTACTATTCTGTGCCAGTCACCCTCTGTCAGTTTGTTTAAAACTATCTTTAAAGTTTGTCAAAACTGACTTAAAACCCAGTCAAGTGCCTTAGGGCAGGGGATCAGATGAACACAGACATGCATGCAACCTGTGGCTGCATTGCCTCATTTCTTTAGGAAATGGCGTTTTCCTTAGGAAATAAGAATAAATACATGCTTTCCACAGAATGATAAACACCTAATTTTGCACAATTAACAAAGTCACCTCTTGCATATGACCATTATGGCAATGCCAGCTGCAATGTCAAACTGGAGGGGAAGGAATTTTTGGTTGGTTTGTTTGTTTGTTTGTTTTCTCTCTCTCCGAAAAGCCTACCTTGCTTATAATACCGACTGTCTGTTCTTTGACTTCTGATGAAATCAAAGATGCTTCATGTGGGTGGAGGAACACGTTGTCAGACTACGGCATAGCTTCACAAAGTGCTTTTGCATGAATTTATATCTGAGGGAACCACCATGTTTCTGTGCCATACTCTGCATGTTTTATTATCACAAGATTTCTTGCTGCCGTCTTTCATGCCTTTGGTTCAAAGTGGTGGAGGGTACCAGCATGTTCTGGAAACAAAGAAGGAGGTGAAAAAACCCCAGATCTCTCTCTCCAGATACTGCAGATCCAGCCTGCCTGTTAGGGCTCAAGTGTATTTCATATAACAGATGCTAATGAGCACAAAGTTTCCATTGTATATGCCTGACTGTGTTCATGTGGAGTCCCAGCAAAGCAAGCAGGGGCATCACTGCATTGCTGGAATTGGAATATTAATGCAATTGGACTCTTGCAAAGTCATTTAATTTGAAGTGCTAATAGTCTGACTTCATCCGATTAGCATCCAGACCAAACAGCTATTGTTCAAGGCAGCACGCAATCCGCTTATTATGAAGGGATTTTATCTACATAGGCAAAAGAAATGGGAAGCAGCAAGATAAAGAATTAAGTCAACAGAGAAACAATATAAAAATTTATCTGAGATATTCGCTTGTTTAGTGAAATATTCCAAAGACAAAGGGGTTATAGTTTTTCTGAGATAGAAAGACAGAGTCTCAGTGGTGTGGGGAGGCTGTGGGCTTTCCCAGGAGCTCCAGGCAACGGGGGAAACTCCTGAACACTGGGGATGTTCCCAGAATACAAATTGCTCCTCAAATTGCTGTCCTCAGTGAGCATAGCAAGGGTCAGGGCAGGGAGGAGAATGACCCCCCTAGAGAACATCACACTGTGGATAAATAGAGGCATTGAAACACCAGGAAGAAGGAGGGGGCAGGGGCGGGCTTCCAAGAAGTGGCTTTTGAGGAAGAAGAAGGTCATTTGGTACACCTGACAAAGGAGATTGTTCAGAAGCAGAACTGGGCTTGTTACAGTGCTGTGTTCTTGTGGTTTCCTACTGCCCTTCTTTCTGCTTGGAAGGACTCCCCTTGGGTGGGCAGCTCAGGAGCCCATGGAAGGGGCAGGTGAAATGTAGCAGTGCCCCGATTCCACTGCCCAAAATGATGGTTTTGGACAGCAAACAACCCCTTTGCATTATGTTAACACTTGGTGAAAGACCTTTGTTCTGGTTTGATCTTGACCCTCTTCAGCTCCTCTGCTGTAAAGGTGTAGCTTCCCTGGGGACTTTGCTTGTCTAGGCATCAAACCATTCACTGTGGTAGAAGATGCTCCTAGAGATTCAAATCATCCCCATGTTTTAGCTGCAGAACTTTAGCCTGAGCAGTAAAATAGCATTAGAGGCAGAGAGGAGAGACCTGTGCACCCTGCATGTGCTGTTAAGGCACATAGACCCAGAAAAACAGGCTGCTGGTGGCCTTTTGGCAGCTCCTCTGTGGCATGTCCTCTCCTGGTACAGTGCATTCCCCCTCAGTGATGCCGTGCTTCAACCCTTGCCTTTGGAAAGCAGTTGTGGGCAGAGGTATGCAGAGTGGGTGATGATGGATTGCTGCTCCTGCTGCAGCAGGAGGGATGGGGCATCACCTCATGCTGCGGACAGGCTCAGTGCCCACAGTCAGAAAGGCCATCCCCAACTTGCTGTCCCTTGGTAGGGCGTTCACAGCTGCCTGCTCCCCTAGGCAACTGCCTGCTTCGCCTATACACACGCATTGCCCCTGGTTTGTGAACCAATTAGAGGTAGAACAGATGAGATCTGGACTGTTGGTGCTGCGGAGCTCACATGGGGTGTGCCCTCAGGGCACTCTCGTCTTGCGAGGTGTCTACCATGGCTTTGATTGAGTGGATTGGGTGGACCATGGAGCAAGAGATGGTCCTAGCCTCAGGAAGTCTATCCATCTCTGCTCAGTCACTTGCCGCTTTCCAGAGGCTCATATTGTATTCCCTTGAAAGAGGCTTTCTGGGAAAATACAGCAATTCCCATACGTCATGTTGCCTCAGTTTAGGGCATGATCTGCAATTGTACTGTGTTAAAAATCCGTATACTGCAGAGAATCTTGCCTGCAGGACTGGCACTTTGACATCCAATTTCCTTCCACAGAGAAGGCTGGGGAAATGATTTTTGTTAGAGTCGGGCTTGTTGGAAAAATGCTGATGAAGTGAAACATAAACACATTGTGTTGGAATTTTCATGAGAAAATATTGCTGAAGGGTTTCAGCATGCCTGCAATGCGTCTCTTCAGTACTAGCCCTCTCACTCTGTCTTGTATTCATATATAGTGCAGCTATAATATTCCAAAGGAAACATTTTAACTTTAGCCAATTAAAATTTAAGGTCAAAATGGAATGTACATAAAGCCTCTCAATTTTCAACCTTTTTTGCAACCTGGGAAAACACTGTATTTTGAAACCTCAGTATTTCCTACTGGCAACAGCTCAAATTTATGACCACTGCTGGAATTTCTGTTTGTCCTTCCAAATGAAATGGATTTATTTCCTCCTCCCTATCGTTACTAATGAATCAAATGGCTCCATGATAACATGCTGGTGGAATTAAGCACTGAGTAAAAGAGCCAGAACAACATAACAATTACTTGGTTTCCAAGTGGGAAACTAGTGGAATTTTACTGTCACGAAAATGTAGAAAATCTTGGAAGAAACTGCAGGCATTAAACCCAGAAAGATGAATGCACTTATTTGGATTAATCTAGATGCTGTGTGGAAAAACTGCCCCTTAAATTCACCCCCCCCCAAATAATTCTTGAATAATGTATGGTTTTGAATCAATACAGCTTGTAATGGCTCATACAAGACTGTTTCTTTGCTGATGAAAATCCTCAAGGTCTTGATTTCATTTTTACAATAATGGAAAGGAGAAATAAAAAATGGTTTGTAACTATCTAGCAAAGACAGCGTGGTAAGGACAGCATTTCAGCTTATCTCCAAGCGTAATGTCTTTATTACAGCAGTGCAGGGACTTTTTAAAAATCTATTTTAAAGATGAGCTCCTGGAGTTAAGTGATATTTTCTGTGTAGGAGTTTGTTCTGAGGATTATGGATCAGAACCTTTAACAGCCCTGGACTCGCCAGTACGGTGCTTGCACTGGATGGGCATACATCTCCTTTCTCTTCGCTCCAGAGGCTGGCTGGTGAATAGCCCCATATGTGTGCATACACATATGGACACACAGAGACATGCACACATTTATGATGCATTGCTGTGATGTTATGCCATTTATGTATATGTGTGTGTGTATAAATATAAAATAATATACAATAGTGTATATATAATTGCTGGAAAATTGCGCAATCCAGAAAGCTGAGGTCGCTCTTATCTCCTCTGAATGGTGCTGCTAAAACCTGAAAACCATCACCTGTTCTCCAGGGCTTTACTTCCCTGTTGGCTAACACTAGGCTTGCTGGGAGGTGGGGAAAAATTTGGCTCCAAAGCCAGGCATGATCTCCTTGCCAAAGAAGAGCTCAGGTTCAGATGGGGCACATGGGGTGGGTGGAAAATGATGTGTGCTTCATAGAAACTATTAATTATCAACTCCCTGAAACTGATAGGATTGTCATTGAAATAACTGGCAGCACGCAGGGATGTTTTAATCATTTAGAAAATGCTGAAAATCCCGCTGGCTTTCCCCCAGTGCTTGTGGTTAGATTGTGTATGAGGTTTTTGACATTATTTCCCTTGAAGAGGCAGAGATTACATAAGAGGCCTGGGAGCCTATAAAAATGTCCTCACTCAGCACGGGCAGGAACCAGGTTAGGCTTCTTCGAAGGCAGCTGAAGCTTGTAGATGCACAGAAAAAAAATAATCTGGGGAGAAATTACTTCTCTGGGAGACAGCTGCTAAGATCACCTTGCATCAAAATGTTTCAGACTTTTTTTTCTGATAGTATTCCCACTTGGACAGAAAGCATCTGAATCTGCTTGGATCATGAGGAAAATTAAACATTCCTGGGGAGCCTTTGCAGGAAGAGGCAGCAAGTGGGAGAAAATGGCTGGGGAAAATGCAAGGATGCTGCCCAAAGCCACACATGAGGAAAGAAAGAAGCAGGAAGCAAAGAGGAGAGGGAAACTGAAAACCATGGCAGGCAAATTACTGAAGTCCGTAGCTAGTGGGAAAGAGGCAGCGGAGGAGAAGGCTGGCAGTGAGGATGTGGCAGGGAATTTGCTGAAGACAGCAACCAGTAGAAAGGGAGCAAAGGGAGAGACGCCTGCAGGTAACCTTGAAGTTATCGCTGGGTCCAGTCCTGGACCTCCTCTGCCTCTTCCAGCCCTACAGGCTCTTGTTTTCATTAGCTTCTGGAGCAGGTGCTTTACACTTTCCTCCTCTCCATCCTTCACCCAAGTTCTTGTCCTTTCTGAACTGTACACTTGCTCCTCTGGAAACGACTGTATTTCTCTTTCCCTTTGCCCCACAAGTATTTCTCTTTGCTGTTCTTATTTTTATCCCTGCAAAGACTCCTGATGTGTCTTGTGAGAAAGATGATGTACGTGTGACTGACACCCTGTCGGGTGTGACTGTGCTGTTCTTCCACAGATGGGGAGGGGGAGGTAAGTTGTACATGGGCTAATTGTACCAAGTAAACATTTCCTGTGTGTTACAGGTATCAAGGCAGGATGAGTGCAGCTTGCTAGACCCCTCCTGAGTATCTTGCCCATTGCTTTGGTGAAGATCCTTGCATCCAGCCTTCTCCATTTTGTGTCACATTCTTCTCTCCAGTCCTGTTTGATTTAAGTCTTACTACACAGATGAGGTGTTTTCTTAGGGGAAAGTGAAGGATACAGGTGAAAGATAATGGAAGCTCATGCTCTTTCATTCTTCACTCTAGACCCAAAGCTGTATCCTGAATTGATTTCAGGATCCCACTCCCTCTGTGGGATGATCCCACTCCCTCTGTGGGATCCCACTCCCTCCTTAACTTTTCCCTAGGTTCTCAACAAGTTTTATTTTTCCTCTAGGTGCTGCTCCAGATACGTTTGGGCAAATCTTCCTAACCCTTTGTTGCTCAATTTTGTAATCTGTAAAACGCACAGGAAAAAAAATGCAGTTCTGTGCAGCTGTTGTGAGATTACATGTAACTCTTAGTGGTGGGCTGTGTGTGATGGGCAAGATACTTTGGAAACAAGCAGCAGTGAGAGACTTCTCCTTCCAACTTCTGCACTTACAATGATTTCATAACTGCCTTGACGGAGTGTCTGGTGATTAGGGCAGTGGCTCAGTCACCACAGCTTCTTGCAGACACGGAAGTCATGGGGAGTTAGGTGAATCCCCATTGCTGAGATGCTGCAGATAGGTAGCCCACCTTATGGTTTTCACCTTTGGGCAAAATAGCACGCACAGTCGTTTGGCCTAGTTAAAAAGCCCCGGCAAAGAGAGGGCCCTGGACTGCACTGAGCAGTCTCAGTCTAAGACAAGAGCTCGCTGGCAGCAGTGACACCCTCTGCGTAGCCGTGCCAGACCGAGCAGGTGAGAGGGAACTCACAAGAGAGTTGGCAGCACTTTGGTCCTGCCAGGGCTTCTGTAGAGAAGATAGAGGATTCCTTCTAGGCTTGACTTTCAGCTGTTGGCTTTCAGATGTCCTTTCTGTAATGCTTTTCTTCTGGACAAAAGGTACATTCCTTAAGGAAAGATCGTCATTAATGAAACCGCATTGCCCACATGAGGAGGTCTACTGGGATGATGACAGAAAGCTGCAGAAGACTAGGCTGCAGGCTTAGTTAGCCTGGAGGAGAAAGGACAGAAGAAAGAAAGAGGAAAGAAAGTGCTTGCCCTGAGGAAACTGAGAGGTGCTAGTGCTAGACCTTAAGTGAGGTGGTCTTGAGTAGATTCTGAGGAATTTTGGGGTACATATAAACTACAAACTTCAGGACTCAGATATTAAAGTGATGGGTCCTAATAGAGGAGTGAACAAACATTGAGTTGTCTTGTTACTCTCTCTATTGCAGAGGAAACCATCTGTGGATTCATTGAGCAAGGAAAATTTTTTGAAGCTTGTGATCATATTTATGACCTGGAGCATTCTGGAAATGATGGTGTGGGAAAATCTGAATCACTTTATATGCTACTGGCTGAACGAATGTGGACTGTGGTGGGAGAAGCGCTCAGCGGAAGTGGTAGGATGTTCCTGGAGCCATTGCAGTCGGTGGGGGAATCACTGAAGTGGGAGAAGCAGAAGGAAGCAGAGTGGCTTGGCAGAGGCCAAGAGACAGAGTCTGTTTCCACCTGGAGTCCAAACTTCTGGAGGAAAGATCTGGAGGAAAAACTAACACAGTACATGACAGCCCAGATTCCCCAGTTTGGGTCCTCTAGTAACACAGACAAGACTGCACTACACCAGCATCTGAGTCAGCTGGAAACGACATTTCTCCCCAGCCTGGAGCACAGAAGTGATGTCTTCAAGGAAGCCGGACTGCTTGTCACCTATGCCCGCTGCTGTCATGCCTCTTTGTCTTCTCACCTTTCCACACTTACTGACAGTAACCATTTCAGCTTCAGCCAATGTCTTTCAGTTTATGAATGGGGCCTTAAAATGTACAAAAGGTATGTTTGAAGGACTTCTTTTCCTCTACATTTTTTCTATGTCTCAATTCATCACTTCTGAGCACAATCCCCGCTTCCTGTTAACGCAATGATGCTCAGGACTCTGACTGAGTTTAGACTTGCCCACTGTCTGTTTTGTCTTCTGTGCTCTCAGAATCAGAGCCTTTTTTCATTGCAATACTGCCTCTTTCTAAATCCTTAGTATTGGGCTCCGGTGTTTACCTGAGGTAGGCAGGTATTTCTCTGCTGGACTCCTGTTGGACACGCACAGTGTCCTGCTTTCTTGAACAATTTATTTTCTCACATTAAGCCTTTTTAGCAAGGTCCATAATACTCTGATTACTCCAGAATAATTTTCTCTTGCCTTTTATGTCAGCATGGTGCTCTGTGGACTTCTCTTGTTGTCTCCTTGGTTCTCCTGCTGCTTTATCTGGCTTGTAGTTTGACCAGTTGTTTCCATATTTCCTGCGTTACTGTTCAGATCACAGGAAAAACACATAGCAGATCATTAAAATCCTGCCCAAGTCTGGGAAAACAGATGTGGCTTTCCCCATGATCTGAAGAGCGGCACATCTGGGGCCTTTTGGCCCAATGTGAATTCAAAGCCTGTGGGTATCATCAAAGCCTGAAGCTTTCTTGTGATTTCTTTTTGTATGACAGTGGTAGATGAGGTGTTTGATTCTCTGTGTCCATGGTAATTTGCTACTTGACAGCTCCAATCTACTTATGCCCTAATAGTTTTCAGCCCTTTTGGGTTATTTGATTGCTTCCATCCAAGCCTAGAGCTTCTATGTTCCTTGTATTAATTACACTTATAAACCCTTGATTAGCTCATAAACAGTTCATCAGGTGGACTCTTCCCCTCACCAGCTCCCAAAGGAGAGAGACAGGGTAGTGGGTACATCCTGGTGCATGCTGTCTTCAGACACATGGGAGCCATGTGGCCAGGATGCACCCCTTTTACTGCTACTTTAATGGGTTTAAAATGGTAAAAATTTGGGTTTAGATAAGAGTAATGGATTGGTGAAATATTGAAAACTTACATGAAATTGGAGGGGAATAATTATATAATGTAAATATCTAACGAAAAGCTCGAAGATAGGAAAAATATAAGTGTTATACAAATGCTGAATTCCTTCAAGGAAAAAAAAAAGCAAGAGCAGCTTGTGACTATATTACCATCAGAAGGTAGTGAAGAAAGTGGAAATGAGAAGAACAAAGATGCCATATGTAACTGTTTGGATTTTCCTCTCCAAATACAGTTACAACCTTAATGAAAGCTCCAGTGTAGATGCAGTTGTCCTGCTATATAGCTGCTTTTTTTTTCCATTCAGAGAGAATATGAGACGCTTGTAAAATTGTGAATGCATCCAAGTGTGTTTGGGTGACTCTGCCCAAGCCTGAGGAAGAATTCAACAGCAGGACTGAGGGAAGGGGAGAGGGAAATGGTGAGCAAAAAGTGTAATTTGAGCAGCAAATATAGGAAGAAGGAAAAGAAACAGCACAAAAGAATAGCTGGCAAAACGGCATGATAAAGATCATCTACCATGTTGTGGCTGCCCCGACTGCTGGGTGCTTGCAGGGCACCCCATTTGCTTAGCATGAGGCCGTGGTGCCAAGCAGGGGGTGCCAGGCGGGCGATGGGCTGTGGACCAGCAGGAAGCTGCCCTTCTGGCTGAGCTCTTGTTTCTGTACGCAGTGGCAGCGAGAGATGCCTGAGACCCAGGGAGACCCCCCAACACAGCCTTTCCCTTGGTGTACGGTGTCTCATGTGGATTATATTGAAGACTGAGGAAAAGTTACTTGCAGTCGCCAGGGTAAGAACTCACGAGTTTTACCCCAATCTGCCTGTTTTATTCCCATGGTTTTAAAATAAGTAATGCCTTTGTTAATTAGCTGCTCTCTTGCTAGCTGAGCCAGCTCTGCTCAGGAGTGCGTGATCCCCAAGGTCTCCATCTTGGCTGAGTTTCATTGCAGAGCCCAGGTGTGAAGATCCATGACTGTCTTCTGCTGAAGGGATGCTGCCCTGTCCTTGCTCCTTAGCAAAGAGATGCTGGGACATTTGCAAACCTCTGTTCATCCCATTGCTGCACCTTCAAAGTGCTGCAATCTACTGTGCTCAGAAGCCAATGTATGTGGGGGAAAGGGAAGCTGTGCGTGAAATCCACTTCCTTACTGAGGGCCATTTCAAGATGCTGTTCATCTCACCAGCTGTTAATGAGCCCACGGTGTGCAACAGTTGGGTTTTTTTATAGCCTCTTTGCCTCAGATGTGCAGGATATTGAGGCTGCTGGATTTGTCTGCATGTGGACCCCTCACAGCCCTTTCCAGCCTGCTGGATGCTGCTGAGGTTATAGCAAAGATTATTTCCAGAGCCCAGCACAAGAAATTGTGCAGCTGGTGCACCCTGGCACAGCCCTCCTCTAAGGTCGGAGCAGGGCATCCCGCCTTGCGATCCCACAGGTGACCTCAGCTCCGGGGCTGCAGGATCTCCTCCTTTTCTCAGCAAAGCTTCCCTTTTGAAGAATGCTGTCTCAGTGTGTGGAATACAAATGAAGCAGGGAAGATGCATTGTAGCAATGGGGAGCTCCAGAGGAAATCATGCTATTTGGGAAACTCAGCGGGGCCTTTTAGGTTCAGCTAAAGCTGAAATGCAGCAGCAGGAGTTACCACACTCATGTCTCTCGCTTTCCCTTTCCACCAGCCCCAGGGGAGGAAAGGAGGGGAAATTCCATGGTAAACTGCTGAATCACTCCAGGGAAAGTACTCTAAATTGCAGAGATTTTCCTCAAGACCTGCTCCCTGAAGGAGAACAGGAAGGTAGTCACAAACATGGGAGTATAGGTGCCAGCTGGTGACAATATGCTTAAACCCTACTGATTTCAGTGTTTAACATTAGCATCATTATGGGCTATTTCTAATCATTACCCTGGGGAAGACCACATGTTCTTAAGGTCTGTTTTTAGCACGTATTTCAATGAAGGAAATTACTCAGGGTAGTGCTAGTGAGGTTATCTTAGAGCATGTCACTGAGTCATTGACAAATCCTTACAGATGCTGACAAACAGTGATGGAGAATTTAACTCTTTAGTTTCCTCTAAGGTAATGGCTGGAGAAAGCTTTTGTTTAACCATGGGCTTTCTGCTTTACCACGTGCTGAGCAGGCTTATGTAGATCTGGCAGTGGTTACACGCTCTTGTGCCATGCTGCTCTGAGTTGGCTGCATTTTTCCATGCCACCTTGGATCTGGAAGCATTACAGCTCTACATGGTGCCACATTGTACGGGGAGAACAGAGCTGGAATTGCTGGAGAGTGTGGTACAGCAGCGTCCCAGCTCACTTCAAACCTCGCCAGCTTAGGACCAGCTCCATTTTCAGGCTAATGAGCTTAAGTGGACATGAGCTGACTCCGTATGGGAAAATTATAGATGTCTCTTCACTCAGCTCAGTGGCATAGCTTATAAAACCTGCTTTATCCCTCTATTTCTTTTTCCAGGATACTCCAGCCCTTCATTATTCCAGGTATACAGGAAGCTGCTATTGAGCAAATACCCTGTCAGTTATCTCTGAGCAATTGTAATACATAATTGTGACTGTAAATCACATGATGCAGGTTTTGCCACTTCAATGCATGACTAAATTTTTTGAAATGAAAAGAGACTGACCAGAATAAGCCATGGTCTGCTTTGCCCATGAGTACCTGTCTTGTCACTGGGACTGCCAGCCTGATACCTGTGCAAACTAAAAGCACTTTAAACAGAAATGAGCAATGAGAACTGTGACCACATCTGAAGGTCCTGAGAGCTCAGATGCCACGTGGGGTTCAAAACCACTTCCAAACACCACTGTGGGGAACTTGTCCAGCTCTGCATGCAGGCGGTGTTCCCTCAGCCTGAACACTTCTAGGGCAAGGGGCCTTTGCGCCTTTTGAGGTTGCAAGGTTGGTGAACTGGAAATGATGGTGCCATTGATTGGGTTTTCGATCCGTCACCCCTGCCCTTGCTGTACTGGGGAATTTGACATGAGTGCAAGGCAAACTTTCCAGCATGGCACCAGGGTTCATTCTGATACTGGGAGGTAGAAAATGAACTTTCTGTACCCTGCTTCTGTAGCCCCAGCTCAAAACTGGCTCTTTGTCCAAAACCGGAGATGGCAGGACTGGACATGCATACCTGGACAAAAGCTCGAGGAGGGTTTAGACTGACCTGCAAAGGATCGCTTGGGTCTGTGACTTCATCCCTCCCTCCTGCCCTTCCTCTGTTTTTTTCAAGTAGACAAAAGGAGGACTGAGAAGTTCATGTGCTTTGGAAAATTTGGTCCGAGGACCTGCTGCTACCCAAACAAATAAGGCTGTGCAGTTGTTCTGCCCACCTGCCTGCCGGTCCGTCAGCGGTGCGCCCATCCGTGTTGAGCAAAAGCCAATTTTGACCGCACTTGATAACAATTAAAGGTCTCAAGGATGTTAAATTCTTGCATGTTTTAAAACAGCAGCTGGACAGATGAGGGACCCAAGTTATAACTCAGCCCCTTGTATCTTCCAAGAGGAAGCGGTTGGCTGGGCAGTCAGCACCAGCGGCTGGCCATCCATGGACCTGAAGCTTTTACAGCATGGGGTACAGTGTCTTGGTCAGACAGGGAGGGACAAGGAGGAAACTGGAGGTTATTTATGGGCCTGTTTGTTACAGCAGAAATTCTGGTCCTCTCCACGTTGGAGCTTTGGTGCCTGAGGTGCTGGTGTCACCACGAGAACTACAAACAAACAAGCTCATGCTAATTCAGACACATCATCTGATCCAAAGCAACTAAGTACAGTGGCTCAACAAGTTATTGTCTTGCAGTTACTAACTAAATGCATGCTTTGTCCCACTGGGGAGCAAGACCTTCATGTTGGCTTAAGCTGACACATTTTACTGTGCAACTGGGGCAGGCTAGAAGCGTTTGTGCAGCTCGGCTGGGATGCGTTATCTCAGCACATTGTGTTCACACAATTGCTCACAGTCAGGTGATGGCACTCGGAGGAAAGGAATTTTTCTTGGGTTGTTTACAACTGCTTATTTGTCTTTGATTAACACTTTTCAATGAGTATGGCAGAGCAGTTGTTTTGAATATACTTTTGATGAAATTCTTCAGTGACAGCCACAAATTTCCTAATTCATCAGCCAGAAAAGAACAAAGACAAAAATGGAAGATCAGACTTTACATACTTTCTATTTCCTTGGAGGAAGATGCAGAAATGAAAGAATAAATAAGCGAGCCAGGCTTTTGAGTTTAAAGCTTCTATAAAGGTCAGCAATGAGCCCTTTCTCTGCAGTGTTAGTTTTGTTTTTACAGTCCATTCAAAATAACACAAGCCAGCCAAGTCTTGGGAAATTTCCCATCGTGCAGCCTCATGGGGCTCATCTCACCATGACAGTAGCTCTAAACACTAACCCGACTCCTCTTTAGACTCACAAGTCCCTGGCTTAAGTGAGGGAATGCTTTTAATTAACGCTGGCTGGTTTATGCGGGTGCCGGTTGTAGCTAGGAAGGGTGGAAAATCTCAGCTACAGTAGCTGGCTGCACAGAGTTGTGTCTAAATGTTGTTTTTCTTTGTGGGCGCCTTCATTTGAGCTAAGCTAACTAGGGAAGACTGCAGATAACCCAAGCTGACACTGGGATGAAAGGAAGCTGCAAATTATTTAAACTCAAACGAACAATGTAGAACAAAACAGAACAATGTTATTAGGTCAGGTGGAAACCAGCCAGGTTTTGGGTTAAACAAGATGGCCAAAAAATGGAAGCAGAAATTCATCCAGTCCAAATGCATAATGAGAAGCTGGGAAACCTAACTCATTATGAATGCCATTGTATCTCAACTGTTCTTTTTTCTTTTCTTTTAATATTTAGAAGGAAGTAGGGAAAGCCCTGAAAGAAGCCTTTGATATTGGGAAACCCCCTTGTGCAGATGCCGCAGTCATTCAGGTAAACCGAGGGGAACTGAAAAGCTCTTGTATTTTGGGGCAGTCCTGTTTTTGCACACAAGTACATAGGTATTTGGCAAGACCCAGTTTTGCGTGTCTTGGGCTAAGCTTGGTGTGTTAAAAGCTTGCCAGTTATCTGCCATACTTAAACTGCATCTGTTTGCTCCCAAACCTGTTTTTCTCTTGTGCATATGTGAAGAAAACTAAACTAACTAAAAAAGGATGAGCCTGAGATTAACTGATTCAAGCTGCAATTGCATTTTCATATGTGCACTTGGATTTTTGTATAACCTTTTAGAAAGTCATGGTGTATGTTAACCGGTCTGCTCTGTGTGAGTTCTGCAGAGCACTTTTACAAAAGCAGCAAGAGTTGCCAAGCCATGTGGGTCTCCATATCTGGCAGTGCAAATGCAGGCAGCTTGCTCCCTGCTTATGTGCCCCTGCTTATGTGCTGGGTACAGCTGCGACTGCTGCCTTGATGGGTTAGGCAGCACAAGGGACTACTTCAGAGCACAGCAAAGCTGAGTGCTCAAAGGGCATTGCAGAAGCACACTCTGCTGATTTATGAGCAGTATATACCATGGCCAGAGGGTGTTTGGATCAAGACCCACAGAAGGCTTAAAATAAATCCTGGAGTTTACATGTGGAGTTACACTCAAGTGATGCTAGACGTCAGGAGCAGGTTGTGGGATGCCGCGACTACCTTTCTTCTCCTGTGCCACCACCCTGGTGGCAGTCCTGTTTCAGGTCATGAGAAAGGGAAGTAGCCCCATAGTCATTTGTGACAGCAGACAACCTCGCGCACCCTGTTGGAGGCTGGTAGTAGGCATTGCAGATCAACAGCAGCTGGCCTTCCTTGTGAGGATACAGCTTTAGCTGGCAAAAACTGGTTTTTCTGGCCAAACTCAGACCCAGGCACCAAGTACAGAGCTCACAGAGGGGACTGCTCCCTCCTCACCTTGCCATATGCCTGCCGGAGCAGTGATGTACTCAGTGATGTACCTGTGCTAGGGTGGCTTTTAGCCACCGAGATGGCATTTTTTTTTCCTGCTTCTGGCTGACAGAGCAAAGGTTTCTAACAGGGACCAGGCCAAAGCGTGGTTTGAATACTGTTGTCATATCTGCAACATCTGGCCATGCTTCAGCACGAGTGGTTTTGCTCTGTTGTGTATGTAACTGACAGGTTTGAATGCTCTGGGGAAGGTGATGGAAAAGCCTGGGTAAATAGGCAAGCCTCATGAAATTACCGCCTCCTCAATTTTCTCAGGCTGACACTTAAAGATCAGATAGAAAATGAACAAGGTGTCATGGAAACTCATCAGCCATGGTTTCCTGACACTTTGGGGTGGCATATTTTATCCTGTCCCTTTGGGTGAACTTTTACATCTGTTGTGAGCAGTGGAAAAACCCATTCATGATGTGAGTCACCCTTTGTCTCTGGCTGATGCTTCCCAGAGCACTGGGAGAGCACAGCTATGAGTCCATCTGTCTCCTTTTATCCATCTGGCTCTCCGCCCCTTGCAAGCTTTTGTTTCCACAGAGCAACTAATGGACAGCATTAAGTTGCCACCTGCTCAAGCCTGCCCAATATGGGGTGGATTTTTAGCTGTCTGGCACAGCACACCTCCTGCAGGCACCTGGGCCACCCAACTGGGGTCAGTGGCCGTGGAGTTTAACATACATTGCCGTGTCAGGTGTGAGCAGTGGTGGCTGGGAAGAAGACACCCGTCTTCCTCAGGCATCTCTGGTGGAGACCCTGGCAGAGGCGCAGGGCACACGCAGCTGCCTAATCTTTTTTTTAGTGTCTGCACCCAAATTTATCTGCGAGGGTGAATCATGCAGAAGTGCAGGTGCTCCCTCAGATGGCAGGTCTTTGCATGAGCTGAGCTGCTAGACTGGACATTGCTAGCAGAGAACATCTGTAGGGACAGGCTTTCCCCTGAGTGCAGGACTTGACTCCAGCCTGTTGGCTGCAAAGAAAGCAGCAGTGGCAAAGGTGTAGGATCAGGTGTTAAAATCAGGCTCCTAAAACATACTTTTATTTCCACAAGGGCTCTCAAAACTGGAACAGAAGTCATTGCCAGATGGCAGAGGGGTTTGCAGTGGAGTGAGGGATGGAATATATTCCTGTTCACTGCATAGGGAAAAATTACTTTGGCCCATTCTCCTCTCATGCCTTGAAATCCACAGATACTAACAGAGAAGATGGAGGCTGCCTGGCGTGTCAGTGAGAGCCTGAGTGAGCAGGTGGAAGCTGTGTGCCTGGAGGAGTGCTTAAGATTCCTGGAGAGGTAGGAGGGATGCTGTTTTCCTCCTTGGCATGTCCTCAGTGCTCAAAAGTAAGAAATCCTGATGAAGTGACTGGTGATGCTGTGTTTACCTGGATCTGCCATTGCCCCTTTTTCGTTTGATGGCTGTTTGCCATCAAGCTGCTACTGGAGAGGCAGCGCTTCGCTGCTGTTTATGTGCTCGGCATTTGCTGTTGGATTAAAGCTGAGGGAGCACCTGGGCTTGCCTGGACAGGTTCAAGCCTTGGGGGATGTTTATTCTGGAGAGGCTCAAACCTTAAAAACAACCAGAAAGAGGGGCGGACACGTGGCCAGTGCCCAGGCTTGGCCCCTTCTACGCTGGCTGAGCTTCCCAGGCATGGTGCTTTCTGCTGGCTCCCTGGGAGGGTGAGGAGCTCTGCTCTGTCCTGCTTCTCAGAGGAGGATGAATGTCTTCTTCTCATGTTCTGCCCTCTCACCACTTCTTCTGGCTCCCTTTATCTGTTTTTTGTTCTTGGGCATCTCCCTCCCTGTGTACCTCCCACAGCAGAAAATGCCAGTACTGCTGGTCGTAGGTGAATATTTCAGAAGGAGGTTTGATTTAAGATCCTTGGCCCTTCACGTTATGAGAGGAAGGAAATTCCTATATGAGAGGAAGTAAATTCCTATACAACAGAGTTGTCCAGGAGCCATTTGTGAGACTGAAGCTGTGATGAAGCAGTCTATAGACTTCGTGGGTTATTCATACATGCTGAGGCTTTATTCTGCAGCATTATCAGCAAAGCCCGAGTTGCTTCCTGGAAGTAAGTGTTACAGCAACAGCAATGGTAAAGTGAACCTCCTGCCTCTCGATCCCTAGCAGTGGCACCCAGGCAGCTCAAGAGCTCTCCCTGTGCTCTCTTTGCTTGCCAGCTGGGCAGGACAGGTCTTTATCCTGCTGTAGATCCCACCTTGGGGAGTGAAACTGTGTGTGCTGAAAAGACAAATAATCACAGAATATTTCTTCCATTTGCTGCTGGGCTAATGCTGTCAGATGAGTTATGGAGCACACCATCTTAAAGATATGTCTTCCTGTTTCCATTTAGCTATGAAAACGAAGTAAGAAGCTTTCTCCAGTTCGATGGCTGCCCAGGAATCTGCAGTGGCTTACGAATCTTGGAGAACTGCTGCATTCTCAGGTTAGAAACCAGACCCTAGTGGCATGGGAAGCAAAATGAATTTTCTGCTTTCTGATCTTCTTCTAACTCTGCTGTGGCATCAGCCTTGCCTCCAGCTGGATCTGGTCAGCCAACCCCGTGCACACCAACCCTTAAGCACGGCGGGAGCCAGCTGCAGTCAGCAAGACCCCTTCAGAGCTGCCCTGGCTGCCCCGACGAGAGGGAGACTCAGGTGGGGGCTGTGCCTGTGGCCAGGGCCGGGACTGCTGTGCCGGCAGCACCATACTGCTGCTTCTCGCCGGCTCCCAGGCCCTGCAGGTGCAGGGGCTGTGGCCTGTGGTCCGCCATCTTGCTCTTCCTGGTACCTGTGACCCTGAGGCAGGCAGCAATGCCATGTTGCATGTGGGGACATTATCCTGGCCAACCCTGCAATGTGGCTCCTTTCCCTGGCCTGATTCTCCTTCATTAGGAAAGCCTCATAAATGTTGCGTTGAGATGCACGTGCTAGTGCACTTCAAGGTAAGCCCAAGCTTAAGTAAGTGCTTTGCTGAGTGAAACCCAGTCGAACGTGCCAGGCTTTCCTTGGGGTTGCTAGGAAGGAGGGAAGCAATAAAGCACAGAAGGGTGGGGGAGGCTGCTTGCACCTACGAGCTAATTTCAGAAGTGCTTGCAGTGATGGAGAAAACAAGGTTGCTTCTTTTCTTCCTGTGTAAAATTATCTGGAGATCTCCAGAGTCAGCAAAACGCCCAGATCCAGCATATGCACAGTGCTTACTTGACATCGGAGCCTTGCGTTGAGCCTAGGTAGCTGTTTTATTTGTTGTATTTGCATGTTGCTGATGCTGGATCCTAGACTGAATACTTATGAGGCTCTTTTATGTAATTCTTTACAACGGTACTGAGAATGGAGTTACACACCGAGCTTTACCAGAAAGTAAAATGTCTGGTTTGAAGCTGGTGATAATTTTAACTAGGATTTACTGACTTGAAGAATGTTCTGATGGAAGATAATTGTTTGTATTGTATTTGTAAGGTGTTGGAGGCACACAGGATGCTCACCCAACTTCCATTTATCAAGGCCACTTCATGTGTACTCGTTTTTGAAAATACTAGAATTTTTACTTATCAAATATCACTAGTGATGGGTACAAGCGGCATTTGTGTACATTGAGCTTTTGTGTCCTTCTGGTAGCATCTTAATGAGAGCCTTCCAAAAGATGGATGCACATATGTGGGTCACTGAACTAGCCCTGGACCTGGTCCATTCAATTACCCAGACAGTCTTGTCTGTTACCGTAGGAAGAACTTTGATCTGAGAGAACAGCCTGATTTGATCTGATCAATACTTTCCATACATTTTTTTTTTTTTTTTTTTTTTTACAGGATTGTCTGGCATAAGCTAACATACATTTGCAGTGCCAGCACTGGTCAGGATGCTAAGGTAAATGGACTTCTGGACAGCTTGGAAGATGAGATTTCGGGGCATTTTCTGCAGGCTGTCACTTCTAAAATCAAGGTATGGGAGACCCATGTTACCACTGAATATTTTCAGGCTGTAGGGCAGGCACACACTTCACTCTCATATCCTGATTTGGAAAGGGTGACACCATAGTTTGATCTTCATGCCCAGTACCCTCCTCTGCCTTGTCTGAAGCTGTATATTGACAGCTTTGTCTTTTCCAGTTTTTAGGATCCCAGTTCCACTGTTTGTAGTATTTGCTGTTGTGCTACAAATGGACACCCCATGGTGCCCCTGGGCACCCAGACCCCAAGGGTTGAACTTCCTCTGGTACCTACTCATCCCCAGCAGCTGGGCATCTTCTTGGGACAGCGGTAACCCACAGAGCCCAAGGCTGTGGTGGGTAGTCAGGATGTAGAGAAGGCTGACCAGAAATGGATCCGTTGCTTGGGATAAGTTTCCCTCCCTTCACACTTTCTGATATTAGACTATTAGCCCAGCCACCCACCTTCATATCCTGGGCTCCATGTCTAGATAACACACAACTGCAGGCTCCTAATAGTGTGTGGTGTTCTGTGTTTCCTTGGGAAGCTCCCCCAGGCATCTTCAGGCTCATTGCACAGGCTCCCTCAAGCATGCTGAAGGCAGCAAAAGGAGAATGACAGAAGAAACCTTGGCCACACTGTGCAGTGTTGGTCTCCAGAGCTCACTGCCAGCCTGTCCCATGGGCCCACATGTTGAGACAGGAGCTGCGGGTGGTTCTGACAGGGAGCATGGACAACCCTGGGGAGAAACAGCAGATCTAGGGCTCAGATTTTCAGCCCTTCTCTGGCTGTGTTGACACAGGCTTTGAATCATGAAAGACAGAGTTTATCCCCTGCCTGCCTGCTAAATGGTTCTTATACTTTCCCACTGAATAAGAGGCAATGGCCATGCTGGGAGCAGGATGACAAAGCAGAAGGGTGCAGAATGGCTGGCTCTTCCTGTACTCTTCATCTTCTGGGGCATGTGTTACATAGTCCCTGGATCAGAGCTATTGCCACCCATTTTTCATAGTTGTTGGTCTTCCAGGTTTGGGCTTAAGAATGTAATACATCCTTCCTGAGTTTGAATTGTTTCTTTCTTTCATGTTTTGCTTTTCTTTGAAATGAAGGCACAGGATGCTGCAGCTCGTGGAGGAGTCTGTTTCCGAGAGCAGAAAGGGCAAAAGCACAATAATCTGTGTCTGTCTTCTGTGCAGTGTCTCTACATGTGCACCCTTTGACTCTGTCCCTTTTTCTCAGGGAACACTCAAGAAGCACTTCAAAAAGTGTGACAGTGGTTTTTACCACATCCTTGAATCCTTAAAGCAAAGCTTTTTGGCATTTGGGAAGAAAAAAACAGACACGTATGAGGTAAGAAGTAAGTAAGAAACTAAGAACAAGGTGTTACTCAGGAAATCAGTACAACTAGTCCTTGAACCTCTGGATGGCACAGTATTTGAACATTAATCCAAAGTAAAATTTTGTCTGTTGTTAAAATGGCTTTCAAAGATCTAGTGGTCTCAGTCCAGTTTCTCTATCCAACAGAGTTGGCTATCTTCTTCACTGTGACAGCTAGGACCTTTCTGTAATCTCAGCAGGGAAACCAACAAGTGAAGAAATGTGGAGACGGAAAGTACCTCCCAAATACAGAATGGGAGCACTGAGCCATCTCTCATTCTTCCATTGCTCCAATACCATTGTATTGGAAATCTCAGCTTCTAATGTGCTTCAACCTTAGTTGTAAGGAATATTTATCCCTTTGACAGAGAGTGGACACACGGAGAGGTGAAAGGTCCAGATCTGCAAAGGACATAGTCTCTTAAGCACAGTTAAATATGCCAGGCTTGGCAAAGAACAACCTCACAGAGTACCTAAGTTTTTTCACCTTTACAGTAGCCTAAACAATTTGTCTAGGGTCTCACGACACCCTTGAGTCTGTCTCTTCCGCAATGAGATTGGTGCCTGGGGTAACCTCTTTTGCACACAGGTTGGATTTGCTGCTGCTACCTGTGCCCCGAAGCACTGGACTCCTTTTCTCTTAACCTACCAGGTCTGGAGGCTCTTTGTCAGTGCCGATTTTAATCAACATTTTGAAATGTGGAAAAAAGTAATGGAACAGAAAAAATTAGGAGCTATTCTGCTGTTGTTCAGAGCCTGTCACAGAACATTATGTCACATTAGTGCTGGGGCAAGCAGCAGCTTGGTGGTGGAGCACTGTGCCAGAGCTATCTGTCTCTTGCTTTGTCTGTTTTGGACAGGGCTGGGGATTTCCTGTACCTTTGGACTGCAGCCTAAAACTGCTCTGATTTCAATTGCTAATGAAAATGTGGTTTCTGTGCAGCAGCCCATCTCCCCTTAGAAACGCTTACCCTCCCTTCCCCTTTCAGGCACTGCATGGTCTCAGCACTGGGGTTTCTCAGCAGGTAGTGAGTGGCTCAGAGATGCCCAGGTGACTTCTCTGTGCCCAGTCACAACTGTGTGCCCAAGGGTATGGCCCTGGGACACGTCTAGTGGGGATGCTCCAGGGAGGCTGGATCTGGCTTTGTCTGTAGCCCAAGCTGTCCCCAAGTGACGTGTTTGTTATAAGCCAAGTGTCACTGCTGCTCTGAAGTGTGAGTGACCTCTGGCTCAGCTAACTGGTCCCATTGTTTTTGGTTGGATGTCTCCACACTTATCATCAATGTTTATGTCATCTACATACATCTTGGAGGTAGGTACTCCATGTGTTAGACCAGGCATTTTAAAGGGATACTTAAGCAAAGGAATGGGACAGCCATCTGCATGGACCGTATATCCTCTGTCTACACTGGTCGGAGTCCTATAGGTATGATCTGGTCCTTGCTCATTACAGGGAGGTTAATCTGGGTGTCTTTGCTCTGGAATAGGCCCTGGTCAAGGCTGTCAACACCATCATTATTACAGAATATGTGCAGGCCCTCCTGACCACTTCCAGGAAACCGTCTTCTGTGCAGAGGAGGAGGATTGTCAGCAGGATAGAACAAGATCATAGGATGCTGCAAACCGTCTTTGAAGAGTGCTTAGTAAGTCTTTGATATGGTTACCGTTTTGCTCTCTGTCATCAAGAACAGTACCAGCAGAGGAAAAGGCTCTGAAAGCAACAGAAAAGCTTGAGAGGTCTTATCACAGTGGTATCCAGCTTTGCAGAAATGACAATCAGATGTGCTGACGGACCTTCTGATCTGCCAGAAGCTGTTAGTTATAGTTTTGAAATGTGTGACTAGAGGAGGCAAGTTTTGCACTCCTGCCACTGTAATAAGAATGAGGCGAGCTCCTCTGAGCTGGTGAGACAGCTCCAAAGCTTTCAGCTCCCCCAGGCAAGACTTTGGTACATGGCGTGGGGGTGCAGATGAGGAAGAACTGTGTTCCCCTTGAGCTTCTGGAGTGATGAACCAAATCAGCTGCTCCACATCTTCACCTTCTCCGTGGATTGCCCTGTACGGCTACTCCTCCCTGGACATGGGGTATTCATTGTTACCCCCCCATCCGGCCTCCTCCCTCCCTGCAGGCCCTTCCCAGCCCCTCAGAACTGGGCTGATGGCTGCATGAGCCATTTCCCTGTGCTGCAGTCTTTTCTCATGGGCAGAAACATGCTGATGCTGTTGTGGTTGGTGACGGTTGCAGGGGGGAGCGAGTCTTCCTGCAGGGGTAAACACCTCACACCATTAGGAGGTAAAGATGCATTGCAGAAGGGAGAGCTTGGGTGTAAAAGCAGAGCCACACCTTTGAAGAAAACTTGTGGAAAAATGCTAGGTCTGATTTGCAGAAGCAACTTTGGAAGCTTAAAAAAGCCTCTCTGCTTAATTCATAATCCAGTGTAATTGGCAGTGCTGCACACAGCATCTGCGGATGCCACCAGACGGTCACATGGGTCCCTTGATTAGCCAAGGGCAAGGACTGCAATGCCAGCAGCGTACCTGCCTGCGGCCGCTCCAGCTGGAGAATTGGGGCCATGCAATCTCCCCTGCCACAGCTCTTTTGCAAATGCAGGCTGAGAATACCCAGGCATAGCAGTTCGTAAGAGGCTGGACTGAGCATCACGTTAACCGTTGCAAGGTCAGTCTGGTAACAGGACTCAGATGTGACAGAGCAGATAAAAACCTTGGCTTAATTGGTTTTAATACTTTAATAAATTCTGAGTCACTCTCATGACTTGTGAATTTAAGTGCTAGGGACTGGAAATCCATTTTCTCCCGGACTAGCTGCCCTGCAATTATTTGTCAGCAATTCTTACTTTGTCCAAAGAATAAAATGAGATCAAAACGATTGTCTGTAGGCTCCTCTAAAAATCTCTCAGACTCATTACAATTAATGCATTAGTGTCATGGTGGAAAGCTGGAAGCTGCCAGTGCTTTTAGCCGAAGACCCACCTTTCCTGGAGTGATCAATCACAGACAAGTCAATGCTTTGAGCAATCAAGCCATTGGGAATAGCAGGAGGATTCTCTAATCTTAACTCTGAAGTTTACCAGTAATGCTGTGCTCAGCATCAGCTTTGGATGTAATGTGCAAGGAAAGCTGGTTTTTAGTGTAAAGGAAATACAGGAAATCTAATTATCTACTAACACCCCTACATTCAGCTTGAGTGAAAAAATTCTGCATCTAGTTAGCACTGTTTCCCTTGTGTCCCCAGTCTGTTTGCTTTCTTGATGTGGGAGCACCGAAAACCTCGGGAAGGAAACTCATAAATGATTTGCAGGGGACAGCCTGATCCTCAGTCAAATGAGGTACATGGTTATGCATGCAAAATATGTACTCTGCTGCAGACTGAATTTATCGTGCGGTTGCTGCACAGGCTGCACCTGCTCCCTACCCTGCTCTGCCCTCTCTTCAGGCTCTTCCTTCCCCTCCATACTCAAAACACGCTGGGAAATACCTTGCTTCTCTCCTAGGAGCAGTACGTGTCAAAGACACTTAAGCACTGCCGACAAGATACCTCTTTTTGGTCCTTTTAGATTGCAGGCTGTTTACCTCTGACCTTGCCTGTCTATATAGTGCTTAACTAAATCTGACACCTTCAAATTAATTAGCGTTTTGTAATAGTGAGCTTGCCAAGTATGAAGCTATACAGTATTGGTACCTTAGGAGCTGAGTACAGCTTGTGTGCTGTGCAGAGCTAGACTTGCTGCATGTCTGCAGTGCAGAGGAAGAGAGAGAAGGCTGTCTTCAAATATTACTATTATTTTAATCTTCAATGTGGAGATGAGCCGCACTGAGAATGTTACCTGCTGTTTCTAATGCCCCATGGAGATCAGGGGAACCTGGGCTTCTCCTGCCCCAGTTTGGCAGCCTGTTCTCCAGGTTTGCTTTGTCACAGAGTCTCTGTTGACATGATGGCATCAATAATTCAGGGAAGCAATTTAATCGCATTACTGCACCGATGAAAAATGTGAACAAAGCCTGAAGCTCTCTCTTGGCAGTTCATCTGCATTCTGCTTCCTCAGGCTTTGCTAAAAATGCTGTATGTTTCTTGATGATGCTTTCTTCTTCTGTGTCCTCCAGTTTAGATGGAGCTGACCATATGCAGCATGTACCAGCCATGTCATATCCTTTACAGTGTCCAGCCCTACTTCCCATTTTTTTGTTGTTTTTTTCTGTTACAGGAACTGTGTCATAGACTCATAGAATCATAGAATGGTTTGGGTTGGAAAGGACCTTAAAGATCATCTAGTTCCAGCCCCCCTGCCATGGGCAGGGACACCTTCCACTAGAGCAGGTTGCTCAAAGTCCCATCCAACCTGGCCTTGGACACCTCCAGGGATGGTGTCCCCTCACTCTTTCCCCAGGGTCAGTTTTCTGTCCCTGGGCTTGCTCCAGGGCAGCAGAAATGCCATCATGTCTGGCCAACAGAGCTTGTTTTCACATAGGTACAGGGATGTGCTTACCTCTGGAAGCAAACCACTTCCCAAAGGGCAAAATGGCCTTGAGAGAACAGATGATGTAGGGAAAAATGAGGTACATTTGCCCACTTTGCCAAATGAAATGCAGGAGTGTATTTTGCGCTGCTGAAGGTAGTTGCCCAGCCGCCCTGGAAGCAGTCTGTGGCTACACCCTAGTTTCTTTTCTCCTACCCTGGAGGGGAAACAGGCTTCTATACATGCACAGACAGTCCTGCAAAGCTCCTAACCCATACAGTGAGATCCCCAGTCTGATATAAGTCCAGCTCTTTAATGTTGTATGCTGCTTCCCTTACCCTGAACATACCTTTGCTTCTCTCCCCAGGGTCCTGCAGCTGGTCCCCTCAAGGATCCTATAAAAGCAATTTTAGAACTTATTCAAGCTTCCGATGCTGAGGGGATGAAAATAGCCCTTCTGCCCATTCTCAAAGAATTTCCTGATCTAAGGTAAGGTCTTTTATTGGTTTGACTTCTGTAGTTTCTCACATGATTACTTGCCACCAGAAGACCTACAGCAATATTAGTCCTGCAATACCTTTTGCAGTGTGCTGAGCCAGGCACAATGCTTACCTCTGAATGCACTTGGTGGTGCCTATTTGCAGATGCTGATTAACATGGTTTATGACTTTGCCAGACATTAACCAGTGGAGTTGAGATGTCCTTCTGTAAAGGTGAAGGATGTCAACAAAGCAGGAATGCTGTGGAAAAATACTACCTGAATGGACAATTTACAGGCACATGTGTGCCAAATGTAGGTTTCAAGAACATCCTTAACTCAGGCATTTCATAACTTCCAAGCACTTGGCTTTTGGATTTAATGCTTCACCGATCCTTTTCTAGGTATTACTATTTCCACAAAATTCTAGGTGTGTTCAGCAAGAATATACACTTCCATTTCTCACAGGAAGCTGTTAACAAAAATGAAACCCAACTTTTATTAGGAAGGTGAGATGTTAGCTAACTGCATTTGTTGCAAAGTCTGTGGTTTATTACATCTATCTTTTGTTCTGATGTCTTATGTTACTGACTGTATTTTTCAAAGTTAACATGATTACAGTGTAGAGCACTCTGTCACAGGATGCTGTGAAGGCCAAAAGTGTGAATAGCTTCAAATGGGGAACAGACAATTTGTGGTAGATAATTATTTCAGTGCCTATTCAACATGACAGTCATGATATAACCCCTAGTGAAGGAAGTCCCTAAACTGCAGACCGCCAGAAGCAAAAAACCAGGAAGACAAAGAGAGATCCTGTTTTGCTTCATCTGGTTTATATATTCTTTTCTTAAGCACTTACTACTTTTGAAGATGCTATTGAGCTAAAAAGCTGCTTATCTGATACAGCATAGCAATTCTTATTATCTTACTATATTTATACACACGCATATAAATAGTAATACATATGTATAACTATATATATATAGATACATATAGTATAGGAAGTGGGCATAGGAAGTACTCAGAATTGTTCTTGATTTCAGCAGATTCCCATATGTTTAAAACTGTTTGGCCTGGATACCTTTGCCCTGTTTGTTAATCAGACTAGTATAGCGTGGCCCTGCTCAGCAAAGCAATGCTATGTAGAACAAAAACCCTATAGCCTTCTAGATGAACAAGAAGTAGCTCCATCTGAGGGGAGAAAAGATATAAAAAATGCTTCCAAATGGTCAAATGCAGAGTTACCCAAAACCTATTATAGCAGATACAGATCTTTTTCTAGGAGAAACCTGAGGTGAAGTTTCACAGGGACACTGCGTGCACTGGGCTTGGGACCCGTGAGCTCAGCCATATCCCACACACCTCTTGTGACACAGCCTCCTCCTTGTTAGGTGGCCAAAGGGTGTCAAAAAGCAGCTCAGCAGCTTCCGATCTTTGGTCTGTGCCAGCAAAACTGAATGATAGGAAGCAATCTTTTTTCCTTGACTTGTTCACTGACCTGCCCTCTTATCCTTTTGGAAAGGAAGGAACATCTGAGTGCAGTGCTGGACATCAAAGACTCGCTCAGCCAAGAAGACAGAGCTGCTCTCTTGAAGGCATTTCACGATAATTGCAGGGAATCAAAAACAGAACCAAACTTGCTTTTTGCAGATATAGAAGTAAAACCTAGAAAATATGGACTCTGTGGATGCTTCTGCTGTTAGCAAAGGTAGGGGTGTGTGTCAGCGTGCTTGCGTGTAACACGTGTACCTGCACAGGCGTAGGCATTCCTGCTTACAGGGAGGTGGAACGACTATGGCTGTAGCCTCACGTCCCTGAGGTTCTCGCTGCTGTATACGCTGGTTCTTTCCCTCTCTCCGCTTGCAAATTTCCACATCATGAAGCATTGTGTTGCAGGCAGTGCAGGGTGCCAAATGCTTAAATGTGTGATTCAGGTTACAGAAAGGATAAAGGAGAAGACAGGGCTTTTCCTCCTCATCCTTCGCTCCTATCTGTGTGTCCCTGCAGCAAGGGCTCTCCGCAGCACCCCCTCCCTCCTACCTCTTACCAAGTGTGCATGGGCAGGCTCTCCCAGGCAAGCGCTGGTGTCTCCTGGCAGGGCATGCTGAGGGATTTTCTCCCCTGTGGCCCTCCTGCTTCCCTGGTGCTGAGGGGAGGGATATGTGAGCCCCACTCCTGCTCCCTCCATGAGAGCTGTATTAATTAAACTGGGCTTGGTCCTGTTCAGGTGACTGTGCTGTGTTGTGAGCACCAGAGGAGAACGTGCCCTCTCCATGCTGGCAGCAGCAGCTGGTGGCAGAAGGGAGGAGGGGTAAAAGTCAGATGGATGACTGTCACTGTAAGGTCGTAAATCCCCTGGTGTGAATTGCCAGGGCTCATCTGGAGCACCTGTAATCTCCTTTCAGTTTCCCAAGGCACTCCTTCGCAGTCACAGATTGGGGATTTTTTTTTTTGGAGGGGGGGGTAAGCTGCAGCAGATCTTGAAACTAAGCAGGTCCTCATGGTTTCAAGATACTTCTTAGTGGAGAATGTGCAGCTGTTTGCTTCAATTTAAGTAATCTGCAACTTCTTTCAGGTTCAAATTTCTCCAGCTCCAGCTCAGAGAATTTTGTTTTATCTTTGCCAAGCCAGAACCCTCAGCTATCAGAAATAGTTCCCCTCGGTTAATAGTTACAGGTTACCACCAGTCACCTTCTGTTGGATAAGCTGACTAGCCTAAGTATCTCAGGTTGAGAAGCACAGTCCCCTTCTGCCTCCTCCTCCACTCTCCAGTGTCACCATTTATTTATAGTTCCCCATGTTAGCAGATCAAGGATGAATTACGCAGGGCTCTGACCTGGGCCTCCAGGCACAAGCAGACAGTGGGCTACCCTGGTAGCAGGAAGAGAAAGCAATTAGAGAAACAATTAATAAGCACACAAGCTTTCCCTTCCTAATGAGAACTGATATAATGAACTGGCTATCAGCCACCCACTTTTATACTCTCGTTTAAAGAAATTACCCATGGCATCACCTTTGCTTTAGAAAAGTCATTCAGTAAAAGGTTTTTAAAACACTGTAAGTCACTTAATCTCCTATTTGCTGAAATCCCCTGGGTAAATGGGCCCCCAAATCCCAGAAGACCTGGCTGAGTCTGCAGTGCGGTAGAAGCATGTGTGTTGCACAGGTTACTAGCCTCACCTGAGCTCAGGGGTAGCAGTAATGGTGAAATCAGTTATGGGATGTGCTCAAAGTAATGTCACCTTCCTCCCTCCATCCCAGCCCTGCGATTTTGCTGCCATGCTCTGGGGTGTGACCTGGAGGTACATTGGGAATCATCTGCTTTCTCCCAGCCAGGAACAAAATAGTTTTGCATGTTTGTCCCTTCTGTATGAAGGGGTGGGAGCAATTTGGAAAAGTGTTATCTTTGGTTATTTCATGTTAGCACGAAATGACCTCCTGTCCTGCTTTTGGCTGGAATAGAGTTAATTTTCTTCTTAGTAGCTGGTATAGTGTTATGTTTTGGGTTCAGTATGAGAAGAATGTTGATAACATGCTGATGTTTTCAGTTGTTGCTAAGTTGTGTTTATACAAAGTCAAGGATTTTTCAGCTTCTCATGCCCAGCCAGCAAGAAGGCTGGAGGGGCACAAGAAGTTGGGAGGGGACACAGCCAGGACAGCTGACCCCAACTGGCCCAAGGGGTATTCCATACCATGTGACATCATGCCCAGTATATAAACTGGGGGGAGTTGGCCTGGGGTGGGGCTTGGGCAACTGAGCACTCGTTGATTGGCAGATGGTGAGCAATTGCATTGTGCATCACTTGTTTTGTATATTCTGATCCTTTTATTATTACTGTAATTTTATTATTGTTATTATTATTATTATTTTCTTCCTTTCTGTTCTACTAAACTGTTCTTATCTCAACCCATGAGATATACTATTTTTTTCCTGATTCTCTCCCCCATCCCACTGGGTGGGGCAGGGAGTGAGTGAGCGGCTGCATGGTGCTTAGTTACTGGCTGGGATTAAAGCACGACAGTGTCAGAGAGGTTTTCTTCTTATTTTGAAGCATTTGGCATCGGCACATGTTTTCATTGCTGAAAATTCCTGGTTTCTAGGTTACTTTTGGTACAGATAGGAGAGCCTATTCCCCTCCAGGGTGTTACTTTTCACAATTCTGCTCAGTTTTCCACTTGTTGACATAAACCAGCTTTCAGTCAACAGTACTTTTGATGAGGTATTAGGCAGAATGGAGTTATTTCAGCTCATTCCCCTAGCTATTTAGCTCTTGTAATGGTAACAGGAATAAAAATAAGTAAAATGGGTTTTTTTCCTATCATGAAGAGGAGGAGAGATGAGATTGACTATAGATAGGAAATACACTTGTTGGATTAAAAAATTGCTAGCACACTGATTAAGATTCTCTGTTTCTGTCTAGGCAAAGTCTGGCTACACGAATCTCACTGGGATTGATTACTCTCCTTCTGCAATACAACTTTCAGAAAAAGTAAGAGAGAAAGAAGGGATGTCTGACATTAAATTAAAGGTAAGTTTTGAGAGAAAGTTTATTGAGGAAATAGAAAGCAATTGAACCCAAGATTAAATGACCTAATTGATATTTGGGTGTACTCAGTGTACTATATTAATGATGTCTTTTGACATTCATTTGTGAGAGAACTCTTAACCAAATAAATATGTATTTACAAGAAGATTTTCGGTCTTTTTTTTTCCTGTTTCTACCAGTCATTAGGGCTAACAAGACTTGCCTGCTCCTAGCAGGGAGCAGAATAGTAGATTGCCATTTCGCGAGTCTGTATTTTAGCTGCTACGTTCTGAATTTCAGATTTGAGGTAGAGGATGAAATCCTTAAGTGATAGAATCCCTACCAGTAGCTGTGCAGCAGGAAGTTTGAGAGGCCCTGCTGGAGCACGGGGTAGGACCAGATGACCTCCAGAGGTCCCTTCCAACCTCAGCCATCCTGTGATTCTCTGACTGCCTTTCATTCTGAGCTCTCTCTCTGCTATGCTGTTTTATTCTCCAGCTCTGTACCTGTATGATGTCTCTGTTCTTGTATGTCAGTTGTAATCTCTTTGTGGCAGGCACTGTCTATTCTTCTGTGTTTGTACAGTGCTTAGCATGCAGCACCTAGGAAACCGGGGATCAAAGTACAAATAATGATTTAAAGAATGAACTTCAAATGTGTTAGTTTGAGCTTTAGATGGGTAGGTGTATACACGGGCTTTACAGGAAATAGATCATCACACAATACGTAGAGAAGAAAGGAGCTGACATGACATTATAAGTGTGAAAAGCCTATGAGTTACCTTTTCCTAAGCACACCTATTGATAGGTTTGAGGCTTTTTATTTTAAAGTATTGGTTTGCTTTAAAGAATCAGGAGCTCCTGAGAAGATTGTTTTCACAGCTGTAGACTTCTGGTTTAGGTAGAAGACTTCTTGTCTCCATCAGCTGAGCTGTCAGGATTTGAGATTTGTATTGACAAGGGGACTTTTGATGCCATAAGCCTTAATCCTGATAACGCGGTGGGAAAGAGGAAGCAGTACGTGAGATCTCTTTGCAGTGTATTGAAGCCAGAGGGCTTTTTCCTCATAACGTCTTGCAACTGGACCAAGGAGGAGCTGTTGAACGAGTTCAGAGAAGGTAAGCAGTTGAACAGAATGATCTGCCAAATTATGGTTGTTCAAGGATGCGATGGGTGAATTTTAATGTCTATGTTAGTGTGTTGGCTTTCTCAGATCAGGATTAGACAAGGTAAAGTGACTAGTAAATGCTTCAGCCTGTCTTCCCTCTGTTTTCCTCAGGAATTACAGCTTCTGCATTTGCCAGCGCCAACGTGCCAAGGGAGGACAGGTTTTGTTGTATTTTGGAGGATGAGGATTTCAGTCTAGTTAACACTGGGAAAGTATATACCAGGGTGATACTTTTTCTCTTTTGGTCCTTTATTACCAGATCCAGTTCACCCATCCAATTGCTTTGAAATCGGGGTAACATTGTTACCCATGTTTAGGGGAACTGGCAAGTCTGTGACCACGACCTTTTACGTCACCTCCTCAGCGACCTTTCACATTACCTCCTCAGTGACCTTTCTGATCCACCCAGAAGGTTGTTTTTTTTTTTTTTTACATGCCAGTTAGCTCCTGAATCTCATGCCTGAGGCTTGAAACTCAGTGTGGATCTAGAACAACCGTCCCTTCTGGGGAACTAAAATTACTGGCAAGTTATCATCTTTTCTGCCATTAATTTGTGTGAGTCAGCCAGCTAAGGTTTTTATTATCCATGGAAGGGTTTCAGCTGTATAAAGCAGTGGTGCAGTGTAACAATACAGTCCTATAAACTTAGAGTGACTGCCTTGCAAGCTTTCCAGATGAATAAAGAATGGTTTGCAAAGGGTTATCCAAGAGGAGAATAAAATTACTTCCTTCTAATAAAAGCATTTTAATTTCTGTCTGGCAGGATTTGAAATTCTGGAGGAGCTGCCAACACCCAAGTTTTGCTTTGGAGGAAGAATTGGAAACACTGTAACAGCATTGGTTTTCCAAAGGAAAAAAGTGAGGCCATCCATCTTGGACAAATTAGATTAGTTGAGAAAAGTCTGAACTTTAAACCTGACAGAAAACCTCAGACACGTGTGTAAATAAATGCTCTTTGAGTACACAGTAAAATACTCTGTATGGAACTCTAAGGGACTATAAAACATTGCCCTAGAAACATTTCAGCTTTGCATAACTTGCCCGTAAATTTTGTCCTTGCTACAACCTCACTCGTTTTAGGGAAGCTGCAAGTTTGTAAGTGAGAGAGAAATAAGGCATTCTAAATACGGAGACTAATATAACTGAGTGATGTTTGTGTTTGGAACATAAAGATTCTCTGGTATTTAATTTCTGTATTGGTAATCAGTGACCAGTAGAGGCAAAGGTATTCTACAAAACAAAAATCTCATTCCTCTGTTGTGTGGTGTAATAAGCAACGAGCTTTTGCAATGTAAGTGCTGGATCTTCTGGTTTTTTCTTAGGTGAATATGAATGTAGCTGTTAAGGGGGGAAACGGATGTAAAAGTCATAGCACTTGCAAAAAAGGACCAGTTAGTGCTTTAAATTCAGATTTTCAGAGGTTCTCAGACTCAGCATAGTTCCGTCTCTGCTGATATAGCTCAACTTTTTTCTCAGAGGGAGCATTTTTAAAAATCTCACTTGCCTGAATGTGTGCATGCTTCATCAGTTATTTTCACTGATCTCAAATATATAAAGGTGTGATGTTACAGTCTCACTAGCATGTGACATATGCCTCCTTCATTATTAATTTGCTATATAGTAATGTCTTAAGAGCCAACAATGACTGCATGTTTTCCAGTGAATTTCTCAGGACAGACTTTAGCTGCATAAATCCAAAAGAACTGAAAGCATAACTATCCATTCCTTTTTCCTTTTTAAAATTTTTTTTAAACCTCTGTGTGTGATCCTTTTGCTTAACTTCTTTGCCTTTATTTCTTCTGTTGTTTTGTATTTTCAGAACACTACTATTACTTGAAAGGTAGGAAAATGAGTTTTCTTTATGCCTTGACAGACACATTAGCAGGTGACAATCAACTTGTTCTTTCAGACATCAGGGAGGCCCTATTAGGCAATCAGGTTTTGTTTCACAGGCAAGGTCATGTTTGCTTATCAGAGACTTGCTTCTCCTAGTTTCCAGACTTCTAGTTTCCAGGGTTCTGGAGATCTTTAAGGGGTCAAGAAATACTTAGAGTCCTTTCCTAGGATAGGAAGTGAGGCATGATTTGCACAGTGGTGAGTCCTCCCCTCTGTGATCCATCTGGTGATGTCTTCAAGGTAGCAATCGTAAATTTTACATCTTTTTGCAAAATGGGATATACTGGTTCCACTGGAAGAATGGTCTGTCACCAGTGGTGAGAAAGTTTAGTCCCAATGAATAGCTCTTTGTATATTTGGTCAGGCTTGTGTTCCCAGCTTGAGTGCCAAAACCACGGTCTTGTTATCATTTGGGTGACTATTGTAGGACGATGTACTGCATCTGCCCAGCAGGCTTCCAGCAGCCAACAGGAGTGCTAGGAAATATAAGTGGTAATTCAGACAGAGGATTTTTTTGATGGAGTAGTACAAAGAAGTCAAAGTACACTTACGATAACAACCTCAATAAAAAGCCTATGACATTTTTTTAGCCAATTTGCCATCAGGTAGAGTTAATACAAGCAAATTTTAACTGGCGAGTACTCTGGCAGGATGCATTTAGGGCATCTGTTTTATTCCTGTCTGTAATTTTTGCTAACGAAGGCATGATATGTATTTAATCATGGAATGAAAATAAAGTTATGGCTGTCATGGATTTTCTTTAATCAACTAGGAGGAATTTAATTATAGATTCACACTCCAAAAGATATGTAAGGTTCAGGACAAGTATTGTTTTCTCCTCTTCATAGGATTGATTATCATTAGATTTTGTCCTCTAGGTAGTATTTTTATATCGTTTGTAAAGCTAAAAATAACCTTCCTAAAATGGTTACACAGAAATTTTAGCATCAGAAATCATCTAAGTATGTCTTGCAAGTTGTATGATCAACCACTTTCAATTACTATCTTTAGCAAGGCATTTGGAAGCAATGATAGTAATTCACTATTTTGCTATCATGTTGCTGTTTTCCAAATGTTCTGGACAACTATTGTATTTCTTTTTGGAATTATTTCCTCCTATATGAATACATTTTCTATCAGGGAGGCTTCTTAGTGGCGGGGAAAGGCTGAGAACCAACCTCCTCTTCCAGCTTACCTCATTATTTGCCCAAGTTCATGGATTATTGAAAGCTTCCACTTCAAGAATTTCCCTACCACTTCTGGCAGCAAGTCTTCAGAGATGCAGTTCTTCTGCTTTACCTTTGTCATTACAGGGTTCAGTCATAAGGTGGAGATACACACACTAACGTCACCACTAAAATGTCATCCTGCTGCCCAAAGGTGTCACGGGCCTATTGTCGGGAGTCTTAAATGCTAGTTGTCTGAAGGATTTTGGGACAGGAATGTGTTTTCGCCATGGAGAAGGGTCTGGGCTTTGGCTGTAGGCAGTCATCTTCACGTCTCTGTGTTATTCTGGGGCAGAATTCACGTGCCTATCTGCTTCTCAGGTCCATAAAAAATTTTCTAGTAACATGCTCAATAAAGCTGAACAGAGCAAGCTGGTGGATAGGTGCCTTTATAGGGAGGATGGGTAGGGAGTGGAAAAATGGAGTGGCTCTCACACGTGGAAAGGTTTTGATTCCTAAATTTGTCATGGCCCCTCTTCAGCCTCAAACGAGCACACAGGCTATTGCTTGAAACGAACGATTTCTGCATCTGAGTTTGCATATTCTTTCACAGGCCCAAGCACTTTCAAGTATCACTGGAGAGTAAAAAAATGCTTGTTAAACATGTTTTAAAAGATTTATTTTAAGGCAATAATAACCAAAGGCTTACTGTTTAAAATCTGCTTTGTTGGAAACCTGGTATTTTATGAATAATGGAGTCTAGGGAGGAGCTCTAATACTGACTTAAGCAATGGCTTTTTTCTGACTAGTAGGATTTGGAAATGGTGTGTCAAAGAATGTCCTTGATTTGGGGCAGTTCATCTTGCTAGATGGTTTTTCATGAAGGTGTGATCTCTAAATGTTGATGCTTTTCAGTGCAACACTTAAAAAAAAAAAAAAAAAAAAAAAGAGGCAGAGGAATAAGCAGTGAGTTAGGAGGAGTGAGTCTTTGCTTGTAGTTTGGGCAGTGCTTCATGGTAGTTCATGAAGGCTGGTATCTTCATGACTACACGATTGTGTTGCTCTTGGTTTCAGCTGCAACGCCAGACTACAGGAGAATAAATGCAGCATTTGAAATACATTCTACTGCTATTGTTTTGCTATCCAAGGACCGTGTATGTGATTCCTCTGTCAAACATGAGGCTTGTGGGTAGTAAAACTGACATCTTCCATGGATCTCAGCAGCAGTTGAGCCCACAGACTATTCTTGCAGTACCAACATCTGTGTCTGGCACAGCTCAGACATCCCATACCTGACTCCTGATACTTGCTATTGCCAAGCAAACTGCATTTAGGGATTCTCTTTTTTAGGCATTTACTGGGAGAGACCATTGTAGTTGTTGTGGGGCTTGTACTGCTGAAAGAGCTTGGAGCAATTTACGCTGGATTTTTACAGGGCGTATCAGGGATGTGAAATGTCGGGATGCAATACCTGAAAGAGGAGACCAAGTGAAATTAAGGAAATAAGTATCGATTTGAGATGTCAGATCTAGGGGAGTTTCTACACATGAGACTCTGCTAGAGCGTAGGGTAAACAGGTTCTCAAGACAAAAAGCCTTTGCCCTTTCAGCATCACAGTACCTTCTTTGTAGCGTTGCTACATATTGTGGCGCTGCGACTAGATCACTGGTCGGCCCGGACCAGGGAAGAGACAGATAGCACACACGGTGTGAGCGTCAACTTCCACGTTTATTGCGCAGTTAACTCTTTATATACTAGCAAAGGTAGGCGGGATTACACTTGCGCCACAGGGAGGCGGTGATCAATTCTCTCTCTTTCCGTGACATTGCGAGATCTTCCGAACGCCGCACCCTACAGCCTAGTTTGGGTCAGCTGTCCTGGCTATGCTCCCTCCCAGCTCCTTGTACACCAGCTTGCTGACAGAGCATGGGATACTGAAAAAATCCTTAACTTAGGAACAACTAAAACATCAGTGCGTTATCAACATTATTCTCACACTAAATCCAAAACACACTGTACTGCAATAAGAAAATTAACACTATCTCAGCCAAAAACAGGACAATATCCACCCCTTATTCTATACCATTTATGTCAAGCCCAGATCCCACACTTCCCAATACATTTTCCAACTAATCACCACCACTTTTCCTGTCTTTCAATATATAAACACAGATATCATTCCTGCACTCTATGGGCCATCTCTATCAAATGTCTGTTGAGTTCATTCAGTCCATGACTTTGGGCTCCATCTGTCATAACAGTCTGTCTGGGCAGGAGGGATGGTGCAAAGTCCTCTCTGTTGGCAGAACAGGATTGGGCTTTGGTGCGGTGCAGCAGGTGGGTGACACTGGGCACAGCAGGAGGATGGTGTGTAGTGTTGGATTGTTGAATGCTGAAGTCAGTCCCAGTTACATCACCACTGTGCTTCACTCCTTTTTATCAGAGTTCATTCTTCATTAATCTAAGTGACTCTTACTGTAATACCATTGATATAGCATATAACAATTATAATAATGATGATATACAGTGGCAGGATTATATAGTAGTCAACATCATACAGTTTAATCTATTGGCTATTCTCACCCAAAATCAAATCCCCCTGAGGCACGCATCGCACTTCCCCACCCTTTGCACCACCCACCAAGTGCACCTAGGTCCTTGAGGAAAAGCAATCCCAAGGATGGGTTTGCCTTCACCTGAGGCAGGAGTAACCCAGACTTTTCCACAGCATATCCTCTGAGAGACCAGGCAAGGTGGACAACTGTTCAAATTCCTCCATCTCCATGGCAGCTATACCAAAGGCCCACCAGTACACTTTTGGGTCCTTGAAATACCCTCTCCTGAGATAATCTATGCCAAGGATGCACAGAGCCTCTGGGCCAGTCACAATGGGGTGCTTTTGCCACTCATTCCCAGTTAGGTTTACTTCAGCCTCCAATACAGTTAGCTGTTGGGATCCCCCGTCACACCAGAAATATAAATGGATTTTACCCCTTTATAGCTTGATGGCATTAGGGTATGCTGTGCACTGGACCGCTAGAGCCTTATACGGCTCTGGGTCTGATGTGCCAGGCCATCGAATCCACACAGTCCAGTAGAACAGAAACCTGAGAGGTCTTTTTACCTGTAGTACTATCCGAGTCCTAATCTTATATTACCTACTGTACATAACATGTGGCTTGACTTTGATTATACACCAGAAGCAGGTGTAAGTAGATACTCAGTTTTACTCTAAAACATTACAGTAGAAAAGAGAAATAATAACAATTCCACATTTAATTAGGTTTTTTGTTGTCATTAAAGAATTCTCTTGAATACCTTTTCCCTAAAGATCAAATTTTAACCACTCAAAACATATACCTATAAACTCCCACCTGATATAATGTAAAAGGTAAGATAAGAACACACATATAAAACATTTACCAAACATAAAACCAAACACAAGATTAAAAGAATACAAATGGAGTAGGAAAATATGGGCACACACAAATATTAATGTTAAATAAAACATGAGTCAGATGGAACTGGATGAAATAATTAAAAGAGACATTGATTTGTTTGTGCACACAGATACCACATCCATAAGTGTGGCATAAGCAAAGAAATGAATTTATAATTGGTAGGTTTTCTCTTATTATTTTAGCTTAACATGACTAAACCAGAAAATATTTCACATATGACAAATATTTTGTAATCCTTTATCAGTCAGTTAGAAATTTCTCAGTGTATCATGATTATTATGAAGAAGAGGCACAACTATCACCAATTAAAAATCAATATCTATGCAGTGTCCAGAACAAACCTACTATAAGGTAAGTTTCCTTTCTGAAATTTGGTCACAAGGTCTGCATGGAACTGCAGTAAAGGGAAAAACACATGAATGCATAGTTCACTGCATTAGTACAATAGTTCTGTGTCCTGGTTTCAGCTGGGATAGAGTTAGCTGTCTTCCTAGTAGCTGGTACAGTGCTGTGTTTTGAGTTCAGTATGA
>JAVJGG010000040.1:10931899-10979296 GCA_035590195.1 Aviceda cuculoides | reverse complement strand
AGCCAGCAAGAAGGCTGGAGGGGCACAAGAAGTTGGGAGGGGACACAGCCAGGACAGCTGACCCCAACTGGCCAAAGTATATAAACATGCCCAGTATATAAACTCGGGGGAGTTGGCCTGGGGGGATCACTGCTCGGGAACTAACTGGGCATCAGTCAGTGAGTGGTGAGCAATTGCATTGTGCATCACTTATTTTGTATATTCCGATCCTTTTATTATTATTGTCATTTTATTATTATTATTATCATTATTAGTGTCTTCCTTTCTGTTCCATTAAACTGTTTTTATCTCAACCCATGAGTTTTACCTTTTTTCCCCCAATTCTCTCCCCCATCCCACTGGGTGGGGGTGATTGAGTGAGCAGCTGCATGGTGCTTAGTTACTGGCTGGGGTTAAACCATGACACCTTCCAGAAGAGGAGTGAGCAGGTTTGGCTAGAGTGGGCAGGGAGCAGCAGGGATGCTGCCCATGACTGTGGGCCCATGGATTGTGTTAGCCAGAGTAGCCCAGGAACTAGAGATTTTCAGCAGGTAAATGTTGATACAGCTTCATGCAAGAGTCTGTGCACAGGAGGGATGTTTTTGCTGTTTGACTCTTGCATGTGTTCTGACAAGTGCTATTTAATTACCCAGCTTTTATCTTGCTTTCCCTCAGGCCTGCTGTGAGAAACATAAGGTCTTGCTCCCATGAGGCAGCATCTGCAATCACAGCTCCTTGAAAGCCTCAGGGACCCGTGCAGCCAGGTGCACAAAGAAGCCTGACAGCTATGGAAGATACAATTCCTGCACTTTTGCAGGAAAACCACGTGGCTCAAATCCTAATCTTCTATGCAAAGTCCGGGTGGAAGATGAATGGGATATGGCAGAAAGACATTCCTTCAAAATTTCCTAAAGATTGCTACTTAGCTGAGTCCTGCTGGTTATTCCCAAGATGTAGCATGGTGGTGTGTGGAAGAGAAGGAAGGTTCCCCCTTGCCAAATTTCTCTGTTTCCATCCCTCATTTCGTGCAATCTCACATGAAACCAGGGACCGCTGCACCACATGGTGTCCTAGCAGGTGACATGGCATCGCAACCTTCCCCAGGGACGCAGGACCCTCCGTTAGGGAATCCTGCCTAGCCCATGGTGCTGGTGGTGCCTGCGGGTTTGGGCACCTGGATCCACTCCCCGAAGCCTGACCTGCACCAGGAGGGGTGCAGACAGAGCTGCCTCTTCCCTCGCTCCCCACACAAGAAGGCTGTGACCTGCTCTGGGGGCAACCTGCCATGGTGCCGGCTGTGGGATGGGAAGCTCTTCCCATATGAGTTTTACAGCTGGCTCTGGAGCAGAGTCTTGCATTCATTTTTATACCTCAGTTGCTGGAAATTTCCCCTTGGAGAGGATGGGAAAGCCTCATGGGAAGCAGGCAGTGAAAGGAGCTGTTTGACCCAGCCTCCAGGCAAGGTCTGTGCTGTTTTCAGATGTAAATAGGCAGTTCCGCCAGGAAAACACTGACTTTTCTTCCCAGTTATCTATGGACTGGTCACAACCTCCAAGCTGGATTTGGTTCAAGGCCCTCCTTTGCTATTGTGTTAATATAGGCCATCACCGCTCCTCTCTGGCCATGCAAACAAGCAAAGCAGCTCTGCTACCTCAGATGTGCCAGTGCTTTTCTGAGCAGCCATTCCCCCTCAAATCTGCTTCCCTAACAAGAAAAGGGGCAAATTTGTGCATAACCCGTCAATATGCGAGGCGGGGAATGTGTCGGGCCCTGGGAAAGCGCAGACTCAGGTGGGTGCTGCCACCCTCTGCAGTGCCGTGCCGTCACCCCAGGGACACGGGTGTCCTGGCTCAGAGGCAGCTTGTCTGTGGACAAGGTCCTGTGAGCTTGAGAGGAGCCCAGGCAGGTTTATATCTGTCATGAGCTTTGCTCCTGGCACAGCGCTGAGCGTGGGGTGAGCGGCGGAGAAGTGGGAAAGAGCAGGCTGCTCCATCTGCAGGGAGTCCTCTGTGGGCTTTTGGGGCACCACGAGACCTCAGCGTCGATACACTCCTGACATCATTAATGGGCAGTGAGAGTGTCCTGTGGCCTGCCTGCCCTTCCTGACTGCTTCAAAGGCCCAAATCCCGTGTCCCTTGCACTTTATAGCTGTTCATTATAGCAGCTTCAGTGAGACTTTTCCCAGGATGTGGGGTGGCTGGAAGAGCTGGCGGAGCTGCAGCCTGGCCGGGTGGACATAAGGCTGGGTGGACGCCTGCCCTCCAAAGGGTACCAGCCCTGCTGGGCATGCTGGGCCAGTGACCCTCCCCTCCCGCCTAATTGCATGTTTTTTTCGAGGGCGGGAAAGGATGACAGACCCAACTGCAACAGCAGGGTCAGAGTCAGTCTCTGCCGATGGGGATTTCAAGCAATGAGCCTTCCAGAGAAAATAAATAAAAACCCCTCTGACATTTCGATCACGGTTGGGCTAAAAATAATCCCACAGCATGCGGACGGCTCCTGCCACGTACATGTCGATGTCTATGTACGTCTCTGCCATTTGACATTCGCAGTCAGACGAGGGTATATTCTGCTTGCATGCAGTGTCTGGGAGCCGTGGGGGATGCCGGACTTGCACCCATCGACCCTGTGGATGAGATGGCTGAGGACAAGCCCCGCGCTATCATGGCTGCCACTGTGCCTGTCCTCGCTGGGCGGGCAGGGGACAGGCAGCGCCTTCTGTTATGTGTGTGTGCGGAGAAGCACCGCTTTCGATGAGGTTTCTTAGCAGCAAGTTTCTGCACCCTGTACGTAGCATCCAGTCATGGAGAAGGCAAAAAAAGACCTGAATTTGTCCATGTGGTTTAGGGCTGGTGGCGCACATGAGGTTTTCCAGAGCCGGAGGGCCCAGGGACATTGGCTGGGGTGGGCATGGGGGGGTGATGGGGAGAGGCTGCCTGGCGTGGAGGCAGATGGTGTGGGAGGGATGTCCTCGGCCACCCGCGAGTCGCCTGGGGAGAACAGATGGTGTGTGGGGAGGCTTCTGGTGGCTCCCTGGGAGGGGAGGCGGCGGCAGGGGGGATGCTGGGTCGCTCCCTGGGGCTCTCTGAGGTGATCAGGGAGGGGAAGGGCGGCTGTGGGGAAAGGGATGAGGGATTTCCCTTATTTGGGGGGATTTTAACCCCTTTTGCTGTGTGCCCTGACCTTGCCAAGTGATCCAGCCTCCTCCTTTCTAGCCTTCACCCTAGGCTGGGGTTAAAGCGCTTGGGTGGGATTTGTGCTGCACTCTGTGGAGGGCTGGGAAGCAGGGTCACACTCAGGATCCTTCTGCAGGATTATGTCATGGCCTCAGGATGTGGGCAGGAGCAGCACTACCTTTGCTGTCAGCCTGCCAGGGCCACCACAGGGACGTGCTGAGCATCTCTCGTTTGCCCTCGTGTCCAGCGGCTCCACCGCCATGAGGAGGACAGCATGGCTCGGATCTCAGCACTCAGAGCCTCCCTGCACAAAGACCCTCCCAGTCCCTCTGCGCCCGAGGTTTCACTGGGAATCCCTTGGCACCGGGGTCACGCCACTGCCGTGCTCACTCATCACCCGGACGTGCCAGCCCCAGGGACATGGGCAGCAAGGAGTGACATGCGGCTCCTGGTGGTTTGACGCTCTGGCTTTTTTGGGAGCTGCTGGTCGTCCATCACCTCTCTGGCTCTACACTGGGCCAACTGGTTGTGTAGTGAGCAACGATTTGTCACCCATGTCCTCCACACTGCTTGGGGCTGGGGTTTGGCTGGCCGCTTTGAAGTGCAGCGTGCGGCAGAGCCTCGCCAGCCACCCCTGTCATTTGAGCTCCTGTCTCTGAGGATGACCTTCAGTACTTGACGCTGAAGAGACTGGAAAAGAAAACACTCCTTAATTATGCTGCAAGGTCTGAGGAAAGACCTGACTTTTGCCGAGGTGCCACCTGCGCTTCCTTGGTTTACTTAGTGGCTTTGCTAAGGATGTGTGACAGTGAATGGAAGGCTTGATGGTGAAAAAACAGGTAGTACTGAGGGTTTGGGACATGCTGAGCTCTGCTGGATAGCAAATGCGCATGAGGAGAATCAATCCCTAAAACCATGAGACCTCGGAGAGGGCAACCCACTTGCTGATTGCAAAATGATACGGTAAATTGTGTTTTATTCCCTTTCCTCACCCCTCCCAAGAGGAGCCTGTCAATGCTGGGAAACTTGTACGTTGATCCCAATATTAACCGGAATAACTTGCACCCACCTTTGAGGCTTTCCTCTCCAGCCTTGGGCTCTGCCAGCACCCAGCTGGGGAGCGATGCCCGACCCAGGGGTGGGGATGGGTGCGTGCATGGGATCAGCAGCATGACAAAAGCTACCACAGGTAATTCCCACATGAGGAAACACTCCAGCACATCGCTGACGGTTTGACTTTAAGGCTTAAATGTCTGTCTTTACCCCAGCACCCCATGGTCCATGTGGGAAGGAGGAGGAGGCACTGGCGTCTGCACCAAGGGCTGGGCTGGGTCCTCCCAGTTTCCCCCAGTGACCCTGGGGACACCCTGGGCTGTGAAGGGTACACACCTGGTGCCATCTAGTGGCACTGGGACACGGAAAGGGCCGTGGCTCTTTTATATTTATTATTTTTATTATTGTTACGGTGTATTACGGGCTATATGCCTGCGTGGCATATCAGTTGTGTGGGCTGTGAGTGACCCCTTACCGGGGTGTGAGACTTGCAGGAAAACAAAAAGTTGGGAATTCTGGTGTAAAGTAGGATGCACAGAGCATGTAGATATTTCTGCCAGCCAAATAACCAGCAGTTTCATGGGAAGATTGTGTAAGAAAGCGATGAACAGAATTGTCAGGATGTGTCCTGTGCTTTATAAAACCAGCTGGAGCTTGTTAGTGCACAGAGAAGCGGCTGAGGGACCGTGCTGCAGAGCTAGGACCTGAGGAACTGCTTTCTTCCCTCTCTGCAGCAGTCAGGGTTCCTGTTTCAGTGAAGGGCTTTATGATAAGGTTTAGTTTGGCTTAATATGACCTAAGGCCATGTTGGCACCAGAAGATGGGTTCCTACCCTCACCCCTGGGTGCCTCCCCACCATCTCCATCATGTTGGCTCTAGGGGTCAGCTCCACTTCTGTGACAGCAGATTAACAGCCAAAATAAATAGTCCTGCATGGGTTTCCCTCTCCTCTTTCCTTCTCAGGGGCTCTAGGGCAGTTATCTCTCTCCAAGCTCCAGCTGCCAGCTCCACACCTCCTAACTCTTCTGTCTCCTATTGCCATCCCAAAGCTTGCGGTTTTCATCCTGTTTCCAGCTGCTCTCCCTGAGCTGCCCCTTTGCCCACTGCCCCTGTGCCCACGCGAGACGGAGCCGTTCCCTCGCTGGCAGTTTGCTTGCTGCTGCCCGCAGCATCGCGGAGAGCGTGGGGCTGTGGTGCTGCCTGTCCTGCCCGCCCTGGCTAACACAACCTGTGCCAGGGCCATTGCGTATTGCCCAGATGGGCTGTTCTGAAAGGGGTGCCAGTCAGCCAGCAGTTGAAACAAATGAGCTGGGTTTAAAACAGCTGCTGGGAAAACCCCTGTGTTTCAGGGCTTGGACAAAGTATTTGCAAGGACTTTTGCAAGAGCAGACTGGCTGGAGCAGTTTGTTATATCATATATCCTTGCAGGGTTTTGGAAAAAATGTAAAGCAAATCTTGGTTCACAGATGAGTATCAGATTTTTTTTCCTTCACTGAATTATACCCTCCAAACTTCTCCACACTGATCTTTTGTGCCTAACAGAACAGGCTTGTGCTATGCTGAATGATGTAATTTTATTCCCCTCCAGACTGCTCAGTGCTGCGAAAGATCTGAATCTCCATTCCCAGACACTAGCTCCAGCTCCTGCTGATGCTGCCACGTGGTCCATGGCCCACTTTGCTTATATCTGCTGGGGTCTCATCCAGCATGAACCAAACTTGGGAGGGAGAGCTGGGTCTGGCAAAGGGAAGGATGAGCCCACGCTGAGGTGTTGCAGCCCAGAAAGGAGCTGGGGTAGCTCCTAAACATGAGCTCTTTAGTACAAGCTCTGCAGAAGGGGGAGAGCACTTCTGTGCACGGGCTAAGGGCTGTGCTCTGCCTGGTGTGAAGCACCCGTGTAAAGATCGGCGTGGAGAAAGCTCTGGCATTGCACAAGACTGCAGTTTGCAATCCTGCCACATATGTCACTGGCCTCACCCTCGCTGCATGGGTGACAACATACCAGGAGTGGCCTGGTTCGAGTGGCAGCACCCGTTCTGGGCTGTGGCTGTGGCTCTGGGCACCCTCGTCCCCCCAGGTCTGAGCCGCTCCTCGCACCTGTGGGTCTCCCCGCTGCGGCTGCAGGCAGAGCTGTTTGGATGGGGCAGCCGGGGGCCAGTTTGGAGCTGGTCCGTCAGTGGAGCCGGGGAGGCTGGGGACTGCTACCTGCCCCGGGTGCTGCTGTGGGGAGGCGGCGGTGATGGCGCCCGGGCACAAAGCTAAAGCGCACGCCGCAACGGGCAGAACGCAGCCACAACGGCAGCAGCTGTCTGCAGCTTCTTCTTTCCCCCCCATGCTGCAACCTGCCCGCCTTCAGAGATGACCGGGGCAATCGCTGCTGGGGTAGCTGGACATCTCCGGACCTCCCGGACAGTTTGTACCCCCTGAGCGTGCGTTGGTGATGCGGAGCGGGGCCGACGCAGGACTTATTGTAACCATGTTTCGTGACCTTTTAATGACAAACCATCTTTTACCAGTTGTCCAGGTGCCTGGGACATGGCCCCGGGCTGGCTGCCAGGACACATGGGTGATGGGCTCTGCCGGGTCTGCTTTGGAGCAGCAGCACGAAGGGAATTGCAAAGACGGAGATCTCCCCCCGCCAAGGTGCGACCCTGGGATGGGGATGCTGCAACCTCCCCTCCCCTGTAATTCGTTTCGGCTGTTACTGAGGTCTGTTTCCACCCCTTAACCCTGCGCCAGCGGATCCCCTGGCAGAGGAGTTGCTCTCAGGGCAGACCCCAAGCACAGCCCCGCGTGTAGTCACCTCGTCCCCCCAAAAGCGAGGAGGACTGACTGCCCCAGCCTGAAGCCAAGCTGCCACCCCCCCCGCCGCCGCCCCAGCCCTTGGCTACCCTTTCTTTGCTGGTGAGGCGCCCGTGTGAAGTTGGGACCCGCCACTAGATGGGGGTAAAACCTGCAGGAACACCGGGCGCCGCGGGCTGCGGCGGGGCAGGGCCCACGCGTGGGGCCGGCGGTGCCTGCGGGGAGGCAGCAGGGCCGTGCCGCGGGGAGGGTGGCGTGGGAGGGATGCCCGTCACCGCGGGGGGCCGCTGGGGGCCGCTGGGGGCCGCGGTGACCTGCGGCCGCTTTCCTACCTGCCCGTGGCTGCGGGGGGGTAAGCGGGGGCCGGGCCGTCCCGCTCTGGCCCAGGCAGTCACCTGCGTGCAGGGGACACCAGGCACGGGCCGGCGTGGAGGGTTTCTCCCTCCAAACACGGGCCCAGTGCCGACTCTCACCCCCTTGCTAGCTGGTATCTGCTACTCTTGAGCCCAGTCCCACCATCTGGCAGCTTAAAAACACAGGACGGTGGAGCTGGACTCACTCGCAGAGGCCGTTTGGAGCACTGCAAGACCGACACATACTTGTGTCCTGCCCAAACACCCAGCATGGGCCCTGGGGTGGGCTTCCCGGTCCCCCCGTGCTCGGGGGGCTGCAGAGTCCCTCGCCGGCAGGCTCACCCCGATCTCTCCTGCCAGGGTAGCGCAGAGTGAGGCTGAGCGCCGAGAGCAGCTCTGTGCCATGGCAGAGGGGCCACCGCGGACGTGCTTCCTTCTCCCGTCCTGCTTACACTTACGTCTGCCAGAAAATCCCCACCAGCTCGCTCATCTGTTCTCCCTGGGGCCTGAGCCGTGGCAAAAGCCTGTGCCAGGTCTGTCCCCAACCTGGCCCTGCCCTGTGGCCAAATCCCACCTGATCCCAGAGGCTCCCCAGCTGGAGCCTGTTCCTTCCCTGCCCTGGGGAAAGCCCTGCAGCCAAACTCCCCTGCCGCAGTGGAATTTGCTCATCCTGGGGCTACAGCTGTCCCGGCTGTCCCTTGGCCCCGGCTCAGCCCTGTGCCCAGTGCACGGCTCTTGGTGCTGGTGCCTCAGTCCTGGGGGGGGTCCCATAGCAGGAGTCTGTGCTGCAAGGGGAGAAACGCTGTGAGAAACAGGGCGCACTAAGTCGAAGCCTAAACCTATGGTGGTTTCTTTATAGAGGCTGTCCCTGGCTGGTGGGGATGTAATGAGTTTCCTGCTCTGTTTTATGTCCCACATGGCCATTGATAACCAGCCCTGTCAGCAGCTCCTTCCTGGCTCCTTCTTAAACAAAACAAGCCCAGGCAGGTGGAGCTCAGGCTACAAGATCGTAACTAAAAATAGTCATGACCAAGATGTTTTCCCCAAGACTGATAGCCACACAGGCCAGGATTACTGTGTGGGCACAGTGGGAAATGTCTCTGTGTAGCAGACACTTGTTGTGGGGAGAGAGGAGAGGTGACAGTGACTGCAGGAGCCAAGTGCCCATGTCCTGTGGGGCAGACGGGGGCTCGAGGGGCAGAGGTCTGGCACCATTTCCCCTACTGCCTGCTCAAAAACCAGGGCCCTGGAGGAGCACGGAGCTGCAGTCACACCTTGTGAATTCACAACATATGAGGAAGCCTTGAGTGAGTGGTTTCCTGAGAGTGATTGGGGAAGAGCTGCCATCACACGACCAGAGCTTGGTATCAAAGCCAGAGTGGAGCTGAATTTCCCTGAAGACAGCCTTGCCTTGCCTTTGCCATGCCTTGCCTTGCCTTGCCTTGCCTTCCCTTCCCTTCCCATCCCTTCCCCCCTATTGCATTTCTTTCTAGAAGCACTTTTTACCAGTTTGAGGGCCAACATCTTGTCTAGCCCCGCTGTTTTTCCTAAATTAAGCTATGTTGGTTCCTTCCATGCTTAGTCAGACATCACGTTTCTGGACTGTCATTCATTCTCTCTCTTGTCTTTTAGACTCTGGAGTGCCAAGAGCAGAGACTGTACAGTAGCTGAGCTCTGACGATGACAGCTGGAGCAAGGGAGTTTCTTTCCGTGTTGTCCAGGTATCACTCCTTTTTGCAAGTCCCAGCTAGAGGCTTCCTTTTTCACAGCAATATGTTGACACAACCAGTTCATAATCTGTCATTACTCCAGAGTGTTTGGGTTTTTGCAGAGTGATTGCTGAACGGGCAATTTCCTCCCTGTATTTGTGCAGTTGTTTACTTCTGTGTCATTGCCATATGCTGTTCTTGTTCTGGTTGAATTGCATCCTATCGATTTTTTTTTTTTTCCTAGATAACTCCAAGATCAGATCCTATCCTCTACCCGTGGCCACCATGCTTGCAGTCTCTGAATCTCTTGTGAGCATCCTCTGCATTTCAACATCCAAATCTTTAATGAACCTGGCTCAGACCAGACTCCTGTGGACTCACACTCAACACTCCATGCAGTTTTACTCTGATCATGAATCTCCATTCAGTTTTTTGTCGGCCTCCCAGAAGCTTTACAAGAGCAGATCCCCAGCTCCAGGTCTGTATGCCCAGAGAGATGTACAGCGCTCCCCAGACCTGTGCCAAGCCATGGCCAGCAGTGACAACCTTCCTGCTCCATTGCCTCATCCCTGCTGCCACTGTCAGGGGCAGTGCTTGGCACTGGCAGGAACCACATTCCCTATCTTGCTTATTTACACAAATGGTACTTGAGACATTGACAAAAACCTTACTAAAGTCAAGAGTTCCAACATCTGCAGCTGCTCTGTTCTCAGGGAGGAGAAACTCCTGCCATGGAGGGAAAGAAAATAAATTTATGCAGAACAAATTTGATTAAAACAATCTTGGTGCATTGTCTTGGTATCTTTCTCATGCTTAAAACTCTTTAATTCTACCAATATTTTTCCAGGAAATAATCCCAGGGCTTATTCTTCTCCCTCTTTTAAGATCAGCACTGCTTGCCCTTGCCCAGGGAGCCACCTCCCTCTTGGCTGTCTCGGTGGATGGCTGCGAGATGGCTTTGACCGATATTCCAAACACACTGTGCTAGGACAAGTTGGGTGGATGAAATCCACCTCTGGAAGCCTTCGGTTTATTTAGGCTGCAGTAGGATGCACAGTTTGTTAGCATTATCTTATTTAATTTATTTTTTGGCAGTGTTATTGGTGTAAGCAGCCCCCACTGCATGTGTCCCCCCCACCCTGTGCTAGTGCAGATGTTGGGGGCTGGGGAGGGGGCAGCAGTGAGGGGGGGTGACAGAGGCTGCTTAAGCCAAGGCTGGTGCCGCAGCAGATGCACCTCCAAGCGCTTACAGTTGTGTTCCCCTGGTGATTCTCATCCTTCGGTACCGGCATCTGTGCTTCAGCTTTCCAGTTGCTCCCCAGATGCTTGTGCTGAAGTTTTACATGAATCCCCTGGAATTTGAATAACTTGTTTTCTTTCTGTAATTCCTTCTTAAACTTCAGGGGATTAAGGAATTTATGATTCAGCTGAATTCCCATCATGCTGCACATCCTCCTTCTGCACTGGGAGATTTCTTTGTGCCTTTAGAATTATTTCCTGAGGAGCTGCCTGCTCCTCTAAATTCCACCTTCCCCTTAGACTGACCTGCCTCAGGGTCTCTCGGGTTGAATCTGTGTCTGCTGCAACCTGCTCCCACTGACTTAGTTTTTCCAGCTCCTCCTGTCTTCAGAATCGGCGTCTCTCTGGTCTCCCCATCCCTGGTGCCTACCTTCTTCTGCCCAGGGCTGGATCCGTTCTCCCACGCCATGAAGAAGGGGATGAGGAAAGGAGCACTGAGTCCTGCATGCTCAGTGCTGGGGTGAGGAGCACTTCCCAAGGCATCTGTGGAGGCTCAGGCTCACAAGAGGCATTCCTGGGTTTGAAGCAGGGCAGCCCACAGGTACGGCTAGGTTGAGCCTCTCTGGAAGGGGGGAGGGCAGCAGAGCGGGGGGGCCCTGGAAGGAAAAAGCAGTCTCTTCAAAATAGCTGACTGGGGGCATAAGAGGTCTGAGAAGGAGGATAGCCTAGAGGCTGAGGGCAACCAGGCTGCCTCACATACATTGGTGTCTCCCATGCTGCCAGCCTCTGGGGCAGCACAGGGCTATTTTGGGGATGGGAACTAACCTCAGGGGGTGAACTCTGGATAAATCACTTCTGCAGCTGAGCTTCAGGCCAAAAAGGCTGCAGGATGCCCAGGGAGACCTCAGCACACGGCCCTGGGAAGAGCTGCCAGACAGCAGTGCTGTGCCTCAGTTTCTGTTTAAGTTTGTGGCACTGCTGCTACATGCCCTGTCACATTTTGTCATGCGTGTCCCAGCTGTAGGAAGGTGCAGGGGGTTTGGCTGTCCTGTCTCCCTGCAAGGCCGTGCAGGTAAACCCAAGCTGGTGTCTAGCTTGTGTGTGTCCTGGTCTTCAGCAGAGATTGAGCTGCCAAACCCCATTTGGTTAAGGTGTACATTTAGGGCTTTCCCTTTCCTATCCCAGCAGGGTGCTGGGGTTGCATTTATGGGCTGGCACTGCTGGAAGGATGTGGGGAAAAGCAGCGATTCTGGGAAATCATGTGTGACTCCAAGCCTCTGGAAATAGTCAAAGCTGCCAGGCATGATGCAAGCTCATATTTCTGCATGCTTTAAGGAGTGCGTCAAAGCAAGGCTGTAGCTACCAATGAAGGCAGAGCATGGCTTCCCTCATTGGGTTGGAAAAGCTGTGCTCTGCCCAGAAGAGCAGCTCCACCATCCATGGAGAAATGACAGAGCGCTGCCCTGAAGGAACAGCACTGTGTTTTCACTTAGACACCATCTGATTTCCATTTTCATAAATGCAGAACTGTTTATGTTAGTCTCAAGTGTTTTGCACAATGCTGGACTCCTATGGTTTTGGCATTGATGAAATTCCCCTTTCACCTCAGATAAGATGCAGCTGGGTACGTCCCTCATGGACATACGTGAGGACTGGGGACAAGTTCCTCTGCTGGCCAGGTTCGCCTCGGGGCTGCCAGCAGAGTCAGGGCAGGACGGCTGCACCACGGAGGTGCTGACACTGGGCACCAACAGCAAAGGCTGTCCTTTAGCCTGGGCTGACACCTCCAGCATCTCCCCCAGGGCTGTGCTGGGAGCCAGTGTCAGGGGGCTTGGAGACAGGAGCAGCAGCCTGTCATCTGAGAGCCACTAATTTTGGAAAACCACAGCTGTCAGCCAGAAAGGTCTCCACCAAAACCCTCCATATCTGAAAACACATGCAGGAGAGAATTGCCCCAGTAATGGACATGTTGTCGGTGAGAAGGTCCAGCTGAGGGGTCTAGACCATGTGGCCGATGAACAGAGGCTGCAGAAGCTGAGCTTGCTTAACCTGGTGTCGTGGTTTAAGCCCAGCTGTCAACAAAGCACCACGAAGCCAGACGCTCACTCCTCCCCCCCAGCCCTGGTGGGATGAGGAGGAGAAAATATAAAGAAAAGCTCATGGGTTAAGACAAGGACAGGGAGGGATCACTCACCACCTATGGTCATGGGCAAAAGACAGACTCAACGTGGGGAAAAAACAAAATCAATTTAATTTACTACCAATCAAATCAAAACAAGGATAATGAGAAGTAAACCCCAAACCTTAAAACACCTTCCCACCACCCCTCTCTCCTTCCTGGCTCGACTCCACTCCCAATTTTCTCTACCTACCCCCCCAGCAGCGCAGGGGGGTGGGGAATGGGGGTTACAGTCAGTTCATCACACGTCGTCTCTCCCACTCCTTCCTCCTCAAGGGGAGGACTCCTCACACTCTTCCCTGCTGCAGCGTGGGGTCCCTCCCACGGGAGACAGTTCTCCATGAACTGCTCCAGCGTGGGTCCTTCCCGCAGGCTGCACTCCTTCAGGCACAGCCTGCTCCAGTGCAGGCTTTCCCATGGAGTCCTGGCCATCTTGGGGGGCCTCCCCCTGCTCCGGCGTGGGCTCCTCTCTCCCCGGCCTGCAGGTGGGCATCCGCTCCCCCGTTCCCCTCCATGGGCTGGGGGGGACAGCCGGCCGTCTTACCAGAGGCTGCAGGGGCATCAACCTCCTCTGGCGCACCTCCTCCCCTCCTTCTTCACTGACCTCAGCATCTGCAGAGGGGTTCCTCTCACATTCCCCTCTCCTCCCACAGCTGCAGGTTTCCCCTTCTTAAATCTGTTCTCCCAGAGGTGCTACCACCATCACTGATGGTCTCAGCCTTGGCCAGAGGTTGGTCTGACTTGGAGCCGGGGAAGCTTCTAGCAGCTTCTCACAGGAGCCACCCTTGCAGCCCCTCACCTGCTACCAAAGCCCCACCACACAAACCCAAAACACCTGGCAAAGAGGAAGATAAGGGACAATTTGACAGCAACCTACAAGAAGGGTGGTTACAATGGTGACAGAGTCAAACTCTTCTCAGTAGCAGCAGGTGATACATCAAGGGGAAATGGGCACAGGTTGTGGTTTGGAAAGTTCAAGTTCTACATCAGAGCAAAACTTCTTTCCTAGGAGGTGATGCAGCCCAGAGAGGTGGTGGACTCTGCACTTAGAGGTTTTCAAGACTTTTTTGCTAGGCAAAACCATGGGCTCACCTGAGCTAGTATTGGTGATGGTCCTGCTTTGAATGGGAAGGTGGACAGGAGGCCCCCAGACCCCCTTCCAGCAGTGCCATCATCCTGTGAGCCCTGTGGCCAGGCCAAGCTTACTTACAGCTTGTCTGAGTGCTTATGTGTAATGGATTATCACTTCTCACCTGCCTGAAAAGAAATAGGTGATGAAAGCTCTGTGGACTTTGTGTGAAGAGTTGTTTTCCCAAGCATGGTGTAACAGGGAGGTTGATGGAGTAGAGAGCCGGGGTGAAGAACATCCTTATCCTTCTGTAATTTCTAAACATTGACCTATTGTACTAAGAGAAAGAGCAAACAAAGAAAGGGAAAACAATTAAGACTAGACTAGAGGGGTTTGCATCTCCTTAAATTCAGGAGTCTGTTTTCTTCACCACAAACAATGCCAGGATGGGACCAGATGGGACAGCCAAAGTCCCTGCCAGGGACCAGATAAGCTGAGTGGAAGGACGGGAATTTCCTTGTGCCACTGGAAGTCTGAAGCTTGTTGGCACCCAGAAGCTACATTTTTGTATTTCTCCCTGGGAAGTGAGGCCTTCCAAGAGCCTGTGGCAAGATTGGAATTTCCCACAAGGCTCTGCTTTCTCAAGGCATTGAACCAAGAAGTGATGCTTGCTCAGGATGTTTGTTCTTGTTGACATGACTGGAGCATAAACACATGTCCTAGCCGCACACAAGGACATGAGGCAGAGCTCTAGGCTTCCATGAAACCAGAACTCCACAGTGAAAATATTTAGGAGTTTTCGGTGAGCTAAAGTTGACTTGAATTTATAAGTGCAGTTCATCTCCTGTAAAGATATTTTCTATGTTTAACATAGTATTAGCTTTGTTTTGTTTTTCTGCTGGGTGACAAGAAGAAAGTGCACAGAAGATATTTTTGGGGAAGAACTGTGAGAAGTCTGATTTACCAATCTGACTTCCCAGACTGCTTTTGAGCTTGAAAACGAGTGTGACTGAGGTCTGGCAGACTCTGAGGGTGACCTTTCATAGAGGCACTCACTGCTTCTCCTGAACCTCTGGGCACTATATCAAAATGATTAAAGTAAACACAAAATTCGGATAGTATTGAGCCAAATGACAAATCCATGAGCCTCAAACAGCTGGGGAATCTGGGAGCGGGTACAGAATAGCTGCATGGGTCAAGCCAAACATCTCTCCAGCGCAGTGTCCATTCCCTGACAGTGGCCAGACGAGGTGCCCAGGGAAAGCAGAAGGGATTAGAGAAGCATGATCCACCCACATATACTCTCCCAGACACCAGCAATTTGTGGCTTACACATTTCCTGAGCCAGAGCAGTGTCTGTATTTAAGAGCCTTATTTTGTTCCTCTTGCCCCCTCTCCATCCCTGTCTGCCTGCTTTCTGCGTACAGCTTAGATTTTAGCAACCACAGCATCCTGCAGCAGGAGTTGCTGCAGCCTGATTACACACTATGTGAAAAAAGCTTCAGTTTTCTGGTTTTGGGTCTTGCACCTATTACGTTTATCTGATTCCTCTTCTGTAGGCTGAGGCAGTTTTCCTCTCTCCACCCTCTGTAGTCCTCTGTTATTTTGGAGACTTCTGTCCTCAGCTGGCCAACTTCCAGCCTGGAGGATCCTGTCCTGCTTACCCAGAAGCTCTGCCATGATTCTGCTAACCTCACACCTCTTCGCTGGACCTTCTGCACTTCTGGCACATCTTTGAGATAGAGGGACCCAAACTGTTCACAGTCCTTGAGCTGGGACTCCCATGAGTTTGTGTTACGGCACAATTTTGTGTTCCCGATCTGTTCACTTTTTCCTCTCAGTAACTCCTAGCATTCAGTTTGAGGTTTCTGCTCACTTCCTTGCATTACGTAACATTTCCACAGCACTGTCTGCCCAGGGTCTCATTTGGCTCCCCTGTTTTCTATGTAAAACAAGGATTTTGCATCCCTTTGCATAGATCTCCTCTGCCACTTGAACGCCTGCTTGCTTAGTCTCATAAGGTCCCTTTTACTGCCATAAGCAATTTGGTATCATTCACAAACGATAGGGTTACCTGCCTGTCCACCCCTGCCCAGGTTCCTGCAGAGACCCCAGCACAACCTTGTGTGGAAGGACACCCCTCTAATGTGAAAATTGCTCCTTATTTCCCATCTCTGTTCTGTTACTCATCCCTGTGAGGACCTTCTCACTCATCCTATTGCTTTCCATTTTCTCTCAGAGCCTTTGGCAACAGCTTGTCAAATGCCTTTTGGAAACCTCAGTAGGTTATAGCAACCACATCTCCTCTGTGCTCCCTTGCCTACCCCCTCCAAGAACACCAGTGGGTTTGTGAGGTGCCATTTCTCCTTGCCTAGCAGGGCTGGCTCTTCCCTGGTGCGTCACCATGAGAAAGGTGACAAAGGTTCCTGCTGGGTGCCAGTGCCAGCCGATGGGAAGGGGGCAGGCTCTGTGGGTGTCTTCCAGGTTATTTGGAAACATCCAAGGGCTGCCCTTGCCGCAGGGTCCACGCCTGCCGCCCCACAGACCCCGTGCTGGAGGGAGCCTGCCCGTCCCGGTCCTGGTGAGGAGCCTTTCCTGGGCATGGGGCCACAGTGCAAAGGGGGTACAGCTGCTTTGTGCTTCTCCAAAGCTTGCCCAACAGTTTTGCATCCTTCCCACTTGAATCTGCTGCAAAAAGAGAGAGATCTGCCAGGTTTCCTAAGGCTTTTACGTGTGTCTGTCCAAGCATATCTCACACCCATCCTTTCTCCATCCCCACATCACATTTGAGCTTTGTATCTCAGGGCGCAGGGTGCCTCCTTGTTGTCCCCAAGGTTTTGGGATTTGTTTCCTAAGAACCTCAGAGAGGCAGATTAGGACATGCTGGTGAGGTTTCTGCCTTACACCAGGGATGTCCCAATGGCAGTCTGGAGGACAGCCTGTGGGGACAGTCCATCGCACCCATGATGATGGCCTTCCTCCTTCCTTCTGGTAACCCTGGAGGTTGTTCCCTTAGTTTCAAGCAAACAGGATTTGAAGCTAAAGTTGGAAGCACAGGGAGGGGGCACCAGCTGTAGATCCTGTTGGGAGATGCTTTTTTTTCTTTAATTGGAAAATCAATATGTGAGGGACACGTTGAGGCAGACAGGAAGGGTGTCTGTGGAAGAGACACATAGATGACCACTAAGGAAAACACTTAGATGCTTTTCTGGGGTTACTTAATGGTAAAAACAGTCAGTTTAGTTGTGGTGGGGAAATGACCCAGTTGTGAGTGGGAGGGAGTGCACATGTTTGGGGATGCCATTCATGTGACAGTCATCCTCTCCCGGTGTGCCCCATGCGGGGCTGGCCTCTGATTGCCACTGGCTTACAGCACTGCAAAGCCCACGGGTTCAAGGGAGGCCCTCCAGAGCAAGATGCAGAAAACTTTGGATCCAGCAAAGTGATTTAAATTGTCAGATTTCCAGGAGGCCCCAGAAACAAAATTGCCCCAAAGCTGTAGATTTTCTTCAGGTGGGTCCCAGGAGTTTGGGCAGGTGTGAAGGTGGGCAGCTGCCCTGGGGGCATGGGGTGCAGTTTGGGTTATTCCCTCTGCATGTTGCCCAGCCTGGCTTGATTGATGCGTTCGCCTTGACAAAGGACACAGTGACTTTTCTCTGTCCCTTCCTTTCCGTGGGGCAGTTAAAAACTTGCTCCTTGCCACATCCAGCCCCCAGCAGCATGCAGCGCAGGGACTGCCTGAGCCATAGCTTGCATCTTCTTGCTGGTGCCTTTTGCATCGCAGTGCCATCGGTATTGCATAATAGATGTCAGAAGGGAGGATGGTGGGAAACTCTTCTCCATTTCCAAACTTGCTGCCTTAGCCTGATTGGAAATCTAAGCTGGTCTGGTGGCTGAAGGGTGCACGGGACCTTTGGGCCTGGGCTCAAGTCTGTGTCCTGCTGCAAGCTCATGACATGTGTCCAAGGGCAGGTCACATCTGTGTTTCATCTCCTGGTCTGTAAAATGCAGCACAGCTCTTTTCCCTGGTGCACAGAGGGAATAAATACTCAGCACTGGGCTGTGATCCTGGGCCCATGGGCCATCTAAATAGATGTCTGTTCCAAGGAGAAACAAGGCCAAATACCTCTTCCCCCAGTGAAACGGTAGTGTGGTTCAAGTCAGTCTGAGCATAATGTGATTTCTGCAGGGTTATTGCTGTGCATCTGCCCTGAAAAAAGTGCAGTCCACTTCTTTAAGAATTTTTTGGCTTGGCTCAATTCCGTTTACATTGTGAACTGAAGTGTGTTTCAATGGGAGCAGGCAAGTGGTTGTACCGGAGATGTAAAGCAGAGAGCACACTGTACTAAAGGCTTTTAAGCCCGGTCCTGTCCAGCTTATCTACATGCTTAAATCCATTCAGAAACACATGACTCAAAATCACTTGTGTGCTTAAAACTAAGTATAGGTGTAATATGGACTCTATTATATTAACTAAACTTACAAGTTTTTGACTGAACTACACAGGCTGTTTGGGTTTGATTTCTCCCAGCCGTTGTTAACTTAATGAGACTTGAGATTGTTCAAAGATCTTTTGCCAATGCTTTCCTGTAATGAGAGATAAATTAAAGCAAACAAACTCAAAGTGAAGGACACACAATTCAACTGCGTGGAGGAAAGCCAATAAAAATAATTCCTGATGTCCTCATTTTTTGCTTGATGTGGGCTGACCTGGTGGATGCACATTGTGGCTGTGTCAGTTGGACTGGGGCACAGAGAAATCTGTGTGACCTGCTCTGCTGTTCTGCTGGAGATGCTTGACAGCTCCGCTTATATTTGAAAAGCAGGTTCAGTTAGGCACCAAGCCAGCCTCACACATGATAACCTCTTTCCCCAAATGCTACAAGCTAAAGCCCGTGTTGGACAGGAGAGAAAAGTGAGAGAGCAGAGGAAACATGAGACGGATGACTCAAAGGGCATGTGCATTCCCGGGCTGACGAAATCACCATCTGCCTCGCTTCTTTTCAGGGTAAACACAGTGCCCATGGTGCTGTGGTGGAGGCTGGAGGGAGGCTGAGGACAGCACTTGCCCAGCAGCTGGCCTGATGGATGCTCAGCCACCGTGGGCTCCCTGCACACCCCTGTACTCTCTTTGCCCACGACAATCTCTCTAGGTGGCTTTTCAGAGGAGCAGCTTTTAGCCAAAGGTGCAGTTGCTACCTGGGTTAAGACCTCAGAGGTTTCTTCCTCTTCCCAGCTGAGCAGCCACGTTGGGGACTTCAAAAGTTCACACACTGCCAACGAATTACCTGTCTCCTCCATGTGATAAGTGAGAAAGGCCAATCTGCTTTCCAGAGCTACCAGGTCCCCTCTGAGACCAACACTGTGTGTCCCTGACACCTGGCTTCAGGAGGCAGGTTGGTGTGCATTTCTTCTTGCAGCGAGCCCACAATCTTCACCCCAGACCTCGGCAGGATGCGCTCTGGGCTCCCCAAGGCCGGCTCCCCAAGGCCAGCTCCCCACGCTGCACAAACACAGTTCATCCCTAGGTTTTCTTTCCCTCCTGGCTTAGGTGGGTTGTTGTCAGAGGTAAGTGGGATAACAGCATCCGTCAGAGCTAAGTGGGGATGGAGGTGGCTGATCACCACTCCATCAGCTGGTGCTGCACCCGCCTGGTGACCAGCAGAGCTACTGGAGCGGGATCAATGCCCACGGGGAGCCGCACCCTTGGGGTGCCAGCAGACACAGCTCAGCATATTTCTGGCTTGGTGTCAGTCGGGGTCACTTCTGTCCCATGGCTCCAGCGTTGGGCAATGCATGTAAACACTTTCTTATTCTGCGGTCATCTCCCCTTCCTGCCTGCTCCCCCCTCAGCTGATCTGCATAATGTGCAGCATTTAGACATTTTGGTCTGGCTGTAAGAGATGATAAGTGATGCTTGATGACCTTCATTAATGGCATTACTTGAATGCAGCTGGATGAAGGACAGACAATGACGAGAGAGCAGACCCATGCTGAGCAACACACTCCTCTGCCATAAAGAAAATTCCTTGATCTGGGCAGATGGTAGCTATAAGCAGGGCTAGGAAAGAGCTCTGGCCACACAGCTCAAGAAGGGCCTCTGTTTTCTGGATGCTGTGGCTGAAGGCAGGGTTAGGACAAGATGATGTTTGTGGGACTGGTCACTTACAGACTTGTGAAGGTATGTCTGCAGGGCTATGGTTCCTGCAGCTGAGGGGCAGCAGAAGGCAGGGCAGGGTACTCCCTCCTCCAGGTTCCTCCTGCTGTTTAGCCAGATTTTTGCTTGGCACAAACTGCTGCCTGAAACTTCACCCCTGAAAGCATTTTGGCCTCACACCGGCTTCTGTGTGCAGCACAGCTGTGGCTGATAGCACCAAAGCTTTGCAGATTGACAAGGATATCCTGGCTGGAAAAGGAAACCTCTGCCTCAAGTTGTGGAAATACCACACCATTTCTTGACATGCTTGGTACTATATAGTGGGAGGGAAATAATCCGTTCTCCACTTGTTTTTTTTTCCAAGAGAAGTGAAACTACATTAAGAACTGTTGACCACACAGAAACATAGGAGAGTCAGATGGTCTGAACCTTGACAACATATCATCTATCACTGACGGTGTTCATGTTACCTTTGGCGACGGTTGCCCTGCCTACAGATCAATGGAAAATGAATATTTGCTTCTAGCTAATTGCATCACTGCCAAATATAGAGCCAAATGTCCTAAGCTGGTCGTCATCTGACCTTGAAGACTGTGTCTCTCTGGCTTTCAGTCGCAGCTGTGACATTCCTCCTGTGGCTCTGCCCGTGTCCAGGCACTTGCCCCCAGCTTGTGCTGTGTACTGGAGAGCCACCAGGCCCCCAGGAGATGCCTTTGCTGCCCTCACATGTCATGCCTGTGGCTAGGAGTATTTGGGGGAGCTGGGGCACTGCATTATGGTGCTCCAGCCCTTAACCGTGGGTTTGCTGTGTGTTTGGAGGAGGAATGCCATGGTCTGTCAGTATAACCCATTGCTGTCCAGTTGCCTCACACTGCAGTCACCCAAGGCAGGTTAAAGTAAAAGCACAAACACAGCCAGGTGTTCCTAATTTGTTCTTCCACCTGAGAACACCATTGCACATGCTCACGAGAGATGCAAATGAAGACATGAAAGATGTGCAAGTGTTGCAGCCCGCACTAATGCTAGACCAGGAAGGCTCCCTGCCTCCTCCTGCTCCTGTGCTCTGGCTTGTGGCCGTCAGGAGCCTCTGACAGAGGAAGGGTTTAAAAAGCTTTGCTCAGAGACCAGCTCTGGGTCCCCCTTCTTGGTGCTGGTGCTAGGTCACTCTCCCTTCCCATAGCACAGCCATCCTCCTCTGACATCATCCCAAGACATCCAGGCAGGTATTACCTTCCTCCTGGGAACTCCTCCTGTTCCCTCCTTATCCAGGAGATAGACAACCACCTGATTACAGCAATGGTCATTTCCCATACTTACACACATAGGCAGGGTTTTCCCTCCTGCAGCGGCTTCTCCGATAAGCAGCTCTTTGCTGCCGGGAGAGGTGACACTGCCCCTGGCCCCTGGGTGACTTCTCAGCCTGTCCTGGAGAGTAACACCTCCCTCATGAAACCTCACAGGCTGCCCTGATGACACACAGGTGAAACACCTCAACAGAACAACCACGTGGCTTGTCACTGGCTCCCGAGACCAGTCACATCAGCCTCTGGGGGCTGATGCCCACCCTCATCCTTTTGGGCATACCCTGCATATATTTGTCTTTGTCTACCAAAAACTTCAGAATTTAGAGAATTCAGAATTTCAGGACCTGCAATTTGTCAGTCCTGAATACTGGAAGTAGAGGTAAGATTGTAACATGTTTTCTGGTTATTAAATTATTTTGTACATTAGGTGGGAATTGCATGGCTGAAACACTGAGGTTCTTGATGGCTCACAAGCCTGGAGAAGATGAGAAGTCCTCTGCACATTATTTGTATTTCTTTCATAATATGTCAAAGGTCCTACAACATTGTGAACTTGCATGGCCTGAATTTTCTGATATTTTCCTTGAAGTGAAAGTTACCACAAGGAATAATGACCAAAACCCACACTGGAACTCATCTAAGCACACACTGTGGCAGAGCGTGGGAAGAGGAAGGGGGTTTCACACATCGGCACAACTAGTTCTCAGGTCCCAGACTTCATGGCTTGAGTTTGCCAAACAAAATACCCTGATTTGGCCACTTTCTGTAGAGAAAAATGTTGAATTTCCAGAAAACAGTGTTCTTTGAAGGGCTGAAACTGGGCAAAAGGCTGGATACAGTGTGTAAGAAAAACAGTTGTTATGGTAGTAGCATCTGTGTCAAGACACTGTATACATGTGTGATGCAGGAGTCTTAGACTAAGAAATGATCTAAGTATCCATTACAACTTCAGGTAGCAGGTCTCAAAAATCTATAGATTTTATTGCCTCCATTTCTGTCTTGAAAGCACCCCTATGGATAATTTTTTTCTGTGTATAGAGAAAGGTAAACAGATTGCAGAAGTCTGCTATGTGTTGGTTCTCTTAATGATAATTTACACATTAACATTGAAGCATTGTTCATGTACTACTGAAAGCAGAAATTTGTTCTTCAGGTCAAGCTATATTGAAATGTATGAAAATGGGCAATCAGTATCATTTTGAATAACAAACTGAAACCTCTAGTATAGAGTTGTTCATATGAGATAGTAGAAACTTACACTGGAAAGAAGAAGATCATATCTGGATAGAAGTACTGTTATTTTATACAGAAATATTTTTTTTGTACAGAAACAGTGTTACATGGAAAGATGGGCTTTTGCCCGCTGCCCACAGGGGACACAGAGGGTGAGGTTTCGAGGTAGGTGGAAGGAAGGTGGAACCTTTTCCTTTTATTAGCTGTGGTTTGTACCCAAGAAAAGTTGGCTTAAGAGGTTGTTCTGGATGATGGATGAATCTGGTCTTTCTTCAAAAGCTGCTATTGATTTCATGCTGTACGTGCTGATCTGACAAAATGTTTCCCAAGTAAATGCAATCTGAGCTCCTTAAGAGAGACTTCGTAGAGAAATCAAATCAAACAAAAATGGGAGCTTGGGCAGTTCATGCATTCCACAGTAATACTTTAGTCTTTGTGGTATTTTAATGGATCAGAAGGGGATGCTGAGCTGGACAGTTAAACAAAGACCAACAAAAAACTTTTGAGCACAGCCAGAGGCATGGCAGGTACTCGAAGGCTGCTCTCCCACCTTCTCAGTGTCTACTTCTGCAGCCTTGTTTCTCTAGGTCATGTCCCATGTTTCTCTTACTCATATACAGCAAGGGTTATCTGGATTACTGCTCATGCTGTGTTTTGCCAGCTCCAGAATTAACACTGTTACCTGTGAGATCTTCACAAGCTGCCAAGGTTCCTCCAGGAGCAGGTCTAGCCCACCCAGCGTGTGTAAGAGTTACCCTGGTTTGGTTTGCCCCCCTTTTTTAGTAACTCTTACAAGTCTCTGCCCCGTGAGACCACAGGACTGGTCTGTGCCTTCTACCTGCCTCTCTTGAGTTACCCCAAGCCCTGTGATCCCTCAGAGGTGGAATGGGGTGCCCCTTCCCAAGCATCCCGGGGAAGGACACAAGGCTGCTCAGAGCTGCTTACTGCAAGCCACCCGTGCCCAGGCAGGACAGCAACGACACCTCTGAATGAAGTGTGGCCTCTGCAGATGACATTCGCTTCACACCTGCTTGCTGACCAAGGCACCTCAAGGCCGGTATGGTCCTGGAGTGTCTGCCCAAGCTTGTCACAAGTGGGTGGCTGCCCGGATCCTGCTGGGTAGAATGCCTCTCCTGAGGTGTTGGAAATACCTCTGGCACTCCCCACATGTTAAACAGAGGGAGCGGGTAGCTTCAACCAACCTTTTTGGGTCTGCATAGCCCCATGCAGATTGTGAAGGGGCTGTGTCACAACGCATGAAGGTGGGGTTGGGACCTTGCCGAAGACAAGGCGTCTGCTGTGCAGGAGTGTGAAGGCGACAGTCCCTGCCCCACAGGTCAGCTGTCACCACTTCTTGTAGCCTTAGTGTAGGGTAGAGGGGACTGCAGCGAAACCAAAGAACAGAAACAACCCTCCGTTAACTAGGACGTAGCACTATTAGCTTTGTCCTGATATTTTCTCTAATCTACACTTGGTTTAGCTCTCAGGCTTCACTGCTCTTGCCAGAGGGACTTGGGGACTGGCCTCCAGCCTTTGGGATAGAGCTCAAGACTCCAGGACCAATATTGTTCTACCCGAGAGTTTGTTATAATCTCCTCCCTTTCAGAGCTAATCTCTTCCCATCACAGCCGTTCCAACATTAATGCATACTTCTGAGAGCTCAGCTTTTCTGCTAAATGATAAGTTTTCCTCTTTTATTACTCCATTAGGAGAGTTATTACAGTTCAAGTGCTCTGCACTATTTGCATGAAAACTACTTAGATAAATAGCGATGAATTCCTCATCCTCAAATGATGGTCTTTCTGGGTGCAGGTACATGACGTGCTCTGGTGTGTCCCATCTGCTGAATGAAGGGTAGGAGGATTAGGAGAATGTGGTCCAAAGGCACCACTGGGTAGTGTTGGGAGGGGAGCTGGGGCAAACATCTAAGACTTGTGAAGAGGTGAAAGAAGAAACCGAAAACCTCTGAGGGGACAAGACTCAGAGAAGAGATGAAAAATGGGTTTGTAGGGAAGCCTCCAATGTTGTCAGTTCAAAAGTTTTTTTTTTTTTTTAACCTGATTTCTAGAGGACAAAGCCCTGGGTAGCAAGGAGAAATGGTGCCTAGCAGGTGCAAACATTCACAGTAGCCTTAAAAACTTCATACTGCTTTAAAACAGTGCAATTAAACTTCTTCCAGTAACGTGCACCTGAACAGCCTGATGTGTATGTCTGCTCCATTGCATTTCCTCTGGATTCCCCCCAGGAGGTGAGATTTGCCTCCCTCCCCAGTAGTGCGGAGTTGCACCTTTGCTAAGCGGGAAATCTGCGGTTGCTGCACTGATGAGTAATTATTGAAATCCCTTGACATTAGCTGCCATCTCTATTATTGTGGCTACAGAAGAGCTATTTTGTATTTCAAGGATATCAGTGTGAGTGCTATGGCCACATCCTCTTTTAAGTCATGCAGGAAGGCAGCAATTACTCTCATGGGTTTCAATCCACAGTCTGGCAAAGCACGATTTTGCTAGTGTCACACCCAAGCTTACCGGCCTCTGGCCCATTCTCAAAATATCCTTCCCCCGCAACACTCAGTGATGCTGACTCCTGCCCATTTGGTCCCCAGCACTGGCTTCTGACCCAAGCTGTGCAAAGCAGAGGCAGATGATGAGGCAGCCTGTGAAACTGTGCTGGGAGACGCAGGACCCGCAGCCTGTGTGCCCTAATTCCCCTGGGGAAGGAGGTTCTGCTGTCCCCACTCACTCCAGATGCACCTTTCCTTCGGGATGCTCCACGCATTGCCAGGCTTCACGGTCTCTTCTCACTGGATTGGGGTTTCCTGGTTTTCTCCTGTTAAAGTTCATACCAGCTAACAAAACACAAGATTTGCAAATGGAGGTCAACAAATTGCTGCCACACTCTTTGTGAATATGTAATTGCATGTACTCTTCCTGCTTTGCATCGATTAGTAGGTGAGGAACTGTGTCACCTGTGCCTGTCACTGGGCATGTCAATGAAGCCAGGACTGTCCACCCGGAGATGTGGGCTGAATTCGGAAAGGCCCAATCATCAAAGCACTTTGGTCTAGTGTGTCTCTCTTAAAATCAGTACGTCAGTGAATCCTATGGCCTTTAGTCCGATGCTGTCCTACCTCAGGGGATCCTGGTGAGAAGATCCAGCCTCAAAGGGGAAGAATTACAGGCCTTCTGGTTTCTTAACGCTTTATTTCCAGGTCTGCAGACCCCAGAGTTTCTCAGCAGGTTCTAACACAAGGTTTCTGCTTTTTTACACCATGCTCACACTTGGGAGGAGCCCAGGAGCTCTCTGACTGGTTTTGGCTTCCCCTGCAGCAAGGGCAGAGGTTCCCCAGGTGCCACTGGGGACTCGGCGTGCAGCAGACGGCTCCTGCAGGAGCAGCGGAGGTGAGTAATGCCTCAGTCCACCCACTGGCATGCTGCGGTTCGCGTCCCTCTGTCTTTTGCACTGCAAATTGCAAGTCTTCTGCCGAACGATGGAAGTGCCTGGTGCGATGGGTGGGTAGGGAGCCAGGAGAGTGCGTGCGTGCATGTGTGAGCTCAGTCCGTGTCCAATGTGGTGGCTGTTGCAGGCCGATGTCCTGGTGGCGCTGATGACAACCAACTGGGAGAGCTGGCGATGCCACAGCAACCAGCTTTCTTAACTGTTTTATAAAGCTGATTTTATTTTTTTCATCTCGGCTACCTGCTCTGCTTGCAAGGAGGGGCAGACATCAACATCAGCAGAGGTTGCGTGATAAAGAAAATCTAGCCACGCTGACCTCAGAAAATTTTATTTAGTTGGTTTATAGGAGTGCTATTTATAAGTATTAATCTAACACTGTTATCAGAAGACATTCGTGCAACTTCCTGAAAGTACCTGGCGATGTGTAATATGCCACATATAAATAAATGCCATTGTAAATGTCGAGTCATAAAGGAAGATAAATAAAGTAGTTTCCTGGGCTCATTAGGGCTGAAAGCTGGGTTTTTATAGCAGGATGAAGAAAATTGCACAATGCAGTTCCATATGGCTTACGAAATGTGTATGAAAACCATTTTCTTCTACCCATCCTAATTATGATATATAAATAGATTCACTATTTTCTTTCCAGCAACTACTTAGCTGGAATCTTTTTTTTTTTTAAAGACCAGCATAATCACTTGTATGATGCATTTCTGTAGGCCTTTAAGAGATCACTAAACCAAAATGCAATTATTTATAGCAATAATATGACCTTTCACTAATTGGGAAAGAAAATGTTGTACAATAGGTGACAGTTGTCATGAGTGCTCAGCACTGCTAGAAGTCATTTCGGCATTTGGCCTTAAATTGTAGCTGGGGTAAGCGTTTAAATAATGTTTAATAAGTTTTTAAATTATGTGTATATATGAGTTTTGTGTGAGCATGAGTGTGCTTATGGAAGGAGTGGGTGGTTTGCACTACCCACGGCCAGGCAGCAGCCTGAAACCAAAGCACTGCTTTTCTACCAATGTACAATTTTGTCACACAACCTCTTGGCCGGGGACTCCTGCATCCATCTCACTGCAGGCAGCAGCAAAGCCACAGGTTTAATAGCACCTGCTAGGAGGGTAAAAGGGGGCCAGCAGGGCCGGTTGGGGCCAAATTCTGGTGGGCTGCATCTGCTAAAGACTCGTATGAACCGGAGGAGACAACAGAGATGGAGAAAGGGGGATGTCAGAGCAGTAAGCATGAGATGTATGTCAAATATATATCTTTTATTATTCAACACTGAGACTGCGGTAGTGCTTAGAGGCCAACATTTTGGACCTTGTTATACAAGATGCCATAAACACAGTGCACACAGCAGTCCTTGCTCCAGAGAGCAAGGATAGCCGTGCTATGAGACCCATACAGCACAAACAGAGGGTGCCTCTGCTTTTCCAGCTTGTCTGTAGTCCAGCAAGAGCCTCCCTTCCTGGAACCAGTGGGTGACATCCACCAGAGCAGGCTGGGAGTAGTGGAAGAATTGGCCCTTTGAAGGAGTACATAGGACTACATGTGACAACACAGTAAACAACAGTCAGAGACAGAATAAATGAGTCACTTTTTCTAGCGTATTTGAATACTGTTTAAATATAAACATTGCAAATTAATATCTCTAACTGAGAAAAAAAAATTGGATGCAAAAATACACCAATGGTATACTGCATATGCATATAAATACATTACATGGTTTGCACAGTCAATAGGTGTCTCCCTTCCGGACTGACTTTCTACAGCCCGATACAAAAGTTGAAATAGAGAAAAACAGAAGGGAAAGGTTTTCAACTAAACACATTGTTGTTTTGGCAAGTGAGCCGCTTCCCAAAAAACTGGGCTGTGAAAACAAAACACAGTTTCACAACAGACCCATTTGTGTTTTCACATCATATCTACCTCACAGCAAGAGGGGAAAGAGTGAGCAAGAAATCGGTGATGCATACAGGGTGCTCAATACATTTTAATGGCATTTGAGACCAGTTCCACCACCCATTCAAAGCCTATGACTTTAACGGGGTGTGGAAAAGTCATTGCCTCAATAGGGAAGGCTTAAGCAACATCCAAAGTGCTTTACTAGATGCTGGGGCTCAGCCCACACGATCCATCCCAATAGGCAGCTTGCTCCTAACCCTCCGTAGCAGGGTGCCCCAGTGCAGATGCACTGGAGGGGGTCACTGCAGAGCGACTGGTGGCTGCCGGGGGGTTAGGCGCTCCCACCTCACGGAGGCGAAGGAAGCACACGCTGCCCTGGCTGGACTGCTGCTGTGGGCCCAGCCAGGGCTCTCCGGGGCCGGTTCGGAAACCTCGATGCCCCCAGGCAACGCTGCTGCATGGGGCGGAGCGTGCAGCCGAGGCCACCCCAAGGCCCAGATCTGGGGATGCTGCAGCGCAGGGGGACAGCAGGGTCCTGCCGTGGCTGAGCAGCAGCTCCTCCTGACCCGAAACCCGGGGCCTCTCCCGTCAGCCTAACGCGGCCGCCCCTGCCTGGCTCAGAGGAAGGCAGATGGGCTGGGGTGCAAGCACGCTCACACGGGGCTTTTCCAACATCTCTAGATTTTGGCTTCGGTTTTTGTTTCCCTCCGTTTCCCTAGAAGACAAGAAGCTACACAGGTGGTACGTGCTCAGTCTGAGCTAGCTGGGCGGTCAGTGACGTGGCCTTCGTGGCACCCTGTGAGGTAGACGGAGGTCAGAGCACCAGGGCAGCGTCCAGGCAGAGAATGTGGTGGCACCTAGGAGACCTTGGAGGGAGTCTGGGACTGCGGTGAGGAGCAGCCCTGCTCCTTGCAAGCACTGCTCCCCCCACGGGTGCCCCCTTTTCCCAGCTGTGCACGGAGGACAGTGATTCCCGTAGAGATGCTGAGCACCAGATTAGGTCAAAGTGTTTTCCGTAGGAAAAGGCGGCAGTGTGAGCTGTGCATTGCTCCAGGGGATGGTCTCCATCCCCAGCTTAGCCCACAGTCCGGGACAAGGTGGGTGCCAAGGGGTGCCTTGGCCTAGGACACATTTATGTTGGAGAAGAGTGGGGCCCCGGGTGGCGTGGATGCTGTGCTGTCTGCCAAGTAGCCCAGGATGCTTTTGAGTTCACTGCGTGACAAATTGGCTTTGATGTACAGGAATGCTTCCAGGTGCCTTTTGCTGTGGAAGAAAAACGGGCAGGTGTTATCTCCTCCCGCAGATCGCCACGTGCCTGGTCCCTTGTGCCAGGATACGGCCCCCACCCTGCCGTGGCACTGAGGTCCCCAGTGGGTGCCAGGTCAGCATCTGGCCATCCTACGTGGGAGCCAGCACGGTCCCAGGAGGCTTGAGGTAGGGTAGGGAATCTCCAAGACAAAGGAGAAAACCAGACTAGAATTTGGAATTTATAAATAGGCTTTTTAAAATAGCTTATTTTGTTGTCCGATGGCACTGGGATTGCCATGGCCTGGCAGGCAGCCCCCACCCGTTTTTATAGACTCAGGCTATATGAACCTCACCTATACTCATATCTGACTGTTTCCTGGCTCGGTTACAATTCCATACGAGTATTTGCAAATCTGTTTCAGCGCCTCTTACCGGATATCTGGGTATGTGGTGGCGAGTGTTGCAACTTCAATTTTAATAGCACCTAAATCCTGAAGTCGGATTATTTCAGCCAGTTTGGGGAGCGCCGAATTCAGCCACGTGGCTTGAGAGCCCTGCCAGAAGAGAAAGCGGTCAGCAGGGCATCATGGAGGTGCAAACCTCCACCCAGCCCAGGAGCTGTGTTTCACCAGAGGTGCTGCCAAGCCAGCTCCTGAGGCTGTTTCCTGGTGATGGAGAAGGACATGGCAGCGATTTTAGGTGCTTCACTGTTTTCAGTGATGTTTCTAGCCTGGACCAGCCTTGGAGAAATTGGATTAGTTTTGTGGTGGTTTTTAATCCTCTTACGCAAGTGGTGTAGGGTTTGCCGTAAGACTGAGGTTTCCGCATCCACCTCGACAAACTCCCTCTGCTCTTCCCTCAATCATGTTTTCCTTTCCTTGGGTTTCTACGCTGCCCGGTGTGCGCGCGAGGTCTGACGGGCAAGGTAATGCACTGCCACGTGCTGCTCTCCCCCAGCTCTGCACACAACCCTGCCTTTAGCATCTCCAGGCATTGCCAAAATCCTCTCCCTGCCCACTCAGGTGAAAGCCCCAACCGATCCTGTTTTCTGGTCATCGGATATCCCAAGGCACCAGCTGCCTGACCTCCTGCCCACACCGAGTGATGCTCAGCCTTGTTCCTCCTCCAGTCAAATGTACATGGGGTGGTGGAGGACGGGGCTTGGCTTAGCTTTTTTGCAGGCAAATTTAGAGGCATGAAAGGAGGAAGGTGTTCTCAGAGGACAGAGAGGGGACTTTCAGCCATGCCTCTTGTGGAGGAAACCCTTGTGTCCCAGAGACCCAGCACTGCCCACGCCAGCCCCTGCCTGACCTAAAAGCAGCAGAGTGAGGGAAAACAAGTGCGAGAGGGAAAAGTCAAAACCCAGACTCCACACAAGCTGCACTGAAACCAGAGAAGTGCAGTGTTTAGCTAAATCTTCTGACCCTATTAATATAAATCTTCAAAAGGAAACTGCTGCCCATAGGACAAAGGAGGATGAAGTAATGGCTCTCCATCCAGGGGAGGGCAGGCTGGTGGCAGAGGAGCCTTCCTGCCCGCAGACACTTGGAGACCTCTTTCTGGCTAAGGTCCTGCCTTCCAGGAAATTAAGCTGATTTGGAAAGTTTAACGAGAGGCCCCATAAAATTGATTTTCCTGTTTTTCAGTGTGCCTGTGCCCCGTGCTGTTGCAGACGCAGCGAGCACTCACGTACATTGCTGGTGCAGAAGGCTTCGAGGTCAGCAGCGTTCTTGGAGATGTGTTGGGCCAGGTTTTGCTGTTGTGCTGGAGTTTTCAGGCTGACTTTCCTCTTCAGCAGCCTCACGATGTACTCTTTAACCAAACGGGCATGGATCTTCTCCATGATAGCCTGTTGGGAAGGAAAGGGGGGGGGTCATCCATCTGTCTTTTGCTTGGGGACAAAACAAGCCATGTGTGTGGATGGAGGACAAAAACACCTCGGGTGCTCTAAGATGTGCCCCACCAAATGCCTGCTGCTGATCACACATTGGGAGCGGCACTGGTTGCCAACTTCCCCACAACTGGTTACGGGACATCCTAGATGCCGAGAATTTCTTTGTACTCAAACTAATGAAGTGTGGGAATTTCCAAATGTTGTTTCCTTCTGGGAAGAGTTTAAAGCATAGAAAAGGTCTCTATGTGTTAGAGAAGTAACAGTACTCCAGAGAAACAGGAATTCATGCTGCTCCTCCTGTTCCTCTCTCTGATACACAAAACATCATAATTTTGTTTCATCTACTAAAAAGACAAAGGCAGGAAATCAAAGATTTTTTTTATATAATGATGTTTGATATATACTCCAGCACCACTGAAAATGTGGTTGTGGCTCAGTTATCTGGGATTTGTCCCAGCTGTATCCATCTCCTCCAGTCCTTAGGGCAATCAAAGGAGCCATGAGACAGAACCATGCAATTGCATCCACGCTTCAGGGCTGCTAAATCAAACCCATACATAAATAAAGCTGTATTTCTGGTAGTCCCTAAAGCATTTTCTCTACAGAAGGGGTGGTTTTCTCTGCAAACACTGCAGCAGAGCTACAGGAGTTTGCTTCTGTTGGAGAAGAGTGAGATTTATTTGGCTAATCTAAGTAAACTGCATGCTGATGGAAATCCTGCCTGAAAGGGCTCTCCAATGGCAGGCCAGCTCACCAGCTTAATGCGGGTCAAGGCAACTTGAGTCACAGAGGATCAGTGCTGAAAATGCAGCCTTGGCATCCCATAATCCCTCCAATATTTCTCTTGGACTTACATGGTAGAAAGGGTCCTTTAGGGTCCGGAAGTCTGAAATATGTTTGCTGGTGGTTTTAATGATCTCGTTCATAATTTCATTGCTGGAGTCCCACTTATTTTCTGTAAACTTCTTATAAATTGGCTGAAAAAAGGGAAATCTGCTTAGTTGCCTCAAAACAAATTCTATGCACATGTATATTTAGCATTTCTATATGTACAGTATCCTACATAGCGACAGCGTGGTGTGCAGTCCTGTGCAGGGACGTGTAACGATGACTTACAGGGACAGGGGAAGAGGGGGCTGTACTGGGTATCTCATGATGAAGAAGACTGAGGGCTTGAGAGGCTCATATTGGAGATGCTTTTTTTATTTCCACATTTTTAATGTTTTGTCCATACCATCTTGTCTGATTAGAGAATTATGGAACCATCAGGGAAAAAAATTAATCACTATGAGACATTTTCAATCACAAGTTTTCTTGGCCACAGTAAATAAATACGAAAATTAAAAAAGCACCCCTGCTCTGTCATGCCTTCCAAAAGGCCCTACAGAGAAAGCAGGAGAGACTGTGATTGAACATTCCTGACTCCTACGCCTTCCCCTCCACCACACTTCCTTAACTTAAAAGGCTTGTTATATATATATAAAAAAAAAAAAAAAAGCAGCCAAAAGTGCCTTTCAGGCCACCTTTATGAAGAAGCCAAAAGCTGCGTAATCACAGTTCATGTCATTTGTGATTGCTTCCTACAGTTTGGAGTGTAAACTCTTGCAGGTTGAGACTCTCCCTCCTGCAGCAGTTATCTTAGATGTGATCAGCACATTCTACGTTCACCTGCACAGTAACGCCTGTGTAGCTGCGCCCATTTTGCCTGCAGCCTCGAGGAGCAGCTTATGGGGAGGTGAGCCTGAGTTTTCTGGCAGCGATGCCCTCCTGAACTTTGCTGCATTTCAATCAGAGATTTGGGCAACCCATAGCACGGCAGCAGAACATGCCCAGCGCGGGCACCGGCTGAGCCGTGGGGCAGGCGGGTGTGGGGCGCGGGCAGGGTACCTTCAGCTGGGCAAACAGCTGTTGAAGCAGCACGTCAAAGCCGCTGTTTTCAATGTCGCCGAGAGTGCTGAGGATACTGGCTTTACAGTAGTCCGTTTCTGCCATGTTTTTCTCTGCGTAGTCTCTGCAAGGAAATATCAGCAAAGTCAGAATAATCTGTTCTCAAAATATAGAGAGAGAAATTCATGCAAGGAAATACCAGCAAGGTCAGAATAATCTGTCCTCAAAAGAGAGAGAGAGAAATTCACGCAAGGAAGTATCAGCAAGGTCAGAATAATCTGTCCTCAAAAGAGAGAGAGAGAAGTTCAGAGGTCTCCAAACCTTCCTCTGCAGGCAGACGGACCTTCCGCTGCCCACCCTGGAGTACCTCCCCTCTGCCACGCCATTGTCCGCTGCCTGCAGAGGAAGGAGCAGAGCCTTTTCTTTCAGACCCTTACCTAAAATTCCAGCAGTTGTTAATATTTGCGATCAGTATAGGCTTGTAGTGTCTGTGCTTCTTGCTTTTCTCCTTAAAGTCTTCAAAAGCATCCTTGTAGCTGGAGGGGAGAGGGGAAGAGGAGAGGCGGTGAGCGGGTGCCCCGGTGGCCCTGCCAGCCCCGCTGCCCGACGCTGCCTTACCGCACCTTTTCAGGAAGGCAGGCAGCTCCGTCCACAGGCGATCCGACAGCTCCTCGCCCACCGCCGCGCTGATGTCCTTGGCTCGCTTCTGGCCGCTGTAGATACTCTAACAAACGAACAAACAAGATCAATTCGAAACGTCGCCTGCTCCAAAAAGGCCAGGTTTGCTGGTTAGAGAGGCTACAGATCCTTAACTGCAGTAACTGCGCCCAGCTTTCCTGCAGCCCCCGCTGTGACTGAGCCAGGGACACAGCAGAGCAGCTATACTTATTTGGTGGGTTCAAGCCAATTTTGAACTCCGTCTTCTAATGCGGACAGAAGTAAAGAAGGAAGAAGTGTTAATGAAAGGCTATAAAATAGCTGAGAAAATGGGGAAAGTGACACGGGGTTTTTTGCTTTTTTTGCTGAATGTCATATGATTGCATTAAAAAAAACCAATTTAAGCACAACAATCTCAATATATGAAAGGTTTATTTTTTAATAATAAACTCTACTAATCCTCTGCAGCCAGAGGAGGGAGAGCGTTGAGCGTGGGGAAAGGGCATAAGCACTTGGAGCTCTGCCGGTGACAGTCTCCCCGGGAGCAAGCAAGGCAACAGCAGCGTGCTGCTTCCTTGCTCGGCTAAACCTGTCTCTTCTCTCTCTGCTGTTACATTACCCAGCACCTAATGGCTTGGTGTCGGCTGGGGGTGCAGAAAAGACTGCACGGGGAGAAATCAAGGCAGCTTTCCGGCTCATTTTGCTTATAGAGGAGTTTGTTTCCAGCACGTGGTAGACAAGGACTGTGCCAGACCGTGGGTATGGGCTCCCCTGTACCACCTGCCTCTACTACTGCCCTACACAAGTGACTTGGCCTTTTGCTTTCCTGCATTGATAGTTGGTCTCAAAGCCTAAATATGTGCAGGATGCAATTGTTTATTTTTAATAAATATCTGTATTACCTGGATAACAAATATTGCTAGTAGTTCACTCTGAAAATGCCCATTTAGTTTCTCCGGTTCTTTGTCTTCTTTCCATCTTTGAATTTCTTTATCTAAACATTTGCTCAGGGAATTTTTGATAGTAGCCTTTAGGGAAGGAAGAACAACAGCATTTACCACAAAGCGGATGTAGCGGCTCCTGCCTTATGCAGGTTTTACTTTCCCACCCACCATTTGTCTGGCTCAGCAGACTTTTTCCTTGGCCCTGGCTGAGAAATAAAGGCTCTTTGTTAGGAGATGCCTTACCCACCACTTCACGGCAGCAAGGACAACCCCCTCACAGTATCCACCTATGCAATAGCGAGTTCACTATTTCGGGGTAGGAATGAAGACCAAGATCCCCATCCCTGCCCGCCACCCCACCACGTCAGTGATGATCTGGAGGGCAGGGAGGGGAGCGGTGGATAAGAAGGTTGCAGGCAGCTACGCGTGCCGGAGCCCAAATTCCCCCAGCCACGCACTGCCTGTGTGTCACACTCAGTGCTACCCTCTGGGCCTGGTTTTGCAATCGCTTTTCACGAGCCCTTCTGATGTCTTACGAGCACTGGGAAGTGAAACAAAATGTTCTCAGGTTTTCTCTGCCCCAACCCCTCTTGTGCGCACACTGTGCAGCAAGGCTTTGGAAATGGTCTGTATGGTGGCTGGCATATATTTCTGATCTCCAGGTGCCTTGCTCATGCGCCTTGCAGCCCTCACACCCACCACTCCCATATGCAAATCATCACAGGCTACAGCTAAACCTGGAACTTGTCTTCTCATTTTCCAGGAATTCCAGCCCCAAATGCCAAAAGCCCTAAGCTCTGGGAGTACTGTAAAAGTTGCTTCTTGTTTCCATTAAGGCAAGAGTGATCCAAAAACCAGAGCAACTGTTATGTTCTGCAGACCAGGCGATTCTCCATCAAAGAAACAGATTTTTCAAGACCAGACCTGTATGCTTTGTGCTCACCCAAGGTCTGGCACTGCTGCAGAGACCAGAAGTAATTCTGAATCCATCATCTGCGAGAGGAAGCATAAATCCCTCTGGGGATTTAACAGATAACTGGAAAACTACCCATAAAGATTTGTTGTTGGATTTTTCCCCACCTTCCTACCGCAAGGTTTGCAAGAACAGAGCAGTTCTTTTCTGATGGCTCCCAGGGCTATCAAGTTCGCTCTGCAAGTCCCATCTAGCAGCAAGCCGACCTGTCCCCCCAAAAGAAACAATAGCATTCTTGCTTTTGCTTCTCTCTGGAAGGGTGTGTAGCTCACGGGTGAGAAGTATGTGTGCAGGACAAGTCAGAGCTCCTCTGAGGGGTCATATGAGAGTAGTAAAGGGAAGAGGAGGAACTGAACAGATTCTCACCTCTTCACTGTCAAGGTATTTCTTTTCAAGTTCTTTGCTCAGACTTGATGGCAAAAGGCTTCCAAGCTTAACTTTTTCCAACTCCTCGGCTAAAACATGATCTTTTCTCATATCTCTGGAATGAAAAAGCCAAACAATCACATTTTCCATGGGCAGTGTAATGCAAGACAGCTGTTGATGAAAATCGCTAATGCTTTTTGAGGCTATCGGTGAAAAAACAGATGGAAATGTACATTGTCCTTAGTCCAGGCAGAACTTGGAGGAGCTGAATCGGTGCCAGGGGTGAGACCTGTGAGGGTGGGACCCCAAGCAACTCTGGGGAATGGAGTCGTGTTCTGCTGAGCTCCTGAGCACCAGCCACTGAGCTCTGGTGGGGATGGGGGACCTGATGCATCTAGCCCCAGGACACGACCTCTCTCCATCAATATAGAGAGGTGGTCAGATGAAAAGCTGGCATTTCGTGTCTAATTAGGAATGGAGCAGGTGGTTTCATATCTGCTGTCACGTCCCCACCGCATGCTGGCTGAGCCAGGTGCTCCTGAGCAGCTTTGAGGAAAGGGACCTGCCAGCCATGGGCAGCTCAGGCCAGCACCTGGGGACAGGGGGTGCTGATTTGGAAGCAGCCTCTCCTTCTGGAGCTGCAGAGAATGACCCTGAACATCGCCTGAGCCCCGTGTTTGCACATCACCCAGCTCCACATGGGTACACCGCCGTGCTTCCCGCACATGGGCTCTTTCTGATATGACACTGGAAGCTGAGGCCAGGCTGTTGTGCAACCCTCCTCCTCCTCCTCCTCCTCTTCCTCCTCCTTGCTGCTCCCTTCACTGCCAGCTATGGAGACGGTGGTCCCTCAGCAGACACCTGGACGTGGCCTCTGGGAACACCCTGCAAAGCAGCTGCCGCCGTGGCCAACACCATCCCCAGCGCCAGGCTGCGCTGCTGTGGCCGAGCCATGCTCCTCACAGCTACTGGTTTCCAAACACACGCTGGTTCAGGCCTGAATAACCTGACCTAGAGCACAGCGCTGGCTCTGGAAAACTTCCAGCATCAACACTGACTCATTATACTCCGTCAGTGAAACACGAGAAGGAAAAAGTGGAGTGAAGGTTGAATGGCTTTAGAACAACAGAAGAAACGCTGCTGGTGTGTTTACTGGTTTTCACGTAATAAATGAGAGCTCTCAATTCTCCATCCAGTACTATAGCCACAACAAGGAATATTTTGAGTTCTATAACATGCAGGGCTGGTGAGGATGAAGGGTGACCCTTGGATGATGATGTCCTCTCACAGGGATGCACCCTTTGGTTTCCTAACTGGGAGGAGAGCACAGACTGTGGGTAACACCTAAGCAACACCCTCCATGCCCAGGATAATTGTATCTCAGGTTGTTCTATTTATTGGCTGCCATCTGGTCCAGAGGGCTGAAATTCCCAAATTTTCCAAGAATTAGTTCACGTCTGCAACTGGAATAGAGATCAGGGCAATGAACCTGCCCAATTTACGCCAGAAGCGAAGCCCTAAACATCTGTGCGTATGTCTGTTGCCCAGAAGCCTGAATGGTGGGGTTAGCCCACGGTTTACAGACCAGCATCCTTCAGTGTGTCCCTTCCAGCTGTCCGGGCCATCAGCACGATGCCAGTGATACCAAAACCTAGCCAGGTGCCAGACTGCATTGCAGTGATACTGATTCATAAATCAAGCAAATACCTGGTTTTGCAGTCAGTGAACCTGTGCTGATCACCAGGGGTAAACATGTGTAAAAATCTCACTTACTTTGGATAAATGTTATGCACCCATGAGAGAAGAAGGTAAATATCCTTGTCTTCCAGATGAGACTCAGCATTTTTCTTCGCCTGGGATGCAAAATAATTGTGGTAGAGTTCTGCGTATGTCCTGAACACATTAAACTCAGGGGGATAAAGCTGTTTAATGTACTTTACAACTACTGTTAAATCTTCTTTCATTGTCTTTCCCATGTGCAGGAGGTTCTGGCCAACTGTGGAGAGGTTCTCAGTTCTAGAAGTATGGCTTGTGTCCTTCATTCGAGTCTCTACCGACTCCTTTACTGTAGCCATCCAAAGGTCTTTCCATTTTCTAGGTCTAAATTGCATGTTTTGGTCAGGTGGATTCTCTGATGTGTAGTTCTGATCTTCTTTCTCCTGCTCTTTCAGTACCTCTACAGCCTGCTGCAGCAGTTCTGGGTTTGTTTTTGCTAGCAGTATGGAGTCTTTCATGATGCTGAAGACTTTGTGCTTCAGAACTTCGTAGATGGACTCAACGTCTTGCTGGCTGATGTTCAGTCCCTCCTCACTTTTGCTAGACAGGCTCCTCTCCAGGACAATCAGATGCTGAGCAGCGTCGCAAAGCTTTTGCTCTTCAAGGAGTTCCATGACTTGTTTGACTGGTGAAAAAAGAACAGCCTTTCTTTACCCAACAGTGAAGATTTGAATTTCTGGTTTTTTTTAAAAAAATGATGGCTCTGGAATACTTTTTAAGAAAAGTGTTTGTATTTCTATCATGTTAGATCTTAGGCTCCTTCACCATATAGAAAATCCTTCTGTTTATTTGAATACCAGATTATTTCTAGCTTGCCTCTAAGAAGAGGCAATGGAAATTTAAATACCTATCACCAATGTGTTACATATGGACAGCTATTCATGAGCTACCTGTATTTTTTTACCTAAGTTTAGATTTGTGGAGTTTTGTTTATTTATCTATCTATCTATTTATTTATTTATTATCCCCCTTCCCATTAATATGACCTCAAGTTAGAAGCATGGCTTTAGAAAAAGTGTAGATGAAAAGATGTAGCTAAATAAGATGTGCTAGAGGAAATACCACATGGGTGTTCTAGAAATAGGTTGGCACAATCTGACCTGTGAAATATTTTTGGAGGACATATTTAGCAGGCAAGATAAATACAATTGAACTATTTTATCTGAACTACTTGATATGGTGCAATCTGGGAGATTATTAGTTAAACTGGAGAAGTTATATTCCAGAATAAGTTTTGTTAGGTGTGTAAGGTTTGTATGGAGAACCCTGGGTGGAGAAAGCTTACATTATTCACGAAACTCATCTTACTTCATATTCTCCTTAGAGACTGTGGCACAAAAGCTGGGAGTGCCCTATTGGCATCTGCTGATTACACAAAGTTCAGAGACATTATCGAAACTGAGGGCTTGGTGTACGATACAGGAACAACGGGATAACTTGAATAGTAAATGGGCTGAAATTTAATAGCACAAAGTATAAGATACAAATTCAATAGAACAAAGGTTACTTAGTAACAAATAGGATTTTCTGCTGCAAGCTGGATGTGAATCAGCCTGAGATGGAGGAAGAACAGAGATGCCTGAAGAATTAGTAAATCATTACTGTGAGATGATGGTGAAAATGTCAGATATGACTCCAGGATGTATCCAGTGAGGAATGTCCAGCTAAGATAGGAAAATGGTAACATATTGTACCAGGCATCGATGGTATCTCATCTGGAATATTTTCTGCAATTCTGGTTGCTTTATTTCAAAAAAAGACATTGGGAATGGGGAAATGCAGCAATCAGAACAAAGGCACGAAGGGCCTGTTTTCAGCAGGCTCGGTTCATTTAGCCGAGCAAATTCAAGGCCGAGAAGGAAAACCACCAGTTAGGGAAAACATTTGACACATGGAGAAAAAGATGCCAACTATCCAGGTAAAGGCTTGCCTGGAAATGAGATAATTTGTACTAAAACAGTGACACGTTGTAAGAGGCCCCAGTAAAGAAGGTAGGACTAAAAAATGAACTTATTTTAGGGTAACAGCTTGCTAAGTTTATGAACCAGGTAACAAGATATGTCACCTGAGGTGGCAAGTGAGCCTTGGAAGTGCCATGGGGCACTTCCATCTCCAGTTCTGGGTTTCACTGAGCAGATATTTTTCTACCTCTCTAAGCACCCGGCAGGGACCGTGCCCATGACTGGAGGAGCTGTATGTTTACATATCAGCCCCGGGAAAGACCTATGCATGCTGCTCACTGCTGTCCGTGGGAGAAGAGGAGATTTCACAGGGTGGTGGTTTCACAGAGGAACAGAGCAGAGAGGTACGCTTTGGTTTCTCACCCACTCACAGATCCCTGTGCCCCCATGAGAGGTAGAAATAAGTTTCGTTTTGGACAGAAAACCTGCAAACTGGCAGTTTCTCAAGGAGTGTGCCCTTGGTACTAAAGCACTAGGACTTGAGGTCATGTCTCCCTCAGCCCATGTTTCCTCAGGCTCCTTGGCCAAGTCACTTTAGTCTGTCAGTGCCCTTGTTTCTCAAAGGGACAATTCTCCACCTCGTGCAGCCCCTCTAGAGATAACTATGGCCTCTGAGGTGGTGCAAGGAGGATGGAGGAGCACTTACCGCTGGGTGGCTTGATCTTTTTCATTTTCTTAAGTGCATTCGTGAGGATTCCCTTTATTCCTTTCTTTCCCTTTTCAGGGCTGTCCCCAGCAGAGGTGCAGCTCCCATTGCTTGTGATGGAAGATGCACGTGAGGGTCTGCAGGCTGCCTCTGGCCTTTCACTCATCTTCTCCTGGTCCCTGGACCAGATCTCGTCTCCAGAAGGTTCAGGACAGGCAGGGCCTTGCTCAGCTACTGATGTCGAAGGGTTTTCAAGCTGCCTGTTTGCACCAATGCAACCCTCTGATCCATTGCGTATTCCAATAGGACCACTTTGGAAAAAAGGTAACAATTTCATCATTTTCCTTCTAGCCTGTAAATTTCAGAAAGAACTGGTCAGATTATAACAGTTTGCATAAAAACTACCACGGCACAGTGTGGCAAGGTGTATTCCCACTAAAAAAACCAAATGCTGGAATGAGTTGTCCCTGTGTGGGGAGCGCTACACATGTCTGGTATAAGCACAGCTCTGCAGGATTGCTCCTGAGCAACGTCACCTCAGCTAACTGAGAAGATGGAAGCAGCTCTCTGGTTTAATAAATAACTTAGAGAAAACTGATGAGTGATTTTAAGGGTGATTCAGATGGCCTGACTGGAGACCTTGAGCTTGTCTGGGTACAGGAAAGCAGGGGTCTCCCACGGGCTGCTGTGGGAGTACGGACGTGAGCATGGATGCTGCACGGGAATGATGTGGGTGAGTGGGACAGGCGTCCTGTGGCTATTCAAAGCAACCACAAAACTCCCATACTTTTATATGGCATCAGGATCAATTCCCACCTTCCTCACGGCCTGACTTTGCTGATCTCTGCTCATCTGGCTGCAGATCTGTTTGTGGAAGCACCCATTTAGCTTATTGCACAATGAGTCTGCAATTACAGCATGAAAATGAGATGAGCCTACCAAGCTAGGTGTGCGTCAGTCTTTGCTGAGCAAAAGTCCTGTTGGTTTAACTGTGTCCCCATTTAAGTCAGTAATAAAATCCTTAGCTTTTTTGAGGAGAGCTCCAAAAGAAGGTGGCTGAGAGTTCAAAAACATCAGGGATGTGAAAAACATGGTTGAAAGGATGGGAATGTGGGAAGCACAGCAGTATCTCCTGATATGAGCATCACGAGGCTTATCACTTTAGGCGCAAAAATCCCAGTCAGAAGCACGGCTTCAATGCTCTTTGTGCTGCCTGCATCTCTATGGTGGCAGATGCAAGTTCAGGGATGCATTAAGACCTTTCAAACCACTCACAGTCTACATAATCTCATTTTCAAAACTGTCCCAGGGTGACTATGGCATCCCAAGACAAGGCAACTTCAGCACAGCATATTACAACTTCAGTGTGACTTGCGTGTTTTCAAATACCTGGGAGCAATTGTTGTCCCATTTGTTTCTGTTGAAATGTGGGGCTGTAGTGTGGGACGTGGCTTGTGCAGAAAGAAATGCTAGTGAAATGGGGGGGTGGAGGGGGGAAGGTTCTGACAGCAGGGACTAACCAGACTGGACTTTTCCCAGAGCTGCTAAATTAAACTGGTGCTAGTGACCAGGACTGCTGCATGTCCAGAGCAGTCCTTGCCTGGCTGAGGGGGAAATAGGAACAAGGCTTGAGGATCAGGGTGGTTTAGCCTTGTTTAAGCAGACATTTTCCTGCCAGAGTCTTGCTTTACACCAACACTCGTGCGCTACAAATAATTAATGATAGAGATTTGTTATTGTAACAACATATTTTTAAAATTTATACTTAGAATTATTTATGTACATGTATCATTTAATATATTGCTATAGATTTATTTGCATAATTCTATTCATTTATATAATGATTATAACTATGTAATTATTGTAAATAAAGTGACTCATAGTTTCCAATCTTTGTTCTAACAACACTTTTTTTTTAAGTGACTTTCTGGGAGACCAGTGCACTTCCGTATGAACAACTCTTAGGCTAGTTTTGGCTTACTTGTACTGCACAAGGGCAGAGGAACTAGGCTTTAAATAAAGGAAGAATTTGGCTTCAGTTATAAGGCCACAACGGGGTCATCTTCAAATACCCTTGTTAAGTTTATACTGTTGATACGTATCACGCTGATACAAACTGTGATACTTATTTCTGGGCAAACTGGTTGGAAGACTGTGGCTTTCGTTTTAATTGTGATTGCTCCTGCTGGCTCCCAGCAGCTTGGAGAGTTCTGACCCATCAAGTTACTGGTAGCAGCCGGGTGGAGCAGTTACAGCCCGACAGGGCTGAAAGCTTTCCTTCTCCGCGCTTCGGCTGCCAGGTCATGTTCAGGATTAGCAATGCTATTGCTTCTAAAACACAATGAAGATGAAAACTCATTCGGGAAGGAGAGAAAAGGGGGTGTGTGTGCACAGTCTGGCTGGCTCTCGGCTACACGGGTGGTCTGTGACCTGGGGCAAAGCACGGAGGTAAACCTAAGGTGCTGCTACGGCTGAGCGGGGTGGCGGTGGCTGCCAGAGGCCTTGGGTCGCTGCGCCGGGTGGCTGCTGAGCAGAGCCCTCGTCCCCCACGGCTGCGGGGCCGGTTGCGTGGGCGAGCGAAGGGGGCCCGAGCACCAGAGCTGCCCAGTGGCAGAGAGTCACGGCTCAAGCTACGCACCCACTTCTTCCCCTAGCACATTTACTGGGGAGGGAGGGAGGAAACCCCCCCCGCAGTTCACTCTGGCTACTCTAGTCAGGATGCCCCACTAGAGTGCTAAAAACGGTGGAAAAGAGCTCCTTTTTGTTACATTTCCATTAAGAAAAGAAAAAAAAAATCATGGTAACAGGCATTCTCCATACGCATTTGGGACTTTCCTAATTTTTGTAGGGCTATTTTCCTAGCCTGCATTTCCCAACACAACGCTGTGTTTAGAGTCATTCTGCCAAATCCCTTCCTTCCTGTTTATTCAAGCACAGACTCAGCCGAGTCCTTCTTCTCTCTCCTATTATTCCAAACAAAGCATTTATTGTTCCTTTTTTGTTGTTGTCTCTAAACAAAGAAAGTACCTCTCCCTTTCTTATAGCTAAAGATGACTTTCAGAGTCTTTTGTTTTGATGAATGACAGCCAGAAAGATGGATTTCAAAATGGTTTTGCTGCTTCTTCAATACTAAGATGAATGTCATGTATCTTTGAAAACCATTGAAATAACACTACACATAGAAGAGTCCATAAGGGAAAGACTAAGCTGGTTAAAAGCCTAGTTTTTAACATCTGGCAGAACTTTGTCCTGGTAACGCTCTGAAAGGGGCAGGTGCGGGGGCTGGGGGTGCCCAGGAGCGAAGCGGGTAGCTGGGCATGTGCTGCCGGGGGCTGCAGCCTGGGCGAGCCTCTGCGGTCCCTCTGCGGCGCGCACGGAGCCATCGTCTGCAGCGCGTCCCGATGCCCTGACCTGCCTAAAGAAGTCCCACAGCCGAATTAGAAGAAGGATAATATCAGCTCCAGCATTTTTGTCCAGGGGCTGCACATCAGCAGCATGTGAACTGTTGGCAATATTGGCATGTTAGGGTGTGCTTTTTCATCTTGAGCTAATAAACGCTGAAGGAGTTAAACATCTGAGTAAGGCTGTCAGTGCAATAGCTACCATGCTCACTCACATTTGGCCAGCTTGAACATTCGCCCAGCATTCATCAGTTTGCCGAGGCTGGTTTGCATATGTTTGTATCTGCAGCAGGAAATGCCAGTGAACTCCAGCTCCCAGTTCTACATTGAAATGCAGCCTCAGTCACTTATGGCAATTAGTACCAAAACCTCCCCCTCCATCTCTTCTCTCATCATTAGATGGCCAACCACTTACTGTAACAAACGCCTATAAGAAATTTCTCATAAGAAACTTTCTTATGGAAAAAAAACCCACTTTCTACAAGAAACACTGAGCTAAAAAGAGATGGCACTGGTTATGGCTGGAAGCCATGGGCAGGAGATGCTGTGCCAGCACTGCTCCTTGTGCCCCCCCCCAGCATCCACTCCTGCCTGCTGCGGCAGACGGGACATGCCAGGAGCTCGACTCTGGCTCGGATGGCCACGGGCTGCTCCTGTATGCCTGTGTTCTGCTCACAAATCAAAACTTGTTAAAACTCCGGCAGGCTCCTAATTATTTTAGCAGTTAATGCTTTGGGAAATGCTGAATCATTTCCCAGGCACAGAGCTAAAATTCAAGTCTTGGGAAATTTAATGATTTAAGGTCAAGACTTGACATAGATCCCAAGTCCCTGTTATTACTAATTTACTGTTAATTTACTGTTATCATCATCATCACCATCCTCATTATTATTTTGTGGCACTACAGTTTGCACCAGGGGAGTCTTTAGCTCCAATCATTTTTGACATAGTATATTCAGCTTATGGTTTCCAACCAGAAGAGCAGCACAGCTCGCATAGCATCCTCTGCCACCCTACACAGAGGCCCTGTACCATTAGGACAGCGGTGCTGTTGGCTGCTGGCACGCCAGAGAGGGACCCAGCGAACTCTCCGCATGGTGCTGATCATGGCGTGTACGCCCAGGCTGGAGCTTTTCCAGGGTGGGCAGCAAGGGTGAGGGAAACACCTGGAGCAGAGCCACGACACAGGACACAACCCAGACTCGGGGCACGGTGGCTTCCTGTTTTCTCCTTTTCCTCCTTGAAGGAAACAGCTTTCACACTGCACACTTAGGAGTAAGCTTATTTGTGAGGGGTGGCTCATGGCGTGCCAGAGAGCACTCAGGCGAAGAGATTTATTAATTACCCCTATTCTGAAATTTTTTCCTGTTCTTTTTCTTGCCTGCTTTTTCCTGAGCTGCTGCCAGTATTAACAGGCATTTGTTTGGATTTTCAGTCCTCTCTAGCCTGCTGACATCCTAGGTCACAAGGATTTATGTCTTGTTTTAGTGGAAATCCCCCCCACTCCCACAGCCTCTCAGAAATCCAGGTTATTTAGCAAAGTTTGTGCTCTGCATTTGCATCAGCCTTTTCTCCCCTCACCTGCTCCCCATGGAAGTGGGGTCACCTCTGCCCACATGAGAAAAATTGCACCTGGTCAAACCATCTTCTGAAGCAGCAAAGCAGTGCAGCCAGTCTGAGTTTAGTGTACCTCAGACTATGCAGTGACACCTAAATAAGCTGCTAATAAATCAAAACAAAGAGTCTACAGAGGTGCCAGCCCAGATCTTTGCAACTTGGGAAGCCCTCCTAGGAGATGGTTTTTTTTCCTATCAATTCTCTTTAGCTGTAATGGGTACTGAATGGAGACACCATGAAGCTGGGGGATCCCACTTGGCTCTGCCTGGGAAATCACAGTCCACAGATGAGCTGGGCCACCAACAGCCCCACCTTCAAATTTTACTGTGCTGCTCAAATCCATGCTCCTGTCCATGGACCCCTACGGGACACCCACCACCCCATTTGGTCCAACACCACCCTGATGGTGGCCAAGCTCTGCTCCTAATGGGGTCAAAAGCTGAGGGGAAACAAAACCTATGTCTTCAGCAAAGAAGTCAAGGCAAGAGCAGAGCCTCCCTGGGTGACTCCATCCATGTGCTTTAGCAGTGCCAGGCACCCCCATGGGGCTGGGGTGATGGGGGACCCAAGGGACCTAGAGGAATGGCAGTGGCAGACCAGGCAGAGGATCCCCAGGCATGTCACAGGGAGTGAGATGCTTTAAAACAGCATTAAACCATGTTACCACCTGTCTGGGGAACAGCATAGATAGAGCTACTCAGTGCCTCGGTCATTTTTAAATGAGAATTTGGTTTCCCTAAATTACTGAAGCACAACTGAAAAAGGTCCGCAAACCAGTGCCTCCTGTTGTTAGTGAGAATTTTTCAAACAGCGAAAGAGGAGAGAAAACTACACATAGATATTATTATTGGGAAAGAACAGAGAACAGAGCAGTGTAATATGCTCCTTTTTCTTCTCACTTCAAATCTGGGCAGTATCATTTTAAACTGCTGCTGCTGCTGAAAGAGAAACCAGCTGCTGACGTCTAAGATCTTGTTTTCATATTACTATTCCCAAATCGAAATCCTGCATTCAGGCCCAGAATTTGCAAAGTTCACTGCTAGAGCTAACAGTGACTAGGAAGATACACAAAATCCCCGGGAGCCAGACCTAGAGTTCTTGGAGCACTTGCCTCTGCCAGCACTTTCAGACTCTTTGGCTTTCCAGGCCTCTTTTTACGAGAGGGTGACTGAAGCAAACCCAAACCTGAGTTTTCCAAAGCTCTCTGCTCCCGTTCAATCACTTTTATTGGAACTGACAAGCCTCAGTCCCTCAGCAGGGGCAGGTGGTTGAATGCTTTGGAGAATGACTGTTTCTTCAGGTTTTCTGCTCTGAGTTTGGGTGTGATGGCAAGGGACCATGGCTTCTAGATCAACCATACGCTCCAGTCACAGAAAGTCTCTTCCTTACTTTGCAGCAGCCTCAAGAAGAAATCCTACTTTAAACATGCTGAGGATCCTAACCCTGAGGTCAAACCCTTCACTTTGTGCCTGCAGACCTGATGCGGTGGATGTAGGGCGGCTGCCCAAGGATAGGAGGGAATTTCGACAGGCTCTTCAGCGCTCTGGGAAAAGGCAGGTCCTAGGGGCAGTGGGACATCCCTGACTAGGAAAAAAATAGCCATAAAATGGCGAGCATGGCAATGCAGAAATGTGCCAGCTCAGTGCAGCGACCCTGGCAGGGTGCAGGGCACAGGGACTGCCTGGGACCATCCAGGATCCAGGCACTGAAATGGTGTTTTTCCAGTGACGTCGGGCTGAGTGAATCATAATCCAATTATTTTCCCGTGATTTGGGAGAAAACCACTTCCTTCCGAACAGAGACACAGAAGAGGGGGCGGGAAGTGCCACGCTGAACCTGGATCCCGGTGCCTGATCGGGCTTTAGGATGCTTTGGTGCCCAAGACCTACGTCCGGCTTTTGGGGAAGGGGTCGGGGGGGCGGTAGGAGGAATCACTGTGCTCGTGCCCTGAAATTTGGGGGATGAGCGACCTCGTGCCCTGAAATTTGGGGGATAAGCGACAGAAACGGGAGACAGCTGTGACAATGCCATTGCCAGACACATTCTCGCCGCCCCCAGCCCCGGGCTGTGCCTGGCGCTGCCGTCCTTCTCGCCGCAGTTCGATTCATTCTCTATCGCGGCGATGACAAGGCGGGGCCGAAATCCGTCGCTTTGCCCGCGAACCCATCCTTTAGCACCCTCCGCTCCTTCCTCCCCCCCCTCGGACCCAACAGCAGCCTCCGCGCTCGCTAGCCCTGCAACAAGTGAGCCGGGGCGGGGGGAGAAGCGGGAGAGACACCGGCCCTGCGGGGAAGGAAGGGGAAAGGCCCGAGCTCCGCAGCACGGACGGGCGGCACGAAGGACTTACTCGGCGGCGGCGGCGGCTCCCGGGCGGGCTGGCGGGGCGGCGGCGGGCGGCGCTGGC
>JAVJGG010000040.1:10870556-10931829 GCA_035590195.1 Aviceda cuculoides | reverse complement strand
CCCGCTGGCTGGGGAAACTCCGGCTGCGCCTCCCCTCCCCAAATGGGCTCAAGCCAAAGGGAAGCGAGAAATCCCCTCCGACGGGGGAGGAGAAGTCCCCGCGGAGGGGGGGGGACGGGGAGGGGGGACGGCTGGCCCCGGTGGTGGGGGCGTCTGCCCCGGCTTGGTCCCTGCCGGGGAGCCGAGCCCCGGCGTCGTGCCCTGGTGGACCGGTGGATGGGGCACGGCGGCACCCGGGCCTCGCTGCCCCGGGGGTTCGTATCTGGGATGTGTCCCGCTGCAGGCTTGGAAGGGCACCGCTGGGGATGGGGCAGGTGCTGCCGCGGCAGGGGATGGCTGGAGGACAGCCGGGGGATGCCTGGGTGGCAGCAATGGGGGTGGGGGGCCTTGCAGAGGGTCTGTGGAGTCTGCCAGGGCTGTGCTGTCCCTCGCTTAGATAGCCTCAACATGGAGCATCTTCTGCACCCGCCTGGGTGAGATCTGGGCTGAAGCAGCTGCACTGCGGGCAGAAAATCAAAATATTGTGGTCCTGCAGAGCCTACCTCCTCTCTCCTTTCCTGGGAAGCTGCTGTGGGGCAGGGAGTGGGGCAAGCAGCAGGTCCCAGTGCCTGGTTACTGTGCCTGGGATGATTTCTGTTTTATATCTCATAGCTGTGGTCTAATGCAAAATGCAAAAATATGGTCCAGAGACTTAAAGCTGAGTGTGAACCATGAGCTTTCATGGTGTTGCTGATGCCCACCCGCAGCGCCTGTGTGGCTGCACGACTTTCAGGGGGGGTTGTGCAGGCCCAGCACGGGGGCATCCTCCCACAGCAGACGTGGTCTGGGGCCAACGTTTGTGCTGGAAGAAGGGACCTGGCTGAGCGGGCATGGTGCTGGAGAGCAGATGCTTCTCCCAGTTTGTGCCTTTCGGCAGGCATCCTGCCCACCGGGGCTGCTGCTTTCCTCTCTGGAACTCTCCCCGCCAAAAGACCATGGTAGCAGGGAACAAGCCCCCCCGCCAACGTCTGCCAAAACAGGAAGCAGAAGCGGAGGGGCCACCCTAATGGGCAAGCCCACGATCTCCGGTCTGGGGAAAACACTGATTTACCTCAGGCCAGCCTGTGGCTGAGCTGGGCGGAGGGTCCCCCTCTGGGATTGCCTCGGGGTTGGGTGCCCTTGCTGCCTGACAACTGGTAGCCAGGAACAACCATCGTCATGGGACAGAAATGCTGGATGCCACATCAGTCTGAAAATCATTGGAAACACGAAAGGGTGTGAGATTTGGCCCTGAAGTGCAGTAACTTTCTCTGTGCTTCATTGCCTCCTCCAACGGCAATGTGAAGGGGAGAGGCAAGGTTTGCTGTCTGCAGTTACAGACAGTTTTGGGGCAGCACGGTGCAGCTGGAGGCGAGCTTGACACTGCATCCAATGACCCTTTCGTGCAGGAGGCAAAGGGATGTGGTTCCTGGGAGGCACTGGGGAGGCTGGTGTGGCCTGGGGGTTACATACACAGGTAGCTCTGGGCAGGCGGCATTCGTGGCTGGCTTACGTGATCTCTGCAGGATGAGGGGTGTCTGTCCCCAGGTGTGCTGTGAATCTGCAGCGGGAAGTGGCTCGGTGACACGCTGAAACATCTCTTTAAATATTCAGGGGGTCTTTGCATTTGGCTTAGCAGTAGTGCTACTGTTCTATGACACCGATGCTTCATCCCCAGTTTAACACAGGAGGCCCTGTCTGTAGGTGATTCCTGCAGCAAGTGATGTAGGAAAGCCCAAGGGATTCTGACGCTCCACTGGTGTTAGCAAATGTAGCTGCAAATCTGTCGGCATCCTTGGTTGTTTTCTTGGGTAACTGTCCGTACAGAATGATTTATGTGGGATCCAAAGTAGATTCACATAGTGTGATCTGTTGCTGGACCTCATCTTTAGCTACTGCAAGTTAACTTCAGTGAGGTCAGGGCAATTCTGCCAGCAGACAGTGGAACAAGAAGCATCTTGTAATTGGGTCTTAAATTAAAAACCTGGAGCTTAGGTGTCATCCTTCGAGCGACCTTATTTACCCGAAACAAACCTATCACTGCACTTTGACCTCCTGCTGGTAGATCAGCACGCCATTGCTTGGCTATGTAGCCTGATTCCGAGACAGGCATCTTGTATTTACTTACATAATATTGGCTAGTGGCTAACCAAGTTATACCAGGCTGCACATCTTCTAGTGCTGCACGGGAATTTTTCTGCGCTCTGTAACTACTTGGAACGTATTGCATAGAGCTACACTGATGTTCTGTGTTTATGGTTTATGCTATCTAAGAAGCTATCTTAAGTGTGTGATTTTGAGAAATCTGGGGTTTTACACTTAACTTCTATAATATACATGATATATTTCTCAGCTGCAACCTACACTTAAAAGCAAGATGTACTTCAGAGATTTGTTACTTAATTTTGCAGATGCTTCCTTAAATTTGATCAGCGAACTTGCATGGGATCGTTCACCTTTTTTATACTGAGCATTGAAGACTTTCTCACTAGCAGTCCTAATATCCAAATTTAGCTGAGCACAAGCCTGTAAAAGGGATGTGTCTCAACTAAAAAAAAAGTTGTGAATCCTTTGCACTAGACAATGAAAGATTTGTCTTATCTGTAAAAATTAAGAGACTATAAACAAGAGGTGTTGATAAGGAGATTATTTTTGAAGTAAAGTTTTAATTTTTTCTTTCAGCCTGCCAAAGAGCTGTTATCCTTCACTGCCAGCTAAAGGCGTGTCAAGAAGCAGATTGTTACAAGGGTAGAGGTTTTCTTCCTGGAATCCATTAATTTGATATGCTTATTCACTGAATGATATTTGAGATTTTTGTTTAAGCTTTTTTTTACTCACCTTTATTACCAGACAGGGGAACTATGAGCTTTTCTGTGAGCTTTTCCATGAGCTTAACTCATTTGTCCTAAGTAATTCCAGCTGTGCATGTTTCAGTGCTAGAAAAGCAGCAGGTCTGGGTGCAGGTGGCTGGCAGCAGCCCTCTGGGTGAGCAGGCATCACCCTGTCACCTTCTGCTGGGAATTTGGGACCATCTCCTGGAGCAGGTGGGGCACACAAGCCCAAGTAGATCTGCCTGAAGTAGAACTTGAGAGAGTCAAAAAATGCTCTCAGTGTGGGGCTGGACTGGAAAACCGGGGTCAGGTAATGTCCAGCAGCTTTTCTATGGCAGATGTGGTGTGCAGCAGCTTGGGGAGGTGGATGGGGACAGATGCCACCATGGTGGCTGACCTGCCTGCAGTGCTGGGGGAGGCACATGAAGGAGCATGTGATGGGAACTGCATCTGCTGTGCCCTGAGCGGCTCGTAGCTGGTTGCTTTGCTGCTCTTGTGCACAAAATACCTCTTTTATTTCTGCTCACTGTGGGATATTTTGATAGAAGAGGGGGATATGCAAACAGGGGTAACAGAGGAGAATTTGGGGTCCTTGTTAAACTGTAGGGTAAAAGACCAAGAGGTCACACCAGCCACATATATCTGTCTCTCTCCAGAAGCTTATAAAGTTTGGGGTCAGTGAAAGGGCTGAAAATTTGGTTTCCAGAGACTGACTCAGATCTGCAGGCCAGAGCAATGGCAGCTAGGTCGTGAGGGGCCCCAGCTCCTCTCCCTGAGTGGAGGGATGTGGCAGGTCAGTGGAGGAACGTGCTGGCTAAAAAGGCACTGTCGCTGCTCAGCAGCTGAGGCAAAGCAGCTGATAATTGGTGGGAGGTCTAGGGGAGATGGATCCAGCTCTCAAGACTGTTGTGCATTTTAACTCAGTCTGAAAGGATTGCTTCAATGATGTGCTCACCAAAATATGTTACTTCTGATTGATTGTCTTCCTCTCCATTATTCACAATGACAGCAAGTAATGGAAACAAGAGCTCTTTTTCTCCGTCAGCTACCAGGCTCAGAAGAGCTCTCATGATATACCCAAATATTGGCCTTATAGCACAGGAACAGGGTATTTGTGAGCAGCAGGAACAGAGCATGGGAAATGGGAGGTGAGGGGACCCAAGTTTATCATGCAGGTTATGTCACACAGTACTAACCACTGCGGGGAAAGTTCCCATGACCGTTGATGACTGCTTCATGTAAAAGACAAAAATAAGTAGTGGTGAGCAAAGATGGAGGACCCAGGACTTCTCCCAGAAAATATCTGAAATCACTAAAATGAAGTTTTGCTTCCTCTTGCAGTTTCTCTATGTGCCAATGAACCTCCTAGGTTGCAGCTGACTGGACTTCTAGATGTCCTAGGGCCCAGCTTCCACAGGTGAGTGGAGAGTACCTCCTGCAACACAAGTCTGAAGCCTTTCAGGCTGATGGGACTATTGTTTCTAGCCAGTCTGAGACACCTCCTGTGAGATGACAGGATATAACCTCTTATTTTATGAACTACTTTCCTGGCCCAACTTTGTGTTCATTTGTACCCCACAACCCTTGATAATTATACATTTGCAATGAATTCTTTGTCTGTAGACATGCATTAAGTTATATGGTTTGAAGTACAACATCCCTTGGCTTTCAAAATGGTCACAGAAACACACCAAGGGACAGATTTCTGCTGTCTTTGAAGCCTACTCATGGCCTTGTCTAAAGAACTCCTTGTGCAGGTTATGTTTTGTGGTAGGTGAGGAGCAGACTCTTCCCTCATCTGTGATAGCTCAGGCTGAAGTTAAAGGGAACCATCAAGTTGGCCAATTCTAGTGATATCTCACTGGTCAAAAGCAACAGCTTAACTCAACACCTTAATGCCAAACCATATGGAATATTTTTTAAGTATTGGACCAACCTAAACTGGTGTTCTCGGATCCAAAAATTTCCCTTCCTCCTGCAAAATCCTATGTCCTTTCCAACATGGACCCTGTTGCTGCAGGCAAAAGCCTGCCGGTGTGCTGAGCAGATTGATCTGCTCAGGCTTTGCTGAATCTAGATGTGAAAGCCAAGCAGGATGACCTTCACCAACTATGTTCAGCAGCAACAACTGCTGCAGCGGTGTATCTTCATCCTCCTCTCAAAGTTCTGGCTCCCTTCTCTTCCTCCCCAAACGGCGAATATGCATGTTTTCACCCAGGTCTATTCGAGGGAGGTTGGTGTTGGAGGTTTGACCCGCAGTTTCAAAAGTGTGAACCCCTTTTGAGAAATTTGTTACTAGCAGTACAAAGCTCACATACTGATAGCTTTACCCTCTCAGCCACATCTGCACCAAACTAACCATACAGAGCTTTCTTGATTTTGGTTTCTACTGGCATCAAAAATCCTACATGTCTGAGTAATGAACCAGGAATTCAAATCTGACAGGAATATCCTAAATCTTTGTCAAAGGAAGGGCTTGTATGCAAGTGTGGTCTGCATCCCCCCCTGATATTTCTGCTTGAGGAGTGGTCCATAGCTGAGGTTGATGACACCTTTGCCATGATATTTCTGGTGGGGGAGGCATCTGTCTCTGCGGCTGCTCTGGCACCCTCCCCCTGATATTTTTGCGAGGGAGGTGTGCATTTTTGAGGTTGCTCTGCCAGCCTCCCCCTGACATGGAGACTGGAGGAGGGGTCCATATCAGAGGTTTCTGGCTGGGCCCAGCTGTCCCTGACATGTTCACAGCGGGCAGGAGACATCATGTGCTGGAAATGAGGTCCCCTTGTCCTGACAGCCCTGGCAGCCGGACATTCCCAGTTTGCTATCCCTGGACCTTTGTCCGCGAGGCTTCATAGCCTGGGACAAATGGCCCTCCCCCATGAAATAGAGGTAGCTATATTGTCCCTGTGTTTGGAGCTGCTTGCAGGCAGACAGGAATCCTCAACATCTGCCACACGGTGACTTGGGGAGGAGCGACAGAAGCTAAGGGAAGAATGTAGCTTTTTCTTCTTCACCTGAAGGAAATTGGAAGTGCTTTTTCCCAGTGTGGAAGTCCGGTAATCTCATCACATCTCACTCCAGCAGATGGCTTCCTGCCATCCCGTTCCCATTGGGAAACAGAGGGCATATTGTGGGGTCATAGCACAGGGCTTGGGTCTGGGATGGGGCTGAACAAGGCGCTCGGAGCAGCTCTGCAAGAGCTCTGGGCTGGGGCAATTGGGGAGGGTCACATCTGCCTGTACCACAGATATTTTAGGAAACACCGCTGCTTCAGAGAAGCCTCAGAGATCCTCTGACAGAAAAGCACCATCATTTTTATCACCCTATTTTTAAAGTACTCCAGCACTTACTACCCCATGGTTCTTCTTTATTTTCCCCAGCTTACTCTTGCTTCTTTATATAACACTGCTTCTCTGTTTCCAGCTTCCTAATGCCCCTGGGGGAGGGGGACAGTGTGAACACAAAAGGACCAGCTCTCTGTAAAGCCAGAAAAGCAATCTCTGTGTGTGCTTGCAAGATGCATGCTGTTTTTCTCACAGTGCTCCTGCATTAAAAAGGAGTCACAAAGATGGGGCCGCTTTTGACTCAAACACCCTCAGAGATTGGCACAGCCAGGGGCTGAGGGAAGGCAAACGGCACCTGCCTCACCAGTTAAGCTACAAGAAATGGTGTGAGAAGCCACATCATGGGCAGCATTGGACAGCCGTGCTTTCTGTGATGTGGCTTGGTGCTCCCAGATGTGACAACACAGCTGTGCTGCACAGCGCAGGGCTGGGTTGCCCATCTCCTGGTCCTGATGCGCCTGCTCTGCAGCGTTAGGTCTCGAACACAAAACCAAGCTCGAGAACAACACTTGCGCTGGGCTGCCTGTACGTCAACCGATCCTCAACAGCTGCCCCAAAACAAACCGAACCCTGGCACTGCCAAAACCACCCTGCAACAGCCAGAGCTGCTTCAGCCATGCTGGTGGAGCTACTCGAATACCTGCTGTCCACGGCTGCAGGAGAAATATGCCCAACCGTGTTTAAAAGCTGGGGCTGGGACATGCTTGTCCTCACTAGTGTTCAGCTCGTGGGTCCTCCCCAGGCGCTGATGTCTGTGCTTGGGCTGGCACACAGTTTGTGTACAGTGGGTAAGAGGCCTAATTTTAGGTTAGGGAATGAAACACAGATCTCAAAGGTCACTGGATGGAACCAAATCCCAGCTGGCCCTCATGATGGTAGCAGCATCGTATTTAGACCTGGAGGGACTAATCAGAACATCTTCTCACTGCAGCTGTTTTCTTATAGCCCAGGCACTTTCCCTGCCCCAGGACTCACTGCCTTGGGGTATCTCTTTTTGCCAGCAGGAAAGGCTGTCTATAAATTCCCCATCACTGCGTGGTGGAAAGTACTGGGGAGAGGGGAAACACATGTGGAACTGCAAAAGCAGTACTTCCTTTTGAGGTCTTGAAAGCAAGACACCAAGAAGTTCTTCTATTTTGAACTTCATTTTGGGTCCTCAAGGTTTGCTGTTCCCGGGCTCTCTCCTGCTGGGTTATCCTTGTGTGTTCAAGCAAATTCAGGTTTGGTGAGTGGCACAGAAGGAAGTTTTCAGGGGAAATCCAAGTGGCCGTGAGGACTCAATAGCCTGTGTTTGAAACCCTCTGACTCAGTAAGGAACTCATCGCTTATCTTGCACTGTTGAAATAACAGAGTTGTTGCTATCAAATTTACTGGCAGTAGAGAGAGGCCCTTCATCTCTTCATAAATAGTGGTGTATTCCTGAATAAGATTTACAGATCTCCCGAGGACTGAAATTCCCACTGACCTTGCAATAAAATATTCCTCTTTCCTCAACAAACATCTGAGGAATCCTGCTGGCTCTTCAGGATGATAACCTTTTTCTTTGCCTCCCCCTGCCCTGGCAGAGCCTGCACCGTTGGGCTGGGTAAGGTGCTTTGTACATATTTGCTCTCCTAGGAGTTGTCCCAATAGCACAGGGGCCAGACATGGATCCTTCCTAAACCACTCCAGCATCAGATGAAGTTGTCATAGTATTTCTAACATCCCCTTCATAAAACAGATGAAAAGCTCCAAAGTAAGTGAAGATGAGTGATTGATATGAAAACCAATATCGCAATGCCTATGTAAAGGCAGTATTTTGGATGCAGTATTTATAAGTAAGCCTCGTGTGTGCAATTTTAGCTCCTTCAGGCTTCTATCTGCCTGCATTAGGAAGACGCAGCTTCACTTATAAGAGGTTGAAAGGGCTGTTACATATAGTATTAAAGTTCTTTTTTTTTTTTAACTGTGGAAAATAATATTCCTTTGAGGATTCTGTTCGGTACACCCCATGAAAGCATTTTCCCAGAAATAGAGCTGTAACAGCAACAATGCAATTCATTTTTTGTGTTGTGACCAAAACAATGGCATCTAAATCCACACACCAAGGCCCAAGGTGACTGATTGTGGAGATGTAGCAGTTGTTGTTTGCAATGGATTGTGCATAACTCTGGGAAATATTGCAGTGAGTTTTGCTGTCTGGCTGTAGGCAGTTTTGTTAACTGAAGTTTTTTTCTTGGTCTGGATGTTTAATAAGCAAAACTAGGCATCCATTCAAGTATTCCTGTCCTGTTGCAAGCCAAACAAGTCCTTTTTTTTTTTTTTTTTTAATTAATTCACTTAGAAGAGAAAACTTTGAGCTGTTTCAGTATTTAATCCCTTGCAAAAGGCATTTGGGTGGAAATGAGAAATCCCAGACCCAAGGATCGGGGCCAAAAGCAGAAGAAATGGTGTGTTCAGGCTCAGCCCCCTCCCCATGGGCAGCACTGGAACGTTACATGTGGGACTCCACCATGGGGGGTCCTAGGAAGTGCTCCCTCGCCGTGGCGTATGCAGCCTTTGCCGCAATGCCGACTGCTGCCGTGCCAAGGGCATGCCCAGCCTGGGAGGGTGCTGCAGCTGCTCTGAGATCCTGGCCAGCGCTGCAAGCGCAAGATCCTCTCGAGCGTGGCTTTTTTCCTTGCGCAGAATAATCAGGTTGAAATTTAGACCGCAACTTGGTACAATCCCATGGTTCTATTTCCTCTTGTGCCAGAGAAGAATTTGGTTTTGTGCTGTTTGGTAGTGAAGAAATGAGCAAAAGTCATGCAGTTAACAAAAAAGGAAAAAAGAGCTGTTTTTTCAGATAAAACAGTTACAGAGAGGCATTTCACATGTGATGCCACAAGGCCGCACATCCACTCGGAGGGACAGAGGCACTCCTGAGGTAGGGGGGATGCAGGACCAGAGCTGTGTGGGTACCTCCTTTCCCGGGGTCATCATCTCCTGCTGGGTGGAGGCAGGCGAAGGGCCGGGCTGCAGGCTAGGTCAGGGGCAGGAGATGTATGGGATAAGCAGTACAAACTATTTCTCAGTGCTTCCCCTCCCTGCATCCAGCCCTCTCCCCTTTGCCCCTCTCCCTATGCCACCAGGATCCAGTTCATCAGATCCAGAAGAAGGTCTCCCGAGCCAATGTGGTGTCTTGTGCACCCTTCAGCAGCCACAAACGACTGTGCTTCCAAATAACAGCTCCTCCCTGAGCTTGCTGGGAGAACTTCTTACCATGGGCAAATCGAGCCTGGCCCTGTGGCTTGTTATTTCTCTCCACGCATCTCCTTGAAGATGGTACGTGCGTCATCCCAGGGAACAGTCTTTGTTTCAGAGGGTGATGAGCGACTGCTTAGCAAGAACATGCACAGGGTGGATTCAGCCTTGAGATCGCTGAGGGGAAGGGGCACTGTGTGTGGGCTTTCGTTAGTGCTTTGGAGTGCTCGAGGACCATTCGTTTAAAGGGCTCTCAAGATGAAAGCATGTGTAATGCATTCTTGTGCTGTAACTGGGGCTGTGAGGGGAAGATGATGGTCCATGTGTTCAAGTGACATACTTTTGGAGACAAAAGCCACCAGCTTTTTTGGCCTTGCTCCTCCTAGTGAATCTCTGGTGATTAATTCCATGATTACCTCTTATCTACTCAGTGAGCTTCTGTTCATAACACAGGTCCTTCAGGAAATATTTTTGCCCAAGTTTTGGAAAAAGTATTGTAAATTTATGAGCTCCCTCACTCAGAAAATGATCCCCAACATTTTGTGCCTTGCTCAGGATGCCAGGCTTTTATGATTACTTTGATTTTTTTTTTTAAATTTTAGTTCTGGGATTACCTATTGTGAGCATAAGCAGAAAGCGCTGTTGGATATGTGCATGTGAAAGCAAGAGAAACTCCCTGGTCTTGCTCTTGCTGCTGGCACTGTAGGCCACTGAGATTGCAGTTCCTCCTTGTAGGTTGGCATCTGAAAGTAAAACAGCCCTCTGGGGCTGGTTATGGCCCCATGCTCCCTCGCATCCCTATAGCCCTGGAATGCCGCAGCATCAGTGTCACCACATGTTGTCAGCCTGGTGGCTCAGGTCACCAACGCACTCCTGCTCCTGTGACCGTGTGCTCACCCAGCACTGCTCAGAGGGATTCAGCACGTCTGTCCCACCGCAGACCAGGACCAGCCGTGCCAGCACATCTCCTGTGGGTACCTGCCTGGCCTGCTGCTGAATGCCACTGATGGTACGGATGCCACGCTGTCCTCAGTGCTTCAGCCCTGTCAGCACTAGTGGTGGTTTTGCTGCATCTAACTTGCACCTAGTTGCTGTAGCAGAAGCTTGCTTGTCTATGCCTGACCCGCACAGAAAATGGAGAGGAGCTTATTCCTTCCCTTTTGCAGCAGTTTTTTAACTGACTGGAAGACTGTGTCTGTGCTCTGTGCCTTCCCTGGAAATACTTTTTTAGTCCATATACACAAAAAAGTTGAAGGCCACTGCTCTGCACTGACAAATGTTAAGCAAACCTCTTTCTCTGTGGATGTGGTTTACAAGATCATTCCTGTTTTCTGGGCTTTCTTCTGATTATCAGCATTGTTCTCACAGCTGCAGTTCACCAGCCCCTTTCCAGGGGCTGAGCGCAGCCAGGGAATGGCTTGGCAAGCTGTATAACCACCCCTTTCTGCCTTCTGGCTTGATTTGCTTTTTCTGTACTTGTGTAACACTGTTCACAGAAAAGGAGTTCTGTCCTGCCTGATGGCAGTCTCCCCGCAGTCCTGGGAACCAAGGCACCATCCTGCATCCCATAACAAAGCCTGGGGCAGCTCCCCAGCCCCACGCTCACTATGGAGCTCAGGCTGGACCTAGTTGTGCTGCCAGGCCCAATTTCACGCATAGCCAAACATAAACTATGCCTGGGCAGACATCTTGGGACTTAGGTGCTCATCTTTGATCTTCTATTCACTCCTTCTGCCTCATTTAGCAAGAGGTGTAATCTCTGTGCAGCTAACAGAGAAAGCCTTACACAGGCGTTTTGAGAATCTCCATTAGGTAGCAAGATGGCAAAAATACTACAACAGCCTTTTCCTGGAGGTTTCTCTGCTTTACATGTTACTTCTTTTCTGGGATAATGTATTTCAATGACTTGATATAAATTTACAAATCTAAATGGAGAGTGCCACATTGGAAGAGTATTAGAGTCTATTTGCAATGCTCTGTGTGACAGGGATGAATACAGGGAGGCGAAGTTCACGTTTTCTCAGTGTCCTCAGGCAAACAGTTACGTGACTGTGGGACTAGAGGAAATTCTTGTAGTTCTTTAAAAAGTCATCTTAATCCACTTTCCCCACACATTAATTTATGTCATTCTTTATCTTTTCCCAATACTGTCTTATTATTGTAATAGTAATACTAAACAGTTTAAACATGCTATGTCCAATGAATGCTCTGGCAATCTGTCTAATCTTTTGCACAGGTTTTATGGGAGAGGTGGGCCAATCCCAGTGCTAATGTTATGTCATCATTAGCAGTATTACATAAAAATGTCCTTAAGGGATGGAAGTGCACAGTGATGCTGAGCACAGCACTCCTGTATCTGCCCGGTGCCTGGAGAACTAAAATGACTGGCTTGGAGTAGTAAATCCAACCACGAGATTTCATGGAGAAATATGCAAAATACAGGAGATAAATGTTTGCTAAACACTGGTACTTTGGAGAACTGTGATATATAATTACAAAAGTAATTAAGCCTAAAACTAATACAGCCTGACTTTTCAGCAACCCCTGATATAATAACGTTCTGGCACCTTTTTTCTTCCCAGCCATGTTTGCTGGGTGGTGTCAGGCCACATTGCCCAGCTCGTAAAGTGGATATAATACTGCAATCCACTTCTCGCTGAACATTCTTAATATTTTAACCCAATTGAAAGCTCTTTGCTGAAAGATACCACACAGCAGGGAGCTAAATATTACAGTGCTGCTGCACTAAAAGGCTTTTTCTGGAATATTTTGACGGATTGATTAGGATCCTCAGCTCAGGGACAGCCTCCTGTGCTTTCAGTGCAATGTCTTGGTATTGTTCCTATCTTGCTTGGAGTGAGCCTGTTTTACATATCTTCCTTCCAGGAAAGGACAATTCCACTGAGCAAAACTGCTGAAACGATGGCACCCAAAGGCAAGTCTCAGATGGCAAACCCCAGCCCATGGGCCACTTTGGCTGCAGGCACTGTTCTCTTGGACAGAGTGTACTGGAAACACTGCTTTTCACCCCAAACCAGAAACAAACAGTATTGTGAAACAGCAGAGACCTCTGAAACAAAAAAATATCTGTCACCACCCACACAGTGCTGCGAGCTGTGCCAGATCCCCCCCCACCCCGAAATGCAGCATTTACCCTTGAGAAGCTAAATCTGGAGGGAGTTTGGCTCTTCCGTTTAGTCGGACACTTTTGAGAAATCCTAATTCACTGGAGGATGTATCTGCACTTGGTAGCTTGGGCCCTCCGGGGTAAGAGGGAGCTGTGTCTCCTGGTAGGAATGTAACTGTGTGCTGGGCTGGGAATAGGGCTGATTGTGGAAACCACAGGGAAACAACAAACAGGAGGAGTTAACAGGGTCATAAGCGAGCTCCTTGGCACTTTCCTACAAGAGCAACATATTCCATAATAAAAGCTCTGGGAGGACTTTCTTCTCGTTTTACTGGAATGTGAAATATGGTCCTAATGAACACTGGGTGTTTCACAGAAGACAGCTGGACAGCAGCAGCTCATTTTGGAGAGCACAGCCCTTTTGCTTTCCTTGCTCAGGTGCCTCCAGGATCTGCTCCCGCAGCCCAACCGAGCATCCTTCTGCCCGAGGGGGGACCTCTGCTCCCCACCTGCCCCAGAGCTCCCTCTCCGCTTGCATGGCTATTGAGGCAGGGCAGGGACTGAACTGTAGTCTCGCCCTAATGGGGTTAACCTTAAACTGGTTTGCTCAAGAGCAAGCAGCAGGAGAGGAGCAGCTCCCAGAGGAAGCAGGCTGTGCTCCTGCCGCTGGCTCACAGGATGCCAGGCTGCAGGATCCAAGTGTCCCAGGAGAGGCTCTGACAAAAGGCAGGTCATCGTGCCCAGCTTTCCTCCATGACTTCAGGGTAGCAACTTACTTTTATTAGAAAACAGAAGCCAAGCGCCTTATCTAATCCCAGGGCCAGACAGCTGGAGCCTGAGGAAAGGCAGCTACTTTGTGGAGACACTGCCAGTAAAATAATAAGATCGAAAACCCAGTATACATTTAATGCGCTTGGGAAAATTTCTATGCCACAGATGCCTTGCGTGAGATGCTTGGATCAGAGATGCATACAGGGCAGAGGGAAATTTCTGATGCACAAAGACTCCCACTGAGGCTTTAGTGCCTCAGATCCTGCACTTCTCTGAAAAAACAGTATTAGATGTCTCAGACGTCTCAGACTGAAGATGCAAAAGTTGAAATCCCCTTTTTGTCTCCTCCACTTAGTCAATGCTTTTGACATTAAATGTAAACCTCTCAGTGCTGATGCCCTTCCCTTCTGCTGGGATGGGGGATGTAGCTCATACAGCCATGGGGTAATCCAGGGGTCCCTGCTTGCACCATGTCCCCAGGACAAGGAAGGGGAGCTCCTAAGTGTTCCTGAGCTCTCCATACCTGACGGGAGATGCAGATGATATTTTACTTCTCCTTCTCCATAGCAAATACAGAGAGTCACCAAGCTGAGGATTTGCAGGAATTGTCATGAGCTGTATTGAAGAATGATGCAGGGCAGAAAATTCCTCCCAGGATTTCCTGCCTCAAGCTTTCAATTTATACCTGATATTTCAAAGCCATCTTTAGAAAAACACTCATCTCGACTGTGGAGGTAGCAAGTCTACCTTAGAAAAATTTTCATATGATGACTGTGAATTAAAGGTGCACTCTGTACTTCTTATGCATCAGAACAGCTCCCTTGGCTTGTCACCAGCACCTGCTGCTCACCCGGGCTGAAATTTATACTGGTGCAAACCAGAGCAAAAGAAACGAAAGATGCTCACTACCGATGCTCTAAGCCCTGCAGCAGACAAATTAATGTTCAAGGCTATGCCATGTCCACATTTATCACATTAATTGATAGATCGTAAACATGTCTCTGTACAGAGTCTTGGATTAATTCCTGCAGAGGGCAACCTAAAGGATAAATTGGATTAAATAAAATCAGATTTGTACCGCTGTAGGCTGCTGGATGTCTCTTTTAGTCTCCCCTGCAGATGCTGGATGTAACGCTTTCAATCCCTCACGGAGTTAAACCGGTGGTGTTCCATGTCCATCAATGGGGCGATGCTGGTTTACACCAGATGAGGATCTGATCTGTAGCACTGTGCCTTTCCACCTCACATTAGGTTTCATACTGCGGTCAGGTTGTACCAGATTTGTTAAAATATGGTTGAACATACAAGAAAATGGACTAGAGGCATGGTGGTCCTTTTTCCCAGGGCAAGGAGGACTCGGAGCCTCCCTCCACATGGCATGTCCCGTCCAGACATGTCTGCCCACACAGAGAGGCTGTGATGGCATGAACAGGTCTTCGGTCCAACAGGAGTTTTTCAAGGCAGCCCATGAATGAGGAAAATCTGCTGAAACACCAGAAGGGCCACAGGGTCCGTCCTGGAGTGCAGAGCGGCCCTTGCGCTATGCAGCCCAGCTGTGGGGTTTGGTTACCCACCAAGGTTTTCCTCCTTGGGCAGGTAGTGGTTTGTGGCATCAGGTCACAATGTCACCAACCTTGTGTCATGCCAGCTCAGCCAGCTGGTTCACAGGGGAGGAAATAAGACTTGGGCACTACCACATCCCTGCCCAAGTTCTGCCCCTCAATTGCTCAGGGACACTAATTATGAAGGAGGCTCTTGCTCTGCTGCTGTATAATTATGCAATGCACAGTCCAAGCCTTAATATAGCTCTGAGTGAACTCCTTTTGGTTTTCTTCTGTCCTCTGAAAAGAGACTCAAACTTGGACCAAACAACAGAGCAGCCTCCTAGCAATAAAATCTGTATTGAACACAGGGTGGACACAAGTGCCTGGGCTGGAGTTGCTGCCCAGGAGCTCTTGCAGGAGGTCAGTGTCTTGGCGTGTCTGCTGCCTTTGGTTGCTGAACTCAGGCTAGCGAGTTCAGAAAACTACTTCTTTTCCCAGGCCGTCAAAAAGTTTTGTTTGCAGAGGAGTGAGGTGGGGTAGCAGATTTTGGATCATGCCGTAGAGGCAGCGTAGGAGGAGGGAAGATGCTGACTGCTGTTTTGGTTCTGTTTTAGAAGCAGCTGATGGACACCGGGGCATCAATTTCAGCAAAGAGCGTGCTGCCCTCCCTACCGTCGGGGCTCTCCAACACACGGTAGCCTTGCTGGAAAATTGCCACTCTCCTGGCGCGCCCCAGCCCCCGGAGCGCGAGGACTGCCAGGACGTGCTCCTTCCTGCAGAAAGCAAACAAGACCTCACTCAGTCCTGGCAAGAAAAACCAGCCCAGAGGTAAGCAACCAACAACCATACCGGAGACGGAGCGAGGCCATGGCAAAGCACTGGGGAACGGCCCCTCACCGCGCTGGAGGAGCCACCAGGACGGGGGTCTGCAGCCACCGGAGGTACCGAGCCAGCGAGCATCAGCTCCTAACACTCTGCGCTGGTGGGACACGCTCCTGCCGCTGGTGCTTTGGGGAATTTCCTCCTCTGCCTCCACACACACGTGACGTCTTTTGCAAGTTTCCCTGAGAGGCTGCAGACCTTTCATTTAATGATTATTTTGAGTTGAGTAAAGGAAGTGCTAATATTTAGGAAGCTGACAGGCATTAATTAGATTAGAGCTGGGAAAGCCGACCTGGAGACATACCCTGTTCCAGTAATCTTGGTATATACAAATTCAGCACCGTCTCCGAGAGCTCAGGGGAAGAATTAACAGAGACCTGAACAGGAAGCAATGCAGGTCCAGCAGGTTCCGCCTTATTTTCCAAACGTAATTGTTAAAAACAGTATTACTTAATAACGGAAAGCCAGGAAACAGATCAACCAAGAGGACCTGGCTTGGGTCTTAGGCTAATGGTGAAAAAGTACCACAAATCATAGCCTTGTAAATGGCTTTTCTGCCTGGAAAATTGTTTTCAAGTAGCTAAACCTGACTAGTCATCATTTACCTCTCCCATCCTTCCCAGAACAGGCACTGCCTCCTTCACCAGCTTAGTCTGGCCACTGGGATTAAGGCTTTTTTCTTTTTTTTTTTTTTGTAGGATACATGTGTTCACCTAGGAAATGACTCAGGAACAATTATTCTTTTTTCAAGTCCATGTTTGAATTTCCCCACACAGATAAGCCCGAAGCATAACTGACCCACTCAAGTTAAATATACTTATGAAAAATTTTGAGCCTTAGTTTTGGGGGAGAAGAAAATATACTTAATGTCATTTTTTTCTGAATATTTGAGGGTCCACTTCAGTGTTCTGAGCAACTTGTTAAATTTATGGTTTATTTTGTATAACTGTTATCCAGCAGGAACTGTGTAACCCAGTGCAAAAACCTTTGGTCTTTTGCTGAAATGACTCTGATGAAATGGAATTTTTTTGCTAGCTGTACCACTGATATTCCCCCTCAATAGTTGGTAGAAGAGCTGTAGCAGAGGAGGTAACTTCTGATACGCAGCTTCCTAGCCATAGACAGAGCTAGTCACTTTGTTTGTTTACTCTTCCAGTAGCCTTAAATTTTGCAGATGCTGCTTTGGAACAGCAAACGGAAAGTACAAAAGAAAGAATTTGTAATTTATTCCAAAATTTAGTGGTTGTGTTGAGGCCCTTTCAGAAACTGTAGCTGAACTGTGTCAATGTGTGCTGCACTTTGAGGGCTGAGCCTGGGAACTGGAGACAAACTATTTGCTCCAAAGCTGGAGCCTGTAAATTGGCAAGCTGGGCTAATACTGGTAATGAACTGAAAAGCAACCTGGAGCTTTACAGTGAAACAAGGTTCATTTGGAGCAATAAAATGGTATCCAGTGACAGGATGCCAGGGAATGGTTCAAGGCTGTGTTAGAGGAGCTTTAGACTGGACATTAGGAAACATTTCTTTACCAAGAGGGTGGTCAAACACTGGAACAGGCTTCCTAGAGAGGTGGTCAATGCCCCAAGCCTGTCAAGTGTTTAAGTGGCATTTGGACAATTAACAACATGCTTTAACTTTTGGTCAGCCCTGAAGTGGTCAGCCAGTTGGACTAGATGATTGCTGTAGGCCTTTTCCAGCTGAAATATTCTATTCTTTCTATTCTATGCTATGCTATGCTATTCTATTCTATTCTATTCTATTCTATTCTAAAATGAAAATGCTTTTGAGGTAACTTGTGTGCATTATAAGACCCAGCAGACAGGGGAAAAAAGAGAAAGGATACAGTCATAGAGAAAGAAAAATAAGGCGGGATTCCCCCTGCTGCTGGCACCTCTAACATGCAGCTACTATCAGAGAAGAGAAGCTGAAGAGCTTGGCCAAAGCACGGGGCGAGCTCGCGCTGTTTGGGATGGAGCCCAGCAGTTCTGGCATCTGCCATTTCATGTACCTGATATCCGGATAATCCTGACACAGCTCCTTGACGTACTCCTTGATCCTGTCTTTTTTCTTCTCCCCAATTATATTGGCAATGTGGTGTATGGCAGGAAGAAGCCAGTCAGAGTCAGAGCCCTGCAAACAAAGAGGCATACGGGGGTGTCGGGGGGGAGCACAGCACCTGCAAAATGCCTTTTTACCTGCAGTGCAGAGCACAGCAGTGGGTTGCTTTTACTGGTGTAAGACAGCACCGCTGCAGGCTGGACAGGCTGCCCGTGGGCGAGCAGCGTGCTGCCGGGGGGTGGAAGGATGCTGGCCGAGGCAGCACTGGGTGCTGATGGCAAGGTACCCCCGGGAGCTCCGCTGGGGCCTGGCTCTGCACTCCCCAACGCTCATGAGCACCCCAGCTAGCCAGCCCCTGAGCAGGGCGTTGTGGTTGTGGTCTGGCATGGCAGCGTATGCCAGAGACTTCACCTCCTGCTGCCTGATAGTTCCGTGTGCTTCATTTCTGAGAGGGATCTGCCTCAGTGGGACTTGGTGCCCCGAACACCTGACTTTCTGCAAAATCCAATTAATTCGACTTTGGCTTCCCTGAAAATCCCAGACTGATGTTGCCTAGTCACAAAACACACAAACAGCCACAATTTTCTCCCCACCACCCTCCTTTCTGCAGACTGTGTGCCTGGATGGACCTTCTTGACGGACTCATCTCCCTGAGCTGTACCCAGGGTAGGGATCCTTCGGAGACAAGGTGAATCCCATGGCCCAAGAGAACACACCCAGGAGGAAGTTGCCATGGGATGAGGGTGATCCTACAGCACACAAACCATCCTATGCAAAGTGCCCATGCACCTGGAAGTGTGTTAACACACCGTGCGCTGCAATCGGAGAGCTGCCAGCTACGCACGCACAAGCCACTACTGCAGAGTGGCCGCCGGGCTGGAAGTCCGCTCCACGAACCTGCAGTAACCACCTTGCTTGCTCTCTTTTAGGCATTTTTACATTTCTTGAGGCTTGCCCTCCTTGAGAGCCTGCCGCCTCAGTCCCTGGGAAGCCAAGCAGGGATTTTGCACCTCTGGTAACAGGGAAGTCAGGGGATGCCAGGAGGGAACTAACATACCTGATCAATGAGTGAATTATTAAGGATTCTGGCTTCCTGGTTCATCTTTTCACTCACTTGCTGCCGTGTCTCTGCGTTCATTTTCCATCTGGGTTTGATGACCTGCACGATGTATTCCCGCACCACATACTTATGAATATCACGTAGAAGTTCCTGTTTAAAAAATAATAAGCCTCATGGGTTTTCTGTGGTTCCCATGCAAGGCCACAGCAGTGAGAGAGGGCAGGGGAAGCCTTTTGGTCTTTAGCAGCAGCCAAGGGTGTGGAAGAGATACACGAAGGCAGCACACCAGCAGCACACGCTGCCCAGGCCAGCCCTGCCGAAGGGAGCTGGCAGCTGGGAGCCCCTTGCTCCAGCAGATAGCAATGGCAGTGCCCAAGGGAATGCCATGGAAATACTCCTCAGCCTGAAATAGCCCATAATTTTGTGTTGGCAGTTTGGTTCCTCAGTAGCAAAGGACAATATTTAGGATTGTTTCAAAAGTAGGTTTTGATGTTGCTTGCAGATTTTAAATATAAAGCTGTTGTCACCTCCCCATTTATTTCACAATTGCATAGATGTGAAAGGAGCACGTAAGCCTACGACTCATGGAATTACAATGTTCAGTGGTAATGTTCACCAAAGCTTTTTATTCCTCTTTAAAGAAATCAGTTCCTGTATTTAAACTACAGAAAGGAAAGCTGTTGCTTATTCTCACATGTAAGTATGGTAGTAGCTTAACTCCCCCACATGAACAGTCCCCACAATTATAAAGAGCCCCCGACACTGGAAAGGAATCTGCAGATCAGACCACAGCCTGCAAATGACAGCGGGACCCCCCCCCAGCATCACCGCACCCGGGCATGGGACCAGCCGCCTACCTGCCCCATGGGCTCCCTCATGTGCTGCAGGTGCTTGGAGAACTGCGAGACTGCCAACGCCAGTGAGTCTGGCCGTTTTGTCGTCAAAATCCAGTCCTTGGTCAGGATTTTCTTAAGGAGTGGCTGAAAAAAGACCAACTCACTGATGGCACCAGTAATATTCAGACTAGCTGATGCACTAGCTGAAGGCGCCCAGCTGTAAGCCTGCTTGGGGGCCTTGAACCAAAAAGCACAGAGCACTGACTGCGCACCCACTCAGCGTGAAGACTCACCAGGAGTTAGGCACCAGGGGCACAGAGCAGGCTGGGTTTCTCTCTCCACCCCAGGGAATTCAGACCCACACCTTCCCTTTCTGGGTAGGTACCCCAGTGCAGACAGGAGAAGCATCACTGCCTGAGCAGGAGATGCTTTGGCATTAAAGGCTTACTTGGGACACCTCATTTCTTTGCTCTGTACCACCTTCTAATCCACCAGCTATATTTCTTTAGGTAAATAAATTTGTATCCCTACTGTATGGATGAAGAAAGAGATGTGAATGTTAATCAGATGAAACTCGTGCATGGCTAGAACAGGCTGTGGTATGCAACCGGGTATGCTAGTGTTAAATGGGTTTGCACCAGCTATTGCCATGACAAGTCACTTGGTAGTAAATCTGTTTGAAATCAGCCCAGTAATCCATCACCCCTCCAGTCTTCTCCACACAGAAATCAAGCTCCTCTTGCTCACAGCACTTGCAGAGGGCTGTCTCTTCTCCCTCCAGACCCATTTGTGCACAAAATCTCACTGGGATTTTTCTTCTGCTCAATGCTCTGATGTGGTGGTGGGGGAATAGCAGCTGGGAGCAACCCCAACTTGGTGCCTCATGGTCAGTGATGATGTGGGAGTGATGGCACCATTTGCCATCTGCCCCGTGTTCAAGGCGCTCTGATGATGCGTCCCCAGCAGGCTATTTCCCTTGCCAGGTCCCTAGAGCTAACGTGCCTCCACATAGAAACACAGCGATATCTGCTAAAGGCTTCTGGTGGCACCTGGAAGAGACTCCCCTAAGGGCCAAATTCAAAACACCTCTTCTTTGGCACATCCCCTTTGTACTTTTCTCCTCTTAGCTCTCAGGTTCTCTGTCTTTAGACTCCTGGCAACCTCCTTCCCAATTATTTCCCTCACTTGTGCCCTCCTGCTGTGCTCCCAGCCTGCTGGAGGGCTGTTTAGAAATGCTTTGCCTTGGCTGCTCTCAGTTCTCACGGCATTTTGCGTCTCTTGCTCAATGCCTTGGCTTGACTTCTTCCTCGCCTGCCACTTAGGCTCCGAGACATGCTCTGCAGTCACTGGAAAGTCCCTTTGGCCAGGCGGGCTTGGCTTAGATTGGAGCAGTTGCGTGACTGCTTTGGTTTCTGAAAGTGATGCTTGGTGATTTAAAAAGTGAATTAGGATGAGTGAAAAGGGGTGTCACCAAAGCTTAATTTCCCCCATCTCTTGTGTTATACCAGCTAGGGCTAGTAGACCCTCAGCTGGCTCAGAGCAGAAAGTCCCATCTACAGCACCTGGGAAGCACAAACTCTGTTGCAGCATGTTGCCTTATAGGCCCCTTAACACAAGTTAAGCTGATACCAGAGCTTTATCAGCTGATACCAGAGCTTTAGCATCCTCACACTGAAAGAATCAGTCTTTCTTTCTTCACCATGGAAACAGCCTGGAAAAATCACCTCTGCCAGGATGAATTCTCTCCTGTCTGAAGAGGTTAATAACAGATCGTGAAGGCAGATCTGCAAATAAGTAAGAGTAAATCAAAGTCTTGAAAAATCCAAATGTTGGGATAGAAGGAAAAATGTCCCACTGGTGGTGTCCAGCTGACTTCCTCAGTCCTTCACTATGGGTAAAGTTTCCCCCACTGCTTTGCCTGAGATGATGGAAGCCACCCTTTTTTTTTTTTGATTGTCATTGTACTAAAGTTGAATAGCTTGACAAATGTATCATTGCTCATAGTAAAAAACTCCCAGGATGCTGGAAGTGTCGCTTTGGGTTAAGGAGGATTTCTGAGAATGTTAAGCACGACGCATTTTGGAGGGACCATAATGTCATGCGCTGCAAAATGAGGTCTAGTTGGTGAGACAAGGGAAGTACAATGGCCCTCAGCTGCTGCAGTGGTCCTGCACATACCCCTTATATGTAGGAACTAATGTGGCCAAGATCCTCTTACCTGTGCTTTTGTTCTTAATTTATTTAAAAAAATATTTGTGAAGTTCCTTGTCAGAGCTGCCAAAATCTTCTGCAGTTCCTCAGTGTTGACTTTAAACACAGTTTCTAACCCTGACCTAGAGGCAGAGAGAGAGAGACACCACCAATGTGTTAACGTTAAAATGTAAACTATTACACTGCCCTAAGCATTTTATCCAGATTGGCATCTTGGGAATTATTTTTAAATAAATTTGCACATCTAGTACTTCCTCTTGGAAACACTTAATGGGTCAAAGTAAGAACTCTTTTTGCACAATCCTATACACTGAAAATTAATCACAACTGATTAACTGTGTCTAAAGAACCACCTATTTCATCATCAGGTGGGACAAGTCAACCACGCGGAGCAGTTGCGTAGGCTGGTTACTTTTTCACTTGAGCAATGCTTCCGCTAAATGATGGCCAGGTGCCTGAGAGAGCACTGAGGGGCTTATGAGGTAAGAGAGAAATAAATAATAAAGCCAGAGAAGGAAAGCTGCTGCCCCTTCCTCCTCCAGAGCCTGGCTAACTCACTCAACGCAGCATCTATCGGCAGCAGCTGGGACAGTGAACTACAGAAGTGGAAACCTGTGGAATTTCCTAGGGACAGTGTGTACTTCTGCAAGGTTTCACACTGATGAGGAAGAAAACACAACTTCTGAGAGGTTAATGAAATCCCCAGCAGTACGCGTGTGTTTTGGGGGTCTTGTGAGCTCCTGGCTTTCTTCTCACTTTCCATCCCTGCCCTGCTGAAACACTCTCCGGGGGGAACTGAGGCAGCACCGCCAAAATGCTAGTGGTTCCCGAGCTTCCCTAGACGTGCCACATCCACTGCTGTGACCACAGAGCACGGTGGGTTCCTGCCGCTGCCCGGTAGCTAGTTTATATGTCTGAGGCTGCCCAGGCAGGACTACAAAACACCTGACGGTATCCCTCTTGCCCCAGGCTGGGGGCTCAGGTCCGTAACTCCCGCTGAACACCCGAAATCTGGGCCCAGCATCCACAGAATCATGCTCTTAGTGGCAGGCAGGCTGCATGCCCAGCAACTCGTCACCCCAGGCTGATGAATACTGAACCCGACCCAGGAATAAGCCCCGCAGAGCCAACCCACCACCCAAACCCCTGCCAGCTCCCTGCCTGGGGCTGGCTTCCCCCTTCGCCACCTCTCCAGCCCCCAGCGGGGGAGGGCAGAGCCATTTTCCGCAGGGGCAGGAGGAGGAGGCCGAGAAAGCCAGCTCCTCGGCGAGGTTAGCATTGCTGGAGAGACCGTGCCATCTAGAGACTTGCCGACGGTAGTGCTCACTGCGGCGGGAGCCGAGGGCTCCTGCGAGGCGCCGCAAGGCGAAATCCTCCGCATCCCCTGAATAATATTTGGCACAGAGCATCCCTGCCGCAAGGCCGGGCCAGACAGCGATGCAGTGGCATCGGCGTGGGCTGGAGATAACAGCCCAAGCCTTTTGGTGGCCAGACCCCAGGCGTTAACGCCGCGCCGGTTGGCCTCCGAAGCACCCCATCGGCATGGCGGGGATGACCCGCGATGCTGAAGAGCCCCTGGGCCTCGGTGGGCCGCGTCCCCGCGTGGCCGCAGGCCGTCCCGCCGGGGCAGGTGCTGTACCAACAGCCTCGGTTCCCCAGGGCGCTGGCACAGGAGGGCTGCAGCGGCCGTGCCGGCGGCCGCGCGGTGGGACGTGCAAGGTCGCGGTATGCCACGGCACTGGGCTGATGGACCAGACCCTGGGACACACACATTGACTGGCACCATCCTGCTTAGGGGGAGAGTGTCCCTCTCCTGGGAGCACTCTTTGATAGTCAGAGCTGTTGGCATACCTGGTCATCAGAGGCCTTTTCAACAGATGGCTTTAAATAACCAATTCATAACACAAGCAAAGCCCTAGAAGTTCCTGCTGCCAGCAGTGGTGGCAGGGGTTTATTTGCAGGTTCAGTGCTTTCACAGAGTTTCCTCCAGCCTAGTGCCAAAAGCAGCCTTCAAACCATGTTGCTGTGTTTATACTGCTAACCTCCAGGACAAAAAATGAAAAAAACCCCTCCTCTGAGGCTGAAAAAGACGGGCTGAAAATGAGTTTAAAGCTTTCATGCATGCACTGGATCCAACCCTGCTTCTCTCTCTTCACCCCTGTGACTTTCATCCGCACCTCTTGGGGAACATCCCCCTGCGAGGTGAGGAAGGGCTGGAGGCTGAGCACACAGTGGTGCACCCCAAGGAGAACTTGGTCTCTCCTTTCCAGGCACTGCCACCCTCCCGGACCCCAGCAACGCGGCAGCTCTGCTCAGAGGGAGCGGACTTACGCGAGGTCATGGAAGCTGTTGATGTAGGCAACGAAATAGGGCGCAAAGATGGGGCTGTCCCGGGCAGTGCTCCACGCCACGAACTCCTCCCCGAACCTGCGGGAGAAGACACACAGGTAATGCTAACGGTGGGCGTACCGAGGATGGCTCATCTCCTGCGTACACGGCGATGTCAGGAGACACCGGTGGCTGGCCCAAACTGTCCCCTCTGTATGCAGACGTGTTTTCTCCAGCTGTCATAACATGCGTGTGCATTGGAGGGGAATAGATGGTAGATAATTATGGGTTTAGGGTGCGCTCGCCTGAGCGGGCACACAGCACTTTTGGAGAGATGCCAGGGATCTCAGCACACCAAATCTCTGACTTTTCCTCACAACGAGGGATTAATTGCAGCTGTGGTGCTCAGGGTCATCAGTCTGGTCCTTCATTTCTCTGGCTTTTGGGGCAATATAATATGTGTCCTCTTAAGCACGCAAGGAAAGGATTTACCTTAGGGCTGATTTTACAACAGAAGGTGAATAGGAACGGGGCAGCTTTTCCCCCTGTAACCCTAGCATGGTGTGTTAGGTAGCTGTTTTCTGTGTAGCACATCTTTTCGGGTTTTGACAGCTGTTCTACACCCAGATCTGCACTGCTGGCAGGAGGCTGCATGCTCAGGCAGGTTTTTCCTGGTGGTCCCATTCTTTGTCAAGGTAAAGGAACCTGCTCAGGCCAGCCTCAGCTGCTTGCATCTCAGGTTTGTTTAAGGAAAAGCTTAAGTTTCAGTGACCCTTTCATTTGGGAACCCTTGCCATCCCAGCTTGCATTTCACACCAGTTTTGTTTTAAAAACAAAGAAAAAAAAAGAAAAGGAAAAAATAATTTAAAAAGAGAAAGAAGAAAAAAGGGGGAAAAAAAGAACAAATAAAAAAGAGAAAAAAAGAAAAAAAGAAAAAAGGGGGGGAGGGGATAAAGAACAGAACATTAGTACTGTGTTTCTCCTCAAAAACCCAGGCGGACTTCAAAGCCAAATAGCTGGTTTCAACTACCCTGCTCACTCAGGGTATGGGAGACAAGTGTGGACTGCTGGCCTATTAGAGATGAGGGTTTAGGAGGGAAAGCATTGCCTTTAGCACACTTTGGACACCTGCCATGCCCTGGGTTCACGATCTGAGAAGGCAGTGCTCAGGCTCCTCACCCTCACTCCTGCAAAATGTCTACTAGCAAACTCCCCATGCAGCACCTGCCAGAGGTGGGAAACTTCAAAGGTTAATGCAAAATTATTTTAAATTTTGTTCAGAATTGATTCATGCTGCACAGCCTTTCTCTTCTGTAGATCGCTGCCCCGGCAAGCAGCCACGAACCCCCCCGAAACACTGCCCCACCAGAGGGGACGGACAGCGTGTTGCTGTGCTGGGACACTCTGTGAGCCAAAAGCCTTCCCTGGAGCATTCCCAAAGTATGTCACAGCGGGTAAGAGCTGAAGTCATAACCTGGGGACTACCAAGCAGAAAACCATAATTTCAGCAAAGGTGCAGGGTCCCGTGTCCTCTAGACAATGGGTACATTTTAGAAAGACTCAGAAGGCAGCCCAGCTATATGTTTTGCCCAGGTGTAACAGAGATGGTCCCATCAGCCACTTCTATGCCCACAGCCATGGGATGCAGAAGAAAACCCTCTTGGCAGGACTCACCCTGGGACATCTAGATGATGTTTTGGGCAAGCAGGCTCTGGGGGTCCATAACTGCTTCTTGCCCATGGCTGCAGCTGCAAGCAACCAGCATCCAATACCATAACGGTCCCAGATGGATGGGACCACAGTGGTCCCATCCCTTTCCAGCCAGCAGCTCCTTCCTGGAGCTCTGACCTCAGATTTTGGGACTCGCAAGAGTCCCATCTGGGTCTATTTATGACTCCCTCCGAGTTGTTTTGCAGCTTGCTCATTACTGGGCTCATTGTGATCTCTAATTCTCCCAGGAGCAGGCCTGTGCCTGCTCGGTGCCAGATCTGGCCCACTGCATGGACCTTTTCCCTGCTTTTTTACCAATGTGGGACTCATTTGGAAGGAATACGCTGCCCAGAGCGGCAATGACCTTGGTATGAATTTCTGCAGCTCTGCCAGGCACAGCTCAAGCATTTTAATTTCCAGGCTTCTACTGATTGCTCCAGATACCTTCATGTGCTCCCCGACGATCTAGAAAAGGGCACAAAAAACCTCCAGTGAATGGGACAAGCACAGGCGAAACATCCTTCACAAGGTTCTCATGCAGCTTTAGTTAATAAAAATTACTTGCCTACCAAAGGAAGAAACAGCTGACTTGTTGCCAGGTGGTTTTCATTATTCTCTGGCAGTTTTAAAAATAATCCAGAATGAGCCAAGAGGCACAAACTGATTTGTGGCATAATCATTCATCCCTAAAGGCCCAGTGTCCTTCTGCTGTCTGAGCATGAGTTAGACACAGTGTTGACTGGAGCCCCGAGCTGCCCTGGTGCCATCCTCCGTCTTTTGGGGTGATTTGCTGGAGAGATCAATCCCCAACCCAATGCCCAAGGGGAGCTGAGCTGTCCCCCTGTCCCCATGCTGAGGGTGGCTATAAGCACCATCCCTGGGGGCCCACACAAGCCCCCTCCTCAGGAGTGACACCAGGACCGCACGAAGGGTTGGCCATCACCCCAAAATCTTGCTTGCACTGGGGATTCTCCCTAATTCCCATTCCCACAACCCCAGCTGCCTCTCCAGAGTGAGGCAGGCTGCTGTCCCGCTCTGGCGCTTCCTGAAGCATCCTACCCATCTGCTAATCCAATTCAGACCTTCCTTCCCGGTGATCACACAGCGTGTAATATTTCTCTATGGAAAAAGAGTCACGGCAGCAGGCAAAACTCTTTGATTTTCTTTCTTTTTCTCTCCCTCTCTTTTTTGGTATTATTTAATTGAAATGACTCAACCCTTTGAGTGAGGAGAATGAATCCAAACACCTCCTGGATTTATTACCCCGTAGTCCCTAAAGCTAGCAGTAGCTTTTGTTTTTTGTACTGCTTAAATCGGAGTAGCTGTCACTGCCTACGGCCTTTCTGTGGCTGCCACAGCCCTGGGACAAAGTCACTCTTTCAGACAAGGGGTTTTTCTAACAAACGTTTTCTTTCTGCCTTTTCCCCCCTCTCTCTTTCTTCTTTTTAATCAAAGAGATTTAAGGACTTTAAAATCAGTTGCCTATTATGTTGCTGACACAATTGACAGCAGGTTTAATTTGCTGCTAGAAGGCAAGCGGGAGAGCTAAAAGTTGTAATAAATGGCATTTTCTGCTCTAATGTATTCTGCCAGTGCGTGACTAACATAAATTATCACAGGAGGCAGTACCTCCATGCCAGAAGGTAACAATCCAGTTTCCCTGGAGCCACTGAGCCCCCCACACTTTGCCCCAGCTAATTAAATACCGTTTGAATATCAAAGGAGACTGAGGAGTAGTAGAGGTTTTCCTTCACTTCTGGATGAACTTCCTTCTCCCACTTCTCTGTGACCTCCAGTCGCAGGATGTTTCCAAAATAGCTTTTGATTTTCCCCTAAATGTTAAACGTAGGAAGGAAACATGCAGCTCAGGATAACAAAGCAAGCATGAGTAAAGCAGCTCGCTGTGCTCTGCTCTGTCGGCACGTGTGTAAGGCTCACGCGTGCGGTGCAGAAAGGTAGGCAGTGTCAAAGGTCTTGCTCCAGACACCGTTGGTCTACACAGGATTTTGGGAAAAATCAGGACTTGTGCTGTGTGGGGGCAAGGTACTCCCAAGTCAAGGGAGAATCATTCTCCTGGCAGGGAAATAGTGTCAGCTGTTTGACTGCTTGGTTGCAAAGTCCTCCAGCACATGGAGTGCACAAGGTCAGGATTAAAGACCAAACCAGTCCTTTCTGGTGGTACAGCCACTCAAGTAAATGTCAGCACTGTTCAGTCCTGGCTGATAAATCAATCTTGTTGCTGGTGAAGCAAAATGATCCTTCACCAGCACAATGGAGCAATACCGATTTTATTCAGCTGGGTACCTTGAACTCACCTTGAGCAGCGCCCTGTTTCAGAAACGGTTTGCAAGAAAATGTCTGAGCCCAGCAAAGAGCCAGGAAAGCACGTAGTCTCACACAGGGTCCCAGCCAAGGACAGCAGAAAGACAGCTGCAGAAGGGGCTTCCTAGGAGGAGCTCAATCATGGGGAGGTCCTTTGGCAGGGACATGCCCAAAGTTGTCTGCCTATAGCAAACCTCAGATGTGCTGGAGGAGATCACATGCTGTGAAAGTAGCAGCTAAAATGCCTTCACATCTAGCTTTGCAATGCATTTAGTCTGACGAAGCCCAGCTATGACCTTTTGGTAAGCCTCTGCCATACTGTATGGGTCTGGTACAGTCTCTTTGGCTCTGTGATCACCCAGGTTCGGGCCCCTGGCATGCTTCAGTCCTTGAATTGATGTTCAGGACTTTTCTGCTTTCGATTAAAGGCCAATCTGCATGGTGCTGGCAGGACTCAGCACTTGGTGGGGCTAGAAACCATGATGCAGCCATCCAAGACCTCTGCCCTGGAGGCTGGGGCTCCCATACCTTCCCTGGGGGGCATGTGGGGACAAGGACAAAACTCTCACCTTTGCAGAAGCGATGTAGTCATTTTTCAGTTTATCCCAATCAGCTGGTGTTAACAGCAGGGACAGGTTTTCTGTCTTAACTTCTGGTTTGAGATCGGGGTGACCCAGAAAGAGTTCACTGGAAAAATTCGAATGAACAAATTATGTTTCCTTGGAGTGTGAGTAAACTGATGGAATATTCATGTGGCATGAGCTACATAATTATTAAGCCGTGAGAAATATACTTAAAGCTTAAATTGTGATGCTTGTTTTCAAGCTTTAACAAGAAAATCTTTCCTTGCTATTCAAAATCCTAATTATTCAAAATCAAAATGATCTAAGGTTCCAGCCCACCTTAGAAATCATGAGACTTCTGAGTTGTTTGGACAAGAAAAGTGCTATGAGAATTCACTTTTTAAAATAAACAACCTGAAGCTGATTCATTTGACTACGAGCTTGCAAAATGCCTTTCAGGGTAATTCCTGTAGCAGCGTGCTGCTTTGGAGTTAGCTGATCTCCCTGGCTTCTCTCCGGTGTCACATCACGGCTTATGTCATTCTGTTATTTTTCCCCGTGCGTTATCCCTAGGAAGGGGAGGTGGCAGAGCAGGTCCTGCTCTGCGCAGGGCAGCCTCTGGAAGGCATTCCCATGCCTGGGACACGGGCCATGGCAGCACCATGGTTCCTCTGCGGATGGAAGTGGTGGGTGAACCTGCAGCTACAGAGTCTGACTCCAAAGTGCACTCAGCTGACACACAACTTTTCCACTCACTTTCCTCTGGATTGCCGTGTAATGAGGCCAGCTGATTAGCGGGGAGGCAGGGAAAGGGAAGGAGTGATTGTGTTTCTCCCTCTGGGACGAGAAACCCATTATTAGGCTGTACAATTGAATGTGCTGCCCTTGCAGTCTGCCATGGACCGTGGAGGCATTGCGTCTTTCAGGGTGATGAAAGTGGAGAGCAGAAAGAAGAAAATATTCATGCACTTGATGACTGTTGCAAGCAGTCACCCGGTCAGCAGGGAACACAGCGGCCATGTCCTACACACAGCCTGCTCGTTTGCCCAACCACCAAAAAGGGTTCCCAATGCCAAACCAGTGTCAAGCCTATGGTTAGGTTTGGATCCAAGTGAGGATTGCACTGTACAAGGTCAGGCTGGTGCAGAGTGACTGCTCAGCGGGAAAAAAGCTCAGCATGCTGATAGTGTCCTGGAGTCAATGTTCCCGCAGTCATGGTTCAGATTTCCCAGAGAGGCACATCTGCACATGTGGGGCATTGCAGAGCCCAGCTGCCGCAGGAGTCTGCTGTTCATTTAAAAGGACACCACAAATTTAAATACAAACTCTCTGCCATGACTGCAACGGCTGGCTTAAATGTATACTCCAGGAGCTTATTCCGCTCTTTTCCCCAGTTGTTTGAATTGTAGCATCGATAATGAGTTTGGGTCAGACAGTTTCCTCTTTTTTGGGATGAGTCCCAAGAGGGGATGAAGTTCTTTGAGAATGAGAAAATCAAATGGCGACAGCCCATCCCAGCAAGGTGATTGCAAGCAGTGCCCCAAATGGCTGCAAGCTCTTAATAAGCTCTTTCTCAGCAAGTTAGAGAAATACAATGGGGGCACTTTTCTTTGGTGCAGAACCTGGCCGCTGAAGCTTGTTTCTTCCCCCCTCTCCTGCAATATTGGGGTGCAGTACAGTTCCCAGGAGCTGGGGACATGCAGGAATTTCCCTCCCGATGAGATCAGCAGAGACACATGAGAGAGGACAACGGGTGGGAGCGTCACTCCCATAGCGGTCCTGCCATAACGCTGGTCAGCCAGTGCCATGATGCTGAGGGGGTTACACACGTCATCACGGTCACCACACTGTAAATGGGGTTTGGGGAGCAACTGGACAAGTTCACAGAAGAAATCTGTTGAGGGCTGTTCAAAACAAAGACTATCTGCAGTGCAAATGTTCCTGACCCCAAAGCTACCCCAGGCTAGGAGTGCTCTGGACAAGTGTTGCTGCTGCTTGCCCTGCTCCACCACTGCCCCTTCCCTGTCCATTTTTGCCCACTGTTTGACTCAGCGTTGATACTCCTGCTTTCACTCCCTGTTTTTGTTTGTTTGAGAGATGCCAATTGATTTGCATTTGTCCCTTCCTTGGTTCAGGCCATTTCTGGAGACCTGCTACTGGGGCAGACACCATTTTGCTTTGACATGGCTGTTTTTACATGCTCATTACCAGACCCAACTCCTGTGGATGTTGCCTCTCTTCTTCTTCCCACCCCACTGTGTATTTCTGTTGTGTTTTAGTCTGGGAGATCTTTGGGGCTGGGATGATGGTCTGTGGTCTAGCCCAGTGAACAACTGAACACAAACAATGCCTGGACCTTCTACAGGTGCCTGTCTTAGATGTCTCCTTTGGCCGTAAAAGGAGGCAATGTCCAGCATCACAGTTTTTACTGTTGTGCAGAATTCCTGCCTTTACTCCCACATGCAGAGGGTGCCCTGAGGATAGTGTTTGATATGTCTATGCAGCTCCTAGAGTATTTTAGTCACCCCTGAATTACAGGGAGCTTTAAGAGGTCCTAAAAACCATGGACCTCCCATTCAACTAGTGGACACATCTGAGCCAGAGCCTTTGTTTTACTGTGGCTAATTCCACACGGTGTCGTCTCGGCACCTCCTTGAGACAACTCTGACCCCTGAACATGGAGGGTAATGTGGCCTGTTTCCAAATGCATCACAGTTTTAATTAAAAAGGAAGAAGGCAGGGCTCCCCCACAGGTCCCTCCCTGTGCCTGGAAAAGTCACCGAGCAGCTGCTGGACCTTGTAAAATACTTGCAGAAATGGGGCAGGTTTATCAGAGCTGCAAGGAGGAGATTCCTGGCATGTGAGAACAGCAAGTGGGAGAGGGGAGGAAAACAAGGTAATTTAGATCTGTGAAAAGCAGTAAGTGTTTTATCTACAAACCTTTGTTCCCACCTATTAATAGATTAGCTATCTGGCTCTACTGTAGAAGAGACTGCGTTTCTTCCTCACTCAGGAAACTGAAAATAGCTTGGTGCTTTCGAAGCACGCTGTGGCCCTGCCGGTCTCTGGAAGAGGCTGAAGCAGTGTGGCAACTGCAGCATCTTACCTGCGGTAGGTGTTGGCCACCCAGTCGAGTAAGGTGTAGAGCTCGTTGAATTCCAGTGGTCTCTGGGAGAGATCTTGCAAGTGTGAGGCAATGGCCTTGTGAAAAGCCTCCACATACGTGTCACACACCTGGTACTCCTCCGGATAGCACTTTTTTACTGATAACTTGATTTTCAGTAAGTCTTCACTCAGGTGTTTCTGGAGGAACCCTAAGTGGAGATCAAGCCAAGAACTCTCTTCTTCCTTCGATGCCATGGGTATCCTCAGGACTCTTTTTCTAGCACTCTCGTTGATAGCTTCCCTCCACTCCTCCCTCCACTTTCTGGGCATGCCAAGCAAGTCCGACCCAGGACCAGCAGCATTGCCTGTGTTAGGATGAGCTGCTTCTTCACAAGCAATTAAAGTCACCAAGGAGGTCAGCATAGTATCCTCTACAGTGGGATGCTCCAGTGTTCCCACCACAATGGACTGGATCGCATTTGTGATAGAGTTATAAAGCAAATCCACATCCTTGCATTTCCGTACAAATTCCTGGGGGTTATCTTGGTATTTCTCAGCATCCCGTTCAGCAATAGTCTCATCTTCCAAGTACCTGATGCTTGCAAATGCTTCCAAAAGTTGCCTTTTCTGAATAAGTTCATTGATTTCCATTACTGCAGAAAGAATGGGGAGAAGGGGTTGGGACAAAGCAGGCATTAGGTGATTGACAGGTTGGTAACAGGACAAGATGCCCCACAGGGAGGCTTGCAGGGCTGCTCTGAGTAGCCAGGTCCCAGCAACGCCCCTGAGACTGATACCCCTTGTCTCTCCAGCTCCTGTTTAACACAGGAGAGGAAAGCAATCAATTTGCAATCACTGCAAATTGAGCCATGTCTCTAAACTACTGGTTTCAGTAGTAGGAGATATCAAAAAACCTGATTATAGCCCTGCAGGAAAACCTCAAGCAATGGCTATTGAGGCTGCGCAGAGGGACACTGGGGTCTCAGGCTGCATAAAACTGCCTCTGGCTCTGCCCCTCTGTTAGTGTGGAGCTGAAGTAGGACTGGCAGCAGGGACAGTTTGGGATATACCATACTAGCAGGATTTCCTTTAGCACAGATGCCCTTGTTTCCCAGCATACCAGAGTGCTCAGCACAGCTCTGCTGCTGAATTGGCCATGGCGGTGCAGCCCAGCCCTGGCATCTCTGGCTTGAAAGGGCATTTCAGTGTGTTGCCCAAGAAGGCAGGGAGAGTGCCCAGGGGTCTGGAGGGGTGGGAGGGAGCACAGCAGGACAGACCCTTTGGGCCTTCTCAGCTCCCAGGTCAGACGTCTCACTTGAAAGTCATGTCTGGGCCCAGCCTGCCCACCAGCATGTCCTCCAGAGATACCAAGGCCCTGGGGGAGAGGGATACTGGCTTGAGGATGCTCCTCTGATGATACATTTTTGGGAACATTGCCAGTTCAGATGCAACCTTGGGCTTCCCTCCTGTCTTGATTTTGTGCATTATGAAGTTTTCCTAAGACACATGCCCAACTAATGTCACAGCCAAACTGTCTCTTGCATTTCCAAGGGCTGAGCAAAATGATAATGCAAACTACAGAGGTTGTTGCTGGTGATTTGCATTATGATGACTCCTTGAGATATAGACACTGAGATAGCAAGCCAGAGACTGGCCCATTCATGGCTGGCCTCTTAGCTGTTCCAGATATTTAGGAGATGTTCTGTGATTGCTTGTGGTCCTCAGCCTTCTCTCAACAAAAAGAGGGACTTCTAGAGGACCAGAAGCCACAGCTTCTCAGCTCTGCAGTTACTGCAGTCTGCAATAACTCTTTGGCTGGGGAGCAAGGAGAGTTTCTGAGATGGTGGTCCCGGGGTCCCAGCAGAAGGAAATGGAGGAACGCCAAAGTATGCCAGGTATGTGAAGTTCACCCACCTGTGGTGGTTCAGGGTTGGGTGACCTGGCTGTTCACCACCTCTATGTAAACCTCCAGTCAGATACCCAGCACTGCCTCCCACCAGTGACATTTGTCTTCCAAGCAGTGAGCGCTGCTGTCCCTGGATGGTTTTGGGAGGTGTGTGCACTGGAGGGGGATCCAAACCTGCGAGTGCTTTCTCCTGGCGCTCAGGTCTCACGTGGGTTTTCCCTACCTCCTTTGCCTCAGCAGCAGTACTGGCTGGTGTTGGCTGAGGCTGTGGGAAAGTCGCCAAATACTGTTACCCCCAGAGTGGCTGAGGTCTACTGAGTTTCCCATTTCTTTTTCAAAGCCTGGCTTGTGCAAGAACTGTTGCCTATTTGCCAGTAACATAAGAAGTATTTGCCATGTGTGGAGGAGAACCAAGAGCACTGTTAACTTTAGAGAGGCCCCATGAAGCTGTCACCATCTCCAGCATCATAACAGATGCTCTGAAAAAGGAGATCCCACTGTGATACTGGACATAAGGCAAATATTAAAGAGGAGAAGGGGAAGGGTTTTATTTAGGCATGCATGGCCACTGCTTCTGGGACATACACATATAAAATGATATGGAAAAACTGGAGAGCACTCAGAGAATATATGAAGGACTGGTTCATCGCCCATAATTTACTCCCTTGGGCTTGTCTGCGCACAGGTTTTATACCATATGCACCAAATAGTCTGTACAGCATAAAAGTATCTGTATGAAGATGGAAATACACCAAATAAGCCAACTATTGATGCAGCATAGAATGCATAGAGCTTTGAGTCCCTGTATGGAGCTACAGTTGCTTCTGCACTCAGAGGGGAGGGAGATTGTGCCAATTAACTTAGTCTCTTCTAGATAAATTAATATAAAACCTGTGTTTGCACAAGTGCTTGCAGTGAGAGACTAAAGGAATACATTCTGTTCTGTTTATCAAAGTGAGAAAACACCATTTAATCACCATCTAGGATAATTAGTCAGGGAGGTGATATTGGGTGCTAAATGGATCTTTAATTTAGTAATACAAGATCAGCCAGCTGGTAGTTGAAGGAAGACAATTGAAAGGCAATTAACCATTATGCAGCTTAATGGTGCACATGGTGGAGTCTCCATCCCTTGCCATATTTATCTCAGGATGGGATGTGTTTCTGACAGAGCTGCTCTAGTCTAGGCCAATCACAAGTTATTGGGCACAAGATGGGCCTTACTTGTGCAATTCCTCAGCTCGTTTATTGCAGGAGATGAAAAGGGCTTATGGTAACATTTCCTGTTGCTTCTCATCTAAGACCCTTTGAGAACAGACTAGCAAAGTTTATGAGATAGGCTCAGATCCAGCTTACCAACCTCACCATGTATCAGTGCAAAGCAGTAAATAACTTCATGGCACAGTAGAGCACATTATAGCAGTGAGACAATGTCAACCCTTTGATTCCCATGACATCCGATGCAGTAGACCAAGAATTTCTTTCTAGAAATTTAGTCTGAGGAAAGGTCAAGCCATGTTGACCCACCTCAGTCTATCTCCTGGTGCATGCATTGTAGTACCTCAGCCTTGAGAAAGTGGAGGAGAACGGTGCTCAAACCAAGATCAAAGTTGTTGCAGTCTGCCCACACTTGTCGAAAGGTGAGAGCTACACTGAAGGTAGTTGACTAATTTGACTAAGACCTATCTATATAATGCTGACAAAATGCATGAGAGCAACCAGCCTAAGGAAAACAAATTGAACAAATACTTGCAGCACTGCTGTTGTGAGAATAGATGGGAATTCAGCGTAAGAGAGCAAAGGACCCGTGGAGGTCTATTCACAAGGCAGTCTTTAAGATTAGGAACCAAGTTGGAGGTGCCAAACCAGATCACATCCAAAACATCTTTTTTCCACATCAAGGCCTTGCAGCAACGTACAGACTACAGTAGGGTTACCATCAGTCTGAGAGCTGAAGAGCAGAAATTGTCTGGAAGTAAAATGCAGGCAATAGTGTAGGAATAGCCTGCATTGCACTTCTAGATATTGTCAGACCAGCAGTTCCCAAACTGTGCTCAGCGGATTGGTGACTGACACGTCTGAGGTGCGATATGACCACTGATATGTGAGCTGACAGGTTGACAGGCAGGTTGTTGATATGCTTAAACTAACGTGGTGGAGGCCACGCAGCAGCATGTTCAGTGACAGGTGATCTGCCCAGGCTGGGCCAGGTAACGGCCCAACGCGTTTGTGCAAGGGGTGGCAGTTGTCTCTGCCCCGTAATGGGATGCCTGTTCTTTAGCACCTCTGTTGGGCGCAAGACTTGCAAAGTGTAAATTATTTGAAGGTTATGTATATCCTGCCGAGCAAATTACACTGGTGGCTATGCTTCTTACCTGAAAGGGGCTTTCCTTGAATGGGCTCTGCCTCTATCTTCTCACCAATATCCTCCACACCATTACAGATCGTGGTTTTGTTCTCCTCGTAGCTCTTGGAGAATCGCAAAGAAAGTCGTTTTCCTTTCCAAGTGCCAGTAGCTTCCTTTCCTTTCTCTTTGTTTGGACTTCGTTTTGATTTCCGGATGCTTAACATCGTTTTAATACCTCTTTCGAAGAACCCACTGTCCCTGCTATGCAAAGTCGGGCTGCTTTGTTCAGAAGCAATCTCCATCTTTTCCTCGCCCGCACTGTTCGTTGCTGAGGCTGGTTCTAAGGTCACACTCCTCGGGTCTGACTCTGTATTTCTATTCATCTTGTCTTTTAACAAGGAGTTTTCCAAACAGGTTGACAGTAATCACTGAACTGCATAAAACAGCAGAATTAGATGAGATGTTCATAGCAGGGTATTACTGTGTGTCCAAAGTCAGTCCTGGACTGAAAATTTGGCCCATCCCTTTCTTATGCCTAATACAAGGACAGAGCAAGTTGTTTTAACCTGTAGATATTGAAACACTCTCTCTACTCACAGATAGCAGGTGCTGACCTGCTTTTAGCTCTGGAAAGCTCTACTTAACTCCATAAATCAGGCAAGTGGCAGCTATTTCTCCAGCACCAAGGAATCACTAAACATCAGAGATGATGAAATCTGTGTAAACACGTACCATTTTGGCTGGTAACAGGATATGTTTTTACTTTCCATTCTTCTAGGTGGATTTCCAGCCACGTAGGCATGATAGCCCTTCCTGAGTCTCACTGAGGTGTTGCCACTTTCTGATGTGGATACAGCAACTTTGGGTCATGCTGCTGCTTCTGCCTTGCTCAAACCCTGACCTCCTGCTGCTGCTGCTAGAAGGTGGCCCAGGGGTGCGCGGTCCCTGGCTGGTGGCTAAGCTCTGCTCTAGCCCCTTCCACCAAACCCACAGCAATCTCCACACTCCAAATCGTCATGGTTACAGTGCGGGAGGGTGTACGGTGCAGTAAAGGTTCACACCACTCATCCTGCCTCAGAGCACTGCATCCTGGTGTGCTGAGAATCGGTATCTCGAGGGCCAAGCAAGCCCCTGTGTGAGCTGCAGGGGATGCTGCAGGAGATTTCAGATTTCAACAGAAGTGCTCCTGTCAGTGCTCCTGGGCTGTATTCACATCCCCTGCACTTGCTCAGCTCCTGCCCTGCTGCAGACAGACTAGCTCCCCTCTGCCCACCCTGAGGGCTGGCCCAGGTGCTTGGGAAGGGGGAAGAGACAGAGGTTTTGCCTTCCCTCCCTTGCAAAGGGCTCTCACCAGGTCACCAGCTAACACGGCCCGCTCACGGGAACATTGTACATTGCAGAGCTCTGAGGATGGGAAATGTGACATTTCCCCTCAGCAGGCTCAAGGCAGCTCACCGATCAGTTTAAATTATTAGAAGCAGCTATTGCTTGAGGTCACCCAGGAACTGCCTGTCTCAGGTCTGTCCAGCTCACAGGAGCCAGAGATTGAAATATGATTGCAGCAAACAGACATGTTGGCACTCTGGAAATAGATCTCATCCCTCCTCAGTCCGAGTTTGGTCATTGTTTCGCTCCCTTGCGCATGGTTATTTCACAGGCTATAAACTGCAGGGACTGCATCTTCCCATGGGTTTGCAGCGCTGCTCGCACAGTGGGGCTCAGACCCTGCATCACGCCCTCTCAGTGGAATATTTAATCATTCACTACCTTGCTCAGGAGCTCATCCCATCACAGCCCATACAGAGGGTGGGAGAGAAAGGAGGACACCCCATTTTCCAGGGATTTCAGTACGAAGTGGGGGGAGTCCCTAGCTCAAACCCGGCTTGGGGGCTCTGTGGCCAGAGTGGAGCAGCAGCAATGATCAAAGGGGTGAGCTGTGTGGTGGAGGGAACTAGGGAGGAGGGCCATAAAATATGAGCCCACAGGCAAGGAAAGAAGGGATACATACCCCAGTACAAACCGAACCGATCCTCTCCACGGTGGAGCTGGGATAACACAGGTATGATCCACAGCAACTGAGAGCAACTCTGTGCCACAGGAAATCCTGGGGAGATGGGGTGGTGGGTGGGCAGCTCTGCAGGGCAGGGGGCTGGGTGAGCTCGCCCACCTCAGCTGACCGGAGCACTGTCCCGCACACCCGCACTGGCCAATGGGGTCCCTCTGGGCATGGCGCTGCTCTCCATCCTCCTTTGCCCTCTGGAAAAAGGCTGTTGGAAGTCAAAAAAAAGGCCTGTCCCCACCTGCCCAAGACCGCCAGCACCTTTGCCTGTTTGCTCTCCAGGAGAGACTTGGGGACTGTTTCATTTTCATTATGTATGGGCATTTAAAAGAAGGAAGAGGTGGGGGAGAAATGCTGAACGAGCTCCAGGATTCAAGGTTAATCATTTACCCTACAGACAGAGGTGAAACCAGAGACTCGACAATATGGTGAGCTCCTGGGCTGAGCCAGCCTGGGGCAGCTGGGGGAGAAGGTTTTTGGCACCTGATCCTGCCCTGGTGGGGCGAAGCCCTGTGGTGTCTGGGTGTGGGCGTTCAAAAGCAGCCCCAGAGCTGCTGTGTGGGAATGGCTGCATTTCACCCCCTTCTGCCCCATTTCTGGAGGTCATGGGCAGCTCGGTCTCAGTAATGATTGCCAGGCGTGGGTGAGGGACGGGGAGTGCTGTGTCTCGTGGTTATACATTTATATATTCACCTTCCCGCTCCTCACTTTGCCCCAGGGGCACTTATTTCCATGTGAATACTAGCCCTGGATCACTCTATCCCCGGAGCGTTTGGGCACCTTGAAGGGAACTCAATGCACAGGGGCAAAAAAGGGATCTGGAAGGTTTAAACGACATTAAACACAGTCACTTGGCTTGTAACTGAGTGCTGTAAGTGATTTAACCCTGGGGAGCATGTGGTGCCCAGGTGGAAGCGAGCCAGGCTGTCCCATTGGGCACACTGGGCAGTTCCAGGTGGCTGACGCCCCTGTTTGAAGGAAGAGGGGTAAATCAGGAGGTGCCACTGTGCCATGGGCAACATGCACTTCTTTGCTTTAGAAGCCTGCAGCTAGTGACCTGTCAGTGTGATAAGGGAGACCAGAGGGTTTTAGTGAGAGATTGATGCAATGAAGTCCTGTGGCATTTGGACTTTGTGCTGTGCAGAGGAGAACAGAGGGGTTTGTAACTTCCCTACGGCTGGGAGAGGCTCTGTGTCCAGGCAATGGAAAGTCTGTGGTGTGGGAATAATTATGATGAACTAAACAGGGAAGAGTGGCAGCGCGGACTGGTGGGAAGAAGACCTGATGGTGAGATGGGACTGGCAGAACATCGTTTGGGGCTGCCCCATGGTACAGGGAGAGTCCTGCCTTAAGCCTCTCCCAGCCAGGTGGTCCAGTGCTGAGCTTTTCATCCTTGGGCTCTTCAAAGCCACATTTAAGCCAGAGACAGCCCTGCTGTGCAGGGGAAAACCGCAATGGGTAACGCTTCTGCCACTCTGGCAGGGTGACAATGGGGACAAAGGGAGGGAGCTATTTACTCAGGTACACGCTGAGGTTTGGAAAGCCCCTTTGGACACAAAACCCGGGTAAATTCTTTCCATCCTGATCAGTAATTGCCTCCTCCACCAGGCATTTACAGGGTGTTGGTTTGTACAGACAGTCTTGCTATGGCTGGGGTGCAGCCAGAGTAGCTGGCAGGTCTGACATGTATGGTGTCTGATCTGGACCTCCCTGGGGGATGTCAACTACCCCAAAACACAGCTAGCACCAGGGCCTGCTGAGTTGCTAATAAATACAACCCTGTGGGAGCTCTGCACCCCACAGTTTAGGTCACCTCTCTCCCCGCAGCTCTTTCCAGTGCTCTCTCCCAGCACCAGCTCTCAAGGAGCACACATGCTCCTGGAAATGCCATCAGGGCAATGCTGATTCCAGAAGTCTGGCCCCAGAAGGTCACGATAATTTAAAAATTTACTATGTTGTGCAGTTATTTACCATTTTCCTTCAATTTTGCTAGAAGGTCATAACCCTCAAGCTAGCTGTGAGGGTTAATTTTCTTAGAAAAGGAAACCTAAGGGTCTCCTTCTCCAGGAGGGGGCTTCAAAGAAAAAAAACCCACTGACTCTGGTGAAGTTCAACAAAATGGTGAAGCTGGGTGGTGTTGTAGTATATCTATCCCTTCTTACTCTCCATAGCCCCTGGAGAAAAAAGCCTTCAAGGAGTCTTGATCCCTCACTTGCCACCATTAACAGCCCTGCAGTATCAGGTGTATGTTTTCTCAGCAGTACCACGGTGGAGCTGGTGAGTGTTCAGAGGACTTGGCACTAAAAAGCTCATGGTGCTTAGTGCCGTGGGCACCACGTGGATACCACTCTCTCACCAGCGAGCCATGGAGTACCCAAGCCAGCCCTGGGCATCACAGGCCCATGATGCTCCTCCATCCCTCCCAGCCACCAGGAAGGTGCAGCCCTCTGATGCTAAACTCACAACTGTGCTCTTAATTTGAAGTGGATGAGTGAACTGGAGAGAAAAGCCAGTCCTTGCAGTAGGTGGCCTCCAACTGTTTTTCCCCAGCAATGCTTCAGATTGTCTCCTGTTCAGCCTTTGCTAATCTACCCACTGACCCAGTGACAGTCACGCAGCATCCTGGCTGCACTGTGCTGTTGTTCACATGGTGCTTTGTATGGTTATTCAGCCCTGCCGTCAACAGGAACACATGCTCCTGAAAAAATCTGGCCATCTGGAGGAAGCATCATGAAATTACCTTCCACCCAGCAGCACCAGCTTAACTGCCTTTTGGGTCTCTGGGCACAGTCACGAGAACAGATTAATCACCATCTGGGGGTTTGAATACTGATGCTCTCAGCCTGAGCTAGCAGTAGGCTGGTGGACCATGCTAAGCTTGGACCTTCCCACCAGGACAACTCAACCAGGGAGAAGAAAACAGAAAAGGAGGCAAAAATGGGTTGAGAAATCACAAGTAAGAGAGAACCTAGCAAATCCAGGAGAAAGCACCAGTGCCTCAGAGCTGTGGTCAGGGATCTTGTGGCACGTGGCTGCTGCAATCCAGTAGCCAATTTTTGCAAGCTACATTCAATGAGAAATTTCCAGCCTGACTTTAATGGAAAACTGGGCTTGTTCTCAGCTGCTTGGCTCTGTAACCTCAGCTCCTTTTTCCGACTATACTTCATCATACAACAGTGTCAAACGGTTTTCACTTTATCTTTTTAGGGTTAGCCCAATTACTGATAGATGTTAATGGTGAGGAGTTGCTGATGTCCAGATACCAGGCTGATGGGGATGCAGAGGTGTTGAGAGAGATCCAGGCATGAGGTATTAGAGAATGATGTACAAGCTCCTTGACCCTAAATACCTGGATATTTCTGGAAATGTTGTCAGAGGGTGAGAGCCAGGACAGGACTGCGGCAGAACTGAGGCTTCTGCCTCACAGGCTTTCAAATACATATGGCTTTCAGCACCCCAGCCCCATTCCCCATCCATTATGCTCAGTTTGCAAGGGATTCTTCTTTTTTCCTCCTCACAGTAAATTCATCCTCAAGTCCAGCACATTTCTCCCTGGTTCCCATGGCCATGCCACATGCTCTCACACCATTGCCACCCCTTCCAGGACAGGACGGTCCCATCCTCCTCGCTCTCAGGGCCCAGTCCACAGCAGAGGAGATATACCTGGAGGTGTCCCCGCTGGATCCTGCTGCAGAACTGCTCACCGTGGGGCAGGACCCCTCCAGCCTTCACCATGTCGATGCATGCCAGCTCGCGAGCAGAGCCCTGAGTACATGCCCTGCCTCAGCAGTGCTTGCAGGAAAAAAAACCACTAAAATCACCCTGAGGTGCAAAGCCAACTCCTTCTCACATGCTGGCTTACCCCTTCTTCCAGCTCAGATCATATCAGAACTCAGGGTTGTAGCAGGGGTGAAATGTCAATGACAAAGCAAGTGATGCTCCTGAAAACAAAGTTTTTCCATTGGTGTTTATTAGAAGAGAAGGGTCTGGTCAGTGCAGGAAGTCTGGTCATCTCATTGCAACCTGCCCAGCTGAACGCAAGGACTGACTGAAGCTGCAGGAATCTCCCATGCGTTGATGTTCCCCATGAAAGTGGGATTAACGTAATTCTTTTTACCCTTGATGAGCTTTGAGTCTTGCAGCAGTGAAGTCCCCCCATGTGCAAGCACACTTGTCCACGTGGCTTTTGCAAAGAGTTTTTGTCAAATTGTAGGTGCATAAAAATGACTATAAATAGGACTGCAGAGAAGCGAGGTGGAGGGAGTGCAGAAAATTTCACAGTCATGCAGGTGGTCAGATCAGCTTTTCAGAGATCTAGAAAATAAGGGCTGTGAAGAGGAATTGAATGCATTGGGGTTGTTTAAGTTAAGAGAGGCCACGCAACAGGTTTCAGCTATGGAGAGGACTGCTGAAAAAAGGAAGGGAATAACTTGCCCTCCATCTGCAAGGGGGAAAGGATAGTGGTTTTCCACCTGTTGAAGCTGTACCACCTGAGATCTTCGGGATGGATTTGGAGAAGTGTCTGTGAGCAGTGGTTTAGGTGCAGGGTTCCTGTCCTGTCTGCCTTGGGGAGACAGCCCTCCGGCCATGGCCAAAGAGAAGGCATGGGGTCCCCCGCTTTCTCCTTCCTCCCTCTCTCTGGGGTTGAGAGGTCTCTTCCCAGTGGGTATTTGTGCATCTCGCAGATGTCCCCGACCCCTGTGTTTGCTTGTCTTGCCCTTGCTTTGGCTTAATCTGGGTTTAACAAACACAGCTGAAGCAGGACAACCTCCAGAGCATGTTGCTGTGCCCTCTGCTTCAGTTTCCCCATCTGTGAAATGCAGGTATTCAGTTTATTCTCCTTGGGAGGGTTGTATAGATGAGGTGTGTTGGCTGATCTCTTGCTATGAGAATATTTCAGGGGGTTTCTGATTTCATTGGCCATGGTGTGAAGGACATGCACAGCCCAAATCTGCAGGGGTGTTGCTGGCCAGAGCTGCCTAATGCCCTGCACCCACTAACCTCTGTGAGGCTTTCACACTGCCTGCTACTTTGCCTCCTGACCCTTCTGAATATTTGGTTTGAGGCTTATTTTCTCCCTCTTCCCTTCTTTGCAGTTATTACTCATATTTGTCTTCCTGCTTATTTCTTTTCTTGGATCTAACACTCATGGAGCACAGTGAAAGGCTCCAGAGGCACAGTGCTCCTTGGTGGGGGTAAGGGGCAGGGAGAGTGGCATGGAGGGGTCCTGCAAACCGCTCCGCAGCCCCAAGGTTTCCATCAGCTCCAAGTGCCGGGAGAAAAAGATATTGCTGAGGCTGTGGGGGAATATTGCTCCCGTGCAGTTGCAGAAAGCCGTGCCAGATCCCCACTCCCTGCCTCGGCAGCCCAACTGGCATGGCCTCGGCAGGGTGTGCTGTGACCTGCTCCCTTTCTGCAGGTTTCACTTACCCCACGGTGAGGCCAAAATCTCAGACCATGTGGGGGGAGCTGAAGTGATTTATTGCAGCAGAGAAGCTGGCCCGGTATTTTTAACAGCATCATTGGTGATGGATGAGGCAAAGGCATGCTCAGAGGCTGCATATGCCTATCCAGCCATTGCCTCTTGCGGGGTGGTTTGCAGTGAAATGAGATATATTGCTTTACCTGCAATATTTTTCTTCCTGTTTTTAAGGTGTAGGAGGAGGTGAGGGAGGGTCGAGCCTTAAGCTGAAAAGTCCATTTGCAGGGAAGAAGCAGGTTGTGATTTGGAGACTGGTTTTTGCAGAGGGGATGCTAGCCCCTGGGCTTGAGTAGAAGCATTTGGAAGATGCATTTCTGCAAAGCACAAGAGTGTTGCCTGGGAGAGGAGGGTGCTCCAGAGCCAGGGATGGGTTTATGATGGGGTCCAGCACTGTATCTGCACAGCCATGGAAGGAGACCACTGGGATTAGTAAATTACACCGGGAAACAAACACACGAGTGCTCATTTATTGCAGAAAGGTGGGTCAGGAGGATTTTCCATGAGAGCTGCTGCTGCTGCAGAAGCTCAACCTAGGTGCTTTGGAAGGATAAGCATCAAAATTTTCCCTCCCCTCCTCCCAGAAAAGGTCTGAAATAAGCCTGTGTGAGCAGGATCGCTCACACTGTTTTTTTTCTTTTTTGCTGTAATGAAAACGTTTAACACTTCCAGCAAACCACCAGCCCTGTGTGCCATACCAGGAGCTATGCCAAAGTGTGCCAAACCTCGTGCGAGGCCAACGGGGATGGTGTACCTGGGAGACAGGCTTCCCCATTCACCTGGTTCTGTCCGTTTGAGCTACAAATGCTGTGCTCACCACTCACTGCAACAGCTCCGCAAGCACCTTTCGCCAGCACAGCAAGGACCAGCCCCCGCCAGCCCGGTGCCGTGTGGTGCAGCCGGGACACCGTGCCCGTGCACTCCCCCCCCAACCTTGGCAGCAGCTCTGCTCCCAGGGATGCTCAGCTGGTGCCTCAGGGACACGCTGCGGTGCCGTCTGCCGAGCTTTTCTTTCTGCTTGTTCTTCATTAGTGGTGAGCCAATGAGTAGATGGATGGTAATTGCTCTTCACACAAAAACCTAGCTGTTCAGGTTGTGAGCTCAGTAACCCATTAATTTGCAGCGAACATCAGGAAGGCCAGGGTGGAGTCCACCACCCCAACCCTTGGACCAGCCTGGAGATTGAAATGTCACAGCTCATTGACTTCAGAAAGAAGCCGCTGTCCTACCAGGCAGGGTGCCCTCATCCCATTCATCACAGGAGCTGCCAAACCTGACCTCGAAGAGCAGAAGCGCTTTGTGCATGACAGTGACCACGGATTACCTACATGGTTGTGCTTCCACTCTTAATTCACCCCACGCTTTGCCAAAACACCAGCCTGATGCCATGGCTTTTCACTGTGGTGCGACTCCATGGCCTTCAGTGGGATGGAGCCTGAGGCCCATCAGCATGGGAGGGATAACCAGCCCATCACCTGGAGATGGGACATCACACTTAGTTGGGAGAGTTTCCCCTTGGAGGTGGCCGAGGGCTAATTGCTCCCCTGTGGCCAGCAGCCTGTGAGCAGGGATTATGACCTGCTGAGCGATTCAAGCAAAGTTCAACTACTCTGACATTTAAATCAGGTGGCTAAGCGCAAACCACTTCTGGAGCAAAGGCACCTGCCTGCTGTTCACACAGCTATATGTCTGCTGTTGAAAATATGTCATTGAGGCCAAGGACTGAGCTGGGAGCTCCTGCAGAGGATGGGGAGGTCACAGTTGGCAGGAGCTTGTCCTTCTCCATTGCAGGGGTTTGCTCTACTGCACCAAAATTTCCAGTCTACGGTGCTCAAAAACTTTACCAAAGCCAGGTTAATATTTCTTTGCCACATTGCTGCAGGATATTCTTAAGCACAAGGACCCTGAGAAAAACCAGCGTAGCCTTATAAGAAACCTCTCTGGCCTCTTCTTCTTCCTGGCTGAACTTTCTCCAGCTTAATCCCAGGCTTGGTTTGATGGAGGGGTAAAGGTGCAGACTGGTTCTTATCTGTATAACAGTACGAGTCCATGGCTTTCTCCCATTGCCAGAGGGTGCATGTATCACACCTTTGCATTGCCTACACCAGTGTGAGCTGTGGTCCCCACAGCAATGCCCCAGGGAAGGGGGAAGCCGCTTTTACTGAACATCTCCCCGGATGAAGCTGGAATGTCCAATTTCTGGGAAGCTGAACTTTCCTTACATTTGGTGTCTGGGAAAAACTGAGAACTAGCACTTTATTTAAATATATATTTCTGTACCTTTTTTTTTTAAGTAAGTGTTTTTGAAGTTTCATTGAAGATGTTGTCACTGGAATCATTATATGTCTATAGAGATTATAATGACTCCTTTTGAACAGTTAGTCTCAGTCAGTCAGTGCTTAATTCACATATCAATGACTCCATAAACCCTCAATCCATAAATCTGCTGAAATTGCTCTAATCTATTGTGCCAATGAATGCCTGCAGGGGCTCATCCGTGTGGAGATAATTCACTTAACCGGCGGTCACCAGGAGGGTGGGTAGTCGGCGATGGCAGAGGGGCCTCGTCCGTGCCAGGCAGCTGAAGGTTTTACAACTGAGCCACGCTCAGGGCAAGCGTCAGAGCCCGGTCACTCTCTTTGGTTGGTTTGCCCCAAACTATTTAATGTGCAATCCATCAACCTGACCCTCGCAGTCTTTCCCACCATTTGCAGCAAGTTGTGCATCATTTCTGCGCAGCAATGGTGGGGCGGTCAGACCTTTCTGGCGTGTCTGCATCTGGCCAGTACGGAAATCATGATGTTGCTTTGTTCAGAGTGAACTGGTTAAGCTGTAGCTGGTTATTAAGCCGCTGAAGGCAGTCACTCCTAACCAGTTATTAGAGTGTTTGCAAACCCTTGCTGCTGCTGCAAAACACCAGGCCCCTCTTCTGGCTGACTGGAGTCCGTTTAATGACGCTATTGTAAACCAGTCCTAGGAGTTTGTCCTTTATTTTATTAAATGTGTAATCCTTATGGAAAACTGGAGGCCAGCAGAAAATGGTGCCAGACCCCCCCAGAGCAGTGGGAGTGCGGGCAGCTGCTGAGGAGGTCAGTGGGAATGGCTCTTGCTCACACCCCGATTAACATCACCCGTGCAGTCGAGTGGCTCAGGTGTATAATTTGAGTATCCCCAAAGCACTCAGCCCTGAGAGCCGTCTGTCAGTCCTGTTTGTACACAGCCCTTTCCAAATGGACCAGCTCACTGGCAATCTTTTTCTTTTTCTGTCTGAGGGGATTTATATATCTGTGTTTTGAAACCTTTTAGTGTGTGTGGCTACAATGCAGCCTAATTGCAGTAGCATAACAGGTGCTGCTGTAGAAATGCCGTTTTCTTTTTTGCAGAGTTTAATTTGATTTAAAGTGCTGACAGGCACACAATGAATTGCTCACACGCGCTGGAGGATTTTGCCCCTCCTCCTTGTGGTTCTTGCAGAAACGGGCGCAAAAGCAGCGTATGGCAGCACATGTGCCTGTCGGAGAGGATGGCAGTGCCAGCTGGCCGCTGTGGCCCCACCGAACCCCAATTGCAGGGGCACAGGCGAAGCCCACTCCTGTACAGCCACCCCTGTGGGGACCGGTTTTTTGGGCCGTGGGTCACCCTGCTGCAAAACAGGGATCGGCTGCTTGGGGGGGCATGGCTGCTTGCATTGCCATCCCTGGCCACCCTCCACAGCCACCCTTCACCCAAGGGCGCCCATGCATCTCCTCCCACTGGACGGCAGCAGGCCGGTTCCTCCGGCATCGCTCCATTGGCAAACACTCTGCAAACTGCTCCATCGTCCCCTGCCTCCGCATCCCCAGCCCTGCCTTCCTCCAGCAAGTCAGGGCTGCCATCAGCACAGGGAACTGGCATGGTGCAGCAGAGATTTCCCCTGCTGATGCACACTCCAGGTGTTTCGGGGCTGTTGCACAAAATTGGGCATTGGTGCACACCCCAATGGGTGATATTTGAATGTGCCGTGTGGCCCTTTAAGAAGGCATATATATCACATTTCCCCAGGGGGAAGAAAAAAAAAAAAGGAGGCAAGTGGAGCAGATGTAATTCTGCAGTGCCAGGGCTGCCTCTGTGCGTGTGTTAGCGGGAGGCTGTGATTTATCTGGGGTGAAACAAGGAGAGGCTGCCTGGCGGTGCGCTCCCCTCCGCCACGGGGCTTGTGCCGCTGGGGGGGCAGAGCTGCCGTTGGGGTGCGTGGGTGTCCCGGGCTCCCGAGGTGCTCTTGCAAAAACCTCCCTGCACTAGAGCCAAAACCAGAAAGTGCAAGATCTGCTTAATTGCCTCTATCTGCTCCAGCATCAAAAATCTGCTCCAGCGTTGGACCTGGGGAGACAAAACTGACTTTCTTCCAGCTTGGAAAACAAAAGCTTCAGATTTACTGAGTACTTAGTTACCTCCACATGCCACTACGTCACCTCAATGCATGCTGTAATTGTAACCTGTCTGCATATGCTCACATAGACAGAGAGTTGTATTCACACACATGCCTCTATGTAGGGGACAGCAAAGGACCACAGGCCATCACATCTCCCTTCATACGAACTCTTGCAGTGAACATTTCACCTTCCTGTAGTGCTTCTCTCTGCATCCTTCTTTCTGCGATGCTCTAGTGCTGGCAGGGTGAGGATTAAAGCACAAAATCACTTTTGTTTTACTCTCCGAATCATGTTGGTGAGAAATCCCCTTCTGGGTCTGAAAGTCAGTCTGTCTCTGCCCAGCAAATCTTGCAGGAATGGAAGTAAATCATGGTACCAGACTTCAGACCCAGCTTTTCTCTCTGCCCCGCTGGAAGGGGATGAAATCCAGCACTTGCAGAGGCAGGAGATCTCAGAGGGACACCTTCCCCAGCACTCCTGTGTCCTGCCAGCCCAGACCCTATTGCTGCCCTGGTCCTCACATGACTGCCAAGAGCAAACCCCAGCAGACTGCCTCAGACCACTTTGTCCCCCCCTCTGCCAAGATGGGGCCAAGTGTCATGGCAGCACAGCTGTGACTCTATCCCCGAGCCCACAGAAAACACTGAGCAGTATCTGTGGTTTGTGCAGCACCAAACACGCCTTGGTGCAGCTGAGATTGAGCAACCTGCATCAATCCGCACTACCTTCTAGCTGGGCCATCCTTTCTCCTTTTTCGCCAACAGATGTGGTTTAATTTGACCTAATGCTATTGACGCAGTTTTGAGGACATGACATGCCCTACGAGCCACAGTATGCAGGAAACTCTGGTTCACATCCCTCCTAGGACGGAGTCAAACTTGCCTCTGTAGAGCTGAGGTTGTGCTGGAAAGCCTGGCACCAGTTGGAAAGCTGGAAGACGGGTGAAGCTCTCAGTGCTGTGGCTATGCAGCCCTCTTCAGCTGTGCCACCGTGGAGCTGGGCTCTCCAGGGAGCATTGCTGGGATCTGTGTCCTGCAGCCAGCCCCTCAGTTTGCAGCACTGCCCGTGTTCCTGCCGAGTGCATCACCGTGGGCACAACACCCACAGCAGCCCGGGACCTTGCTGCTTCTTGATGCCACTTGTGCCAGATGGGCTTCCCACCGCCGCTGCGGGAAAGAAATAACAAAAAAAAAACCCCAAAGCAATTTTGAAGTCAGCAGATGGGAGCAAGCTGAGCGTTCTGCCTGTTTCTATGGAGCCCCGTGCGAGGCCCCAGCTTCCAGTGGCTGTCAGCACCGTCCCTTCCCAGAGGGAGACTTTTTCCCTTCTCTCTGCAGGGAAGCAGCACCTCCCTCCTCGTCACTCAGCCACTTCACACCCACGTCCCACACGCCGAGCAGCGCTGCAGAGCTCTGCCACAGCCACATGGACGGACACCATGGAGCTGGGCACTCCCGGAGGGGGCCGCAGCACCGGCGGCAGGCTGGTGCCACGCTGTGGGGCATCCCTCTTGCCTGATTTCTCAGGCCAGCAGCCACACCAACCAATCTGGAGGGCAGGGGGAGAGAAGAAATCAATTCGTGACTCAATTAAATTTTTATTTTTTCAGGTTTTTTGGTTTGTTTGTTTTTAAAGCGTTTTACATGAAATCTTGCCTGACCTTACTTGCCCCTCTCCCCATTTTGCTTTCGGTTATCTGGGTAGAACTGGATGGCAGGAGGTGGCGGGTGATACTTGGTGTCCTCTTTGGTGTCCCCTGTCACGCAAGCATACCTTGGGCAGCAAGAGCCTCACCTAGATACGCACAAGGTCACCCAGCCAGAGGTGGCTGCCCAGCCTTGCACCAGGGACTGCTTTACTGCTGGTGCAAAACAGAGCAGGCTCCAAAAGGGAGACTGGCACCTTCCTCCTGCGGCACTGCCTGGCAGGCATGCTGGAACCACGCAGCTCTGGTCTGAGTCAGGCTTCAGCCCTCTCTTATGCAGGAATTTGGATTTTAGGCCATTTTTAGCAATTCTGCAGAAGAGCAAACATAGATGTGTTTGAATTAACAAAACTCCAAGGACACTCCTCCAGTTTTCTGCATTCTTTGTTTTCTAATCAGCCATTTGAGATACCTTTTCTTGGAAGGGGAGAATAAGGATGAGAGAAGATGACACTAAGGTGTATAAATCCTCCCTCTCTATGATTGCAAAATAGCAATGGGACTGATAAATCAGATTTTAAATCCAAACACAAATGGCTTCCCCAGCCTGCTAAAAAATCAAAGAATAAACAATGAAGCCAAAGTTGTATTGCTTCTGTGGCTATCGCACATTTTGTCTCCTGCATTTTAATTTTCTCTCTGGCTTCATCTGCTAAACTGACATTGAAAAATATTTGGCCTCGTGGTGACTATCTTTGTACCACATCGCAGAGGAATGTCAGTCATCTCTTCTTTGACCTACTAAACACTTCTTTCTAATATATTATTGACTTTTATCAGATTGAAAGAATAGAACCAACAAGCCTTTTCAATTTCCCCTGCTAAACTTCTCTGGGCTTTTGTTGTTCTTTCTCAGCATTGTATTCTGACATGCAGTTCACCCTCTGCTTAAGCTGTGATTGTGGGCTCTGAGTTACTCAGAGAAAGTGCAGTTTGGTTTCAGATTTACTACACGCTGCATCACACTGTACAACCCACCATGCTATAGCACTGCACTGAGATGAAAATACCGCCCGCCCCCCCCCAAGCCATGATTCAGGTCATTATGTGCAAACCAGTAATTGCACTGGTGTAATTTCTCGAATCACAGCCTCCAATCTCTCCATCCCTTCAGCAGCACTGGTACATGGGGGTTATCCTCATTCCTGTGAGCAACCTCTCCAAAGTCTAAGGATTGCTTCTGCTTGAGCTTTATACTTCTAAAATATTTCTTATCTCTGGGGGGGAGCACATGGTGTGAAGTCAGTGTGGATTTAGCTCACACCCACCAGCCTCAGTGGGAGCAGAGCTGGCAGCCACTGGGCACTTTTGGGAAGTCCCGTTAGGCACCACTAAGTCAGGCTTTCATGTGTTGCAGGGTCCAGCGGTAAGAGGAAAAGTCAAATGGATGTGTGGAACCTGACCACAAAAAGCCAAGCATCAGCATACATTGCGTAATATTAGAACCACAGTAATTTGTATTTACCTGCTGCGTTGCCTGTGAAAAACCGAGGAGCACCTCTGGATGGCCTGTCTTCACTGCGCTTGACCGCATTTGAATACAATGGACAATAGCCAAGATGGTTAAATAAGACAAAAAGCGGGACTTGGCCTTGGCCGTTGACCAGGACAAATTAACGTATCCTGTTTGGTGCTGGCCGCAGCCAGCTGCTGAGTCACGACCCATATCACATCCTTGAATTAACTGACCAGGGCTGTGAACAGATAAGCAAGGTAAAGTGCTGCAAGGCGAGTCGTGAAGGAACCTTTACTTGGTAAAAAGGTCTGTGCCCAACTTTTTTGGTTCACATACGGGTCTTAAAGAAAACAGAGTGCGAAACTAGTGCAAGTATCTGCGCTTTTCTTCTAAGCAGGTAGAGCTGGCTCTTAGGTGGTGAAAGTAAACCCTGGATTCAAGTGTCTTCATACATCAAGGGATGAAAGATCTGGACCAAGATCTGAAAGCAGTGGCTGGCGTCCCCCTGCCCATGTCTGCTGCAGGAACAGCGAGCGCCCGGACCCCCTCACCCACCGTGGCGAGCAGCTCGGAGACCCCCGCCCTCCCCACCTCCCCCCCGCAGCCGCACAGCCTCCGCCAGGCATCCGCTCCCTGTCGCCGCTGCCTGTCTTCCAAACAAACGGCTGTGTTGTCACAACCAACCGGCGCTGTATGGGCACAAGTGGATCCCGCGCTGATCCAGCTAAGCACTGCGCCAAGGGCTCCCGGCTGCGCCAGCAGGCAGTGCCAGGAGCGGCTGTGTTAAACCGAACGTACCTTTTCCTCCGTAGACTCTCAAGAATCTTGTTGTTCCTCAACGAACCAACCCTATGCAGGTTCCCAAAGACGTGTAGGCAGCTGGCGGTCGCATCCCGCCCCCAATCTCTTCCCCCCAGCCCCTCTTTTTTCATACATTCTGCATCATTGGATTTCCCCCAGGAGAGGCTACAGCACCCGCACTTCTTGGAGCCGGGTTGCTTTTAGTCCCAAGGCAGAAAGCAAAGTGCACTAAATTTAGGCAGGCTTTCAGCGCTGCCTCCAGCAAGGTTGGGCACAGCAGCTCTGGCAGGCAAAGGCTTTCTTGTGTTCGTGCTGAACTGGTGCCTGTCTGAAATGGTTACTGGTATGAACAGCTAATTCCCTGCCTCCCAGCATCACGCTGGTGGTACCCACAATCTGCTCCCCTGGGGGGTCCATGGTCTGCAAGGGTGCCTTAGAGGTGATGGAGAACAGAAGGGGCAGCACTGAGTGGGGGAAGAGATGGGAATATAATATGTTTTGTGAAGCAAAACAAATAAAGACAGCAGAGAAAAAAATGAAAGTCACTGGCAGAAATAAAAATCTTTCCAGCAGAGGAAAAGAAGACACATGGGAAGACAGGAGAGAAACAGTGAACAAGGAAAGAAGTACAGAGAAGTCAAGGAGAGGTTGGGGGAAGGCTGTGCAATCATTTGGCACCAGCTCCTTGCATTAGTTCCCTGAAAATTGTACAAAGCGGGGGCAGAAAGCTGCGGATTACTGAAGTGTAGCACCACAATATCGTGGGCTGGCCACTAAATTACCATTCAGAGAGTGTCTTGGCTTAGCCTCGCTGCTGCCATGAGAAGGAGAGGGATGTATGCTGAAAAACAGATCTATGGGGAAGAGGGTTGAGACTAGAAATTCCATTATATTCTTGGCACTTTGACATTTTTCCTCCCCTTTTGTGAAATCTCAAGGGAGCGCTGCCTACTCTCGCAATAATAATAATAATAATAAAAAAAAAGGTAGCATATGAGTTGGCATGGTAACTTCATCTACTAAGTAACTAACACGTAGGATTTGCTTCTTGATCTAGAATAATAATGTCAACAGCCCCCAGGAAGATGCTTTCTTGTGACTGACTGCCTATTGCTGACTGGATTTCATGCTTCACTCATGCTTGGTGGCCTTGGTGAGACTCACCGTGGCACAGGACAGACCTGTGCTCCTCTGACACTAGAGTACACACTCGCTGGCTTCCTCTGCTACACCCTTCAGGCCAGCATTACTTGATCATGTCCAGGCACCGGTTTGCATTTAATTACTGTTATTCTTTAGGTTTTCTGAAAGGTCTTTAGGACTGAGAAGGTCTGAGAACTGAGCAAACTGTTTCCAATGTGCCCATGCTGGGAATGTCGTGCTGCCACCCAGCATGGCCAGTAGCCCCAGTAACTCCTGCTCCTGAGCCCTTCCCTGCCCACAGGAATTGTCTAGGGGGCTATGTGCTCCTCCTGAGCCTCCCTGGGCAGGACAGACCACCTCAGAGCGATGCTGGCCAAGCAATGCTCCCTTTCGGGCCTGCAAATGGGGTGCGTACACTGCTACCTCAGAGCGCCCAGGTGGGGAGAGCTCAGTGTTTAGGAAGCAGAGGCAACATAGGGGACAGAAGAAGTGGAAACTACTTCTTGTTACCATTTTCAAAATATGGAGAAAAAAAAAAGGCAGCCTGATACTTTATTTTGCCTGTGTTTATAGCTGAGGATTAGCTGTACAGTTGGACTCCACTCAGTACCCCCTCTGCTCCTCCACCCAGGGCTGGTACTCCAAGAGCAACAAGTACAAAATGAGCTGTGCAAACAAATAAGGCTGCCTGTAAGGAGGGGAAACGGTGGGCCCCCAGCTCAAAACCGAATTGCTCCTTTCCTATCTGTATTTTTATGTCCCTGCAGATGGGTCTCCTTCGGGGGCTAGCGAGGGGACCGTGACCATCCTGGTCCAGGAGCTGGCGAGCTGGAGCTGCCCTCATCGGGGCCCAGGGAGGAAAGGGAAGGGCCAGGGGATCATCCAGAGAAAACTTTGCGTTCTGTGGCACTGCTGCTCCTGGGAGCTGGTTTCTCTTCTCACTTCTTGTTTTAGATTCCTGCATCCCTCAGCCCTTCCTTTACACGGGTCCCACGTAGTTTATTTTGGTCCCAATGAACAGACACTGTCATACTGGTGTAAAGATGACTTAGATCAGTGTGTCTTGTTTTAAAAGAGCACAAATCTGACAATACCCGATCTGGCCATAGGTCCATCTAGCCCAGCATCCTGTCTCTGAAAGCCATCATAAACAGGTGCGCAGAGAAGAGTAAGAAAACAGATACATGAGATACTCCTCCAGCCACCAACCATTTTCAGCTCAGGGGCTTCCTAGGCTAAACGTGGTTTGCAGTGTGCATGTAGCAACACTCATCAGGTTCTTCTTCCAGGAACTTCTCCAGCTTTCTCTTGAATGCATGCAAACTTTTAGCATCCAAAACATCATGCAGCGAGGAGTCCCCCATGGCCACCCACTCTCTGAACAACCATTTTCTTTTGCTTGTTTTGAAGCTGGGCTTCACTTTGAAGCAGGCTTCACTTTCTGCCCCTAACTCCTGTACTGGAAGATACAGAGAATGTTTCCTTGAATGTACAGGAGAAAACTATTTCAAAAGACACCTTTTAACTACTGTGTGGCCTGAAAAGTGAGTTATAGTGCTTTAGCAACACTGATTTTAATTCACTGCAGCTAAGCAGTACCGAACAGATCACATACCAGCCCTTTGTGGTCTCCACGGCCTCTGGAGGCTCCATCCTTGTTTGATAAATTAACACAGCTGCAAAAAAGACAAGTCATAGGGTACGCAAACCCTCTCTGGGCCAGAGTTTGTCCGGTTCTTCTGACATACAGCTGCTCTAACAGCAGATCTACCTTCCTGCGCTCCTCACCTCTCTTGCAGCCTTAGACTGCCACTACCATAGCACAGCTGCCTCTTGCTAACGGTGTGCTGGCTTTGCAACCCCGCAGAGAGCACGGTGAATGCAGAGAAACCCGAGCGAGTTTTAAATGAGTGCACTCTGTTCCTGTTAGCAGTGGCCAGCAGCTAATCCCACCTGGCTCCAGTAGCCATGAGCCACAGTGTTCCTGCCTGTCCCCGAACCCAGTGGACCTGGGGTGGGGAGGTGCTGTCCTCAGCCCCCCCGGGGGATCCCACAGATGCCCGGGCTGTGCTCTGCCTTTTCAGGGCTGGACCAGCTCCCATGGGTCCTGGTCCACATGCCAGCCCTGGGGGTCTGCTGGGGGGCGATTCAGCCTCCTGGTGGGGAGGGGGTTTCATCCGTTAGGGCATGTGGTGTATTTCCAAATGTGGGCCGTCGCCCGCCCCCTGCCCCAGGCATCTTTTAAACACGAGGGGTGTCTGCTTTTAAGGATTTTTGTATAACACAAAGCTATTTAAAACAGCTGAGTGATAACCTCCTCAAAGGAAGATTTATAAATGTTTGCATCCAGTTCCCAGTGGCACAATAAAAACATATTGTACTTTAGGTAACTGCTTTGCCTAGGGGAGTCCCAGTAAAATCAATGATCCATTTTTTTTCTTTAAGTGAGCAAGAAGATCTAAGGCCCTTTATTTCCTTCACTGATCAGTGACTCAGAAACATTCTTCAGTGCAAATCTCTTCCCCATAGAGTTCCCTTTATCTTTTCTGTCTGTGCTGGAGAAACAGGCTATCAAAAGGCAAAAGCAGCTACTACGCAAGCTTTTTTCTTGCTTTATCTAGTCTCTAAAGAAAGTCTGAGGCAAGCAGCATTTTCTGAGAGTTACTTCAGGGTTTCCAGAATTTCCAGCATTGTAAATGCAGGGTGATCAGGCTCCATTTGCAGCCTTGCATGGGTTTCAAACCCTCCAGCACTTGACTCCTCACCAGAGGTGTCTGTGAGGTGCTCCTGTCTCGTGGTCTCCTGCCATCATCCCACCGAGGAGCGGTCGCACACGTGGAGCAGTCGCAAGGGTCCAGCAGCATCAGCGTGGGGAGCGGCGAGCAGAAGTGGGGGGCAGCCTTGGGGTGCTGCCTGCAGCCCAGGTTTCGTCTCCTTGAGAAAAACGTGGGCTTGAAACGGAGAGATGGAGAGCGTGCTTTATGTTTCTTTTGTGAGGATCATATAGTAATGCAAGGAAAAAAAATCGTGACTCACGTACATCATGGTGCCTCTTCCCGCCACTTGTGAGCACTCCTCGGTGCTCCCAGCTTCGGTGCCGGGGCTCGGTGTGTCACTGCAGCGCTCGGAGCACCGCGCACCCTCCGCGTGGTGACTCAAAGTGATGACGGGGGAGGCAAACAAAAGGAAGCTTGACTCTCTTTTCGGTGATTCTTTTTCCCTCGCACAGGGCAAGGAAGAGGCCACGGCCAACCCGGCTGTGCCCAAAGTCCTACTGCTGACGAGGGAGGGGGTGAGGGACGTGTCACACCTTGAGGACGGAGATGGGCTGCCGATGTGGTGTGCTGGCAGGGACTTCTGCTGCGCAGGTAACCCATGAAACAGCCCTGCTGAGGGACTTTGCACCTCATTTCATCGCAGTGTGAAATCATTCTTCTCTTTGCATGGGGCAACTGTAAAACACTGCAGTGTAACCAACAGCAGGCAGCAAAGGGCCCTACTGAAGAGGAGTCATTAAAGCCACATTATTTTTTGAAGGTGAGAAGTGATACAGAGCAGGTGACTTTCTTTTGTATCACTCAGAGCTCCTTAGGGTTTGGTTTTTTTTAATTAATGTTAATGATAAGTAAATATTGCTGATCAGCTGATGATTTCCAGCTGAAGCATGTGAGCTAACAAAATTCCTTAACCACAGTCAATGCTGGGACTGCTGTTTTCTCCACAGCTCTGTGTAGTATTGCTAAAGCAAATGAACCAGGAGGCATCTCAGAGGCCTTGAATTTGTGCTTTGGGATAGTGTTAGGGTGAGGTGAGTTGTGATGCTGCCTGTTCCCTGGTGGGTGATGTTCCTCTGACCCTCTGGAGGGGCAGGGGAAGCTGGAGGGAAGGAGAACTGAAGCTGAATGTGAGGATGTGTGAGTGCACAAAGCTGCTAAAAACTCCTGTGTGAGAGGGCAGCCAGAGCAGAGGGCCTTGGTGTGAGAAAATGACTCTAGCCTGAGCTGGGATTGGGTCTGCAAGTTGTGCTGGTGCAGTGCCCCAGCAGGACCCTCTCTGGTGTGGGAAACATCTTCCCTGTGGTAACCTGAAGTTGTTAGGCAAGACCCCTGGAAGCCTGCTTTTATTGTTCAATCTGCTGATTTTTCTGAGAAGTTATGGTGTTTGCACCCCTTGGGGTTGGCACTACTGGAACTGGAGCCGGCGAGGCCTGAGCTGCATCCCCTAATTGGCAGGTTGCTGCTGTTGCCCTTGTGTGGAGAGATGGCTGCTGTGAAGAGTGCCTTTGCTGCTCCTCTTGTGGGTCTGCTGGGTCCTTCATGTCAGACTGTGCAAGGAGGCCCCAAGCTTCCACAACTGGACTTTGAAGTCCGTCTTCAAGCAGCTTTTGCTCTAGAGTCTCGAGCAATTATTTCCCTCTCTACCAAGTACCTGTAAAAGTGACAGCAGAGATGTGACCACAGTAGGTTTCTGACTCTGCGCTGCTACTAGGAAGAAGCTCCACATCAAGTCCTCTGTGTGCTTTTTTTAAAGGAAGGTCTTATCCCTCAGGGAAAAAACGAAACAACACCACAACAACTTATTTTTTGTGCTGGAGCCACTTTGATTTATGTGCTGTTCAGGCCACTGCAGCGGACCATTGGCACTGACTGTTCCTTGATCAGCTCTGGTACCATTTGCAGAGAAATGAGACCTTCTGTTTTGCTTTGTGTCAGGGACACAAGGATGCTGAGATGTCTTGTTGTGGATATTTTGGTGCCTGTGCATCCTCATGAAAATGAAATTACCCTGGAATTTTGCTTACTGCTTTCTCTACACTTACTTTTGAGTTTATTTCAGAGTAACTTCTTCCTCTCTTGCTCAAGCCAATGTTTTGCCAGAGATGCTCAAAATGTTCTGTGAATGAGCCCAAGGAACAGATTTCCTGGCTGATGGAAACTGGCAAGGCTCCTCCAAAGTCAGGCGATATTAGGAGACGATTATTTTGGATTGCTATTAAAAAGCTTATAAGTCTGTAAACTACTACATGAAGTTGTCTAGCAATGTTATCTTGTGAGTTATATAAGCCTGCAACAGAAAATGTTTTGAAACTTGGCTCCCTTTGCTTTCCTAAGGGTAATGCTGTACAAGCAAGTCAAAGTACATCAATGTACAAAGTATACACAAGTCAAAGAAACATCGATGTACCAATTCAAAGGCAAAAAGGTGGCTTTTTAAGATTACATTTAATGCATTTTTTAAAATAAAATTAGGCCTTTTGGTCAGCTGCATGAACAGCTGAGACCTTTTTTATTACAGTATCACTAATGCTGAGTGTCATGAGATAGGACACAGGCCTGGGGCATCTCAAAGCCCAAAAGCTATAATAAGGAGGTTATAGCAAGCCAGAAAGATCAGGCAGTGTGTAAGGGCCTTGCTCATACTGCAGGGATCATAATACTTGAGATCAGTTTGGTTCTGATGCTCCTGGTAAGCTCTAATCCAGCCTCTGGTCGTCGTGATGCACATCTCACCTGCCAGGTGCAGGAGGCAGAGCTTGTCCCTGCCAGACTGCCCCGTAACGGACAAATGCCTCAATTTTCTTAAACTGTTCCCTTATAAAATCACTGTTGTAGTTGTTTTTATACTGCAGGGATCACACTAGGCTGGTTTTCGTTTGGGGTTTGACTGTAACAGAGTTTGTTTAGAGACTCTGTTGCCCAGCTTTTGTAGGACATACCCAAGACAATTCTTCTCTCCTGTGCTGTTTGTACAGCTGTGAGTTGACTTTTGCACTATAGGATCTCAGCAGTTTTCATTATGTCTGGCCATTTTATTCTGAACATCTGCTGCAGGCATTCATGATAAAAGCTATTTAACTGCTGTTGGCTGGACTTCCCTCTCTTCTAAGACTCTGACCTATGCTTAGTGCACTGTTGCTAAAGAGCTGTAGCATCATGCTGAGGATGCTGGAATTCCACTGCTAATCCTGCAAAAAAGAAGTCCTATCCACTGTGGATGAAGCCACCAGATTTAGGAAAACTGCTGCCTAGGTAAGTAAATGCATCAGAAATTCCCAAAGATTCTGTTTCTAGGAGATGGTGTGAGGATGCATTGACTTTTTTTCCCCTCTGATTTTAGATTAGTTTTCTGCTAGCTGGTTCAAACTAGCCTGTCTGTCTGGTGTTGCATCCTGTTTATCACTCAGGAGATAAATGTTAAATAAGCCCAGATCACCGACCATGCTGTCGAAACCTGGAACTGTAGTTGCCATGAGAAAGGCCAGTTTCTTCAGAGAACTGAGTATTTGTTCCAGCTCAGGGAAGGAGAAATACTTCATTTTGTTACTTAGTGGTAGCACTGAGCATTTCTTAACTCATGAGTGGAGATCATGTTTGGTCTCGGAGGGATTCCTCTAGCTTTGGCTAACTAAAGATTTCTAGCAGACCGCAAATCTTCAGCCTGAAAGAGAGAAATTAGGGGAATGTAAGAGATGTATATGAAATCATAAGAGGCAATGGAAGAGTTGAATGTGGGATGATCATACCCTGCTTCTGTCAGTACAAGAACTGAAGATCATCAAGTGTAATTAGCAGGAGGTTGGCTCAAAATGTAAAAGAGGTTAATTTTTTCCATACCACACAGTTCAGCTGCCAGGGGATGTTGCAGATGACAGAATTTTACGAGGATTCACAAGGTGAGTAGGCAGTCAAGGAAAATGAAAATCCACCAAAAGGCAATTAAATACAATGATGGTCTCCTGGCTCAATAAGACCTTCAGTCACAGATGTTTGGAGTGGGGAATGAGGGAAGTACACTTAGTGGGAAAAAAGAAAAATCACTGTATGCATGCTCCATACCTGTGTCCTTTCCCTAAGCATCTCTTGTTGGCTGCTGTTGGAGCCAGCATGTAGGGCTAGATGGACCTTCGGTGTGACCTGATGTGACCATTCTGGTGTTGGAGAATATCTGCCATGCAAACTCTATGTCTGCCCTCTCAAAGGCTTTCTGAAAGCCCCTATCATATGGACACGTGATAGCTGCTATTCTTTTTTTATATGCATTTGTTTAAATGATGTGGAAAATATGGTCAATGCAAGAATAGGACGAAACTGAAGTTGCATCGGAAGCCTGTTCTTGACAGTGTTGTGGGCTCTGCTTATTGCTGTTATGCAAAAAGAATTGCCTTGGAACAGGCAACAGCATGTTTCCATCCTGATTGTTACAGTAGTTTAAATCTGCTGAGGAAATTTTGAACATCTTTTTTTCCCATCCTTAGGGGTAGATTCCTTTCCTAGGCTCAGCTGAGGAGATGTAGCTTTGTTTCAAAGCTTTCTTTACAGAGCTGCTGGAAGAAAATGGGAGAAATTTTATCCTGGTGTGTTGCTCTGTGAGTCTTTACTTTGCTGGCAATTGCTTTGAAATCCTCTAAGGTGATATTTGCTTGTGATTAATATAAAATTCTACCTTTATGCTTACAAAGGTGAGTTTTGTTTCAAGTAATATTTATTCACCATGATGAATAAAAAGGTCTACTTAAAGTTTTCTTTGTCCTTCATAGCTAGAGAGAATATTTCCATGTCAGTTTTGACTGAGTCACTGTAGTTGCAACTGGTTCACTTGTAGGTCTCTAAGGTTTGGAAGGGATCTCACATACCCTTTTGTGCTTGCCACCTCATGCTCGTGGGCAAACCTGTCGATGTTTAGCTCTTTTCTCTAGCTGATCTTTTGCAGGATCAGTCTGGAACATATTTTTCATCAGTCTTTTTCTCCTGTCTGTTAATAGTGAGGACATTCAGAGCAGTATTTTCATGAGGACTTCTATGGTATTTTGATATATTTTTTACCTTTTACTTCCTATCCTCAGGTAATCACAAAACTGCAATATTTACATGCATGTGCCTGGCATACGGTATTGAGAACTGCATCCCATGTGGGTAAGTAAGTTCTCTGAGGGCTGAAATTCAAGTTCTCTTGTATGTCTGTCTTAGAAGTTTTATTTGTTTGCTTTTTATAAAATTACTTGGGGGGGGGGGGGGGGAGTTTTGAGTTCCTGG
>JAVJGG010000040.1:10845886-10870456 GCA_035590195.1 Aviceda cuculoides | reverse complement strand
ACTTGGGGGGGGGGGGGAGTTTTGAGTTCCTGGCAAAATTTTCCAGAGCTTCCTTGTATGCTCACACAAGCTTTTTATAATAAGAAGAAAATGTACCCTGTAATACATGTTTCACTTTTAATATTTCTTGGGGAGAAAAGTCAGAAGTCACCAGTGAGTTGTTGGCAAAGTTTCTGTCTTTATTTCTAATGTATGAAACGGTTCCCTGTGGCACATGGATTTAACTTGTTTCATCCTTATCTATCCTTACCTCCAGTCACCTTGTCCATGAAAGGTTTGATATTATAACCTTGCTGTAACAAAATCTTTGATGACATGATAGCACTTGTCTCTATCTTCTTCACTGCACCCTTCTTATTTAGGGGTAGTGCTCGATGCTTTTCTACAGCATAATCCATGTCAAGAGTCTTTTGCCTATTGCTGGTCTTTATTTGCACAGTGTCACTCAGAGGCAGGGCAGTGTCCGCTCTTCCTCCAGTTGGGGTGTCTCAGAGGTTCATCACTCCCTTGTTCTTCAGCTTGATGCAACCTACTCCTGGCTATCTACACTCACTCATGCTGAGCAGATCACTGCTTTCTCTGTCTTGCCTATGACTTGAGATGATTTTCCAGCTGGTGTCTCTGTAGGTACACTCTGGAAACCTATCTGTAATAAGTCTATTGTTCCGGGCTTGCTCTTCGAGGTCCTGACTTCTGGCCAAGACAGTTTGGTTAGGACCGGTCAGTGGATGACCACTAACTGGTCCAAGGCTCATAAATAGCCATCTGCATTCTCTTTCCTCCACCTGAGAAATATCTGCTGACAGCCTGAGTTGTCACCCTTGTCCCCCATCTAGAGGCTCCAATCCTTATCTCCATTTGTAGATCTGAGAAACCAGTTTTGCCTGGCCTGTATGCTTGTATCTCCTAGACCCCTGACTCTGTCAAGGTCAGAAATCCCCTGGGTCCTGCGCACTGGGAGTACGAGGAAGGTGAGGCAACTTGAAGTAAAGTGTAAGTCCCATGTGTTCCTTTCTCTTACGCTTACAGTAAGAGGAAGAAGTAGCAAAGAATGTGCAAAGCTAACGAGAAATGGGCACTCAGTCAACTACTTTGTTGTGTGAGGATGGTACAAAAATTTTGTTTCTTGTTTTTACATTAGCAATTCAGGTCTTGTCTACCCTGTTTGTTTTTTCTTCACTAGAGAACTAATAGTATTATGACAGTGCAAGTAAAAGCTGACGAATTTCGAGTAGAATTGCTTTTCCTATGAAATGTTTTAAGCAGTCTGTATTTAGCTAACATTTATCTAACTCCACTCCTAACCAACAGTTGGAAGAGAAAATCTTTGCAGTTCAACACCTCCTCCTCTTCCCTTCACTAGAAGCTGCAAAACCTCCCACTCCACTTCTTTAGACCTTCTAAGGAGACCTCTGCCAAAACACAACTTGATGTTTGATATTTTTTTTAAGTAAGAAAAAGCAGAAAACAAAACACTTAGAGCCTCTCATACACAAAGAATCAGAACAGGGCACGAGTCCAATTTGTTTCCCTTCCCATCATGTACTCTTGCAGAAGCAACCAAGGCACTCTGCTACGTGCTCTACCCACCAGCCTTGCTATGGCTCTCTGGCAGGAGCAGTATCAAGGCTATCTCCAAAGTGACCCCGTTCTTCAGGGCGGGCACTAAGGCAGGGACTTTCCCAGGCTCCTGAGTGTTTGGCAGCAAACAAGATCCTGTCTTTGGCAGCTCGGGATGAACTCTTCAGCAAAGCCACCAGCCCACAGTGAAGACTCTGGGTCTCCTTTGTAGTCATCGTTTCTGTAGCCATTAATCATTTCTTGTGCAGTTTGTGGGTGTGGAGGCTTTTTTTCCAAAGCAGAGCACGGCCAGGCTTCCCAAGGGCTTGCCCAGGAGGTGGCAGGCAGAGAGCATCTTCCCCACAGTTATCTGCCAGCATCGAGGAGAGGCTGTACCAGGGTGAAATGGGCTGTGCCCAGGCCTTGGGAACTGGCCTCCTCATTCCACTGTGGGCAAAGTCTTCATGAAGGAAAAGGAAGAGGCTCCTGGCCAGCCCATGGGCGAAGTCTCAGTTGGGACAATTGAACGAGCCCTGTGCAATTAGGTCCTGGGTGGTGTTGGGCGATGCCCATGCCAGGACCACCGAGCAGTCTGCAGGGCAGCAGCCTGCACATGCCAGGCCAGAGCTGGTGGCAGGAAACTGGAACACTACTTTTTTTTAAGTGCCTATTTTTCTTCTCTTTCCTGTCTAGAACCTCTTTTCCTTAAAACCTGCTGATCAGTTGGGAAACTTCACTGCAGGCTCCTAAACACTCACAGTAGCCAGGCTTGCTTTCTTCCTACTATGCATGAGAAGTTAAATCCTCTTGCATTGACATGTAGGCAATATCAGTTCCAAGATGGCAGAGAAGACCTCCAAAAGCTCTTTTTCCACAAGTTTCTTTACCTACAACACCATAGCTTCCAGGAAGGCTGTTAACTCTTTCCAACCTTTACTGGCCACAGGTGAGCAGCAGCTCTGACATCTCACTTGTGCTGCACAGCTGGTCCCTGCTCAGCTGATGCTTCAGGGACAGTCTTAGACAACTCAAAGCTGATTTGCTTGGGGGGTGGGCTCAGCCCTTCCTTCTTTTCAGTCTCTAGACATCCTGAAGGATGTCATAGGAGGCTTTCTTGCATGAGAAATCCCTGATACACACCTGTGGATTGGCTTTCCAATCTCATCTTGCTACTGTCCTTTCACAGGGCCACTGCAACCATAGTTTGACTGATGGTCAAGAAATACCAATGCTTCCAGCTAACTCTTAACAAAGTGACATGAATCCATCAAACTCTCATGAGAGACCCTCATCGGGTACTGCAAAGTAAAATGAAAGCTTTGGCATGTGGTAAGCAAGGGAATGCAGAGTCCTGGTGCATCTCTGAATTGAGCACATGTCCAATTCACAGTGCTTCTACTGCTAGAAAATGAAATGTCAGCATCTCCTGCTCTTCCCCTTTCTCCTCAAATACCCCTCGGAATCCCATGGTCCCACTATGTGAAACCTCCTTCAAGCAGTCTTTCCAAGAGCGATAGTGCAACCTGCCAAACATCCCACATCTCCCAGACCTGTCCCAGGACAACTCAGATGCCACTTTAGGGCTTGCAGGCTAAAGACACAAATCCTTACAGAAATTTCCTTACTTTAGGAAGCACAGCAAAAAAATCCCTCAGTCACTGACAGCTTACACCAGTGGTAGGACTCTTCTTCCCCATCACAAAGGCTGTCCAAAAAGCGCCTCTCCAGAAATGCTTTCTCTGAAGCTCCAGTTTGCAGGTTGGAGGTAGTTGCTGCTCCCTTCCTGAGCTGACTATTCTCTGGAAATCATGACGGTAACTACATTAGGAGGACAGTCCTGGAGCTCTGCCCTGTCCTATTTAACTTGTGGAGTAGCTTGCAAAGAAAACCTTGACAGCTTGCAGGTGTAGATGCTGGGAGAGTGGTAACTCATGAAGAGGTCCTCGATGTTGAGTGGACCCTCTTGGTAAATTAGGTTAAAAGAAGTAGTTTGTTTATGTCAGCATGGCCAAATACAGGGACCTTCATCCAGAAGTAAAGAGTTGGGGCCAGGCTTATTGTGGAGGAGGGGGTTTCTGGAAGGCCAGTGCTTCTGAAAGCTGCTGGAGATACAGAGGGGAAGGTCATGAGGGACAATAAGAAGAAGGGGTGCAGATGTGTGCTGTGCTGATGACTGAGAGCTAATGCAATTCTCTGATGCATAAAGCGGACAGCGAGTGGGAATGGTGAGATTGTGTTTCCTCTGTGTTTGGCGCTGGCGCAGATGCAGTTTGGATGCTGCATCCAGCCCTTGTGTGCCTGGGTTTCCTCATCTATCCTACCTGCTAGGGGAGGGCAGAGTGGAGAACTCTCGTAGGGGTAAGACAGGAGGCTGAGCCTCGTGTATGGCCTGCAATCATCTCACCTAATGTTAGGCACCAAACTATGGTCTCCAAGATAGAAGCAGGGTTGCCTTGTATAGTTGGTTGAGAGAGAGGGTCACCCCCTCCTCAGCCCTGAGGGGGTGCAACTCAGGCAAAGCTCTGGCTGGGGCACCCTGCTCAGTGGCTAAACCCAAGCACTCAAAGTGACAGCATCGCACTGCACACACACCTTCGCCGGGAGTGGGCTGCTTGGTGGAGGAGGTGACAGATGAGTCTGTGGCTACATTCATCCACTCACCATTGCGCTGCCCATAGTGCACTGTGAATTGAATTGCCATTAACCTCTGCACTGTTAACTGCTGCTCATCTGTCTTAATTACAAGCGGAAGAGATGATGATGCCTTACAGAGGGAGAAGCAATGCACGTAGCTGTTACGGAGCACGGAGCTGACATGTACTGGATCTAGCCTGAAACCAGAATGAAAACATGATTCCCTTCTGAATCAAAATCAAGCCCTTTAAAGACAGAGGGGACTGGAAAGCTCTGAGAGGAGCCAGCTCAGGGACGGGAATACCCTGGTTTCAGTGGGGATTTTCTGTGTGCACAGGGGAACAGTGGCTTGAATGTGGGTTTGTCACAGAGCTCCCTGGCTTTAGGAGATTCTGGCCCGGGCTGAATGAGAAACTTCATCAAGAACTTTAATAGCCACAACCAGCGGTGGAGCACTTGCTGGGAAGATGGTGTTTCATAAGCACAGGAAGTGCCTTGTCATTTTTTGATTTTTTTGGTTATTTTTTTTAAATGGGTAACTCAGATTCTCCCCTCTCCCTCCTGTAGGGTGATGCACTGCAAAGACTGCGTGATATGGAGCAGATGGAGGGAGGGAAACTTCTGTCTGACCATGTGGTTCTTTACTTGTTGACTTTCTCTTTTCAAGGAAAAAAAGTCAGTTTCAAACTAAAAATGCCATTTAGATGCTTTCTGTCAAAAATGCTGATATAAAGCTTTGTTATCTTTATTTAAAAGTACTTTTTTTCAGTTAGAACTGTCGACTTGAACTCAGCATGTTTTCCTTTGGAGCAGCACAATATGTCAAACTTACAATTCACTGAATAATGTTTTTCTGACCTGCTCTGACTAAAAAGCCTCTGTCCCAGAGGTTAACGAGGCAGGCGAGCAGTCCTACCCCTGGGACGGCCAGGAAGAGAGCGTGGCAAGGCACGGCACACTGCCAGGACAAGCGGCGGGTGCTCGGGGTGATGAGGGGGTGAGGGTGGGTGTTGCACAAGCTCATGTTCATCGGCTTCATGAGTGACCTCCAAGGGAGGGCGAGGATGGAGCTGGCAAAGCTTCACACTCAGGTTAGCAAGGGACCAAATAAGACTCAGATGAAATTCAGCGTTGAAAGAGGCTAACTAATGGCTCTTCAGAAGATTAATTTGAAGTGCTTAAACTTTATTGGGTTTCCCAATTAACTGTGACAGCCCAAGGAGAAAACAAACCAGTGTGTTGCTGCGGATAGCCAGCTCTGGCTCCCTGCACAGCGAGCAGGGTGTTAGGCTGCCGAGGAGGTGTGGAAAATGAGGCTGAAAAAATACCGCACGGCAGGACCTTTAGTGGCTGCGATCAAGTGTGTCTTTGATCTTTATCCACAGGCTGGTAGGGATGACAGATGTGCTGAGCACCTCTTTTCCCTCAGAGAACCTGGCATGGCCAGGTGCTGTCACTTGATGGCCAACATGACCAGCAAGCATGGCCTTCCAAGTCAAGCCCAGGCCAGTGGGAGCCTCATCCAGGGGAGCAGTGAGTGGCAGGGCTTTTCTTTGGGATTGTAATCACAAGGCCAGAGGGATTAATTAGTCATAGCCTCATGTGGTTAAGAAAGAAACCAGAAGAACTACTGCTGTCCATCAGGGATAGAGCTCGTTGGAAACCCAGACCTGCTAAAGGAATGCAGCTTTGGACAACTGAAGCTGATACTCCTATCATTCTGGCACCCACCCTGGCACCCTTTGCACCTCCTTCACGACCCCCTTGGCAGTCTGATCAGATCCTACATATCCTAGACAAGGGGGGCAGCCCCACATAGCCAGGGACCAAGGATGGGGGGAGGCAGAGTGGTAGCAGCCTCCATTTAGATAGCTATAAGCTGCCATGGAAAATGACATTTTTGGCAAATGTGAGCAGGAAAACTGCTCTTTTTGTTGTTGTTGTTATTGTCTTTTTTTGTTCTTCCACACTTGACAAAACAAAGCTTTGTACTCAGTTGCTGTAAATAAACAAAACTGCACCTGGGACACATCCTAATTGGATTCTCAATTTTTCCAGTGGAGAAACAGCCCTATGAAGTCCTGACTATTAGCTAATAGTTCACTCCAAGTGAGTAAGACTATAATAAAGCTATTAAATAACTTGCTTTCAGTGTTTACCTACAACTGGGTGTGCAGCTCCATGACTGCGCTTCCTGCAGGAACACCTCAACCAGGCTCCTGGAAGTAAACGGTGTGGTCCCAGGCTTTGCTTCAGGCCAGGTTTCCCTCCAGGTTTGAGCACCTCTGAGCATCAATGGAGGCAGATCATGTGTCCAGAGGTGGTGAAGGTCTATGCTGGGAGACTACCCTGCGTCCCTATCTTGGAAGGCAAGTGTGAAAAGGAGTCAGGGCTGCAAAGCATCAGGGCAGGCAATAGGCGCATAATGCCAACCTGTACAGAGGAAGCAAGTCAGAAATAATTAACTTTAGGTAATAAGGCTGAAAGGCAATACACATAAAACTGCTGAAGGAAAACAGTCTTTCCCTGATACATTGGCTGTAGAAGTCATTAGCTCAGTGATGTGGTAGCAAGTCTGAGAGCAGAGCAGGTAGGTGCTGCCCCTCATCCCTGCTGCAGGGGTCAGGTTCAGGCTAGATGTTGTTAGAATGCATTTGAAAGCATTGCTTTATTTTTTTCTATATCCTGGAAAATGATACGTAACCAATATTGAATGCTAAAGATTTCCGTACAAGTTACTCTCACTGATGCACGACTGAGACTCAATTGCATTTGTAGGAAGGTGATTTCTTCGGATTTGTTGGTAGGGTTAGTAGTCAGTAGGGATATTTGAATACTAGACCTAAGAAGTGGTGATGTGTGGCTGATCTAGGACAGGCTGGATAACCTCACCACCCGGCACAATGTTACACCATCGGGTGCTCGGCTCGGTCCCTGTGGTGGCGAGCTGCTGGCCTGGAGGGGTTTCAGGCTGATGCTCACTTCCATGCTGACTTTTCAGCTGGGTGCAAATGACATGACATTATCCTCTGTTTAATGGGGAAGGTCATGTCTGGGCAGTGTTTCAGGCCCTCTGCAGTTCCCAGTTGCTTTAGCAAACGTAACAGCTAGGGGATGATGTTTTCTTTGCTGCTTAGGCTGTTAAAATAGCTGTCTCCTGGTGCCCAGTGGAGGCTGGACAGCCGGTTGGGGATTAATCCATAGTGTTTGAGGGGTTTGTATTTTATTTTATTTTTTTTATTTTAGATTTTATTTTAGATTTTTCCCTGCCGTCTCCTGATGTTGCACACCCACTTTTAGAGGAATGTGACAGGGCTTTTAAAATACGCATGGCAGACATGGAATGGAGCTGTATGACTGGGTATGGCTTGTGTGCAGGGAAAGCTGGTTCAAAAAACTCCAGAGGTAAACCAAGCATGCGAAATTTGAGATTTCATAAAAAATTTGGCTGAGTTTGCAAACAGTGTAGCTGGCTTTAAAAAGACTTGAGGGTTTTTTGGTCTTCAAAATAGCACAACCAGATGGCAATAGGCTATTTTTGAACTTCAGTTACATAATTTTGCTAAATATTTTTCTTCCCTCTGCAATTCGAAATTATCCGTAATTCAGACTGTGCTGGTGCTGTGTATGGTAGTCTCCTGACATAAAGGCATTCACAATGTGCTCCCTGTGTCAGGGAGTAGCCAGCGCCAGGCTGCCTGCGAGGGGAGCGGAGCTGGGAGCCGAGATGGCCCCAGGTGGGATGAGCCGCCCCCCCGCCCCCTGCCAGCACAGTCCCCCGGGGACCAAAGGCACAGGTAGAGCAGGGCTTGTCGTGGGGTCCATTGACAGTCCCAAACACAGCAAGCGATGAGCCAGGTCTGGGCAGGGTGTGGGTGTGGGTCCCAGGTGAGGCAAGTTGGGGCCAGGAAGGAGTTTTGGAGCCTCCAGAGGAGGTGCCCGGACTGTTAAAGCTATCCGAGGGGAACAGCAGCGCCTTGGAGAAGAGAAGGTGATGCATGTGCAATTAAAAAGGCCCCCAAGGGATCCATAAATAAGACCAATGCGAAAGGACCATAAATGCTGCTTTAGGGGAAGGCATGAAGCTGTTTCTTCTCCCCACGCCATTCTCCCACACCAGAATATGATAGTTTTTGGAAGAAAAACCATTTTGTTCCCCTAGTCTTAAGCATCCATTGCCATTACTTGATTGGTGAGAAGGGAAGAAACTGTCTCTTTTCAACTCTTAAGTGACAGGGCTGCAAAGCTCCAACTGAAGCAAGCCTTGCCTGAGACCATAAGGGTCTGCTCACAGTGTAGAAATCACACTTCTCTGAAAACAATGTAAATAGCTTTTATAGAGCTTTTTTCCTCTTTGAGAGACCTCAAAGACCTTTATGAAAGAGGTCAAGGTTTCTTTTTCTTATTTCAGCCTTCAACATGACTAGAACTGAGGAGTCCTTTCAGATAAGGAGGGTTTCCTGGTTTTCAGTCTGTTTTTTACATGTAGCTGCAGTGGGTGCAGTTGGCTTCACTGCTTCCTTGGTGCAGATTGGTCACCTACTTAGTTTCCCCCATGCTGAAGATACTTGCAGACCTTCAGAGGAAGTGAAAACTCAATTATGTTTTAAAGGAGTAGCTTAAAACAAATTTTAGTAAATGCCAGTTAAAGGGTGCTTTCTGAAAGACTGAATTTTGTTTTAATAACATAAAAAAAAATCAGGTTGCCAGCATCCTATTAGTCAATAAAAATAATCACAACTCGTGATGATACAAGCAAAATTTGTACCTGGTTTTCCCTCTTCCTAATATTTTCCTTTTGACTAAATCATATACATGCATTTGTTACAGGTTCCCAGTTGTGCTGTACATTCATCATACAGAACAGCAAACAAGTCCTTGCACTGGATGAAGCTGAAGAAGTACCAATAGATGATTTTCCACCAGGAAAATGTTTTTTTTTGCAGGTATACTTTTTTTTTAATGACAGTATTTTGGTGATCTAACTGATATTGCTGGAATGGAATTGCTGAGGATGGAGAATGGTTCAGAAAAGCTTTGTTCTCAAATTTGGTTTTTATATCAAAATGAACATCCTAAAATTCTTTCTTATATATTTGACTCAAATTTTTGATTGAAATCAGGTCTATTAATGAGATTTTTAAACAGGGCATTTGCTATAAAGCAGAATTTTTGTTTCCTGTCCAGTACTGACAAGCTCTCTTCTTCAGGTGGCTCAGTTCTGACCTCTTCACACCAGTACTCCTATATGATGACCCTGTAATGACTCCTGGGTCAAGTCAGTACAAACCCCATCAGTCTTTGGATTAGTGAGACTAGGGCCTCCTTTTAAGCATGGGCTCAGTCTTGATTTCTCCATTTCTCTGGACTCCCTACAAGGTTACCATTACCTTCTACATGCTTGTGGATGTAGCCCTGACTTTAGCGTTCCTGACCCTGACCTGCATGGTGGTAAAATCTTGATAAGGCCAAGAACCCCGAGACACCAGCGACTTGCCATGAAATGCTCAGGGAGGGAAGGCTCCTGCAGTTATTTGCAGCAGTGGGGAAGACAGCCCTCTTCCTTTTTTTCTTCTTTTGCTTTTTCTTCAGGTGTCCCAAAATAAATGCATCCATACACAAATATTTCTGCAGTATCACTGCAGAGAAGGAGAGGGATGAGTGGCTCAAACCAGTCTACTTAGCCCAAAAGAATAACAATTTTTTTTTCAGGTTGCTCTGATTCGGATTTCTTAAAATATTTTGATTTGGGATTAAAGCCAAAAACCCTCAGCTGTTTGCACAGGCCTAATCTGAGCTCTCTGGAGTGGGGTGTTGCCTCTGTCTACTGGAAAGAGAGACAATTCATCAAGCCACAGAAGTCTCATTGCTTAAATCTCCCCATAACACTGACAGCATAACATTACACCACACTACACTTCATATATGGATCTGCCAGGTCTCTCAAGGTCTTCTGCCTTCTCCATGTTTGTGAGACTACTGACTCTGTACAGGTTGGGCTGTGTTTATGTTTGCTTCTTGAGCACCTCATGAGAGCTGAGGGCATAGTAAAGTGACTGTGCAGCCGTGAAAATCTTGTCTGGATTTCCAGGTCTGTCCTCTCTCCTCACCTCTTCCCGTCATCTGTAGTTTCATGGCCCAGCTGAGACCGCACTGCCAGTGGCTGTGCAAACTGCTGGCACTTTTCTCCTGGGCGCAAAAATATGGACCCTCTGGAGCTGACTTGGCTCAAAAAGGGTCACCCAGAAACAGTGGCAGCCACATGTGCGGGTGGTTCTCCCTAAGAAAGGAGAAGGTTACTCTTTGGTCCCACTGCTGGCATACCACTGTTACAGGACCAGCTGAAGCAGTGTATTTTGCTGCTTTTCCAGCTCTCCTTGCTCATTTGAATCAGCTGGAAGGTGATAAGCTCATGTCTCCTCCTTGCAGTTACTAGGAGCTCTTTGCCCTTACATCACACTCAGGCTGGACCTTCCTCCTGCTTCCTTTTATACAGCAAGTAGCCACAGCCACAAACCAAATAGCAGGGCCTGTGATTGCACCAGAAAATTTAGAAGAAAAAAAAAAAAGTTTGTAGTGCTGGGTGAGAAAGCGGTGACAAGGACACAGGGATCTGGAACACCGTGGGAGGACCACAGCATCACACACAGGCCACTGGGTTTCGTGAGCCTGGGATGCTGAGGTGAACAAGCTTGCAGCCAAAGCAGCGGGGATTTGCACTGGAGAAAGGGGAGCCTGGCTCACCGGGGAGGAGCTGTATGGGGATGAGAACCTTGCCCTGGGGCTGCTCATCCCACCACCCAGTGAGAATCGGTTGTGGCATGTGAAAAATTTGGGTAAGAGCGCACCACAAGTGTAGGACCGGGGCTTGGAGCCATGGCTCGTGCTGCAGGGAGCGGGAAGGAGAGGCTGCCAGGCCCTGGGGCAACACGTGGGCCTTGCTACGGAGGGCAGGTCACCTATGGCAAAAGGTGCACGTAGGCCTTCATTAGCATGTTCAGTTAGTGTTTTACTGTGTTTGATGGTGAGGAAGCACACCACCGTGAACCAGCTGTAGGACCTGTCTGTAGTCAATGTCCCTAGGTTATTCTTCAGAAGTGCCAGGCTGTTAAAAAAATCGGATAACCTTTTGTCTGAGCCTTGGCAAGGTGGGAGCTGCTAACTGCCTTCAGGAGAGTACCCTCATAAGTGCACCGACTGCCTGCTAACAGGGTGCAGAGCCTTTCTCCTCCAGGCCTACCAAGTTTCTTCAGTCTATTGAATATGAGCTGGATCTCCTCTCTGGCCAACACCTCATGAATGTGCTATTTTCTGAGCTCACTGGCATGCTCAGAGCTTGTCTGTTTGGAGTAACTCAGGACTAGTTTTTTCCATAGCAGCTATCTGTTTTTATGCATGATCCATTTTATTCTAGGTTGAATGCCCTTTTCTGGTTTAGCATAACACATTTTGGATCCGTTGAGATATTTAAGAATGGGGATTGCACTTAAAATTAACACCCTACTTGAATCTGATTTGCCTTTCAAGTATAGGCATGGCTCAAAAGTCAAGCCAGGAGCTATGGAGCCAGTGGAGACAGTTGCCCCAGAGGGGAGCCTTTGCTGGAGCGGGACTGAGCTGTGCTGACAGGGTTGGATCAGTGGTGTTTGCTCTCAGAAAGATAAATAGAGGGTTTCATTCATAGTGATGGTGAAGGAGAAGTCTTTCACCAGCTTCAGGGGTATGCCATTTTTTTTTCAGAAGCCAAATTTTTTTTAGATGCAGCAGGGCTTACTGATGACCTCATTGCAATGCTTACTGAAACAGTAATGGGTAGAGCATGGCTGTTTGCTCCTGGTGTCAAAGCCCATCACGGGGTCCATCACCAAGGTGACCCTGGGCAGTGACAAACCTGTAGCAGACCTGGCCTGAAGTGAGACAGCTACAGCTGGAGATCTGTGCTGGCCCTGTGCCTATGAATTGGCAACACAACTCCTCCAGCTCAGACACACTCACAGTTTTGGGCTCCTCTTGGTAGATGACTTCGTTATTTTTATCAGGGGGAGGCTCATATTTTTTTTTCTTCTGGTGGTGTTTAAACCTGTAAGTGAGAAGACTACTTATTTTCCAGCTGTGAGAGGCGGCTACCTCCAATCTGGTGAGGATGAGTGTGTGGCAGCAGGAGTCAATGTCTGTCTCTGTCAGGACAGCAGTAAAATAGCAAGAGGGTGAGCTGTGTCATGAAGATGATGACTGGGAAGGGGCTTAGACTGAACCTGGCCCATTTGCTTTCCCCTCCCAAATTTAGGTGCCCGTACAGCAGTCAGTCAGTCCTTCATGGAGAACGATGGCCAGAAAGCATCAGAGATTTGCAGCCCTGGGAAGTGACAGGGCAGAGGTAAGGCCCGTGATCAGTATTAATGGTGGCCGCAGGGGGCTGCTGGGTCCTCGTTAGAGAAAACGGTGAGTGCCGATAACATTCTCACCCTTGAGCTAATGTCTGATCTTTCATTTCTCCATCAGCAACACCTCCCACCCTGTCTGAGCTTAGTGTCCTGGAGAAGAGTGTGCTTAAAGGTGAGGTCAAGGTAATTTCAAGAGGTGCTAAAAGAAAAAGCGAGCAGGAAAGGGAAAATTGGCCCCATTGTTAGAGGAAGAAAAGAACATCAGAGGGCTTTTTAAAATGTCAAGAGTGGAGTATTGCTGTGTGCTCTTTGCTTATTGAGTAGAGTTTAAGGGAGGTTTGCCTTAAATATACTTTCCATACAAATATACAGAAACATGTTTTTCAGTGAACTTTAAACATTAGCTATAATAGTCTTTGGATAAAAAGGCAGTCATTATTTCTTCGAGCACACTCTCTACTGCCGAGCAAATGTTCCAATGTGGCAGGATGGTGGCTTTAAAAATAGCTGTTCACACCAGAGCCTCCAAGTGTGGCTGGGAGGTAAATTAAATGTTTGACTGCAAGTAGTCATTGATGTGGTCCAAGAGGTGCAGCCGGCAAGCCCTTGTTTCACTGAAGCCAGTGGAAATACGAAGCAGTGTGAAAAGCTTGCAGAAAGAGAGAATATTTGGGTGTCTTTGGGAAGCTCCAAGCCTTTCAGAAGCTATTTTTAAAAATCTTCACTTGCTGAACTGTTATGACACCCGTCCTAAAACTCACAGGAAACTGGGTGGAAGGGCACTGACAAGGTGTTATCTCGGGTGACATACCTGTGCCATTTCTCAAGGTACTTGTCCAATCTCTTCTTAAACGTCCAGAGACAGAGACCTGCACAACTTAGCTCAGCAGCTCCAGTGCTTCATTGTTCCCACTGACCCAAAGCTCTGCTGGGTTTTGTCTGAATCTCCCTCGCTGTAACTTATGCACATTACTTTTGTCCTACACACAGTAGAAATGGGGGAAAATGTGTTTCTTTTTTTCTTTATGTCCTTTGAATTCATCCTCTCTTCTCCAGGCAGAACAGACCCACTTCTGACTTTCCCATGCAAGTTGTGTTTTTGGGTCCTTGCTCACCCAGCTGTTGTCTCCTCTGAACTCCCTCCAGTGAGCTCATGACCTTCTTAAATTGCATCCAAACCGAATGCAGTAACTCAAGCTAAATTATTCCCGGTGTTGGATAGACTAGAATTATTTCACGTATCTTATCAGCAGCAATCCTGTTTGTATGTCACAGTACAGTATTTGACTTTTTTGCAACAGCAATGTTGATTTGTGGTCAAGTTGTGACCCACTAAAACCTTCAGATCCTTTCCTACCCAGCTGATACCAAACTAGCTTCTTATCACCCATAAACATGAATGGCTGTTTCTTCCTACAGTTGAGACTTTGAATTTGTCCTCATTGAATTTCATCCTACCTTTTTTCACAATATTTTTCTGATTTTTTGAGGTTACTTTACATTGACTTGTGATTCAGCACGGAACAGCAGCCTGCCCCGTGCTGAAGCTATTTGTGAATATAATAAGCATCTTTTCTATCCCATTACCAATGTTAGTGATGAAGGTGCTGAAGGATGCAGGACCCTGCAAAGATGTCTTTTGGACTGTAAATACCTCCAGTCTCACTGTGAGTGACTGATCACCAAGTACAGTTGAGTACAATCATTGAGTACTGTTGTACCCCTTAATTATAGCTGTCTGGTTATGGCAGACTGTTCCCCAACATGGGGGGTCTCCTGGACTCCAGCACCTCCAACCTGGCTAGGGAAGCTGCGAGCCCACCAACACTGGTGAGCAGCGTGTCTGCGGTGCTGGCCAGGTCTCCTATGGGCATGGCAGCAGCCCAGCTCGCTGCTGCACCCACCCCCTTCCCTGGGCACAGTGCTCCACCATTATGTTGTTCTTCATCCTGGACTTGATACATATATATTTTCCAATGGGAATATACTTTACTGTGACAATAGGGAGGGAAGTCATGGGAAAGTTTCATTTTCAGCAAAACAGCAATTTCATGAGAATTTTCAGGAAATGTGAAAATATTGATTTTGTCTCCACCTGACAATTTCAAAATAAAAAATTCTTCTTTTTTTTTTTTTTTCCTTTCACTCAGGTTTTTCTTCTCCACTCCCTACTCTCATCACCACCACCCCTCAACTTTTCCTCCGTCTGCTTGCCAGGGAAAGTACAATGTTCAGATATACTTTCCAAATCTTCCATTTTCCACTGTCTAACCTTTCAAAACTTCAATTTGGAGAAGTTAGAGAATGGAAAACAAAAAGAACTGTGAAAACAAAAATGCTGGTTTTTCTAGGATGTGTGTGGAGCCATTCTTGTGCAGGGACACAAGTAGGAAAGTCCCAGTTAAGAAAAAAATAACACTAATGTCACTCAGTGGCCAAGAGGAAGCAACAGGGAAGAAGGGAAAGCAATGCAAAAGCAAAATGCATTAAAAGGTGGGGAAAGGGAGGTGTTCTGCTCTGACATGGCAATGCATAAACGCATTCACAATTTGAAACGGGTCGATATTTTCCCCTCTCTCCCCCTTTCTTTGCCCTGACCAGGTTCCTCTGATGGGCTCTATCTCCTCAATCTGGTTCTGTTGCCCGTGGGGGTGCCTGTGATGGAGACACAGGTCTCAGGCATACTCTAGCTTTCTCTCCCAGCTCTGTAGCACTAAATACATCATTTTCATACCAGAGCAGCACGAAGGGTTTTCAGTGATCATACAGCAATATAAAAGCCAATCTTAAACCTTTTTTTTTTTTTTAAAGTTTCTTGCAAAGAGCCAAGAAAGAACAGATTACAAAAGTACAAGGGGTAGACTCTTCTATAAATTTAGAAAATAGCACTATTACTTTTGGAGATGGCACAAAACATGACTTGGAGCAGGACTGCTGACTGGAGTTCAGCTGGCCAACATGTCATCCCTGAGAGCAGCAAGGCTGCTAATCTCACCCGCTAGATAATCCCATTCCCTGCTGAAGGTAGTAATTAAGGGCCATGTTTTCAGCAGCCCTACAAAAATAGGCTTATTTGACTGCAGAAACTGGGCAAATTGCGGCATACATAGATAGCGCCATAGCACAAATGCTGATTTTCCACATGCAGACACATGTGCCCAGAGACATTGAGGGTTTATTCTGGGAGACCTGCTGGAAATGTGGCTGGAGCTGCCTGTGTACCCTGCACTAAAGGTTTCAGCTGTATGTACAACTCACGTTCCCGCAGGGAATACTCAGCATGCTGCCTGAGCTGCAAGGATGGCTGTAGGGGTGGCAGGATTTCAGCCCCCACCCTCCCCTTGCCATTTTGAAACAGAAGTTAGACTTTTCAAAGTCCCAGTTTGCACCAATGCAGCACAGTGGGATGGGCTGCACTGTGGTAGGTCCCAGTTCTGAGGACAGTGTCTCAAAGGAGTATTTCTGCATGTCCCCATGCTCTCTACCCTTCCACAGGCTCAAATAGAGGCTATTTATAGGTTCTTTTTCTTCCTTTTCCTTCCTTGCTTGCTGTTTAGAGGATATCTTAACTAGAAACGTCTTCTCGTTAAAAATATAAGATGGATGTAAACTGAGAAGCTACATCCCAAGCTTCCCTGAAATCTGGGCCAGTTTGGATCAAGGTCTGTCTATGCTCTTAAAAAAAGCAGGCCAAGGAGCCCCTTCCTCCTGACGGATGGAAAAGACTTCCTTGTTTTGCAGAATGGAAGCAAGGAGGCAGCTCCCAACGTGCAGGAGTGAGCATGGGAGAGGGAGGGGAACATCTCATAGATTTTATCCTGACTCGCTGTCAGTTTCTGTGAAGGCCCCATTTTGCTCGCATGGGACTGCATAAATACGGCAGCTTTTCTCTTTGTGCCCTACAAGTGCCGAGGTGCAGAGCTGCATGTTTGGGCACGTGAATGGTGTTTTGCACAGAGCAACCTCCCGACTAACCCCACAGCCCCTGACGTTGATCTCCAGGTGAGCTCTGTTGGTAGCCCCTGTGGTCCATCATCCTTCACTGTGACCCAGTATTCCTGTGATACGTGCTCCCTAAGAAGTTTTCAGTCTTATTTGTTGGCCACTGTTTGTCCTAATGTTGGCTCTTTACACATTAACACCTCGCCTTAGGTGGTAGGTCCTGTTGAACTCTTCAGTGCTCTTACGTGGGGCTCTTCTGGGCAGTGGTAGCACGAGAGTAAATGGCTCCAGAGTGCCCTGGCACTGCTCTGGTGGCTCTGTGCAGCAGGCAAAGGCACACCAGGTTTTATGATGCTTGAGCAAACTGTTTGTTGTAGACTGGCTACTGCATTTTATGAGCCTGTTTGTACTTTCATCTTCAGCCTCTTCCCCAGTACTAAATAAAGAAATCAGGGTAAGCTTATTGCACCAAAGCTTTTGCAATTCACAGCAAAAATGTTCTATACAGACACTGGTAAAAGATGATAATAACTAATCCTACTTGGTCAAATCTTGCTGTTACTACACTGGTATAAGTCACAGTCCAGCCATTGGTTCTTGAGAGGCCTCTTCAGTTTCTCGCCACTTGAAATGACTGCCTAGCTGAAATGTGCGCGTACCTTGGTTGGATTTGTTTCTCCTCCAGTGCTTAACCAAGTAGTTGATTAAGTTGCTTTAGCAATCTCTCTAACATCCTGCCTTCATAGAGGCCATGGCTGAGAGGGCATGATCTTTACTTGGCCCCAGCGTCCAGGTCATGGCTAAACCCTCTGAATTTCTTCTCACGTTACATGTCTACAAAAGGGTGCATCTAGCCATGCTAGGACCAAAGCTCCTGCCCAGACACATGTTGTTTTGTGTTTTGCTCCTTGCAAGCCCCCTTCTGCTTGATCCAGACAAATGGTCTGTGGCCCTGCCCTGATCTGTTCATGCTGCTGCCGCGGAGATCACCATCCTCACCATTGCTTTGAGTGTGCATCCTTCCCATGCCTGCCTCTTCTCTGTGCCACTGCATCTGACCTGCCTGGCTTCCCTTGGAAGCTCCTTCATAGCCCTCAAGGGAGGGAAGCTGATGTCTTTTCTCTTTCAAGGGGTACGTCACTGATGCTGACCTCTGCAGCCTTCTTGAAAAATTGTGACTGAGCATATCCATGCGTTATCCCTTCTTACCCTCTCATTTGTGAGGTGCTCAGATAAATGGCCGTAGAGAGACATCTTCCTCTTTTCAGATTCTCCTGCAAAGCTGGGCAGTGGGATCCAGGGTACTACAATAATGCTGTTACACTACAATAGTACAGGAAATATAAATAAAGACAAGTCTGTTTTCAGGCAGTTTCAGAAATGGGGTTTGTTTCCATGGTGGATTGCTACAGTTTGGAAGGAAAGGTCTTTCAGGAAAAATGGCCTTTCTTTTCTTCTGCTGATTTCTGTCTGCCCTAAACATTTTCTGTATTTTCTGTCTGATTCTGTAAGAACATTTTGCTTCTCTCCAGCCTGATGAAATGTATAGCTGGAAAATCTTACACAAATGGTAGAGGTCAGGTTAGTCTGTCCCAATGTTAAGTAAAATAATTTTATTCCATTTTTATCCAATTTTATCCACATATTTAATTGTTCCTTTCTTCAGAATGTGTTCTAAAGCCTTTCATACCTTTTTTCCCACCATTCTGGCATGAATGTGCTACATTTGCTCTTGCCTAGTCAGGTGTGACTGCCCTGAGGAGCCTCGCTATTAGGACATGCCAGAAGGCTCCAGCAGAGATGATTTGTTCTCATTTTCTGTCCATTTGTTTACTCTAACACAACAGCATGTTAGATTTATGCTTTAACTTTAAGTATGGTTTCCATTTTGTTGTCTTTATTCGCATTACGTAGCCCACCTTCCCTGTTATTTTCAGTGTCAGTGTTCTCACTCAAGCAAAGCATTCACTTGGTTTTGGGGAGACACCTCAGTTATCTTTAATCTACCATGCTCTCATCACATAATAGAGCAGCTCTGTCCTTATTATCCTTTTATCTATGTACCTGAGCAACATCTGTATTGTTATTTCCAGTGCAAGGTTTAGCTCAGCCTGATTCTTGGCAGTCCTCATCGGTTTCTGAGCCATGACAGTTAGAAATATCATCACCAGTTGCACTTACTTTCCAGGCTGCTGCTGGGGCAGTAAAGACTCCCACAGTGATACGACTCTTTCAGCACATCTCTGCCTGGATCGTTACAGCAGTATTTGTCCATGACCAGATGAGTTTGCAGTAGGGGCCCAGCACAGTCCCAGTAGACCATCATTCCCTAAAATAACATGACCCAACCAGTTTTTACTCTGTTGCATATTTTGCCTCCCTATTTCTCTACAGTCTTTCACAGCATGACCAGAAGCTGTACCTTCACCTCCTGTAGTTTCACTATTGCATCTCCAGGATAGTGTGTCTCCTTCAGCGCCCGTGTCGCAGTCAGAACCTCCATTTCTCCACACCCCACAAGCAGGAAATTTTAACTCTGTATTCATACATTTCTATCAAAAGACGCCTTGCACACAAGGCATCCGCTTCTTCCTACTCGCTCCTAAGCTCAGCCTTGACTGTGACTGAACACCAGAAGAGGTTGCTCAGGAACGTTGTGGTGTCTCCGTCCTTGGAGATATTCAAAACCTGACTGGGCACAGCCCTGAGAAACCCGCTTTCGGTGACACTGCCCTGCGCAGGGGCTGGGACAGCTGGTCTCCAGAAGTCCCTGCCAGCCTCACCCATTCTGTGAGCAGCTCCAAGAAACCCCCGTGCACTGTCTCCAGCCAGCTCTGTGTGAAAGCGGTCCCCTTTGCTGCAGCAATCGCCCTGCTGAAGGCATGCTGCCAGCGCTGCGGCTGTTCCTCTGGCTTGTCAGACAGTGAAGATCACAAGCTTTGGGATTTTCTGGTACTAAACAACTTGAGTTTCCACCACTTGTTTTCATAAAGACTGATGGGGTTTATGATGACTGTTGATAAACTGCACTTATTTCAGAGTCTTTGGAAATGCCCTGGTGATTTTTTTCATGTCCCTGTTAGAAGTGGTTTATTTCTAGGTAAGCAAGAAAAAACATGACTCCCCCAACTCTATTTTTAGATTTGGTATAATCAGATTAATTACTGACATTCTTTTTGATACTTGGTAATTTCAGCCTAAAGGCGTGTTGAACTCAACAACTGTAAATACACAGATATAATGGAAAGGCCGATCCATTCTCAGCTAGACCGAGGTGAAGGCATGGTGACAAAATAAAACTTTAAATATGCCGCATCATTTAACTATCTCAGCAGCCATCTGTTTACCATGTGGAAAATAATTTGTAAGGTTTCTTAAAGGTTTGTCCATTGTTTTGGGCATGTTTCTCTTTCTTTTCATGCTGAATGAAGATCTCATTCTCTCACCTCTTAATCTGATGGAGCTGGAGACTCAGGATAGGTACTCGTATAGTAATTGCACAAGACAACAGTTACTGAATAACCTGAAGCACAGAGAGGTAAGTGACTGCAGACATTTCTATCGCCTGCTATTAATTGGCACACCTGTTGCACAGACCTGTTGGTACCAAAAGATGTAACACTGAAAAATGAAATCATGGTAATTGCAATCTGCCTGCAAGCTATCATTTAATTTACATTTTAATTAATTTATATAAGTCTTGTAGTTATGAAATACTGAAGCAATTAAAGGCATGAAGGAAGGAACATGCCAGTGTCAACTGAGGACAGTGAGTCAAAGAGGAGAGTTTGGTTCAAGACAAAGTTCATATGAAAAATAATACATTGTAATTTATAGTTCTGTCTATGTGACATTTTCTAAGTTCTTTGGAAACGTGAATAAAATAAGACATACTTTTAGAGTCTTAGCCATTTTGAGAAATGACTAGTTTCCTTAGTTTTCAAATGAGGAAACTGAGGCAGAGAGAGTTTGAACATCAGTTTCCTGAGCTCAAGGAGAAAATCTGCAGTGGAGCTGGGAATCAAATCCTGAGCTGTTGCAGTCCAGGTAAGTATCTTCCTTAAAAGAGCATCCTTCCAACTGGCACACAAAAAGGAATTATGAAAGATGTGTGTTTTTGTGAGTAGGGTGACGCCTTTGTTACACAGATCTCATAACTTGGCCTTTGGCTACCCAACCATTTGGTGTTCTCAGAAAATGGCTGTTACTAAGGAAAGCATTGCTAAGTCTTGTGATTCTCATATTTATTGTTTTCTTAAAACCCTAGTTCCTAGATGCAGAAGTTTCACTTCTGTTTAAATGAAAAAGAAGTTTCCAGCTGTCAGAATTGTATAAAATATAAAGCACTGCTCCTAACTGCACAGAAACCAAAACATCAAATTAAAAAGAACTTAAATATATTTTTTGACCACACACAGTGTACCATACCTTGAGTTTTTTAAGCCACCTCCATGATTCCGAAGGACAGATTGGGGACTTTTGGTGTTGCTGATGTTGCACGTCAGACAGGAATGAGCCTGGAGGCACTGAGCTGCTCTGAGCAGTTGTGGTCACACCAACAGTGCATCATCTGGAAGATGCTGAGAAGTGGGTGCCCAAGGCGGGGAGAATGGGACAGCAATGCTGATTTCACCTCTTTGGACTGTATATCGGTGCAGGTTTGAGTGCCAAACCGGGGAAAGAAGGGAGCTAGGTTTGCTATCATAAGAAATGTAAATGTCTGAGAATTAAGTGGTTTCAAAGCAGCAGCTAACACAGGTAACTGCTTACGCTGGTAAGAGGTCTCAGCCACCAGCAGGTATCAGGCTAAATCTGTGCTGAGGTGCAGCAAAGATACGACAGATGATTTATGGTCTTTTCACGGGGAGTTGTCTGCTCTTATGTTATATTCCTATGAAGCCTATGAGGGATGACATAGAGCAGAAAGCTTTCTGTTTGCTTGGTACAGCCAGGGATGGCATACGGCCTGGCCTTGGAGGTGATGGAGAGAGAGGGAGCTGGTCCCCAGAAGGGGCTGGTCTCTGTACTGGGAGACACAGCTGCTGGGCTGGGGAAACGCAGGAAGGAAAACCATCTTTGCAGCAGCCGTCTGAATTGCAAACACCATTTACTTTTATTCTGACTCATTTTGATTCTTCTCTACACCAAAGGGTTCTTTGTTCTCTTCTGCTCGCAAAACCTAGCTCTTGAATTTTGGTTTATCTGGAGAGCTCAGGGTGGGGAAAAGGGCCAGGAGGGTCCCTTGAAGATTCATCTTGGCTCGAGGCTGGGCTGCCACAAGAGGCACCAGCACCAGTGGGGACTGGTCCGCTCCAGGTGGCCGGGAGCCCCATGAGCAGCCAGACTGCGAGGGCACTTCTGCCACCGGCGCGGAGGTGCTCAGGGCTTGCTCAGACACCCTGTGCACGCTTGCTCAGGCACAGCGTCAGTCCCTTGGGGAGGCAGGATGTTCATGCTCTCATGGAGGGGCTTGCAGAGCCATCGGTGTAGGAGCTAACCCACTTTTTCTGGTTTTCCTCAGTGCAGTGTGCCTGCAGGGAGCACGTCTCCATCCTTCCCCGCTGCTCCTTGTCCTGGGCAGGTTGCTTTACCGGCGTTTGCCCTCTGCCTCCTCCCAGAGCCCTAGGGATGCTCTCCCCCTGCCTGGCTGCTGCCTGGATGGGGCTGCTCTTGCTGCTGTGAACCTCTGATTAATCAGCATTTTCACACTATTATACCTGGAGAGATGTGGGATCCTGGACAAGTCCTGGGCTGGGGAAAGGCTGTTCTTTACCTTCACAGCACCACGGTGCAGAAAGCTGCTAAAAACAGGCAACTCCTGGCTAGCGAGGGATGGGAACAGGCGTGAGCTTCCTGCGGGGTTTCAGGTTGCTTCCCACGGCTGGCTGCCACGCTGGAAAACAGGGGCTGTGGTGGCTCCGGCAGCTCTGCTAGCACCCAGGGACGCATGCGTGGCACCAGCTGCTGGGGGGACAGCGAGGGCAACTGCAAGGAGCAGCCAGAGAGACATTTATCTTTGTCCTGGAGGGAGGAGGCTGGGTGGAAAAAAACACAAGAGATGGGATGAAAACCAACCAGGAGAGAAAGGTCCATGGGCCAAATCTGCCGCAGCTGCCAATGTCATCAACGGCAGGCCTGGCGGTGGGGCGGGAGCCACCCTTTCCAAACACGGCAGAGGACGTTGGATGCTCTCCCAGAAGCAGGGCTGCAAACCCACCCAGAACGCTCCCGATGCAGGCAAAGAGAAATATTATTCTCCTGTTTTAAAAATAAAAAGTCTGATAAGATACCCAGAAAACGGTGCTGGCTCAGCCCTGCTCCTGCTCCCAGGGCATCCAGGGTGCCACCCTGCTTTGGGGAGAGGGACACGGCTGTTGCGCTGGGTATGGCAGTGCAGGTGCCCGGGAATGAAGGGATGCTCTCGCGTGCCCAGGGAGCTACCAGGAGAGTGAAGGCAGAGCAGGATGCACAGGGCCTCTTGGATGCTCCATCTGCAGAAACAGAGCTGCAGCTCGGCCTCGCAGGAGTAACCATCAGCTGCGAGCTGCCTGGCTCGCTGCTTCGGCATAGGTCTGCGTGCAACTCCTCTTGTTAACAAAACGCCCTTTTTCGATATTACTCGTGTCCTTATCCTGTTTCCATGTAGAAGGCCCCAGGCTGCTGCTGTGAGGGAGGAAGCTGACGTCCCACGTCAAGCTGGACACAGGGGCTGTGAGTGTCTGCTTGCACAACTCCCCAGTTCCCCCCTTGAATTTTAAGCGATGCAAAGCCATGTGCAGCCAGGCCCTGAGCTGCAGGAGGTGTTCCCAGCCTTTCCTCCTCTGCCCCGTTCCCATTGCCATCCTGCCCATCACCTTCCTTGATGTCTGTGAAGGGATCCTCACATCTTCCAAGCTCCAGACACTGCGAGTGCTGACGCTTGTTCATACCTAACACTGCAGATCATTAACATGGGAGAGCAGTTTAGTGAGGAGCGGAGAAAATTTATTAATGTTCTTTTCATGTTGAAATTATACTTCTGCTCCATAGGCTGAGTGATGAAAGAGAACAGCTGTGTCAATAGTCCATAATGGGAGGGAAAAAAGTTGTTTACAATCATATTGGCTCTTAGAAAAGGTTTAAAGGCTTTGTTTGAAGCTCTGCATGGCTCCAGCATTAAAGTATTGGGGGCGGGGGAGAGTTGCAGGTGTGCTCAGAACATCCCCCAGCTGCTGTAAGCCACATGTAAAAATGAGCAGCAGAAGAGTCCTAAAAGGTGAGACCAAAGTGCCAGCGAAGATCAGAGCTCGGATGCCAACCAAGATTCCCCCTTTGGGACTTGTTGTGGAATGTCAAGTGTGCTCATCTATGCTGCTGATAAAGTGCTGCTTATGGGGGAAGAGGAGCAGATCAGGGCAGATGTCACCGAAGGAGGAAAGACAAATATATGGGGAAATTTCATGCAAGAGGTTTATCCTTGTGACAGCCAGAAGGTTCTGGACCATACGTACCAGAGGTGAAGAGTGGTGGCTGCTCGGTCCTGCAGGAACTGCAGCCTGCAAAAGGGACCTGAATCCTCGTCTGCTTCAACCGATTTCTGTAAGCTGAGGATGATTTTGAAAAGAACCAAATCTTTTTTTTTTCTTTCAGATTTTTCAGCTCCTTATGTACCCATTTTTCCCCCTGAACACTTACCCTTGCAGTAGATCTTCCTTGTTTATTTACTTCTCCTACAATCTCAGGGTAATAAGAATTGCTTACATTAGAGTTCAGGTTGCTTACCCACTGCTTTCTTTAGCAGACAAAACCTTAGAAACACTTTTGTAGGTAAAATACTGAAGCTGCATATTTTGGGTAAGTTGACAGGTGATGCACAAAGTTTTATTCTGAAATTTAGAGATGTCAAATTAAAAATGGCATCTCTCCGTCATCTAAATGAATGTTTTTCAATGTAATGCCCAAGGTGATTATACAAAAAAAAAAAAAAAAAAAAAAGGCTGCCCAGGGAGGTGGTTGAGTCACCATCCCTGGAGGTGTTCAAAAAGTGCATAGATGAGGTACTCTGTAACAT
>JAVJGG010000040.1:10807669-10845786 GCA_035590195.1 Aviceda cuculoides | reverse complement strand
ATGATGGTTGGACTCGATGATCTTGTAGGTCCTTTCCAACCTAAATGATTCTATGATTCTATGATTCTATGATTATGCCAGGCAGGGTAGGGAGAAAATATTTCTTTGTTCTTTTCAGTTTTCTTGGAAATCCCTTAAGACCCCCAATGTCACAAGTTTTGCATGTAGTTTTCTTTGTATCTTATGTCATGAACCTCTTTGTTTCCCTTCATTTAAAACACCTACTCAAAGGGGAGATGATCTTCCTCTAGAAACCTCTGCTTTTCTCCATTGACTAGAAAGGGAATAGCTTGGTGTGTGCAATTTGCTGAAGTTAATGCGGGGGACCTGCTGGCCTTCCTGGACACCTGCCCTCTCTGGGCTCCTCTTTACCTGCTTTCCAAGAGCTTGCTCCATATATCAACCATCAATTTTACCAAAGGAACTAAAGGAAGGTTTACTCTGCCTTGCTGTGTGTGTGTTTTGGGGCCATCTCTCTTAGGAAATCACTGTTTGACTGTGCTTGGAGATAATGCCTGAGACCTTCAGTAGCCTATTTCAGTCCTTCCCTAGGCAGCTGCTGAAGCCAAAGCTCACCCCGGTTTGATATTTCCAGCTTTCTAGCCTGCCGATGCCTGAGCAGCAGGTCCAGCAGCAGCCTGTCTTCCCAGCTGCTGGTGCACTGTGCGGCTGCCTGTGAGCACTACTGGTTCCAGCCTAGCTGGTGGCCAGGTACCAGTGTGCTGCCAAGGCATGGGTCAGGGAGTGAGCAAACAAGGTGTGCAGAGAGAAAGCCCTCCCTGACCACAGTTATGTCTGAAAACATTGGTTTGTGTGTCCTTTATATTTCTGTCCTGCCATCAGCATGATGTCATGCAGCTCCTTAGAGGTCCTGAGTTGTTTATTCTGGTAGTTAAGCTGCTCACTGCTCCTCTGGGCAAATCTGCACCACCTTTCCGTGGGCTGGGAGAAAGACAGGAGCCCTTCAGTGAAGAATAGCAGAAATGAAGAAGATTGTCAAAGATGGCACTTGATTAGCGACCTCCTTCATGCCCTATCCTCTGCATTTGATGTGGGCAATCAGGAGAAGGTGTTGCCAAGGCTACAAGATCGTGTCAGTCTGCCTTCCAGGTCCTCTGTGGCTTCTCTCTTCCCCCCTTAATTGTGCCCAGACTTTCTGTTTAAATACCATCTGCTTCAGTTGCAATTTGCACAAGTGTCCCAAAGGGCTTTGCTCTTGATTCTCCGGTAATCTGCCCTTTGTATGCTAACCCTCTATGAGATGGTCTTGTTACAGAGAAAATACACTTGTCTTTGAAGAATGATAAAATAAGGATGTGAAGCAACAAAAGACAAGCAGGTCAAATCTGAGATCAATGCTGCCTGAGTCAGATTCTGCTGTGGATAATTCCTGAAGACAATTTGTGATCAAAGCAGTGAAGCAAAAATTTGTCATAACCACCGAAAGAGTTAATGGAAGATCCAGTCTGTAATGAAGTATCTATCTGCTGCACATTCCTGCTCATATTCTGCAAGCAAAATACCTACTGGTGTCAGCAGGGGTGTCAGGTGGGGAGTAACGACTTTGCCATGGTGATCCACAGCACCGATGTGACTCAAACCAGGTTTAAAACTGGATGAGTTTCAAAGGTTGGATGCTGATCCCTTTCTGCTTTCACCTTCTCTTCACCAAGCTTTGTCTCTTTTACATAAAAACAAATTTGACGTAGGCTAGTGGGGTTGTTGCTGGCAAGGAACATCCCTTAAACAGCCAGTCTGATCTCAACACCATTAGAAACTAATTAAAAGGTAGGACTAGTCCCTTCTGAGCAGGTTCACGGTAAGGTATTTTTCTCAGTCTCTGACCAGTACCTGTGCACTTCTTGCAGTATTACAGGAGGAGTAAGTATTACCCAAATCAGTAGAATTTATTAATACTTTCAAGTTCATTCTTTTAGCTGTTTCTCTTGTACTCTTACAGCATGTTTAGGAACACTTTTGCTGACAGCACTGTCTTTGGAAAGGCCCATCAGCATTCTGCTACAGGCTGTCCTGCTAATGCTACCTGTTATTCAAGCTGCTTGCCTGATGCTTCTGGTTATAAGACCCTTTTTTCCCCTGCAGCCTCTTCCTGTTTGGGCTGAAATGTAGCATTAAGAGCATTCTGAGCCAGGTAATTTGATATTTACTGTATATGTAAAAATGTTAATCTAAAGTAGCAGTTTCTGAGAATAAAGCATAAAAAAGCATATTGTTTTGCCCATTTTATGAAATGATTGCAGGAGTGATATGGAATTTGATGGTTGTGTTGTATCAAGGCCGCCTTTCTCTGTGAAAATTCCCCTAAGGGGAGCTATGCATGTGAACCTTCAAAATAATCACAGTTTGCACAGGAAGGGCTTGTGGGAATTTCACAGCTGAATTCCTTGAGAATCTCTCCACAAGCCCTGTGCACAGCAGGGAAGGTTGCCTTGAAACTGTCAAAGCAGTGTTGCACTCTCAGTTCCCCGCAGCCACTTCTGCACATCACCAGAGCTCTGGGTTCAGCCTACATTGGCCAGAGTTTCCCTCAAGATCCAGCATGAGCTGGATGAGATGTTTTCTTCGAACATGGCCAGGAAAGAGATTTTCGCTTGATGTCCAGTCTTATGTCACTTTGTATCCTGCAAACCAAGCACTATGCCTTGTGGCAAGGCAAGGAGGGGTAGTTAGGGAAAAGTTGGAGCTGCTTCTCACAAAGCTTCTCTGAGTGTGACTCAGTCAGCCTGGCAGGGTCTTCCCTGCCTCTTGGACTTGCCCACTGGTGGTCCCATGGATCAAGGCAGGAACAGACCCATAGATAAGGAGCACATGTCGCCTTTTCTCTGGCTATTGCCTGAACTTGCTCCTGATGTCTCTGTTCGTTCAGCTGGCTCCCTGATTTATGAGGTGCCTTCATCCCTGTGTGCCCTGTTTTTTTTTTTTTCTTTCAGCTGAGGAGGTGGGAGAAGGGTGAGAAGGAGTAGTGGTGGACAGGAGGCACTGTGAGAAGGAGTAGAGATGAGCAGGAGGCACCTCTCCACAGTCATGTGCATGGCTGAGGAGGACATGAGACCCATGCAGGAATTTCTTAAGTCCTTACTCTTTGGTATGGGACTGTAGGTTCATCATGAGACAGAGGATAAAATAGTCCTTGATTAAGGGATGCTTTTAAACCACAGGGCAAACAGAAGAGTTGGAGGGTTGGTTATATAGGAAGAAATTAGTTGCAGGGATCGGCACTTCATGGGCCTAAGCTTTGACAAACACCTAACACACTTCACTTCTTCAGGGATGTTAGGTGTTTATATGCGCATTGGCCAGCAAAGCCCTGAGCAGGATGGAGAAGTGCAAAACAGGGAGGGAAAGGGGGCACACAGGTCAGAAAGCCAGACACCCTGCCTGAGTAGAACTGGGAATGGTCTCCCGGCTTCCATCTGGCATCCAAGTCCAGGTCAGCCTCTGTGCGTAGAGGAGGAAACAGTTCAAAAGACATTTACACTAGTGACTGGCTCTGGGTCACCCAAAACAGTCACAGAAATGGGGCAGGTGGTGGCGTACCCTTACAGCCCTTTCTTCTCCTGGAAGACCAGACAGTCTTCCCAGGTGGGGCTGACATCTTTCTCCCCTTCAGCACCTGACCCAAGGGCACTGAAAGCAAATGGGAATGGACCCAAGTTTAGTAGAAGTCAAATGGAAGAGATGAGATGAATCCCAGAGCAAAGGGATTTCTACGCTGGTGGATTCTGCTGGGTGTGCTGAAAGGTCAGCAATATTTCAAGTCAACCAGCCAATAGCTATTTTTGGCTCCCATTCCGCAAACACCACATCAGAAACAAAGAGTTATTTTCGTCCATCAGGATTGCTCTGATAACTTTGCTCAGTACAATGTTAAATAATCAAACCCCACAGGAATAACAGCACTGTTTTATAATCCCATACTATCAGATATATAGAGGCACACAGGGGAGTGTGCGTGGAGGGGAGAGCTTAAATCTCTTAACGAGTACAAAGGAATATTTATATTATTCATATCATCTGAGTCCACATATTGCAATGATTTGGAGTATCGTGTAGGTGTGCATAGAGGTGTGGATTTTTAAACAAGGGGGTACTTGTCCCAACAGGAGAAAATCGCAATAGCTATTGTCCTCCACTGCTTTTTAGCAATGCCAGCGAACAATGTGGTTGGTGTGACAAGGAGCAGCTGAGGCGCCTGCAGAGCCCCACTCCTACACACACTGTCACCATGGCTTCCTCCACATCTGTGTTGTGGAAACACCTCCTTTGCCCATCAAAAGCCCGGTGGAAGTGGAGCGTATTGATTTGTGAGTCACTGGTAGCACTGCCACAGCAACGACCATGGAGAGAAAGTCTGTGGTTTATGTCACACAGGACCCAAATAGGACCAGAGTTTCCTTTTGCTGTATGGACTGAGGAAAGGTAGCCCTTGCCCAGAGACCTTGAAAATGTCCCTGGAGAAGACAGATAAAGGTAAGAGAAAGGAAGTCTTATAATGCCTAGTTTAGGGTTGGAGAGGTTAAGCACAGGGACCTTGCAGACCATCTGCTCCGCACCTATTGCATCCAGCATGTTTGGGGGTTTTTTAATTGCTATTTAGGTGTCAAAGAAACACCTGGGTTTTCAAGCATGATTTTCATGGCAGGTGATCACCACATGAAAAAAATTTGCTCCAAAGTGTCCAGATGGTAGCAGTGAGAAACTGACCTCCTCGAGGAATACAGAGGAGCTGTTCCTCTGAGAGCTGGACACTTTGGAGCCACGTTCCTCTGATTACCTGCCAATGATGTCAGGGAGGCTGGTGTTGGAGTGAGTCACTAAGCCAAGACCTCCTGAGCACCAGGCCTGAGTCAATTGTTCATCTTTTTATTAAAACCACCCTTCCAATTCTCAGAAGGCTAAAGAGAGATCTCCTTTCTGTCTTGTCTAATCACCAGTGGGTGGTCACAGAGAAGAGGCAAACTCTTCTCAGGTGTGCACAGTGAAAGCACAGAAGGTGACAGTTGCATATTGTAGCAAGGGATAGGACATAAGGAAAAAACTTCTCCAACAGGGTGGTCAGGCAGGACAGCAGGAGCCTGGAGAGGATGTGGTGATTCCATCCTTGAAGGTGTTCAAGATTCAATGGGACATAGCCATGAGCAGCCTGCTCTACCACCAAAGGTAGCCATGCTTTGAGCAGGGGTTGGACCAAAAAAACTCTATAGATCTCTCCCAGTCTAAATTATTCTGCAGTTTTTCTGAGTTGAAGAAGGTCACTGGCATGCTAGCCATCCTGTCTGAGTGGCTCAGTGTTTTCCCCAGGAGGCAGCATCAGGATGAAGCCATCACTTTCACATCTGGGGGCTCAGCTGTCTGGTGCACACCGTGGGATGTGAGGAAGCCTCAGAGTTTTCACATCTCCCTGGGGGATTTGACCACATTTCCCGCCTCAGGTGATTGCTCTGTAAAGCACTAGGAGTTGTGAGACTGCAGTCCATTTTCAACACCTTAAAAAGCAAAAAAACCTACTGCACTTCGCATGCAACACTGAACAGCTGTTCGCCTGAGAAGGGAAGAGAAAGACCCTGCAGACTGCTGCTTAGGGCAGTCAGCTGGAAGATAAGTGTGAATTAAAAAATATTTTGGAGTGAGGATTCACCAGAGCAAGGGTTGAAATCCTCGAGCCTCTGTTTCCCTTGTCCCCAAATCTCCCCAGATACCAGCCCCTGAGCTGTTCTCTTTCCAGCTGACCTGGTGCAGAGGAGGCCCTGAAATGCCTTTCCGTGCCGGTGGGGGCTGACCCTCTGTCGTGCTGGGAGGAGGGGAAGCTTGGGGTGGCCCCAAGTCTCATGGCTGCAAGCACTGAGCAGAGGCAAGCACCCCTCAACACCAGTGTGTAAGTTGCTGGGAGAGGTGGAACTTGAACCGCCTCTTTCCTCAGGATTTCCTGCAGCATAACTTGGGCTTCCCCACGCATATCAGGCTGGCTGTAGTGAGTCCAGTTTCCCAGGCACTACAGCTTCCCATGTACCTCCTAGGGAGCCTCCATGACTCCTTTGGTGAGTCTACTGGTTTGCAGGATGCACAAGATTCTGACACTGGGGCTGATGTCTTTGTGTGGGATTAGCACAGAGGGACCCAGCGACCAGCCCAGCATCACAGAGTGGGCTTGAAATGGTGGGGGAATGTGGATTTCCAAGGCAGTATCACTAACTTAGGGTTTATTGCTCACTAGATCATGTTCTCTCATTCTCCCTCCAGAAATCCAATACTTTGAGTCATGAGACTATCAGAGATTCTCAGCGTGGGGATTTTCTAAAGGATGTTCTCAGCCCTTTGTGCTGCAGAGAAACTATTGAAAATGCAGTACCTCTCCTCTTCCCCTGCTGCAAAAAGCAATTGGGGAGCCCAGATCCACTCATTTTAAATCTTGTAATTTTAAGCCAGTCATAGAACTTCTGAACACCTGGAGTTGACAATCCTGCAGCCCAGAGGTCCTTGTGCTTAGACCACCCAGCCTCTGAAAGTATCTGCACAGATACATGTGTCTTCCATTTGTAATGTATTTTGCAAAAGCTGTTTCAATTTCTTGGAACAGGCACCTGATACCTTGAACATTCACATTCCTAAGCACTGGCCTCTTCGAGTATTCATGTGCTTTTTATCTGTGTGATGGAGAGGCTGCTGTCACTCGGTCAGAAGGAAGATAATATATGCGGTTGCATATTTGGGTTGCTCATCTTCTGGAGTGTTGAACAGACTTCCTAAATGACGCTTCAGTCCTTTGTTCAACTTTCAAAATGAATATCCCAGAGAGGTCTGCATTTTCTGGCTCAGGAAGACTTTCAAGAATAATGAATCAAAAAGGGGATGATTTTTGAGGCACTTGTATGGGAAATTTATGGCTTTGCTTCTTCCAAGATGAAAAACCTGATGTAGGCTATAAATTTACTTAAAGGTTTGCCTTTAAAACTCAGCTTGTGACTTCTCATGGGAAACAGAGGATGGGTAGGTATAAATCAACCTGCACTAAATGGAATGGCTAAGACTTCAGAAAGAGAAATCTGGTCCAAAGGACATGCTCTTTGTTCTGGAGTTAAGCTGAGCTCATATCTAGTGTTACCATTTCACTCATCTGTGCACCCAAGACCCACTGGCACGAGTTTGGTGGCACTTCCAGCCAGGTGAGCTGGCATGAGTAGGAATAGAGTCAGCTTGCAGAGAGGATGCAAGCTAAAAAGCCCTGCTTGGAGCACTCCTGTAATTTTCCACCTGTGCCAAAAAAGACAGAGAAGCTTTCCCAGTACTGACCAGGGGAAAGAGCAGGATAAATTGGTTTGGGGCAGCACAAGATCCTGGTTACCCCATGACTCACACCCAGCCTCAGCTACGCCACAGCCAGTGGTGGTCATCCGGCATAGCTGATGCGAATGCAAATCCTGAACTGCTCTGCTGGGACAGAGAGCAAAAAAAGTTGAGCTACTATGGAGAAACAATCCCCTGTTTATTCCTGATTAGTTTACATTGAAACATGGCTGCTGACAGGTTATTTTGGTAAAAAAGGCAGAGCTCATTGTGTCCCTCATTCTGCTGCCTACTCTGCATGGGTGGAGTTTCACTGAACTCAGCTGGAGCCCTTCCACATACAGCAAATGGCAGGATTAGCAGCAATGTTTTGCAAATATCCCTCTTACTCAAATAACCTATTAACTAAAATGCTCCATTGAGCTGCAATCACTAGTAGGGTCGTTTTAGTTTATAGTTTCTATGGTGAGTAGTGTGTTTCTGGAAGCTGGGTAGGTATTTCTTTTTCCTCCACTTGGAAACATTGTGTTGAAGAAAGTGGAGATTGTTAGATGTTTTGGAACGTGTTCTTCTGCAAAAAAGTTCCCTTTTGAATGTTTGATAATAAAAATTCATTTGCATGATGCTACAGGCTGTGGGCTAAATTACATGGCTGGATATTATTTAGCAAGATAGAGAGTTGCCACAAAACTAGATGCAAGTTCAGAAAACAACCCGGCATTGCCTGAGTTTGCAGCTCCGGGGAATTGTCACAGAGCAGAGGGATGGACAGCTCGTGGCATCACGCAGGGTGCAGGGCAGAGCTGAGGCTGAATGCCACATGAAGCAAATCTCAGCATTGAAGCACAGGGCACAGCGGTGAGAGGCCGGTCCCGCTGATAGCTCTGACAAAAAGTTTGCTGTCTGTCCCTCCGCTCTGTAATCTGGAGCAACGGCTCAAGCCAACCCCAGAGGGGTCCCAGGTATCACAAGCATCTGCCTATGACTCTGGGGGTGGGTGGCTGCCGTTGCGTCAGCCCCGTCGGCAGATGGGGATGGAGAGGAGGTAGCGCAGAAAGGCGTTAGGTACGTGTGGGTTGCAAAAGGGCGACAATTTGGTTTGTCGGTGTTGGTTTGGTGGCACTCGGGGAGGGCTGAGCATGGGCACCTGCCTGGAGAAGGCAGGGAGGTCACTGCCAGCGGCAGGGTTTGGCTGGCCATCGCTACAGCCGCAGGTTTGCCTCCTCGGCTCTCTCTCGGCTGTTCATGTCCAACAGAGGCAGCTGTGTCCTGGAGAGGAGAGATGGGTGTGTAGCAACATCAGGCGACTGCTGATAGGAATGTAGAATATTTGAGCTATTTCGGGTTTTGTGTATAAAGCTCAGCGTCAACACCAGAAATGCAACATGAAAGCAAATGTCAAAAAGGAGAAGAGCCAAGAACTGAAGAGTAACAACTTCTGGTAACTACATGCATGTTTCTACCCATTAGTTTGAAGATGTAATCCCTAAATCATACCAGCCTCACCACTGTTTTATACAAACTGTTACTGTCTCCAGGAGCTGCAAGTAAAAACACTGTAGTTATACTCATGCTCCTATATCACGTCTAAATGATTCTTGTCCAATTTGCTAAGCAGCAGTGTTCAGTGTCACATTGTGTGGGCATTAGAAGTATTATTTGGTAGTCTTTTTTAATTTTAAACGTTTCTGAAATGCTAGGCATATAAATTGCTGCTTTTAAGTTTAGGGTGAAAGGGGAAAAAAATAAGAGTGTCACTGCTTTTAGTCAGTGTATCATTTCGATGCCACGCTCTTAGTGGGGAACACTTAACAACTGCTCAGCAACTTTCCTCCTGCCCTGAGAAGAGGCAGCCAAAATCTGTCCTGTGGGGACACTGTCTGCTGGACCAGACACCACCAATGAGAAAGTTTGTGAATCCCACAGGTATATGCGACTGTGGATGTCAGATGTGAAAATGCAGAGTGCTTTACTGAGGAAGGGTAGATACTTCCAGAAGAGTAAAGATGGAGGAGTTGAAAATTTGGGGACTGAACATATAAATCTCCTTGTGTGACTTCAGCTCAGATAGATGAAGTGGCTGCCCCGAGGTTTGTGGTGAAACAAGAACCAGAACAGAGGTCTAGAGACTCCTGCAACCCAGCAAATGACACTTCTCCCCCCTTGTTAATCCATCTTCTTCTGAATCATTTATTTATGTTTTGAGGCTGCTTATGAAGTTCAGAGGCATTAGGCTGGAGAAGAAAGTGCGGAGAGGCGTTGCATGTGCTGTCAGCCCCCCGGCGGTGTGTCCATCTGCTCTCATACGCTAACGAAGACCTGCTGCGCGATGCCTTTCAGGAAGCTCCAATCTTCAGGGCCTTTTGCATTAATCTTTAATATGCTCTTTGTGTGCTCGTCATGTAGGAATTCAAAGACAGAAAATAAGCTGCTTAGCAAAGATGGGGCATATTATCTGACTTCTACTCCAGGCTGTGAGACAAATCCACCAGCCTCTGGTACAGAAGAGACCAGCTCGGGCTAACATGCCCTTTTGCAAAATTTTTCCGAAAAGGAGAGGGAAACACATCAGCACCATAATGGATCCCATCCTGTGTTTTTTAATCCTTTCTCTTTTTGAGCTACCTGATGTCTCCAAGAAGACACATGAGGAAAGTTCTCAATGGAAGCCCAGCAAAGCTGCCAAGAAATGCACACCAGATGAACAGGGTCACAACCACTTCAAAAGTAACCTCCAGTAACAGTCCAAATGCCCAAATTCAGTGTGTTACCCACCTAGAAGCAGGTCCACAAGGTCAAAGGAATTACCTCTGTACATACCTGATCTCAAAGGAGCATTGGGTTGGAGATTTGTGAGCACAACTTCACCAGACCTAGCCCAGCAGCATGGACACAGCTGAGGTTGGTTTGTGTCTTTCTGATAAAAGCTGAGTATCTGCATTAGCTGTTTTCACAGTAGACATTGGAGATTCCTGCTCTTTCATGTATATTATGTCCAGAGCGCTTTGCTTTCAGTTGGTAGCAAACCATTACTCAGAGGGTAATGGTATCATTCTAGGTAAAAAAATAAATCCACAAAGAGAAGATCTAGCTTAACTATGGGCCAATTCAGTGTACAGAGTGTTATGTGTTCCTGGTAGCCTGTAGAAAGACTAGTATATGCAAATTTTCTGAGTTAATGCTGGCATATACAGTCCTGATAAAATTCAACTTATGAATTCTAGTCATGATCTTAAAGTTTATTAAAATGCACTGAAAAGGAAGGTGACATTGTAAACCAGAATAAATAGTGGTGCCTTGTAAAGCCTGAAATATCAACATGGGTGTCTTGAGTGCAGTGCTAATCACAGTAAATTTGGAGTGGAAATGAGCTCTTCCAGTTTCTTCTGAAATCTTTCCCCGGTGCAGAACTGATGGTCACTCTAGGAATGTTTAATATTTGATGTTTGGCATCGTATGCTCTATATGTCTCATTCAGTTTGTGTGTGTTTAACGTGTGTAAATTAACTACTCTGCAGTGGTACAGTACTTACAAACCTACCTACTGCGATGCATTGCCTATAGCATATGTTGCTACAGAAGCTCTGTTGTTTATGAACACGGCAGGTGTGATTGCATTACAGTGATAGCTGTATTCTGCTCTGGTGTAAAGCATGGGCCTTATCCTGACATCTGCAGCCATGCTTCTGCCAAGAGCTTGCATCCTCTTGTGTTCAAGGCACAAAAAATTGTTGCCTGTGGAATTTTCCTTCTAAGTAAGAATAGTTCCACAAGCAGGAAGATTTTGCTAAAATGTAACAGCATCTGGTTCTCATTTTGGGAATCAGTCATTTATCCAGTTTTCTAAGACTGAGATACAAGAGGTTCAGGCACCAAGTTGGTGGATCAGGTTGATTTACATCTCAAGATGCTCTTAGTTCTCTCCTTTGGTCAGCAGATGTTACGAACTGATACAAAAGGTAGTTTCCAGCATTAACGCAGTATTGCCTTTCTCTTCTCCCGTAACCTATGCACAGCCATATATTAAGACTCTGTAAGATCACATCAGTGTTTTCCCAAGCCTGTATAAGTTTCCTGATTAGATATGTGTGCTGGATTTAGCCAAATCCTCACTTAAGTGCTGTATTCTATGTATCTAGGGCATCTGCACAACATTTTTTATTGTAAATCTGGAATAACAAGCACAGCTCTTGGCAGAGTTCTTCACGGTAGAAAAACTTTATGTCTTCATATAAAGAAATGTGAGATTTTCGGGGGGGGGACAAAAAAAACCCCAAAAAACCCCAAACCCAAAAGAACAAATTAGTTAATTTGTCTGTGGTTTTTCTGGCAACTCAAGAGTAACCAGGAAAGATAACCAGAGAGACTCGCACCTGCAGCAGGGAATGCAGCAAAAACCTGCTGGTTTTGTCTTCCCCGGGCAGGCTGCAGGGCTGGCGGTAGCGGGGAGAGGGGCAATATGCCAAAAGCTGCCCCAAAGCGGGGAAGGCACAGCTCGAGCCTCGGGCTGAGTATGGACCAGGCACCTCTGTGTGGGTACGGGCACCGCAGGCATCTCCTGCCGGCTGCTTCCCACCACGGGGGACTATCCTGCTCACAGAGCAGAGCCCACTGCCATAGGTGCTGTGTAGGTATTTCCAGTACAAAGCAACAAAAAGGCAGTTGCTACCCTAAAGAGTTTAAAATCGAATCACTTGGAAGGAAAGCTTTGGCTCGGTTACATTAGTGGTTATCACAACCGGAGCCAGATGCTAGGTTGTGACAAAATCGCCTATTGCAAAAACAAGGTAATTACACGTCTGGGTTATTTGTGAGTTGAATCAGTTCTTTCCTATTTGCTGAAATGAAATGCAAGCACCTAAGCAATGCAGTTTGCTGCGTTGTTCAAACGGTGAAGCACCTCCAGCAGCACTGCTACCCAAACACACTGTAGCTCTACATGGTGAGAAAGCTATACATGTCTGTCAGAAACCAGAAGAATTTCGAAGAACGCAATAAAATCTGTACTGACTCAGAGAGCTGGCCTTGCTTGGGACAGCAGCTTAGCATGATAAGCACCATCTCTTGCTCTGCTTATTGCAATATATTACTAAGCATTTCTGTAAAGCAGGGTTTTAAAATACCCTCATTTTTTTTCCTTTTTTCTTCTCCTCAGTACCAAAACCCAATCCCTCAGCTGCAGTGGACCCAAAGCAATGCCAGCAAATTTAAAGGATTTCTATCAGTGGATCTGCAAGCAGGGTTTGTACCTACATGTCGAAGCTTTGTATTATTTTAATAGCTGCTTTTTCTCAGAATGCATATGAAAATCATACAGATGATTTCTAGGAGGACAGTGGTTCATGCTGAGCCAGCAAATAATTTTCTAGTCTTATTTTGAATCACTCTTGGAACAAGTCTTAGCTTTGCATGTACAAACTAGGCTAAAAAAAAAAAAAAAAAAGGGTGGGGAAAAAGACACAAGGCCCTTTGTCCTCTCTGGAATTTGTTTAAAACCTCAGGGATGAATAAGGCACTTTATTTAACCCAGCCTGTCTATAAATAGGAAGCAGCACCTTAGCCTCTATGTGAACTAGGGAATTCAGATGTGTCTCCTCAGTTACAATCATGCTTGGGAGGCACAGCTTCAATGTGAGATGTGTCCCTTTGCTAAAGGATCATTAAAGGTAACCAAGGGCACTCGGTTTGGTCCAAAGAGAGACCTTGAGCTAGAAGAAAGGTGCTGGGGCCAGCAGGAGTCAAACGGCTGCTTTGCCTTTGCTCATGTCTTCTGGTTGTGCTTTAAGCACCAAGTCCTCATGGTGTTTAGCATCCCAAACCCCATCTTAATTTTTTTTCTTGTTCTTACTGGAGCAAAATTGGGTTCAGCATGTTGGGACTGACTGTTCATCCCTGTGGTACCTTGAGGGCTTCATGGTGGAAAAGTCACCAGGAGCTGCTTTTCTCTCTCTGCAGAGACCCTTTGCAGGAGTGGGGTTAGCTCCTGTCCCCCCACAAGGGACACTGTCCCAGCACCTCTGGGCCATATCACTGGGCCAAACTAACCAAAACCAGGATGTACAGGAACACCTGAGATTTAGAGAAACCGCTTCTGCAGCAGGGCTCATGAGGAAGGGGAGGATGAGCCGCCCCAGCCACATGTGTGTCCTGCTGGGGAACAGCAGGGCTAGTGGCTGGACATGGCCATTAAGGATTAAAAAACCAACCATGCTGCTTCCAGAGCCAGTGCCCTCCACAGCTACGTGGAGACCATTTTTGTGTCCGATTCACTTTGTTCTGCCTCAGCTGTAAATTTGGGGAAAAAAAGCTAGTTTCTTCCCCCTGCACACCCAAGCTAGGAGTTAAAGACCAGTACCAGTGAAATAACACCTGAGTTGCTGGTTTTCGTTCCATGTTCAGGTTATTTTGTTCTACCCTTGTGTTTTCAGTTGCAGTTCTGTAGTTGCAAGACCTCACCAGCCAGGAGGATGTGCGAGGCTGCCAAGGGAAGGCTGGATTGATGAGATAGGTGCCTGTGCTGGTTCTTCCTGCCCGAATCACCGTCAGCAAATAGTTAACAGCAACAATAAATTATTCTTAAGTTTCCAGTGCTGTGGTATCTGGAGCTTTCCCCAGCCCCTGGGTCTGGCTGTACATCCCAGCAGCATCCCAGTCCCAGGGGTTTTCATGGCTTCATTGACTACTGAATAGTAATGTGTGGGGGTACAGTTGTCAGGGATATGGAGGACATGTGGATATGTGACAATATCCAACCTATGTTTCATAAATTAAATGACTAATTCATAAAGAGAATTTGTCACACTCCAGGAGCCATGCCGAAGCTGAATGCTGGCTTGATTGCAAACATCCATTTAATGGCTGGACTCACTGCAATCACAGGCATTTTAAATAGATTTCCTTTGGGGTGTGAGCATGAATTGTCAGGCAGAATGAAAAGATCCTTGTCCTTCATAGCATAAGATCTGGGGTGTGAAAGCTGAGTGTGAGGAGAATAGCTCCTGGTCCATGTCCTCACCTCCCTGGAGGCCCCTGCTCCTCCGCTCCTGCCCACCCTCCTACCTGCGCTCTGGGAATGTCTCCAGAAGGGAAGTCTGCTAAGGTTAGATGTGACGTTTTTGGACTCTTCATGGCAGAAATGTTGGAGAAAATGGAGGAAAATATTTTACCAGTGTTCTTAGAAGAAAACTGCAACTTTTTAATGTTTCAAATTTATATTTTTTTTATTTTTATTTTTTTTAAGAGAGAAAACCAGAAACTTCGTTAAAAACCTAGTTTTCCAGAACTGAGTGCATTTAAACTTTGGGGAGTTACTGTCTCTGAAATGAAAGCCACAACAGGCTTTCAAAGACAAATGGAAGAAGGGTGCCCTGCTCTAATTTGTGGTGGAAGCAGTGCTATATGAGTAACAGCTTTTATAACATGAATGTGAGGGATGTGCTGTTTGTTATGGGAGTCATGGCTCCCTGTATCTGCCAGGGATCACCTTTCTCCACAAAACAATTCACACAAATATTGTATTTGGAAAAAAAAGGAAAAAAGATGGTAAAAACACAAATTAGGATTGATTTGATTTAGACGTGACATTTTTCAGTTTAACGTCATAAAAGCCAGTTTCCATCTCCTACTAGCGGTTTAAATAAAGACTAATTCCACTGAAAACGTTATTTGCTCCTTTAGACAGGAGTGTCAAGCAGAATACATCTAAAAGAAAGAACTACTAAGCAGATGTCTGATTAACAATAAACTAAAATGTCTCATAATATGTCAATGGGATAACATTAAATGAACCTGAGGATCCAGTGGATTTAAGTTTAAAATATAAATGTTAGGAGCAAGACAAAAGTGTTCCCATGTCATCCTATGTAATTAACTACAGATAAACTCCCCCGCCTTCAGACTCAAGGAAAGAGAGCAGCCAGGACTCAGCACAGCCTCACAGCGACATAAAATTGGCACCAGTTGAAATTGCATCCCCTGGAGCCATCAGGTAGCACCTGTTGCATCCTCATCCTTACGTGGCTGAACACCATGTAGGAAAACCCCAGAAGGAAGGGACAGCTTCTAGGGAGGTGAGAAGGAGGCAGTGTCAGTCACTCTGCCACCCCCCACCCCCCCACAGGGTAATATATGCCTGGACATGAGATTTTCCATGCATGGTGCATGGAAACTCCAGTACTAAGTGACATTAAGCATCAGGTTTGCAAGCGCTGCAGTGCCAAAGCTGGGCTCATTGCCTCCAGCCTGGGATACAGAAAATTTCCCTAACCGTGCCACCACTGCCCACCAGTCACAGCTCTGCGGTGGCAGGTCCGCAGCCTGGCTGTGGAGAAACTGGCTCTGCCCCCAAGCAATGCTTTTTGCCATACTGATACACCCATCTCGGCGAGCAGCGGCTGCTTTTGAACTGGGAAATAAGAGGGAGTCGCACCCTGCAGTTATCTGATCCTTTGCTTTTTGGCAACTCGACGTTTTGGGAAAAAAATTGGTTGATCAGTGGCAGACTATCTCTGCCTCTCATCTTCTCTGCCACATAACCCTGCTCTCCTTGCACAGGGTATAGGTTTCTAGTAATGTGAGTTCCTGCTGGGCTCCACAATAGCCTTTCCAGAAAATGTTAAAAAATGTGCATTGCATTAAAAGGTGAATGAGGATGAGCCAACTGGCTCGCTGCTAGCGCAGCACGCGAGGCAGCGCACCACCCAGGGCGAAGGGGCCGCGCCAAGCAGGGCAGCAAGAAAATCCCAAGACAGAAGCAGTGGGCATTGAGCTGCCTGCTCTAGGAAGGGCTCAAAGGAAAGAGACAGAGATGGCAATTGCCATTGACGTAAATGTGAATTTAGCTGCGTAGGAGCATGTCGGATGGAGTGCCAGTGCGAGTATTTGCACACCATGGGGCAAAGGCAGGCTTAGAGCGAGCTTCGTTCCCCCGTATTAGCTTTATTAGTGGTAGGACAGGAGCTACACACCACCACAAATAACCCTTTGCATTTTTAAACCAAGACACTGTAGGTACACCACCTGTTCCAATCGGTCCAGTATAGGCATTTAATAGGCTAAATGGTGTAATACATCTACAGGACATACATTAGTCGAGTATTATGTACAGGTGGCATTTTACAAAATTAGAAAGAACTGAAATAATAGAGCAAAATCCAACAATGTCTTACTCCATAAAACTTCCTTTCTGCACTACATGAAATATTCTACAAGCTAGACTAGAAAAATATGACTGAATGTCTTTTTTTTTCCTTTTTAGTTTCTACAAAGCTTTTAATCCAGAAAAAAATACAAAACAACTATTGAGTTTATTAGAGAGACAACACTTGCACACAGACAAAGTAAGTAGACATTCATAGACCTGCAAGTTGAATAAATAGGGCTTGTTTGTATAAAACAATTTTCTCTCTATCTTGCTCTCCTATTTTAGGGCCTCTGGCCCATGTTCAGAAAAATAAAAATGGGAGGAGGAGTTGGCTTTGTGTGGTTGTTAAACTGAGGCCACACTGCTTTAGAAGCAAGCTTTAGTTTCAAGCATCCATTTGCTTCAGGTAAAATACTTCAAGGGAGCAGCGCAAAAGAGGAAAAAGAAAAGAGAGGAGTAATTAGGCTGGAAGGAGGAAATCTGGCATTTCTATATGGGCTGTAGCTCTATGTACTAGGATGAAAAAAGTAGTGCTCCATGGTGTTTTTTCAGGGTGTATGTAGAATTTTGTTGTTTCTTTGGGAAACTTATTTAGGGAAGTGCCATTGACCTCAGGTGGAAATAGGATAAGGGCCATCCAGAGCAGGAAGGGAGGGAGCGTCTGAAAGCAGATAGAGAGCACATAAAATTGGGGGAAGTGTTTCAAACAACTGTTTTTCCTTTTATAAAGCAAAAAGCAAATTAAGTGACATGTCTAACGTCATTCCTCACGGAGCTGGGCAGATGCAGATTGAAAGGAAATCACACATGTCGTCACTGTCGTTGTTTTCCCCCCAGAGCTTTGTAAAACTTCTTGACGGTCGATGCAAAAGCAGCATTTAAAGAGCACCTCACATCCACCCGGCCACCTCAGCAGTGCAGCTCTCCGCCCACCATGACCAGCTGCAGAGGGGTCCAAGCTGAGGATCTTCTCTTGCTAATTCTGTGCTACTCAAACACGTAGCTTGAGCTTGTTCTTGCTTCGTTGGCTTTACCAGAAAACTGTCACCAGTGAAGGGGGTGACGGTGACAGCAGCCAGATTTAGAAGGTGCTCTTGAAATCTTCAGTTACTCTGGTGAAATTCGGTGCTCTGACCAGAATCCCACTCATCCAACAAAATAATTCTGTGACAGTGTAGGTAAGAAAGTCTACATCAAGAAGGTAAAACAGATTGTTATCTAGGTTGAGAAAGCAGAGTTTAAGTTAAGTATCACATTATACTATACTACACTGCTTATAAAAAGGGTCTTATATCCCAAACACCCCAAATAATGAGCTATATAGTTTTGTACATAAATTAATGTTGCTTTGAAGTAAAATAGTCTCTTTCCTTTGTATTAAACATTCATTGCACAGAATTCTTTGTAAGTAAATATATTAAATTTGGTTGCTAAGAAGGTATAAACTTATCTTATTAATACATCTGGCCAGTAAATTTTATCTACCATCACACAATTAACAGTTGCCGTTAGAGAAAATTATTATTCGAGAAAAGAAAGCACTTGGAAGTCAACTTAGGAGTTAATGCTGGAAGAAATCCTGTTATTTCGTTCCACCTACAGTGAGCGGTTTCTTCCGGCTGCAACATTAATTGGAAGTACAGACCCCATCCAGCCCTGCAGAGATGGAGAAAGCCAACTTCATAGCTTATGGGACACTCGTCACTGACACAGTCAAACCCTTTTGAGTACATGCATTATCTATCTCCACCAACACTGTCGGAAGGGTAGCATTTTGGGCCAAGATCGGTGCTTCTCCTGGGACAGTGGGAGGGAGTCTCTGGGAGGTCCCCGTGCAGGAAGGGGTTCACCCCTGTCAAAATGGTCCCCAAATCCCCACGGAAAATCCACTGGAGGCCCGAGGTGTTCAGAGACAGCTTGTCCCACCGCAAGCTCTGGTCTCCAGGAGGTGGCCGTGCAACCAAAGCCGAGGGGGCTGTGCTGCGGGTGAGGGCACCCCCCAGCACACGCGCTCCGACCGGCATTGCCGCTCGGGCGGGAGGCAGGCGGGTGTGCGGCCCGCCACCTCAGCCCTCCTCCACCCCCTCCTACGGCAGGTGGCTTAGGGGAGACCTGGCGTCAGGCAAAATGGAGGGCAAGTTTGGGCCGTGCTATGGAGCTCCCATCACCCACCCCCAACCACCACCTGGCTTGGGTCGAGGGAGGAACAGCTGGGCCTCTGCACCTACGTTATACACAAAACATACCAAAAGAAGAATTGTCACAATTTCTACTAATGAGATGGGACAAATCCAGCCCTGGAGGAAGCGAGAGCGATCTCGTTGGCTTCAAGGGAGAGGAGCATGCGCCACGCCACAGCTGGACCAGGGCCTCAAGAGTGCACGGACAGCACGATCCACCCGACCAAGCCTACAACAGACAGCCTCGCTCCACAAACACCAGCGACTAGCTAATCCGCTTCATCAATGTACAGCGAGAAAGCGTTTCCGAAAGGCATGAGCCTTATTGAAAAGGCAGCTAAGAAAAGGCTGGTTCATCCAAATTTGCACAGGTTAGCCAAAGGGAGAGAACTGCTCTGGGCCGCCCCGGGGCAGCAGCCTGGAGGCAAATCTTACACTTGCGTCTCTATACAAAAGTTACAAAATCAAATGGTGACATTATATTACATCTATTGTCCATAATATCACAGTGCTAGTTTTAAATGGCTAAAAACAAGAAAGGTTTTAGATTTAAGACATCCCTCCTGTAGAAATGTAACCCCTTTGTCCTGCTGTTGATACCTGAAAGCAGCCTTGCTTGAAAAAGGTAAAACCAATGAAATGTGCTAATTGAAATTAGGAGCATTTTTTCCTTGATAATCTCATATTTCCTAACACGTCCCATTGTTTCCCAAGGAAAAATTAAACAAATAATATGAATCCCAGCCTGAAAATCAAAATATTGAAAAGAACAGTTCTAAAGCCCAGATGCTTCTTACCAGGTACTAACTAAATAAAACCCTTGCAGATTTAAATACAGATTACTTTGACATGTCTTCAGAGTGTGTTAGCTTCCCAACAACATTCACAATGAAGTTTCACTTCTGAGGCCATGGAGTCCCTACTCGTCCTCTTCAGTTCTGCTTTCCAGAGTATCTGTACTGTCTTCCACTTCTTGAGCTGGGTGCGCTAAAGTATCTGCAAAGAAATGGCTCATCAGTATTTATTTCCCCATACAGGTACAACAGCCTTCATTTGATTCCCTGCTCCACCAGGCACTTGACCAGTTAGGGTGATCAGACCTGACATAAGCAATTTGCTCTATTTGCAAACCAGTAGTTAAACCTGGAGTAGGGAATTCTGAGTGCATCACAGTCTGACTTTACAGGGGACTTGAGGTCTCAGGACAGATATTAGTGAGATGAGGTGATGATCCCTATGCGCAGTCACTGTAGCAGGAGAGCTACCTGCTGTCTTAGTGAACTCTCTGTCCTGAAGACATAATGAGTCCTAATATGCACAAAAACGACACAAAGGCCATAATGTGCAACCTGGAGGTCAGGCCATAGTTCTGGCTCATATTTCTTCTTGAATGATCAAGCCCTGTGGTTGCCACCACCCAGAAACGCCAACTGGAATAGCAGGAGATTTGACACTTCAAGATCAGACCATTTGTCATCGCCCCTTTGAAGGTAAGGGAAGGTGCATCTTGCACCCCATCCTGGCTGCTGTCTCTGGACATTTGGGTGGCAAATGTTGGTGCACTGAAATGGAAACCATGTCACTCCTTAAGAGAAAAAGAGAGCACCAAGATGAAAAAAACCAGAACTAAATAGACCAGTTCCACACTGGAGCATTCCCTGTGCAAGCTACACTCCAACAAGCTCTTACCTTTAGCCATGTTTACCCCACAATGACACTACTAGTCATATCTACATATTTGTGAGCTCCTGCTACACTAATGCACTCCTGGGACACCACAATGCTTTGAAAATGTGCAGCTGCTAAACACTTTGCTTCTAGGAGACAGGGAGGTAGATCTGTGCTATTGAACAGGATTACCATTTCCTAGAGTGAACTGCTAATGTGCAGTAATCTGCTTGTTGGCCATGTGAGTGGCCAGCACTGAGCCTGGTGTGGATGAAAACACCATGTACTCAAAAGCTACAAGGAAATTTTCAGTCCACAGGACTCCCTCTCCAGTGCAGGTGTTCTGGGCACCTTCAAGCACCTACTGCTCTTCGGTACACTATTAACTTCAGTGCATGGCATGGCCTGAAACTGCTATTTTCCTATGGGGAACAAGGACAAAATTACTTATTCAGACCTTCCAGATCCAGCTGCTGCTGCTGCTGCTGCTGCTGGACACAGACTCTTTGGTCACCATGAAGACCCTTGTCCTCCGCTGATTTCAGGTCATCAGGAGGCCAGCGCAGCTCCCCACTCTCCACCTCCCCAGACTCGGTTGGCTCCACCACAATCGACGGCAGTCTTTTGGACAGCTTGGGGTACTTCTCACGTGAGTCTGGGAAGGCCTGGTGAGACATTTGGGGACACGTCCGTCAAAGCCTTGCCCAGGGATGCATATTCAGAGCAAGCAAAGTACACCCTCTATCTTAGCACCCTTTCTACATTTGACATTCACTCCCACGTCCATTAAAAACCCCCTTCAAACTGGTGCAGGGCAACAGTCCTGCACAAGGAGGATTTCAAAAGTAGCTAAATCCAGCTCCTGGCCAGTCAAATGTGGATGCAGAGGGGCTATAGGTCTTGGCACACTCTCCTCTGTACATGCTGTCCCTTCCTGGGCAAAGAGCTGACTTTGCTCGCCAGTGTGTCAAGCAGACAATCGCCTTGACTTGTGTGATCCGACATGCGTAGGAAAAATGGAGACTTAGGCGACAAAAAATCATTAGGTTGCCAAACACTCGTGTTTCAGTTCTGGTGGATTTTTAGAACACAAAGGTTGTTGCTGTAACACTAAGCTAAATGGCTGCTGCAGCCCTTCTAGCTGTTGTGCTTTTACTCTGACATGATATTCAGGTTTTCTTGCGGTGACAGTTTATTAAGAAGCCACCATTCTGCAGAGCTATTTTCTGTAATGTGAAACACTGTATTTTATGATGCATTCATGCAAAACAGGTAGTCCCAGAGATCATCTTTACACAGAGGATGGTGCCAGCTATTATTTTCATTTGTCACATTGAAGCCGCAGGTCAAACACTATGCAGCGGTTAGAGCTTGAAGCTGAACTAGGTCTTTTTAGTGAAAGATATTGTAACATATAAAAATGCTTTCTTGTTTTCAACATCGCTGGTTCATTTAAATCTCTCAGGGTACTTTGTTTTGGATTGGGGTTTTTTCTGGGTTTGGGGTTTTTTTTGAGGAACAGTAATTCCATCTCCTGCAGGATGTTAACATAAGACAAACTCTGTTGTTGCTTCACTGAAACCTTATCTCCTGGCTCCTAAAACTTCTGTATACCTGCACTGACAGGTTGTAAATTTCTCCATGCTAGCCAAGTTTTGTTTTGTTTTGTTTGTAACAATAAAATCAAGGTGCAGACTAGGGGACTGAACTAGAGGTTGAGAGCAAGAACCATCCCAGTTTAACTCCAGGCACTGCCACAGGTTTACTGTGTGCTGGTGGGAACCTCCTCCCACATCTGGGACACATTCACCACTGAATCGGGGTCTCTGGTTAGACTGAGCACTGCTGGTTATGTGGGCCAGTCTCAGCACAGCTCCTGCACAGGCAGATGCACACAGATATTCCCTAACCACCATAAAAGTGGGCACATCCCCCGGGGCACTGCCAGGGACCTGGGGGTGTCATAACCCACTGGAGGTGTTTGCTCCATGGCTTTTGCAACCTTCCTTCATCCCAGTAGCTGCTCTCTCTGAGCTTAGTGTTTAGTTGTCCCACTTGGCATCAGAGCTGGCATTGGGAAGCAAGCCCTTGGGAAGGGCAATTCTCCCCCTACGTGTCTGGGAAGCAGCAAGCACATTTTTATCATTGCTGTGATGCCTGTATCTGACTTCTGGAGACAAGGATGGACAATAATTCTCATCCTCACACCATCGCTCCCCATGGTAGTGTTGCAGGGATTCATTACTCTTTGCAAATCTACACAAAGGTGAAAAATGTTGTATATCATTGTTAGTGTTGCAAAGTGAGACACAATTAAGAAGAAACTTTTTTAGTGAGAAAGCCCCTTCAGTGCACCTAGACCAGTGAATCACTGAAGGTAAACCTTTCTAATGCCACCCTAAGCTGCACTCACATGGGCATAACTTGTCCTGATCAAGCAATGCTACTCATACTGCCTTATCAGAAAAGTTGCCCCCAACTTCCCATTACACAGCCTCCTGCTGAGCTGTTTATAATTTGGAAAGACATTTCCATGGTAGCTGTCTTGACTGGAAGGAATTTTTAAGAGGCTGCTAATACGATCTTGCTATTTCCAAATATAAGACAAGGCAAAATCTCCTTGGCCAGGACAGGTCCAGAGATACCCCTGAGCTCTTCTTCAAACCCATGGTGGAGCCCAGCTCCCTGAGCCTCATGGCCTCAGCTGGCAGAAAATAGCCATAAAATTGTGGGCAAATTGCCTTATTTCCTCCCAGGGCTGCACATGCAGGTGACAGTGACCTCTTCCCTCAGCTGCTGCTCAGCCTACTCGGGTGGCAGGGGGCTGCGTGACAGCCACCCCATCCCCAAGCCTGCTGGCAAGCCTGGATGGGGGATCCAATACAAGAAAATTTCTGCTTTTTCATCTGCTTTCTGAAACCCTAGGAAATGACACACACTGATCTAAAAATGTGCTAAGAGCCGATTATTATGGCTGCAACAAAATTTAGGAAAGGCACCTGTGTGGCCTCAGCTTGGCTATTTTTGTTTATGTCATTCTCATATGGTCTTTTCTCACACCGATCACATAATGTTTTTTTCCACCAGAGCCCAGTATTTACCACATCCCTCCAGGAATGAGTCAGGACTGGCAGGAAGCAGAGCTGCCTGTCGGGCCTCGCTGTGTTTTTCTGCGGAAGCTGGAGTGTGTGACGAGTGGGCAGGAGACTGCAGGAAGAGAAGGACCGGTCTCCTGGCCAGAGTGCTTGGAAGTTGCTGGAAGAAACCTAGTTTTCCCACTGAGTCAGTGATTTGGCGCTACCTCTCTTTTCTTTTTGCTTTTTTGCCTCAGGTGGCCATCACTAAAATGTGGATGGTACCACCTTCTCCCAGAGAGGAAGGGTAAAGGAGCTGGGGGAAAAACCTCTGGAGCATATGATCAGGGACACCATAGAACAGCCCTAAATGCATAGGTGGAATCGGAGCTGGCATAGAGTTTGGGCAGCGTACACTAACACAATGATGAAAACCTGGCACTCGGTGAAAAAGAGGAAAGAGAATATTGAAAATGTGCTCTTTGAGTGAGCAGCGTCTAACCTGTGCAGTCAATGAGGCATGGGAAAGCCTATGGTACACTCTTTCATTGCACACAGCCTTTCATTACATGCACAAGTGATCTGAAAGGAATTTGCAAAATTTCAGCTCTGACTTCCCTGGCTTCCAAATGCTTGGTTTTAACCTGCAATAGGCTGCTCCTAGAGTAGTCTTCTGAGTCTAGTTGCAAAAATACACCTTATGTTGAGAAGCAACTCAGGTCCACCAGGACACGTTTAGGTGGTTTGTCCCTGGCAGTGACACTGAGAGTCATGAGCACAACCACAGAGCACAAACCGGGGCGTGGGGGTTGTCACAAGGGGGGCTCGGGACATCGTGATCCCTCCTGCTGGAATTAGCACCGCAGGCGGGTATGAGAGTGGGTGTGTGAGACGGCCTGGGGACAGAAAATGCTCTTGCACCTGCCAGCAAATGGCCCTGACCAGCGCTGCTGCTACGATGGCACAGCCATTTCTGTGAATTACACAATCATTTCAAATGGTCTCTTTTCTAAAAAGGGAGCTCCCCCTGAGCCTCAGGAAACTTAGCTCATTACAAGGGTGGCTGTATAAAAGCTGCAGTACAGTACTGGCTGGATGTCTTCCATCACACGACGGTTGCTCGATCTGAACTCTTGGTGACAAACAGCCTCTTTGCTTGCATCCCTGCAGGGGCCGGGCATCGCTGTCACCACGTCCTGGAGACCTAGCACCTGACAAAACCCTCCTGCCAGAACTCTTACCTTTTAAAAATAAAACCTAAATAGGATCAAACAGGTATTTCGGGGCCTGTTCTTCTGGTAGCCGTGCTCTGCAACTCGACATCTAACATGTATGACAGTTACTGGTTGCATTAAATTGCTTTTGAAAAGCAACTCAGGATACTTTCCAGTTTTTCTCAAGTTACCTGGCTTGAAGGGCCTCCTTCTTCCTCAGGAGTCTGGCTGAGCGCAAATTCCTCCATCACCGGTTCCCGTGTGTTCATCACCTCTGTCATGCTGTGAATATTAAAGCAGAATGGGAAAACTTAGCTCTGAAATTTGGCCCAACACTTAATTTAAAAAAAGACATTGGCTTTTCATATTTGTTAAAATAATTGCGTTACAGACTGTGCTTTCTCAACAGCCCACCGAGAAGCGTTTCCATGGCCCTCCAAGCCAACTGCTACTGCTGTGTGCCGTGATGCAGAGCAGGGCATCAACCCCAGCTGCCCCCCTGGGACAGCAGAGAGGACCCCCATAGAGTCCCACAGTTGTCATCAGGAAAATGGGAATCCTCCAATGTTATCAGCAACCAGTTTATTACTGATATATGAGCTCAGAAATTGCATCTGTTGACCAAAAAAAGTTACTCATGGAAATATCAGCCTTGAGTTAAATTATCATTCTGATTCCTCATAATGTCTTCAATATTTGCTCTTCCCAGATGTCTCTTCCATTTAGTCATGAGCCAGCACTTCTTTTTAAACTGTTAATTCAGACATACCAGCTGTATTGGTGTCTAAGGGCCAGATTTTCAGTAGTCTTTACTTGCCCGAGTATTCAGAGAGGTGTTGAGTGGGATTTTCAAACGGATCAGGGAAGGTTTGGCACCTAAATTTCATTTAAATCAGGGACTTTGGAACCTAATGTGCTTATGTGCCCATTAAGCATCCCCCTGTGGTGTTTGGCACCCGAAGCGCTACAGCGCTGGCCCTTGCGCTCTCCTTGTTCCGCTGGGCGCTTCAGCGCCCTGGAGCAGAGGGGTGAGAGCCGGCTGCAGTCCCCGCTCCAGGGAGCTCAGCCCAGCCCATGGCTGGGTAGCTGCACGTCTCTATGGCGGTAGGATTTTCCTCCCATTTGAGATTTATAGATGCAGCATTCTACTGAAAATTTTGAGGATGCCTGAAAACTTCATAATGCGTATTAAGCGCGTAGGGGCAAACAGAGCCTGAACCACTCTGACCTACAGACTGAAGGGGCCACATTCATTTTGGACAGGAATACATCAGCCCTCCATGGGTTTGGCCCCAGGCGTTTCACTCTCTCTAACTGGCATTTGTCAGGTACAGCAGCTACTTGCTCCCGGAGCCTCCTGCAGCACTCAGAACGTAGGCATCCTCAATTACACTGCCCTGCCACCTGCCACAGCAAGCACCCCTTTAGGCACGACTAAACGCTGCCATTAATTCTGTCCCTGCTTCGCACACAAAAGCCTTCTTTGTAAAGGCTGCTCCTACTGAGAAATGCAAACTAAAACATCTTAAGGATAACTTGTTTCAGGCTTACATTACCAATTATCCCGCAAAGCTAAATTTTACAATATCTGCAATTACTACAAAACCCTTCACAATGACTTTAATTAGCTGTAGCACAGAGCAGCGTGATATCACAGAGACTTTCACTCCCACTACATCATATTTAAAAAAGAGCACGGCAGACCCAGGAGACGCTTGAGCTCAGCTGTGGGCCAGGACCCGACCTCACAGGCATCCATCAGCTTAGGGAAAAGCCCTAAAGCGCCAGCCTTGGACCCAACAAACGCTGAATTAAACACCACACTTCCGGGTACACACACACACCAGGAGAGCAGAACCAGGCTCTGAAACTCGGCAAGAGGCTGAACCAAACCCCTGATCTGGGCATCCCCCAGCTTACACAGCCTGAATCCTCCCAGAGCCACGGTACGGTAGAAGAGGGACAGATTCTGCCTGTTAGGAAGAGACTTTGGAGCTCCCTGCCCTTGCTTGGACCTGTACCCCTCTTCAGGGACACCACAAACCACCTAATAGGTAAAATACATTTATTTTCTGGGCACATGCTTTTATTCCTGCAGCATCCAGTGGGCCATACCACTGGGCACCCATGGACAACAGCACTGAGGCAGTGGTGATCTGGAAATGGAAGACCCTTTCCCGGAGCAGTGACCATGGGCCCAGCTGTGCCAGCTGTTCCTGCCACCCGAGACAGTGCTTAAAAGGACAGAGCTGTGCCCTTGGACACTTCCTTGCCCAAAAGGAAAGCAGCACTCCCTCCGTTGCCTCCTCCCTCTGATCACTGCTGGTGTTCATGTGGTTCTTGCCTTTTTTCCCCGCCCTGGTCTCTCCCTCGGTCCCAGAGGGACCCTTTTGCATCCCTCCTGCTGCCCAACCAGCACTGCCTCTGCAGATGACCACAGTTGGCCATAGCAGGACGCCTCTCTCCCACCCCAACTCTTCGGGAAGACTTGGTTTGGGGAGCTTTCACACTGCCTGTTAGCCAGACGCAGCCATGAGCCTGGAGGAGCACAGGGCCCACTGCTCTTATCATGTCCAAGATGAACATCTTTCTTTTCAGATCCTTTTTGGGGTTCAGCGCCCATCCCCGGCTGTCCTGGACCGCAAGGAAAGGGAAATGAGAAAGTGTGTGTCTGGATGGAAATAATCTTGGTGGCTTTGTGGGGGGCTGGGATTTATGAAGTCTTGGGCTTGGCTGCCACGGAGAAGACGTCCCACTGCTGTGTGTCTTTGGGGGTTGGTCCCAGCTAGCCAGCCGCAGAGTCCTGCAGTCGCCCACAGCTGGCTGGTTTATTTTAGCAGCCTTTCAATATGTACTAAGTGTTTAGAACACTTCTCTGTCCTTGTTCCATGAGACATTAGAGATATACATCCACACATGCACTGTCAAATGTGTCATATGAGCTTGAAGATGTTGTTAAGACCTCATGAAATTCTATTATTGAGCAATAATGGGCTCCGTGCTTCCCTAAGACCACATTACACCCCACAGATTATTTCTAAATGACAAAGACAAATGATTCTGGCTAGGAAAATGGTGACAGTCCTGCCAGTGTTCCAGCAGATGCCTCAGTGAATCAGCTCCCAAGCTGTTGAAGCCCAGGCCATTTCACAAAATCTGTGCAACTTAAGGCTTTGATTGAATAGGATGGCAGAAGTGATTGTACTTGATGTGTTTCAGAAAAGAACATGGGGCCATGCAATTGGCAAAAGAATTAGGCTTTAACTGGAATAGATTAATTGTTCTCAGTCTCCTCTTAGAAATAGTAAAGGAAAGCAGAAGAATCTATATGGGCTGTGAAAGCAGTGAAGCTTCCAACAAGCTTAACTAGGTATTTAACACTAAAAATAACTAGTGGTAAAATAATTGAGAAAGCCACTGCAAATCAGTTCATCTGAAACTTTGAAATCACCTGTAGGACATCACTGAATTGTTTATAAAGCCACAGAATCTGAAAAGGGGGTTTGGTGGCTGCTTAGGGCTTTTTAAACTACAATATGATTTACGTGCAGAAGGATTTTTTACTTTTCAGCCAGTTTTGATGGAAAAATATTGAGCCACTTTTAGTGCTGCTTTTATGTGAGATGTACTAACATACAACAGAAAAGTGGCTGATACAAGCAAATTATAAGAACGATATCTTTTTAAAATTTGGTCTTGCATTCATTTTATGTATGGTAGATGCTGATAGCACCAGTGACATACAGTAGCCATAGTGATGCAAAACAAGTCAATAAATAGCATTTACAAACAAAGAATAAATTCTGTTCTGGTGGATGAGTCACCTACTCTGAACCTTAAAATTCTTGTGGCATTGAATTAAGAGATGCATTTACTTCCCCGAGGTTTCATTAAGCGCAAATACACCAATTAGGAAAATAAAAAGCAAAATCTGTTCTTGCTTTTCTGTGACAAAACTGCATTTGGAGAAGATTATCTTAAATACAACTGTTACAGTTGCAGGACTACGCTATGCTGATCTTTTTCCAGGGGCATGGAGCAAATGCACAGCTCGCTTTCTGCTGTTTGTGATGGCACTAGCGAGGTCAGTAACATACAGCAATATATAGGTTGACAAGTGCTAAACTACCTACCATAAGAAAGTGCTCAGAAACAATGCACGCATTTTTATTTTAGGTTTTGAACAGAGAGAGAAACTGACCTGTGAAATTCCTGGTGGCAAAACAGTATTTGAATGAAGACCAGCTTCAGGTTTCAAGAACGTGAAGCATTTATGTAGCTATGGAAAAGAGGCAGCTTGTGTGACGCAAGCAAAGATTTCCTTAAGAAGAGAGACAAAACCACATTTTATGGGACAGGCTGAGCCACAGTTGGGAAGAGCTTTTTACCTGAAGCAAGGATCAGTCTGGAGGATCCTCAGACATGCACCAAACTGTGGCCTGATCCTGCTCTCACCTCACCAACCAGGACAGGCAGCAAAAGGGGACACCCGGCCGGAGCATGAGGCTCCGTGAGAGTAAATGGCGAGTACAGGGCAACGACGGAAGAGAGCGTGTTACCTTCAATCACATCAACGGATGTCGCTTCCAAAAACTCGCCTTGCTGCAGGCGTTCACGTTGTTGACCAAGTGTCGTGCAAACTCTGTCAAATCCTAGAAGTGCCTGAAAGAGACAATAAAAGAGAGTCAGAGCATGCAACCAAAGTGAGAATGCTGGCAGTAACTGGTGTGAAAGAGTACTACTGAAAACTTGCTGCAGAAACTCCTACTGTGAAGGTCTGTACAATTTTCTATACCAGATTGGATTTGATCTCACTAAGGACGCAGCTCGTAGCATACCTAGTGAATTACCAAGGCAATTAATGTTCCAAACCCACCTAAAGCTCTTAGCTGAAATCCCTTGCAATCTGAGTCTTTTTGTGATGCTAAACCTTATTCCTTAGTGTAAGCTACATAAAACCTGCTGAAACTGCGACAGTCTGAAATCGTCCCATACAGGAATTTTTATGATAGTTGGAAAACCAGAAAATAAAAATGTATACCCCTATTTGGCAAGATCAGTGTGCTTAGCGAGACACGGTTCAAAACATCAAAGAATGAGATTCCTGCTCAAGAAGCTACTGGTCAAGGCGCAAAGAAGAGAAAATATGCTGAAAGAAGGATGCCTTAGGATTACATGACTGCACATTTCTTTCAGATATCACAGGAGAAGTGATTTTTGTAAAGGTCTACTCCAAACTGAAGGTAATACTTTGACTGCTATCAGGACAGGGAGCCTGGTGAGCGGAGGTGAGGATCCCACCATTTCAAAGTGTGAATCACTGATTTCTGATGTCTTTTCTGTCAGAACATCTTAGCTGAAGAGCTTGAGGAATTACAGTGCTGAATATAGTCAGTATCTTGGCCAAAGATGATTTTCTGAGAAATTTGTTTAGCCCTACAGCTTGCCAAATATATATTCATGCCAGCCACAGCTATTTCCTTGGATGGGAAAAAGGTGTTTTCAGTGAAGTGAATGGCACTAGTGTATATATTTTATATCCTCCAGTGGTTTGGATTCCAGCCCAAGCGATTAAACAAATCAACCTGCTCTGGAAGCCTTCCTACCAAGATTTATAACACTGGATTAACTGCACACTGATTTTATTCAAAAACAATGACAGAGGAAAAATTGTGCATTGCATTCTGGAGTTTCTTCTTGTGCCACAGGCCATGCGCATTGCAAATTAGGGAAGCAGGAAATCACATCTCCATCCCCAGGATTCAATTCAGAAGGTTTAATTCTTGTCTGGCAGTTTTCCTTCCTAACCAATGACCAAACCAACTTCAGAGAGGCTAATGTTTTTTCCCTTAAAAATTTATGACTACGCTCAGTGCTTGTCTCTTGTATGGAAACCAGAGAGCATTCAACACCTTGTTATCCAACACTCTAGGAAGATTTTTATCCCACTACCCATTACAAAACCACTGCTATTAAACCTATGAAAATTCAGCATAAATTTGTCTACCTTCAATCTCTCCTTTAGAAAAGACTGGATGTAATAAGAACAGTTACTACACCGAGTCATCTATCAATGACAGACAAAATGGTGTAAGAGATAATGAACCAGGTACCACATGGCCACTGGTTGGAATCCAAGCCAGGCCACTTGCAGTACTGAATTAATTAAACCCACATCCATTGCTTTTCCAGTCTCAGCAAAGGACCTCTGGATTGAACTGACCCAAGACAAATCTCTTCTCCAATGTTTTGGGCAACTCCGTCCTATGGTGCATGCAATGTTTGAGAGGGGATGTCAGGTCCTGGGGCTCAGCTACTTGACTGCTGGAATAAAAAGAAAATCACTTAAGGACTGCAGTGTGGAAGAAGTCCCTTCTCCCAGCCCCATAGCCACATTGTAAAACAGGAAAACTTCTTCCCAGTCAAGACCGTTGAAGAGTTCAGTGTTTCCAGTGTATAAAACTACCAGAATGCATTTATTCTCTAAAGAGGAAATACTCACTTTATCTACCTAATAGATGCGATTATCTTCTTTGGCTGACACTAGAGAAAACATAAACTAATACTCTTCCTTCTACAATACTGCTTTATCTTATAAAAACGAGGCATGGCTACTGAGACCATACGGCAAGCCTTTACTGCAGTGGAAGCAGGCTGGAATTTACTTGAGTAAAGCCTTTCTCTGCTTATCTCTTCTTGTCCCTTCTTACTTTTACCCACTTTTTCTGCTTTGCTGATTAGTCCAGCCTGGAGCCTGTTTGCTCAATGCACCCTCTCCCAACCTACCCCTCTTCCACCCCCAAAATGCCTTGCTCTCCTTTGCCTCAGCTTGATAACCAGCTTCTTCTCTGGCTCCAGGAGTACCAACACAGCTGTGCTGCTATTAACAGTGACCAAAAGTCTCAGAGCCCAGTGACACTGCCTGGCCACCCATCCTCTGGGCTTGGAGAGCCCTGCTACACCTCCCAGTAAAGAACAGTTGAGTTAGGGACTACTCCAATGAGCTGGTCACATCCTGCCTCTTTAGGAGCCATAGCACCAAGCAAAGTGTGAGGACATACGACCAAGGTATGGTAAGAATGATAAGAGTGATAAGAGAGCTGGTTCCACCAGTGAGACCATGCAACGCTTCAGTGGTGGCCCCTTTGCCTAGATCAAGGGCCTTCAGCCTCCCACCCCACACAACGGGACGGATTTCCACCTGTGCAGCTTGGCACGGACCAAAAGCCCAGGCACTAAGAGGTGCTCTCTGGGCTTCTCTCCCACCTTGGAAAGCAGCTGGGACACATTGTGTGTTTGGAGTTTCTATAGCACAAGGACATGGTCTGTCCCGGTGGCGTGGTCTCACCACTTACGGGAGGACAACCAGCACCAGGGAGCAGGAGCAGGATGTCATGCAGCAATTCTGGCCAGCTGGGGTGTGTGGGAAGCCCAGCCTGGCTGTCTCTCCTGGGTTGCGCCTGGCCTTGCCGTGCAGGGATAGGACTCCACCATGCACAGCAGAGGAGGCCTTTCCTTGAGATAAATCCACTGTGAATTGCAAAGTAGATGTTTTTAAGGTGAGTGCACTTCATTGGGCAAAACAGAAACAGGAACCGGCCACAGGTTGCAATCCTAGCAGCCTGCAGATTGGCCGTTCGATAAAGGCACCCCACATTTCAGAGCTGCCGAGCCCCGAACACTTCCCCGGGAGGCAGCAGCACCTCTGACACCAGATCACTTTTATTTAGAGATGCCTCCTACTCTGAAAGCATCACCCCTCCTCTCCCAGCTGCCCCAGTGTTGGACACAACTGGGTGGCAGAGGGAGACCTGACCGCAGGGTGCCAGGGCTGTTGGTAGATTAGCAGGGGCTGCGGGACAGCCTCCTTCCCTCCCAGGCTTCTGGAGTTAATCATTCCCTCACTGAGCACTCATGGAAATATTATGATAACAGCCTAACAATACCACATTGAAGGTGCACCTCCTAAAAAATAAGTGTAGATAGGCAGCAGAATTTGGCCTTGAACCACTGCTCCACATGCAAATTTATCATTTTTCTGGCACCACAGAAACTGGAGCCCTCCCCTTCTTATTTCAATGGGACAATCCCAGGGGCTTTAGCAGCCCCGTATTTAAATTGTGCTAGAGAGACGTCCCCCACATGGCTCTGCGGGCTCAGCTTCGCGCACGGGAGGACTGTAAAGACCAAGTTCTGGGAGCTCGCCCATGCAATCGCAGCGCACACGCGGTTCCCAGTGATTTCAGATAGCGCCTCAAACAAACCAGGAGTTCAGCCTTGGGCGTCCGGTCCCCCCCTGCTTCACCCCACTAAAGCCTCTGGATAAATGCAAACTTTTCTTCATTCAAGGCATCTAGTCTTTGTGTGTGCTACAAAAAGAAACCCCTGCTGCTGATTACAAGGAAAATTGGGACAGGGCGTGTATAAGAATGGTGTTAGGCAGGAGGAGCAATGGGCTACTGTTTGATTTTTGCAAAGTGGAAAATTTCGACAGGCCACAGTAAACCCTGCTCAGCAATTCCCAGTAAACAAACACGTCCGAGGAGGTTTTTCCACCCAGCAGAAGAAAGGGTGCCTTATTTGGGCCACTTTGCTGCAGCAGATCGGGCTGTCAGTTCAGCCAGGGTGGATGAGTGGGCAATCTAGGACAGACTTACACTTGTTGAGGCTGATGAAGCCAGGGAGGAGCTGCTCACATGGTACCAGAAGGTGCACGTCCCTGAAAGGAAATGTCAGTCGGTGTTTTCTAGGTCCAGGTGCCTCTGCGGATCCAACTCTCCTATGCCTCAGTCTTACATTAGTGTCCCAGGAGGATGGAGCTACGGCTTATGCCCTGCAGTGCTTCAGGCCACACAGGTGGCCCAGGCCACCCATAGGTAGGACCATGCCCAGTACCTCTGCTGAGGGTGGGATACTAGCTTCAGCATCTTGACACAACCCAAAATAAGCACTTACCTCAGTGACACCCTGCAGCCTCCAATTTCCGTTGCTGCCTACTGAGCTCAGCTTTTGGACACTGTGGATAGGAACTTGGACAGCTTCTTTGTTTCCCCTGGTTGCACATTTGTAATGGATGCACTTTATGAAGTGTTGTGGATTCCACGGGACTAGCAAAATGTAAATTACCGTATGGACCACGGAAGATAAATGCGCGTGTGTATGAACTCCTATTTAAACCTCCCACTTCTTTTTGGATGCAAATCTCTTTCCTAAGCAACTGAGAAAAGTGCGATATGTGTCAGAGTCTGGAGATTAGAGATCTGTTCTGTTCCCTCATTTCAGAAGCTCTTGTCTTCGGCCACCCACACAGTACTTGAGTTCTGCTCTCCGCAGGCCAAAGCTGCCTTCCTCTCCTCGGCAGCGTGTGCTCTGCAGAAGATGTCGATCTCTCTCAGGAAGCAGCAAGATGAAATGACTCTCGATGTGGAGGAGCAGGCATTTCAGCATGAGACACAGCACATAGTTTGGGAGAGCGAAAAGGGGTAGGAGGCTGCTATTTCCAGACCACGCTGCCTCTCACCGCTAACTTCACAGTGAGATGCAGTTTTTACTGTTTCTGCTCCAAAGAAGCTACTGGGGTAAATATCATCCTGGGGAATTTCTCAAACACTCATCTGCGGACTACCAACATTAGAAAATACAGGCTCACGAAGGGCATGGTACTGGCAGATCACTCTAACTCAGCCTCCTTGACTCCTGGTGTTGCACAGTGAGGCGTCAGCGAGCCGTTGTTCTTCTTGCATCCCCAGCTCCTGGAGTGCCATGACTACACGCAAACCTCAACTTCCAGTTTGTTGTAGTTGTCCAAGTTCCTACTGGCCCTGTTTGCAAAAAGGAGCTAGAAACTCTACTCATAAGTGGTCAAAGAAGAAGGAAAAGAACTAAAACGTACCTGTGTTTAATTATCACAATTTTCAAAGCAATCTCATGATTTGGGGGTGATTTAACCCAAGGCTTTTTGCAAATTATGTCTGCGATGCTGCTTGCTATGGGTGCTTCCTTGGTAGGTTTTTCTTTTTTCTCTTTCTTTTTCCTGGCTGCTTTAGAGAAGCTCATTTATTTCAGCTCTTTGATCTCAGCACTAAACTACCTGAGCTTCCTCGCAGAAGATGCCACAAGGGATAGGTACGGCAAGGGAGGAGAGCAGGGCAGCTAGCCAGGATTCTTGGAGATAAGGATGAGGAGCAGACAGCCAGGAAGCATGTGCTGAGCAGTGGAGGGAGGAAGAAGCAGAGCAGATGGGAAGAATGACTAAGCCAGCTCCTCCGAATGCTGGTAGACCTCAGTATCATGGAAATCTCCACAGAGTCCTCATGGAACTGTGTGCCAAGAGAAAGTTTGGATTTATTTTTTTTAACATCAGATTCAGCAGCTAATTGATGTGAGAGGACCTCATTAAGAAAACAGCCCCATCAAAATTAGAGATAAGCCTCAACAAGCTGTTAAATGTTTTTAGAGGTATCTCTTCTGGTACTTGCTGTGCATACTCTCTCATCCGAGAACTTGCTTTTGGGATCAGAAATGCCTGTGCTGAGCAGCGTGTTTCTGAGCTCCTCTCACGCAGTGAACTTTGCATCAGGTTCAATTTCTCAAAGCAATCTTATGAAGCCAACACCTTACAAATAAGTATATCGTTCCTTCTAATTCAGAGCAACCGTTACTAAAGGGTCTCAGGAAGAAATGGTTTTGTTTCTGGGATCTTCCCTGGAAGATGACAATTCTCTCATCCCTCATATTTCACGCCACGATATTGTTCCTCACCTTACAAGCACCCGTGGGAATTGGTGACAGTTGAAAATTGGCTTCCTGTGCTGCTTTCTACTATTCCCTAGGTATTTATGGCTGGCCCTGAATTCAGGCCACAGTCCCACAAGCAGAAGATGAGTGGGGAAAAAAAACATCGTAGAGCATCAGCACAGAGTAGGTGATTCTTAGATGGAAACATCATGGGAAATGGGTTGCGAAATGTCTGATGTCTTTCTAGCACTGTGAAAGAATACTCCGGATAATCTATCGCTAGGCTCATTTCTAGGTAACAGAATAGGATAAGAGGTTAGGTACAGTCAGGTAGAACAGTATTTACTTAAAAGATAAACTAGTTCTTTCTCTGTAAATTTGGGGAAATTAGAATTTGATGCTATTAGTGCTGTAATATGATGCAATATTGAGCATTTAGTAGAGAATTCGGTAAAGCCAACGCAGTAAAAGTGTTAGATTTAAATACCAAGCAAACAAAAACCCACCAGACACTCCTAAGAGAACAATGACAACGAAGAGACTTTTAATGTTCCCTCTTGGTAATTAACAGCACAACCACAGGTGTCACGACATCACAACCTAACACCAGAGATGCAGCTGGTTTTGTCTATGAATTAAAACTCCATCACCTTAAATGAATTTCCAAGTATAGGAAGTTGCCCCAGCCTGAGATGGAGGATATGAGATCACTGTGTGCTATCACAGTAGGGATGGGCACGATGGAGGGTGAGGACAACACGCAGCTAAAAATAAAGAAATTATTAAAAAAATAAAAATGCAGTATTTTTTTTAATGAGTCATTAACGCTGAAAGCAGATATGCATTAATAGGACTGTGAGTCTTCCTACCAACCAATTAACGTGCATCTTCCGAATCTAGAGGTCTCCTAAATATTTGCATAGAGGCAGTTTATGTGTGTGCATGTCAGAGACAGAACTCAGCTGAAAATTCAGGTTGCATCTTACAGAAGTTGCAGTGGTCTCAACAGAGGAGCTGGACTTGGACTATTTTCTCCTAGTCCTATGGAGATATGGGCACTATGGGGCAAAACACTGTGGGATCAGTCAATGCACCCTGATGAGAGCAGGGGATCGTCCTGCTGGACCACAGCTTCTTCCAGCACTGGTATCTGCTCTGCACAGGATGGCACTGGTCACGCTCTCTCCAAACCATGAAGGAGAGGTGATCCCAGCCCCTATGGACTTACGATGAAGGAGGGACAAAGGCTGAAACAGGGGGCTGAGACAAGGTTTTAAGGACCTGTTGGTATCAATCAGTCTTTTTCATTCTACCTGCTCGTTATTGGTTGGCAGTTTTCCTGGGGTTTGCAATAAAGCCTTCCTTTGAAGATGGAAAATGCAGGAAATTGATTCATTTACAGATTTTTCCAGAGAGCATACACATGTCTGAGGAGCAAAGGGAAAGGCTGTGGCTGAGGTAGATGCTGGTCTCCTTGAAGTCCTAGCAGGGCTCCTGCTACCCTACATGACATAGGATCTGTCCTGGATCAAGGCTTCTCTGACTGACCCTCCAAAATCGACAGATGTGGTTAAATAGGCTCAAACGCAGGGGCATAATTTCAGAAATGAGGGAGAAGGAGCAATTTCAGCCTGTGACACAGTAGGGTTGATACCTGATCTATGCAAAAGCCTGTTGCTTAATACAAAGAGATCATTGTGAGAAGGGAGGGAAAGTAGTGACTATATTTGCACATTCATTTCTTCTGCTAAAGTAATGTACCAGAGACGTTAGAGGAAATTCCGCTTGATTGACAAATTGTCAGGCTAGATGGGGAAAGCAAGGAAACCAGGTCAAGTCATTCCCTGTTTGCTTGTTTTCTCTCTGTAATCATAATGTTGACTCTGAAAACATGTTTTTTAAGTGGAATATTAATTACCAAAATCCTGAGCTGTGAGCTGGATTCTTTTCTGGGCACAAAAATTTGTTGCTCATTAAATCTAAGAGATGGAAAACACTGGCTCGAGCCTGGTTGTGTGTAGGCAGGTTTCCCCGCTTCACCTTCATTTTCAGGCTACTCATAAGGAGGCATTGTGCAGAGAACCAGGCGACAGGACAGGTGTGAATAGCAACTTCTGGGTCCGTCAGTAAGATTTGAGCCTATAGCCGGGAGGGCTTCCTTCGCTGTACTGCCTATACAACTGCAGTATAGATCTCAATCAGGAAAGGACTAATGGAAACAAATTTCTCTCTGTGTATCGCTTATTGTGGCTTGAGGGGTTAATGCTACATCCAGGCTAACCTAACTCCCCTCCGTGACTGTAGCCATATTCAGAGATCTACAAACACGGCTCTGTCCCAGATGAAAAGAAAATTTTTGTGGTATGTTCATTTGGCAGCAAGAAAATATTCACACCCCTTGCTCAGAGTGAAACATAGTCCTCATTTACAGAGCAAAGTAGGTTCTTTCTTTCTCTACAAGTAATCGTATGTGTGGTATTTGCTACCTGATGGGAAAAGCAGGATTTCAGTGTTCTTCTACCCAGTTAAGCTAGGCTGCAAGCAAAAGCATCATTGTCTTAAACTTGCGCTTTGTTACCCGCTTCCTCGCCTCAAAAGTTGCCTTGGAAAAAAAAAAAAATGGAATAAACGAACAGCTGAGGCGATCGCAGACCACAAACAAACAACTCCCTCAGTGCTACGCTCATTCATCAGGATTCCTTCACACAGCCCCTTCGGCTGCCGGGCAAGTCGGACGGTTTTTTTTTTTTTAAAGGAGAACCCGTTTTTCAGTGAATTCTCCTTAACGTCCTTTCCT